>OX451736.1:830735805-831335805 GCA_948472305.1 Vicia faba
GGTTCTCTCCCCGACGGTGCGTGAGGTGATAATTCCATTTCAGGTTATAATTTCCTATGGTTCCCTCCCCGACGGTGCGTGAGGTGATAATTCCATTTCATGTTATAATTTCCTATGATTCCCTCCCCGACGGTGCGTGAGGTGATAATTCCATTCCAGGTTATAATTTCCTATGGTTCCCTCCCCGATGGTGCGTGAGGTGATAATTCCATTTCAGGTTATAATTTCCTATGGTTCCCTCCCCGACGGTGCGTGAGGTGATAATTCTATTTCAGGTTATAATTTCCTATGGTTCCCTCCCCGACGGTGCGTGAGGTGATAATTCCATTCCAGGTTATAATTTCCTATGGTTCCCTCCCCGACGGTGCGTGAGGTGATAATTCCATTTCAGATTATAATTTCCTATGGTTCTCTCCCCGATGGCGCGTGAGATGATAATTCCATTTCAGGTTATAATTTCCTATGGTTCTCTCCCCGACGGTGCGTGAGATGATAATTTCCTATGGTTCCCTCCCCGACGGTGCGTGAGGTGATAATTCCATTTCAGGTTATAATTGCCTATTGGTTCTCTCCCCAACGGTGTGTGAGATGATAATTCCAGTTTCAGGTTTTTCTCAAACGTCCGCTTTTGAGATTATAATTGCCTATGGTTCTCTTCCCGATACTGCGAAGATGGTAATTCCCACCAAGATTTTCTCAACGAGCGTTGTTGAAGTTAAAGTCACCCAAGGTTCTCTTACTGTTCATGCTGAGGTAGTAACCCCACTGGTTCATCCATAACCGTTTGAAGCTCCAGATCCAGCTCCTGTAACCAGTCAGGACACATCTATACCAAGCGTCTGAAAACCAGCTCCTGCAACATGTCAGGTAATCATTTTCTGTTTTGCAGGTACGCAGGTTCTCGCTAAGGAACCTCTTATGCGATCAACATCCAGATGGCATCTATAATCCCATCATCCTATTCATCAACCTCTAAATGGCATCTATAAGCCCATTCCATCACCACACTGCTACTATGTGAGCGCAAATTTCTGGGCACTCTAGTGTTCAATCATCTTCTACCCTCGGATTACGAAAGGCACGTCAGCCAATCTGCATCCTCAGGTCTAAGAAGATTGAACATGGGCAACTGTTGTACCCCAAAATTTGCCCTCCCATATTCTTCAAGAAATTGCCAAGTCAAGCTTCAAAATCTCCCCAAGGGTTGCACAGTGCAAGAGCCTCCTGAACAGTCAAAATTAGGGTTTTGGTTCTGATCAAGAAAATGAAGTTTCCAAAGGTCCAATCAAGTCTCACATGCCTACAAATATGGTCAAGTATCCTCATATCAAGTTTCAAGACTTTCAGCACAAAATTGCACAGTCAAAACCCTAATTGCACTATAGTCAACTGTAGGGGCAAAATGGTCATTTGACAGTCAAAAGTTCAAATTTTTGGTCAACATATCATTTTGAAGCCACAAACATCATTTGATCAATGCTTGATCATGATTCTCAAAGTTTGGCTCAAAGAATCATCAAGATGCAAAAGTTTCCTTATTTGGACAGCTGAAAAGTCAACTGTAAATTGACCAGGGCATAACTTTCACATGGATTATCAGAAAAATTCCATCCAAATCTCATTTTGAAGAGAAAGACATTTCGTACAACTCATCTTCATACTTCAAGTCCAAGAGATGCTCTCACAAAAAGTTATCAATTTCAACATTATAGGTCATTTTCAAAAGTCAACAAAAAGGGACTTTAAGTCAAAGGCCATAACTTTATATTGGTAAATCAAAATGACATGGTACCAAAGGCATTGGTTAGAGGACTCAAATACCTTTCCAAAATGTCCAAGAACATGAGCAAAGCTTAAAAATTGAGCAAGTTATGCCTTGTGGAAGTTGGGAAATTTTTGGATATTTTGAAAAGTCAACATTGATTCAAATGACCTAAAATTGCTAATGGGCCCATTTTTCTTCCACAATTCATCATCCAAAGAATGCACACGACCATTTGGCCCAAAGGGAAGTTTTTCTCCATTTTTATTTATTTATTTGAATTTTTTATTATTAATAATTCATTTAATCAAATAAAATACATGAAAAATATAAAACCAATGAAATAAAATCTTTTTGTGCATATAATATCTTCAAAAAAACGTGCATGATCAGATATGGAAAGGACCAATACAATTGGATGTGATTTGGTATCAATTTGCATGGAAAAGATTTGAAAGTTATGGCATAAAAAATCAAATATTCCTTCATCAATTCATGGATCTTTTGGATCAAATTCCTTGACCTAATTGTTCCACACATATATACAAAGCAAACCCTCATGCTTATGACCACGCAGCTGCTCAGAAAACCCTTGCACAAACTCACACTTTTTCTCAAAAATCACAATTCTGAAAACACCTTTGCAAGGCGATTCAAGACAAAATAGTGATTCCATTAGCTTCCTTGAGGATTATAGGACATATTCCAATCATTCCCCAAGCCCCATACTCAAGAAAACGCAAGATCACCATTGAAGTTGGTAAAGAAAAATTCTAAATCGGTTTCTATCATACATGCATTGTTAACATGTTTTATTGTTATGTTTGTGTTTATAATAATGTTTGCAAGCTAATCATGTACTTTGATTGAAGTTTTACGCACTGTATGCAAAGATGCCATTATTGTTTTCTAGGGTTTACAGGACTTGGAATTAGGGGTTTTTAAATGAGGAAAAATTAGAACCCCTGAGTACCACCATTGACACAAGCGCGTTTGGACGAAGAAGACGGCACCCTCGCGCTCAATTTATGAGCGTCACAGGGCTATTCGCTATTTTTCCATAGATGACCTATAGCAACGTTTGAAAACCGTTGCTCATTGTTTGTGTATTTCAGGAAAAAGAAAACCAACGAAGGAGACGATGAAGTGGCGAGATGTGATAGGGTCATTTAAATTTCGCGCGCAGAGTCCACTAACGCTTTTGTTTTCTTTTATAATATTTATTCATTATTATATGTTAACAACGCGTGAATTGGTTCAGTGGCAAGGCATATGAGCTGGCAACATCCATGACCTGGGTTCGAGCCCCAGGTCTTCACTATCTCAATGTTATTTTTCAACTCATGCTTCCATGCAGCTTCAACGTTGAAGACCATTATGCACCTCCTAATCAAGCCAGCCACGCGTACGTTGAGAGCGATCCAAGGGCGCTGATTGAAAGAACAATATGGAGCTTGGTCAAACGTGCCACATGTTACTCAAAAAGTCCACCAGGCTTTGCAATAGATGGGCCTGAATTGCTAGAGAAAAACCTCCCATTTGGGGTCTGAACCCCCTAGGTTTGCATATTTTTTACCTTCTTTATTTTTTTTTATTATTTATACTTCTTTTTATTATTGTTTTATTAATTAATTTAATTATATTTTCATAAAATCACAAAATGCCATAAAAAATCAGAAAGGACCAAAAATTAAATATATTTAATTAGTTAATATTTTGTAAATAAGTTCATAAATCAATTAGTTAAATTAGGTTTAATTTTAATTCTTTTAATAAAAATCTAAAAAAACATAGAACTAGGGTTTAATTAATTTTTACCTTTTATTTTTATTCCATAATAATTAAATATTTATTTTTATAATTAAATTTGCATGTAAATTAATTAGGGTTAATATTAGGTTTTAATCTTCTTTTCTTAATAAAAAAAAAACAAATAGAATTAGGGTTAGCATTTAATTTCAATTAATCCCTTTTTTCATTTAAATCATAAAATACCAAACAAAAAAACAATTTCTTTCTTTTCCTTTTAATTAATTAATTCCATGTAATTTTAATTTTGCAAAAAGGGTCCAACACCCTCGTTTCGATTTAATTCTTATGCGCATATTTATTTTATTTCCTTATAATATTTATGTATCTCTCCCAAGGCCATGTAACCTTTTAATTGCTCGCACTTTTCTTTACTTTCTTTATTTTTCTGTCAAAATCGGGTCCTGGTTTAATTTTGGCGATGTGGACCCGCGCCTTTTGTAATAGCTTTAGACTTTTACTTTTCTCGCAATATTTTAACTGTAAATAATGGCATGAAAGAATGTATGGACAAAAATAAAAACAAGCGTAGAACACCAATAACATGACAAAAGATAAATGCAAATGAAAACGACACACAAATCGCACACACCACCCCTAGGGTACGCCTCACTATTGCCTTGCCTCGAAAGGTGATCGTCGAGTAGAGGATGTCTTAGTAAGTCCTCATGATCCGGGAACCTGGCATGAGGGTAGCTTCTAAGGTGTCTTCCCATTGCTCTGGTGATCACCATGTCCCGAACCTCGAATTGACCCGAATACCTCCAACGGTGGTGCTACCTACCTCTCCATGGTGGGATGGCACTACTTTAAGGACATTTACACAGACGAATTCCTTAGGGTAGGTAGGTTCTCGTAGATACTTGCTCTAATTTCAAAACAAATTCAAAAAAAATACTTTTCACACCGACACCTTTTCAAAAAGCTTTCGAAAGCAATTTTTCAAACACTCTTGAGGACCGATACAAGAGTCGAACTGGAATTTTCAAAGAAACTTTTTTAAAACCCACAGTTGAAAAGCAAACAAACCAATTTTGAAAACACAAATGAGCAAGTATCTAAGAGCCCATGGATAACCATGGATAGAAAGGGTGCTAACACCTTCCCTTTCTATAACCTACCTCCCGAACCGAGAGCAATCTCTTTAAGGAATTTTTATGTGCTCTTGTCCTTTCCATTTGGAGAAAATAAAAGACGGTGGCGACTATTGCTTCCGCGACATTTCGCGAACCAGCTTTAAACAGTCAGTTCCAGATCCACCGATCACAAAATGGAGCAAGTAACTTAGAAGCTATCTACCTACTCAAATGTTTTTCTTGTAAATTTTCTATTCCTTTGACATTGTTGACTTACCATTGATTTGGTAAGCAACTCTATCTTTAGATGTAAATGGGACGGGAGTAAGTCATTGTATAACCCTGATAGCAATGTTGCCAAGTATCTTAGCATTTTGAGGGACCAAGATCATTTTATTTAGGCAACTTTTGAGTAGCGTCATCGAGGGGCTATGATCTTATACTTATTTTGCTTTGCCAAGATACTTCACACGCGTAACATGGCCATTTTATTTTAGGCAACCAAGTGGGAGAAACCCTAAGGGTGCTTGTGTGCAAAGTGTATCATTTTCATGCTTTTGTCTTGCATTTAGGGTTTTCTATTTTGCTTTGTTTTTGTTCTTGTCATGCAAACCCTAATTACTAATCATGGTATAAAAGAGATAAATTGCGTAATGTAAATATACTAAGCTATTACAACAATTTTTATGGGAGGGGGAATACAAGTTTGAATGGGGATTTGCACAAATATGAAGCTAAATATATTATTACAACCAAATCGAAATTGCGCGAATTAAATAAATAAAACAAATATTTAAAATGCAATACAATATGTATGTAAAGAAAAGATGATTTTTGATGTTTCATTTTTGTGTAAAAGAATATTTAATTTAAGCCTAAAAAATATAAGGAAAAATATTTAATTTTTGAAAGGGGTTAAACCCTAATTTTTGTTTAAAATAAAATAATGTTTCTATATGTATTATCTTATGTATTTTTGTACGTAAAAATAATAAATAATATTATATAAAGAAATATAAAAATTAAATATATACAAGAATATTTTTTATAAGTATGAAATGCAAAGATAAATAAACTAAGTATATTTAATTATATTTACAAATTTATTTAAGAAAATAAGTGATATCCTATTTAAAATAAAATATATTTTATGTGAGAAATATAATAAAAGTGTAATATCATTAATTTATATTTTTTGGGATTTTTATGTTTAGAGAAAAATATTTAATATGCAAAATATAAACATAAAACAAAATAAATAAATAAAATATGGAAGGAGTTGGCAGGGGGTGCTGAAGCAAATTAGTAGTAATGCTAGAAAAAACATTAGCCCATAACATAAGCCCAATCCTGCAAAAAAAAGTGTCAAAACTGAAAAGGAAAAAATGCCAAAATGCAAAACGTAGCGCGCAGGTTCGAACCCAGGACATGGGTCTCACCAGCGCGCTGCTCTACCACTGGGGTGGCTATACATCCATTGTCTTTAATGAAACAAAAATAACATATTCTAAAACACTTCCTTGCCATGTTTCATCTTCTTCCTCAAGCCTTGGCCGGACCACCTGTAACTTCCTCATACTTCCATGAAAATAAAAACTTATAACATGAAAAATGTAGAGCTTGAACTCACGATTCCAACCATGTAAGCTATGTAATCTAACTATCAAAGGTTAAAGAGAATTTAAACAGCCCTAAATCTTGACCTAAAATTTCCAGATATTTCAACTTCCAAATTCTCTTAGCACAAGTAAAATCAATGCAAAGTAATGATATGTATAGCTTCGTTATGAATAGAACTACATTTTTTATTCACAGATCGTGGCCTGAGGTTGCCTGTATAAAGAGATAGAGTTTGAAAAAATACCTCCTTCAGCTGGAATCGTGTATGGAAATGCAGGGACTTTGATGGAGTCCTGATGATTGCTTGAGCTTCCCTGAATCTATTCCAACCCTTGTCTTGCTCTGAAAGTGGTGAAGTAGTGAAAAACACAAGAAGGCGGGGTTGAATTGTAAAACTGAAAATCAATGCAATGAACAAGATATTTTTATCCTGGTTCGTTTGATCTCAAACTACTCCAGTCCACCCGTCAAGGTGATTTCGCCTCTCTCCAACGAGGTCTTAATCCACTATATTCAACTGAATATTACAGACTGCTTTAACAACTGCTAAAGCCTTCTTGATGCAAACCACAACCCGGTTTGTCAAGGAAACACTTTCTTACAAAGAAGATAAATCTAAGTGTGTGAATGTTTTCTACAAAACTGTATCACAACTGTGATGTATACACAACTTAAAGCTTAGAAGCTAGATTGCTAAACAATGATTGAATATGAGAATGTGTAGTGTTTAGCAAACTGAGAGAAGGAAGATTTTGATCAGCTTTTATGCGTGTAAAGATTTGGAGAGCATTGGCCAATTCAATCTTCAAGGTCTTGTTTATATAGCACTGAGATGTTGAACGTTGGAGCAATATTCTTGATTCAATGCTAATAACAAACTTTCCTTATCGAGCAGATCTTGTCTGGAATGAGGCCGTTGGTATTAAATTGCTTTCAATGCACAGTACCGTTGCTTACTTAATGCAAGTTCTGGCTTGGCTCATTCTGACTCTACTTAGCTGCTGATGAACTATTGTGTTTCTTTATCAGAGTGTTGAGCGCAGTTTTGTTCATCAGGCTTCAGCATATACGTGAGTTAATCTTCTGATTCTGACATTCTGATATGGCAACTTCTGATGCTGATGTCAGGAACTAAACTTCTGATGCTGATTAGGTGATCTTGCTTATATCAATCAGAGTATCTGCAAATCAGAACGTAATAATTTAGGCAGCAGATAGTTCATACATGAATCATATAAATAATATATCATTTCACTTTGTTATCATCAAAACTTAAATATAGGGTAGTAGATTCAAACTTTGTTCTAACAATCTCCCCCTTTTTGATGATGACAAAAACTAGATATTTTTAAATGAAAATAACGTGAAAAGGTATCAGAGAGATGCATCAGAGTAAGAGGTTATCAAAGATAAGGGGTAAAAAGATATCAGAGTTGAGAGATACTCCCCCTGAGTTTATTACTTCCCTTTGATTACAAGTGTTCTTCAGGATCAGATCTTTTTGCCTTTCTTTGAACATCAGAGTATCAGAGTCTTTGACTATCGGAAGCTTTAGATTAACATATCAGAGCAGAGCTTCAGATCAGCGTATCAGAGCTTTTCTTATCAGAGCTTTGCTTTGGATCAGAGTGTCAGAGCGGATCAGAGCTTCATAGCTTTTAGTCTTCAGAGTGTCCAGGAGCTTCCTTGTACCTGTAGACTTTAAGCAAAACAAAAAAACATTTTCAAGTATAATAGAGTTAGAATGTTTGAGAATTTCTGTCTTAGTTAACCGTTATTATTTAAAATATCATTCTTGTTCTCCCCCTTTTTGTCAGCAATCAAAAAGTGTAGGTGAGTGCTAAAACAATTAAGATCAGAAAAACTTGTCATATTAAAAGGTTCAGAATCAAACAAAACATATTCAAATAGTACATCAGAAAATCAAAGAAAACATGAAAAGGACATGAATGAAAAAACTAAGGTTGGGGAGGAAAGCGTGTGAACAGGTTCTCCAGCATGGCTTTGATCTGATCAGCAGTCTCATTCTGCTTGTGCACCATGCTGACAACAGTGTCAATCTTGCTATCCTGCACATCCATTCTTTCTTTCATCTTCTGGTCGTTTTCATCTATCCTCTGCTGCAGACGCATGTCATTCAGCTTCAGCTCTTCCAGAGTCTGCCTGTCCAAGGCAGCTTGAGAAACATCAGAAGCAGGAAGCTTCTGAGAGCTTTCTGCAACATCTTCTGCTTGACTTGCTTCAGCTTGAATGGTCTTGTCTTCTTCTGGTTGCACCTTTGAAGCTAGCTGTTTCTTAGACCAAGGTTCACTATCCAGAGGGAGCACAGCTTCTTGAGGCAGCAGACTGTCAACTTCCTTCAGCAGCTTGCTGAAGTTCTGTTGTGCCTGCTCATAGTTGATATCCTGCAACTTGAGGGCTTCAGCACGTACCCAAAGTCTGAATTGTGACCAGAGCTGATCAGAAGCAGCTGGGTCAATCATTCCAGGATAGACTTGCTTCAAAGAAGCAATCCATTGCTGCACACATGTTTCAAAATTCATAATACCAGAGCCAACATCTGGTTGTTTTGGTTTAGGGATGGCTATTTTATGTTTCAGATCAGCAAGACGGTCAAGGCTGGTTAAGTCTATGAAGGTCCTGCTGGGGTTTTCGGTGGTTTGCTTGGCAGCTGTTTGTTTTGGAGATGGAGTGGGAGAGTCAGAGATTATGATTGGACTGTTTGGTGTTTTGGGAGTATTGGGTGGTGTAGATTCTGGTGAGGATGGCAACTGGGCCATGGTAACTGTTGTTCCACATGGCAGCTGGATTGCCAGAGGTGATGGTTGAGGTGAATGAGGTTCAGATGGTTGAGGAGAAGGAGTTTCAGAGTGATGAAACTCAGGTTGAGGTGATGGTGGATGAATTTCTGGTTGAGGAGAGGGAGACGGAATTGCTGGTTGAGGAGAAGTTGTTGGAATTTCTGGTTGTTCAGCAAATTGCTGTTGTTCTGGTTGTGGAGAAGGGACAATTTGTGGTTCAGAGTTTGGATTGACGGAGAGATCAGAAGTGTGTTGATCAATGTCAGACAGCACTTTGTCAATTGCTGATGTTGTTGAGATTGTTGGTTTGGGATGTTTGGTTCTGGTTCTTCTGAGTTTTAATGCCTCAGAAGGGTCATCTTCTGGTTCAGTTTCATCTATTGTTGGGATGGGGATTGAGATTCTATGAGAGGTTGGAGGAGGAATAGATGCTGGAATAGTAGAAGAATTTAAAACAGAAGCAGCAGATAAATTACCTCTTTTCTTGGGTGTCTGCTGGGATGATCCTTCTGAAGGTACCGTCCTCTTCTTCGTCTTCTTCAGAGTCACTTCTTGTTGAGGTTGATGCAGAGCTTTGATAATCAGATTTGGATCTGAACCATCTGCCTTGCACGCATCTAAGTATCTGAGAACCACCTCTGGTTTAGATTCTATCTCAGAAAATAAAGGAAAGTCACTCAGTGGAACTCTTCTGCTGGTGATATCAGCAATTGGAGTAGCTCTGGGTTCCTTTTTGACATTCTCTATCAACTTCATTTTCTTCAAGTTCTTCGCGTTCAGAGGTTTCCCAACTGTTGGTTCAATGGTGCTTAACTCTTGAGCTTCTATCAGATGCTCTATCAGCCTATTCTCTGTCAGAATATCTGATATCAACCTTCCAAAGGGTATCCAATCCCTCTTTGTTCTTTCTTCTTCCCTGGTTTCCTTTACACTTGTTCTGAGGTGGTTGAACAGAAAATGAGCCAAGTTGATTTTTATCTTCTGATCAATAAAGTAGATCAGAAACTAGTGATCCACATTTATGTAATCAGGTGAACTAGTTGGCTTCCTATGGTTGAAGCACCCCAGAATTATCTTTGCCAAAACTCTGTAATGATCCTTCAGATCTTTGATCTTGCTGCTGGGCACCCCATGGGTGAAAATCCTTGCAGCTATCACGCCCATGTCAGCACATCTCTCAGCCATATCAACACAGCGGACGCCACCGCCACTGTAACCGATTAACCTTGCTATGTGATCCTCAGTGATCACAATCTTCTTCCCCATAACGAAGGAGGTGACTAGATGCGTTGAAGCCTTCGCATGAATCCAGAATTCCTTGACTAACATAGGGAATGTTGGTCCAACCAACCTGTAAAAATACCTTTCCCATTTCTGTGCCCTAACTTCTTCTGTTAAGTCAAAACCGTTCTCCTTCAAGCTTCCAAAATCAATGATCAATTCAGATAACACTTCAAGATTCTTCACAGGAGTGAGGAGTGTTCTGAATGGCACTTGATACTGTTCAGATGATGCTTTCTTCTAAGGACCTGCAGAAGCATTGCTGGAGGTTGCCATGTTCACACTAAAAGGTTTTGAGAAGAAACTGAGAAAAAGGGTTTTGCAAGAGATGAACACAGAAAAATGCAGAGAATGCTTGAGAATTAGTGAGAAACTGTAAAGAATTAGAATGAGAGGTTAATGTGTTTAAATAGAGTTTCAGAATATTTTGAAAAAATAAACGTTTTTAAGAAAGAGAAAAATCATGATTGCATTTTAAGAGCATGATTACTTTTATTAAATGCTTGCTGATTTTGGGGGATTTGAGAAAGATACTTAAAAACGGTTACCAGACATGTGTCTCAATGCACCCAATCAACGCTTTGCCTTCTCAGAAGCGTGCACGCGTTCTGCTTCAGAGATTTGCTGATGATTGGATGACAATTGTTTGATGTAGTGATCAGCACGTCTGTCTTTGAGCTTAGACTCTCAGATCTTTAGACTTGCATCTGATACAATCTGCATGTTCTATCTTTCTGAAAGAAGATTGATCAGAAGTTCACAGTAAAACAATTACATTCTGAAGGTAAATATATGGAATTAAAACATTTTCACTCTGGACAGACTTTCATGCTGAGATGTTTCAGAATGAAATTAAACCTATCTTCTGAAAGGGGTTTAGTAAAGATATCAGCCCATTGATGGTCTGTATCTATAAATTTTAAGTTCAAAATTCCTTTCTGAATATAGTCCCTAATGAAGTGATGTTTTATTTCTATATGCTTAGCTCTAGAATGTAAAATGGTATTCTTACTTAAGCAAATAGCAGAAGTATTATCACAGAGTATAGGAATGTTACTCTCAAAAATCTGGAAGTCTTCAAGCTGACTTTTCATCCAGAGCATTTGTGTGCTACATCCTACTGCTGCTATGTACTCAGCTTCTGCTGTTGATAGCGCAATTGTTGATTGCCTTTTGCTGGACCAAGAGATCAGATTTTCTCTCAGAAACTGGCAGCTTCCAGAAGTACTTTTACGCTCCACTCTGTCTCCAGAAAAATCAGCATCGCAGTAGCCTACTAAGCTGTAATCACTAGATTTTCTATAAAACAAACCCAGATTAGTAGTACCTTTCAGATACTTGAAAATTTGCTTAACAGCTGTTAAGTGAGATTCTCTAGGATCTGATTGGAATCTAGCACAGATACAAACACTGAATAATATGTCAGGTCTTGAAGCAGTCAGATAGAGGAGAGAACCAATCATACCTCTGTAGACTTTCTGTTCTACATTTTTGCTTACCTCTTATCTTTCCAGAATGCACGTGGGATGCATTGGAATCTTTGATGGCTTACATTCTGAGAGGTCAAATTTCTTCAGAAGATCTCTGATGTATTTGCTCTGATGAATGTAAGTTCCCTCTGGAGTTTGATTGATCTGAATTCCTAGAAAGAATTTCAGTTCCCCCATGAGGCTCATCTCAAATTCTGCCTGCATACACTTAGCAAATTTTCTTCCAAGAGAAGGATTAGTAGAACCAAAAATAATATCATCAACATAAATTTGACAAACTAAGATGTCATTCTTAACTGATTTACAGAATAGAGTAGTGTCCACTTTCCCTCTGGTGAATTCATTTTCTAATAGAAAGTTACTTAGCCTTTCATACCAAGCTCTGGGAGCTTGTTTCAGACCATATAGTGACTTCTTTAGTTTGAAAACATGTTCTGAATGTTTTGTATTTTCAAAACCAGGGGGTTGGTGTACATAAACTTCTTCTTCTATATAACCATTTAAGAATGCACTTTTGACATCCATCTGATATAGAGTGATGCCTCTATTAACAGCAAATGAAATTAAAAGTCTGATGGATTCTAACCTGGCGACTGGGGCAAAGGTTTCTGTATAGTCTATCCCCTCTTGCTGACTATAACCTTGTGCAACCAGTCGTGCCTTATTTCTGATGACTTCACCTTGTTCATTTAGCTTGTTTCTGAACACCCATCTTGTTCCAATGACGTTGAATCCTTTTGGTCTGGGAACGAGATCCCATACGTCGTTTCTGGTGAATTGATTCAGCTCTTCTTGCATTGCCAGAATCCAGTCATTATCCAGAAGTGCTTCATCAATAGAAGAAGGTTCAATCAGAGACATAAGTCCCATGAGAGTTTCTTCAGAGTTTCTGAAGCTTGTTCTTGTTCTGATTGGATCTTCCTTTCTTCCTAAGATAGTCTCTTCTGGGTGATCCAAGCTGCTTCTGGGTAATCTCTTCTGAGGTTGATCAGCAGCTGTTGTAGGATTGCTAGCAGTGCTCCTTTCAGACGTTGAAGGAGTGTCTGTGTTGAGAGCTTCTGATGACTTATCTTCAGAACCTGTAAATTCAATTCCCATACCTGCAAAAACTTCATTCTGCTTTGAGTTTTCAGAGTCAAGCTTATCATCAAAACGAACACTGATTGATTCTTCCACAATCTGTGTTTCTGTATTGTATACTCTGTACCCTCTTGAGCGTTCAGAGTATCCTAACATGATACACTTCTGTGCTTTAGAGTCAAACTTGTTCAAATAATTCTTTGTATTTAATATAAAGCAAGTACATCCAAATGGATGAAAATATGAAATGTTGGGCTTTCTGTTCTTCCACAATTCATATGGAGTCTTTTCCAGAATAGGTCTTATTGAGATTCTATTCTGAATGTAGCACGCTGTGTTTATTGCCTCTGCCCAGAAGGTCTTAGCAACGTTTGTCTCATTGATCATGGTTCTGGCCATTTCTTGCAATGTTCTGTTCTTTCGTTCTACAACTCCATTTTGTTGGGGAGTTCTAGGACAAGAGAAATCATGCAGAATACCTCTGTCATTAAAGAATGACTCAAAATCTTTGTTTTCAAATTCTCCACCAAGATCACTTCTGACTTTAACGATTCTAAGATCCTTTTCATTCTGAACTTGGTTACAGAAGGTAACAAACACAGAGTGTGACTCGTCCTTGTGTCTTAAGAACTTTACCCATGTCCGTCTGCTATAGTCATCTACAATTACTAACCCATACTTCTTACCACTGACTGAAGCAGTTTTAACTGGTCCAAATAAGTCAATGTGCAGAAGTTCTAATGGCTTAGAGGTAGAAACAACATTTTTGGATTTAAAAGAAGGTTTTGCAAACTTTCCTTTCTGACATGCTTCACACAGAGCATCTGAATTGAACTTCAAATTAGGAAGTCCTCTGACCAGATTGAGTTTGTTAATCTGAGATATTCTTCTCATACTAACATGCCCCAATCTTCTGTGCCAGATCCACTGCTCGTTGTTAACAGACATAAGACATTTTACATTCTGACTCTTTAGTTCAGAAAGTTTGATTTTGTAAATGTTGTTTTTCCTCTTACCATTAAACAGGATAGTCCCATCTTTCTGACTAACAGCTTTACATGATTTTTGATTAAAGATTATATCATAACCGTTATCACTTAATTGACTTATGGATAACAGATTATGCATCAATCCATCTACTAGCAGAACATTATTAATAGAGGGAAGATTTCCATTACCTACAGTTCCAGAGCCAATTATCTTTCCCCTCTGATTGCCTCCAAAGCCAACGTGGCCTCCAGGCTTAAGTTCCAGGCTTTGGAACATATGCCTTCTTCCCGTCATGTGTCGCAAGCAGCCAGAGTCCAGGTACCATGACTGGTGTTTCTGACTTGCTGCTAAAGATATCTGCAACATGTATTATTTTATCCTTAGGTACCCAGATTTTCTTGGGTCCTGATTTGTTAATTTTACCAAAACTCTGGTTGAATTTTGGTTTCACATAGTGCTTACTGCTAGTGTATTTAATATCATGTGTGTGACCATACACAAAATTTGAATTCAGAGGAGTGTGTTTAATGGTTAAGTCCATGACATTCGTTGGTGTAGGAACCTTACCTTGGTATCCTATTCCTTTCCTTCCGTTTTTGCTAACTCCATAGATCATTGAAGCCATTTTGCTTCTATCTATGCTTTTAGCGAGGAACTTCTGGAAACTGTGATCATACTCCTTGATGATCTCATCAGCGTTGCTGGGATTTTCAGAAATTGGTTCCTTCTGAGAGTTTTGTAAAGTGTTTTCTAATTTTGAAATCTTATTTCTCAGCTCAGAATTCTCCAATTTGAGACTCTCAGTCTTATTAGAGTCAGATTCAAGATTCCTTTTCAGGTCTCTGAATTTAACTCTAATTTGCTGATACCGTTCCAGAATCTCATTAAGGCTTTCAGCAAGTTCAGCCTTTGTAAAGTTAACAGCAAAGTTAGGAAATACCTCTTCAGTATCTGATTCTGAGTCTGATTCAGAAGCTTCACTATCTTCTGAGATGTTAGCCATGAGAGCTATGTTTGCCCTCTCATCATCTGATTCTGAGTCAGCTTCAGACGAGTCAGAGTTATCCCATGTAGCCATGAGACTTTTCTTCTTCTCTCTTCCAAACTTCTTTTTGGGCTTTTCCCTCTGAAGCTTTGGGCAGTCACTCTTATAGTGTCCTTGCTCATTGCACTCATAGCAGATGATGTCCTTGGTGTTTGGCTTTTTGCTACTGGAGGAGCCTTCAGATCTTCTGTATCCAGAGGAAGAATCTGTCCTTCTGTATCTGGAAGAAGACTCGTTCTGATCAGATCTTCTGGGATTCCTGAACTTCCTTTGTCTTTGCTTCCACAGTTGATTTACTCTTCTGGAAAGGAGGGGGAGTTCGTCTTCTTCTGATGAGGATCCATCAGATGTTTCTTCAACTGCCTGCAAAACTTTAGACTCAAATTTTTTGTTAGATTTTAATGCTAAAGGCTTACCTTGCTTCTGAGGCTCTTCAGCTTCTAGCTCTATCTCATGACTTCTGAGGGAGCTGATAAGTTCCTCCAGAGTGATTTTGTTGAGATCTTTAGCTAGCTTCAGAGCTGTAACCATTGGTCTCCACTGCTTGGGTAAACTTTTGATGATTTTCTTGACATGGTCAGTAGTAGAGTATCCTTTGTCCAGAACCTTGAGACCAGCTACCAGAATCTGGAATCTTGAGAACATTGTTTCAATGGATTCAGATTCTTCCATTTTGAACGCCTCATACTTCTGAATGAGCGCCAGAGCTTTGGTTTCTTTGACCTGAACGTTGCCCTCATGCGTCATTCTGAGTGAGTCAAAAATATTCTTTGTTGTGTCTCTGTTGGAGATCTTTTCATATTCAGTATAGGAGATGGCGCTGAGGAGGATGGTTCTGGCCTTGTGGTAATTCTTGAAGTCACGCTTTTGTTGGTCAGACATTGTTTTTCTATCAATCTTCTGACCGCTTGCATTCACAGGGTGCGTGTATCCGTCTGTCACCATATCCCACAGATCAGCATCATGTGCCAGAAAGAAGCTTTCAATTCTGTCTTTCCAGTAATCAAAGTTTTCTCCATCAAAGACTGGAGGTTTGCCGCTGAATCTGTCTCTGTCCTCATTGTTGTCATTGCTGGTGTGAGAATGGTTTCCTGCCATTGTGTTTTTCTGACGCTGGATCTTGTACTGACACGGTTAAGTGTTTTAGCTCAGAACCAGGCGCTCTGATGCCAATTGAAGTAGTGAAAAACACAAGAAGGGGGGGTTGAATTGTAAAACTGAAAATCAATGCAATGAACAAGATATTTTTATCCTGGTTCGTTTGATCTCAAACTACTCCAGTCCACCCGTCAAGGTGATTTCGCCTCTCTCCAACGAGGTCTTAATCCACTATATTCAACTGAATATTACAGACTGCTTTAACAACTGCTAAAGCCTTCTTGATGCAAACCACAACCCGGTTTGTCAAGGAAACACTTTCTTACAAAGAAGATAAATCTAAGTGTGTGAATGTTTTCTACAAAACTGTATCACAACTGTGATGTATACACAACTTAAAGCTTAGAAGCTAGATTGCTAAACAATGATTGAATATGAGAATGTGTAGTGTTTAGCAAACTGAGAGAAGGAAGATTTTGATCAGCTTTTATGCGTGTAAAGATTTGGAGAGCATTGGCCAATTCAATCTTCAAGGTCTTGTTTATATGGCACTGAGATGTTGAACGTTGGAGCAATATTCTTGATTCAATGCTAATAACAAACTTTCCTTATCGAGAAGATCTTGTCTGGAATGAGGCCGTTGGTATTAAATTGCTTTCAATGCACAGTACCGTTGCTTACTTAATGCAAGTTCTGGCTTGGCTCATTCTGACTCTACTTAGCTGCTGATGAACTGTTGTGTTTCTTTATCAGAGTGTTGAGCGCAGTTTTGTTCATCAGGCTTCAGCATATACGTGAGTTAATCTTCTGATTCTGACATTCTGATATGGAAACTTCTGATGCTGATGTCAGGAACTAAACTTCTGATGCTGATTAGGTGATCTTGCTTATATCAATCAGAGTATCTGCAAATCAGAACGTAATAATTTAGGCAGCAGATAGTTCATACATGAATCATATAAATAATATATCATTTCACTTTGTTATCATCAAAACTTAAATATAGGGTAGTAGATTCAAACTTTGTTCTAACAATTGGCTAGAACCCCCTAAACAAGTCCAACTGCAAGCTTCAAAGTCAACAATGGAAGATGGTGGAAAAGAGGATACAGAACAAGGATGATGGTTTGGATAGGCTAGGTATCAAGTATATAATGTGTTTGAATGATCCAAACTCAAAATGCACGAGCCAAATGGAATATGGGGATGCTTATGCAAAAACTTAATGTTTAGGCAGTTTTTTTTGTGTTTTTCAGTTGGAGAGAGTTTCAGGTCCTTGCCAAGCGTGTAATGCCTTGTACAATGTTTGCATATTAGTATAGAAGTGATCCAAAATCAGCTTCCTACTAGCTGTGCAAGCTTTAGCCCTTTTGTAACTTTTCTTGTACTTGAAGTAAAGTTGACAAGACCAATCTCACATGCTTGTACCAGCTTGCTTTAGGGCTGATATGAGTTTGTACAAATTGCTTGAGAGTTGTGTAGTTTTATTGTATCAAGGGGACAATTCCAATTCTCCAAGTTGACAAAGTTGCAAAAGTGCATCTTTATGAAAATGGCAATGAAGCCTTTTTGCCCAAAATGGAATTACAACTTGTGTAAAGTTTCAAAAGCAAGGATAAAGGCTTTGTCAACTGAGTATGCATTTAATTAAGGAGTGTATATCAAGGTTAGGACCTGTAAAGCAAGAAACAATCAGCATAGGTTTGGTTTGCAACTTGATTCTATGTGAAAATGGCTTGAATAAAAAGTGAGAAAATGCCAACTTCCTCTCTTCGATTCTCCCTACTCAAAAATGATCTTGGAGAGTTCTTGGACATTTTGGAAAGCTTGCAATGTGATCTATAGTCCATCTTTGAAATGCAATTTGAGATACCTCTTGGAACTAGGTGAAAAGTTGCCATGAAGTTGGGTCAAAAACCTGCCTAAATTAGGGCAAAATTTCACCAAGTTAAGAAGTTCATGGCCCTATATTCACAAATTGATTACTTTAGATCCAAGCATCTTTAGGGAAAAGTTTGTGAAGAAAAGTTGTAGATTTCATGGAGGACTCCGACTTTCATGTTGGGAACTTTTCTTGAATCAAAATGTATCATGGTGAAAAAGTGGTGCAAAGTTGAGAAAAAATAAGAAAATTTTTATACTAAGAAAAATTCTAAGTTATGGAAAATTTCAAATTAAAACCTTAATTTTCAAATTTAGTTTTCTTGGTGAACAAGTTTCACATTTTGACATGTCTTGATGAATTATGACCCTTGGCACTTGATTTTGACCAAAAAGTCAAAGTTTGACTTTTCAGTGTATAGTTGACTGCAAATTTCATCTGTCAATCCAATGAACTTGAGATCTTTTGAACCATGTAATTAGGTCAAGATGATTCCATTGAACCCTTGAAATCATGTTTGAACTCAATTGGTCATTGGTTAGGTTAAAAATCATAAATTGCCCTTTCTCAGTCAAAACCCTAATTTTGACCATTTTGCCCTTTTGATGATTTGATCAAATTTCTTGAGGTGTTGTGATCCAAACTTGATCAAATGGTACATATGAGTCTAAAATGTTGATGTGGATAAAAAATTATGAAGTTTGACTGTAAATTGGCCATAGTTGACTTTTTCCCCAATACAGCTGATTTTTAGGTCAACTGTCCAATTGACTGATCAAAAATGTGGTTCAAGGCTTGAAACTTAACATGAGCAATCTTAGGGGTCCAAAATGATGTATGAAAGTCAAATGAAGCATTGGTGATCCAAATATCCTGGTGCAAACTCAAACCCTAATTTTGGGTTATCAGTGCAAGATGGGATGTCTTGAGCTGATCAAACCCTAATCTTGTCTTGAGTCCAAGAAGTCTTGTGAGAAAAGTCTTGATAAATGAGAGGGAAAATTTTGGGGTACAACAGATGGCTCTAAAATTTGGGTGGAAAAGGGAAATATCTACCTAAGTTAGCATGCATGGATTACAATCTAATATTTAACTCGAATCGGAAACGAAATGAGTGCATCCTAAGGGATCATGCAAAGATCATAACCTAATGTCCAAGTTGAATCGAAAACGAAACAAGCAATCCTAAGGGAACATAAAAAGGTTACAACCTAATATCCAACTTAAATAAAAAACTAGACAAACAATCCTAAGGGAACGTGCAAAGTTTACAACCTAATGTCCTACTTTAATCGAAAACGAAACAAGTAATCCTAAGGGAGCATGCAAAGGTTATTACCTAATATCCAACTTGAATCGAAAACGAGACAAGCAATCCTAAGGGAACATGCAAAGATCACAACCTAATGTCCAATTTGAATTAAAACTGAAACAACCAATCCTAAGTAAGCATGCAAAGGTTACGACCTAATATCCAACTTGAATCAAGAATGAGACAAGCAATCCTAAGGTGACATGCAAAGATCACAACCTAATGTCCAACTTGAATCGAAACGGAAACAAGCAATCCTAAGGGAACATAAAAAGGTCTAAAGAAAATTTCAAACACAAGTGCTATCGAACAAAGTCGAAAGAAAAACCAAAACTAATATCAAATGCGAGGTAGAAATAAACAACGAATCCAATGAATTTCAAAGTGTGAGTAAGGAACTATTTCCACTTGATTCACTCAAGCATCGATATCGAGTAACAACTTTGTTGTACCCCAAAATTTTCCCTCCCATTTTCAATACAATATGATACAAGATATCTTCCCATGCTCCTAAGGTTTCTCAAGTGCTCTAGACTACTCAAGAATTGATCCGATGAATCCTCCTCCTGAGCAATGGCCTACAACTAGGGTTTTGGTTTTCTCAAAAAAAATTGGACTTATAATGCCTTAAGTGAGTTTCATGGTTCCTCATATTCTCCAAAAAATCCTTATACCAAGTTTCAAGCCATACATCACAAATTTGCTCAGCCAATTGCTCAGATAAGTGAAAATCAACTGTATTGGACAAAAAGTCAATTATGGTCAACATACAGACAAACTTCAAGATTTTTGGTCAACATAAACATTTTGAACTCACATTCATCATTTGATCAAGGGTTGACCATATTCATCAAGAAAATTCAAGATTCATCAAAAGTCAAAAGTTGCTAAATTAGGATTTTCTTTAGGAGAAGTCAACTGAACTTTAACCAAGCATAACTTTCACATGCTTCGTCAAAAAATTCTCAACCAATCCCATTTTGATGGAAATTCAATTCTCTACAACTATGTTTCTCTAATCTCAAGACCAAAAATGCTTCATTTGAGAGATATGAGCCAAAACATTATAGGTCATTTTAAAAGTCAACAAAAAGACACTATTTGTCAAAGCAATTTACATCAAGTTAAATTATTCAAATGGAAAAATGGCCAACATGAAGGTTGTAGGGGACATCTTGAGGTTTTCAAAAAGTCAAAGATCCACTTCATATGACAAAAATTAAGAGTTATGATTGGTACAAGTTGGGAAATTTTGAGAAAATGCATGAAATCCAATTTGAGCAAACTTGAATCTTTGGGCTAATGGGCTTATCTTTCAGAGTCCAAACATGTTCTTGATCTCATAAGGGACCTCTAAGTCCATTCATACACCATGTTAATTTTTATTTCGTTTATTTTAATTTTTATTCATTTAAATTCAAAATTAAATCAAATAAACATTAAGTGGAGGTGTAAGGCATAAAATGCTTTTGATTCAAATATTTTGGAGGCCCAAATACATGCGGTAAACCGTGTGAACCTATTAGAGAAACAAATATTTATGGTTTTGTCTTATTCTAACCTATTTTAAAATAAAACCAAAAGATTGTTTTACATGAGGTTCAAGCCCATGTCTTAACCTAATTTCTTCTTTATATAAGCACAACTCATTCATACACCCAAGACACGAAAAAAGTTGCAAGAACATTCTCTCAAAATATCAATTTTTGTCAAACTAGGGAAAACTTGAAATCCTATTTCCTTATCCTTCTCAAAGCAAACCATTCAGTCAAATCAACTCCTGATGTGTTATAGAGTAAGTCTTGATCACTCTCGATGATCAGAAGTTCCTAAAACATGCATTCCATACATGGCTGGTTTCCATTATTTTCATGAATTTCGTGTTTTAATTTTTGTAATGCTTTGATGTAAACTAATTATTTTGTTGTGTTCTTGAGACAAAATAATACAGGTTTGACCCCTTGCATGAGGCCCATGAGGCCAGAATCGTGCATCACCATTATTACGTCGATTTGAATTACTTTGACTATATCTCTTTATTCAAGACGATTTAGCAAAAACTAAGGCCACCAATGAGTTCGTAGCCCTCAAATTAGGGGGTTGGGGTTCTTTTCACTCTCTAATGTGTGTTGTTTTGCAGGTTGAAGAAGCGAGCTCGCCGGAGAAGACAGCGGAACTAGGACTCTGGCGCTTCTCAAGTGCACTGATTATGTTTTGTATATATTTATTTTGTTTCGTTTGATAATCGAATGTAACAGCAACCCCAGTGGCAAGCACGTGCGTATAAAGGCACTTCTTACGTCAAAGGTGTGGGTTCAATCCCTGCCTTTTGCAATCTTTTTTTGTTATTTTTCAATTTACGCAGGTTTCAAATATAATGTGCCGCGCTTATCTCCTAACATCAGCAGGTGCTTGGCCTGGTGGTAAATGATGCAGGATGAAGGCAGGAGGGCATGGGTTCAACACCCACCCCATGCAGTTTTACTCTTTTTCTTGTTTTACCTAATTCCTTTGATTTTCTAACCCTAATTTTTTCCTTTTTCCTAATTATTTTCCTAATTAACTATTAATCAATTTTAATCCCTTTTTAAAAAATCCTAATAAATTAGGTTTACGTTTTCTAATCAATAATTAATTTTGACATTTTATTTATTAATTAGTATTTTCTTAAATATTAAAATTAATTAGACTTTATGTATTTTTTATTAATTAAAATTATTTGACTTAGGGTTTTAACTATTTAATTGACTTCAAGTTATTTTATAAAAAAACATAAACAAATTATTTTCTTTTTTTTTATATTTATTTTTTTAGGTCACACGACTTTTTCTTGTAATAGCTTAGATTTATCTTTCCCGTATTTTTTATGTAATTTCCCCAAAGCCCTGTAATAGCTTAGGTCTTTACTTTCCGCACCTTTAATTTTCGATATATATTCAACTGCTAGTAACTAGGCATGTATGACAAGATCTAAAAATAATCGATAGATAACCCTAATACAAGATAAATAATTGAACTAAACACACCATTCACACTTTGCACCTCTAGGGCAACCTTTCTTTGTTGCCTTCAGAAATAATGGTCATGTTCCTCGGAAGTACGAATACTTTATCAAATACCCTCGAATAAAGATCATAGTCCCTCGATGACCCTTCGAAATTTCCTACGAAAGATGACCTTGTCCCTCTGATAAATTGCTAAAGTATATCTATATGTTGCCTTTGATGACCGTATGATGACCCTTCGCCTGTTCCTTCACATCCAATGGATATGGCTACCTACCAATCTTTTCTAAAAAAACATTTTTTACACACCACACTTTCAAAACATTTAAAAAAAAAATTTTGTACGCGTTCTTGATGACTGATACAAGAACCATTACAAAGTTAGTCGTACTTTGGCTTTTCAAAATATTTTCAAATCACATACGCAAAGTAAATTTCAAAACTGAGCTACCGATTAAGAGCCCGTAGATAACTACGGATGAAAAGGGTGCTAACACCTTCCCTTTTCATAAATTACCCCCCAAACTCAAAATCTATCAAAGGTCTTTCCTGTTCTTTTCACCTTTTCTAAATATTGGATAAAAGAAAAGTCGATGGAGACTTTAGCTATCCGCATATTTGGATAAAACCAAAAAAGTCAATTCTCCCACCGTACTACAGAACTGGTGACTCTGCTAGAGACTAACTTAAAAATAGGGGTTACCTTAGGGTTAGGTCACCTTATTTGCTTTAATTGATTGTTTTGCTTGCTTTACTTTAAGGGTTTCTGCTTGGGTTTATTATTGCTTGTAAGATCCTACACCCGGATCTAGGGATGCCTTAGGTAAGTAGCAATAGATCATGAAAACTGTACGATGTAGATCGATATGGTTGAAGTGACGGCTACGGTTAGTGCGACACTTTGGATTGTACTAATGTTCCTTGAGTCAGTCGAGGATAACATTAGGCTTCCGCGTGGTGTCATTAGCACTAACTAACTTTTAGAACCTTAATTGACCCATCTTGACCATTAGAAGGTAGTGAGATGGCCGGATTTGGTGCAGTCCAAGGTTGGTTGATACTCGATGTTACACTCATTGAGATTCGACTCACGGGATGTTTTGGTGGCAAATCAGTTGTTGTACTAAAATAAAGCCTGCGAGAAAGATCGATGATATGAGATTCCTAGAACCTGGTTACTATTTTTAGGATAGGTTGAGCCAACTTAACTTCAATAGCGAAGGGTACTTACCTTTGGACCTTATACAAGCCTTTAAACCTAAGGCTCTTGTGTGATTTGTTTTTGTTTGCTACTTGTTTAAACATGAACATAACACCATGACATCATAACATCATGATATGGCATTTTTACTAACCACTTCAAGGATCTTAGGGACCTTTGGTGCAGTATTATCATAAGAAAGGGGCAAGAGGATTTATTTTCCTCTAACCAGACGCCGTCAAAAATCAAATAACGTCCTCTTGAGTTAAAGGCTATGACCCACTTGATATGGTGATCTTGATTCTTATAGAAAGACATTCAAAGATAAAAACTCAAAGTTATTCAAGACAAAGCTACAACCAGACTATTTTCCCAATATTTTAATCTCATGAGATCCTTGAAAACATTACATATACATATACATGTCATGCATATCATAACATGTATTCTCAAGACAAGCTTTCTCATTTTCTTGCTGTGTATTTCAGCATAAAAATGGATCTTGAACTAACAGTCAAAGATCTCCAAGCTCATAATGCTCAATTCCAGCAGATGTTCTTGAACTTAGCCAAGGGGCTGGAAGAATTGAAAGTACTTGTCACTGGTGAGAAGAAGAAGAAGACAAAGAAACCAATTGGGGTTCTTAACATGGGAAGAAGATTCATAGGTCATGTCAAGAAAGTTTGAGATCTTAATATCCCATCCGATGAAGATAACAAACAAGATGAAGATGGTAAGAGTGTGAAAAATGAAATAAGTAGTCCTGGTTCTAACAAATCTCCTGATGAAGAGGAAGATGATTATTTGGATGAGCAATACCCCCCTGTTGATGAGAAGTATAAGCTGCTGGAAGAGCGTTTAAGAGCTATGGAGATCCAGAAAGTGCCTGAATTGAACTTTGATGATTTGGGTCTGGTTTCAGGAATTATCATTCCTCCTAAATTAAAAACTCTCGTCTTTACTAAATACGATGGCATTTCCTGCCTGAAGCTGCACCTGAGGTCATATGTTTGGAAAATTCAACCACATACTATTGACAAGAAATTGTTGCTGCATTTCTTTCAAGAGAGTCTGCCTGGGACACAACTGGAATGATATTATCAACTTGAAGGTGCCAATATTCACACTTGGGAAGATTTGGATGCAACCTTCTACAAAAAATATCAATATAATTCTGATTTGGCAGCAACCTGCATGCCATTACAGAGTATGACCATGGGCTCTAATGAAGGCTTTAAAGAGTATGCCCAGAAATAGAGAGATCTTACAGGCAGAGTTCAACCTCCTTTGGCTGATAGGGAATTGGTTGACATGTTCATGAGCACACTGACAGGTCCTTTCTATAATCCCTTTTGGGAGTTCTTCAATTGGTTTCACTGAATTAATACTGACAGGGGAATATGTTGAGAATGGAATCATAAGCGGTAAAATCCAGGTGGATGCATCGTCAAATATTATGAATAAGGATTATAATGGTAAGAGAGAATCCAATGTTGTGTACATCCAGAAAGGTGGTAATAAGAGTGACCGCAACTAATATGTTGGGGTAGTACTGATCTCTAATCTTGCGCCAGTGCAACAACAACAAAATAACCAACGTAGGTAGGATGCACCCAGGAGACAATTTACAAAAATCAACATGCTCTTGGCTCAAGCATTACAACACATGTTGAAGTCAAGGCTGGTTACATTGATAGAACCTTCTTATAATCCCAACACTTCCTCTCCTTGCTACAATCCCAATGCAAGGTGTGTGTATCACTCCAACATCCCCGGGTATTACACTAGCAACGATTGGGTTCTGAAGAATAAGATCCAAGACATGATTGATGCTAAGGAAATTGAATTTTATTCTCTTGAGACTCCTAATGTGATTACTGCGCCTATGCACAATCATGATAAGGGTGTTAATGCTATCGCATATGTTTCTTATGTTCCTATTATGGATGACTTAACCACTCCTCTGATGATTATTAAGGAGAAGTTGTTGCAAGCCAGTTTATTTTTGGGTTGTGCTGAAGGCTGCTACTATTGTGCATCCTAATCCAATGGTTGTGCATTGCTGAAAGAGGGTATTCAGTGTTTGATGAAGGACTGTGTGATCCTATTTGAGAAGATTCCTTTTGAGAAGACTCCTTATATGGAGAGTTCATCCCAAGACCTGAATCTCGAATATGTATCTACAATTTACGGTACTTCTGTAAGGATCAATTCTAAGGGTCCTATGAAGATTTTTTCTGAACCTAGAGTCTCTCCTTTGATCATTACTGCACCTAGGCCAATTCCATATTCTTCCGATAAGGCTATACCTTGGAATTACGGAGCTGATGTCTATTACCATGGCGTCAAGCAAGAACCATTGAGTGTTGAAGATGAAAATGATGAAGTTACCAATCCTGATGTTGAAAATTTTGCTGGAACTAGTAAGGTTACCAGAAGTGGAAGGGTTTTCTCTCCAGAGATCTCTCAGAAGGCTGTTACTGCACCAGTTCGTATCATTGCTACTGAATCTACTACTGAGACTCAGGACGAAGAACATATGACTGAGCCTGTCCAGACTGAGGTGTTAAAATAGGTCGTTGTTAAAGACACCTCCAAGCAATAGATGGAGGAAATATTAAATATTATTCGAAGAAGTGACTACAAAATTGTTGAACAGTTAGGGCAGACTCCCTCCAAAATATCTATGCTACCCTGTTATTATGCTCTAAAGCCCATGCTCATGCTTTAGTGAAATTTCTGAAATCTGCTCATGTACCGATGGAAATCTCTATTGATTAGTTCAAACGTTGTGTTGCTAATATGACAAATGATAATGGGCTAGGCTTTTATGATAATAATTTGACTCCCGCAGGAAGGGACCATAATAAGGCCCTGCATGTCTCTATTGAGTGTAGGGGAACTACCTTATCTCATGTGTTGATGGACACAGGTTCCTCATTGAACGTATTGCCAAAAGCTGCTTTAGACAAACTTGACTGCGAGGGGATTGTGCTGAAACCCAATGACATTATGGTAAGAGCTTTTGATGGTTCGAAGAGAATGGTGCATGGGGAGGTTGATCTTCCAATCAAAGTGGGTTCCCAGGTCTTCGACTCCACTTTCTATGTAATGGACATTTGTCCAACCTATTCTTGTTTGCTTGGACGCCCTTGGATTCATGGGGCATGCGTTGTTACTTCTACCTTACACTAGAAGTTGAAGTATCCCGTGAAGGGGGAGATTTTTATAGTTTGCGATGAAGAAGAATACATGGTGAGCCATTTGAAATCTTTCAAATATGTCGAGATGGATGGTGAATTCTTCGAGACCCCTTGCCAGACCTTTGAAGGAAGGTGGTTGCACTATTTGGGTTAGACCCCCGATATTCCTTATAAATCTGACAAATTTGGTTTGGGTTTCACCTTACAAGCTCAGAGGGTTATCCGTTGTGCTCGTGCTAATTCTAGGAGACCGCCATTTCGCATCAACAACAATGGTGTTCACAAAAATCATGTCAACATTGTGGAAAACAATGATAGTTATTGCAACATAGACAATTGGATCTTCCCTAATACCGGCAGTGGGCTAAACAATTGGAAGGCTGGAGACTTTATACCAATCTCCTTTAGTCAGGAGTAAATGTTATTTCCTGCTTTCTTACTTTCAAGTTTTTTTGGTTATGTAATTTAAACAATAAACTTTAAGCCTTGTGCCTTACCTGGGACACAACAGTCTGTTTGTTAGGTTTGTTATTATTCATCAGCATATTTTCATTTAATAAATCATTGGACATTTGCATTCAAATTTTGCTCTCTTTGTCTTTCTTTTACTTTATTGTTTTCAAAATAGCTATGTATTCTTACACACACCCATACAACAAATTGAAGATCCATATCCACCTTGGATCCCATTGATAACAGTTCTGTTATTGCCGATTATGACTTCGAAAATCCGATCTACCAAGTCGAGGATGAAGGTGAGGAATATTATGAAATACCTGGAGAGCTTTCTAGGCTCTTAATACAAGAAGAAAGAGCCATACGACCACATGAAGAGCTAGTCGAGGTTGTAAACTTGGGTACTGAAGAGGACAAGAAAGAAATCAAGATAGGTGCCAACCTAGAAGGCATTGTCAAAAAGAGCTTAATCCAGATGTTGCCTGACTATGTTGAGATCTTTGCTTGGTCGTGTGAGCACATTCCAGGGCTTGATAGTGATATTGTGGTTCACCGTTTACCAATGAAGGAAGGTTGTCCTCCTATAAAGCAAAAGGTTCGCCGTATGCGTCCTGGGATGTCTGAAAATATCAAGGCTGGAGTTATGAAGCAGTTCAATGCATGTTTCTTAGTTATTACGTCCTACCCTTAGTGGGTTGCAAATGTAGTGCCAGTACCTAAGAAGGACGATAAGGTGCGTATGTGCATAGACTAAAGAGATCTGAATAGGGAAAGCCCTAAAGATGACATTCCACTTCCACACATTGATGTTTTAATTGACAACATCGATCAACACAAAGTATTTTCCTTCTTGGATGGTTTCTCTAGTTATAATAAAATCAAAATGGCGCCTGAGGACACGGAGAAGACTAATTTTGTCACACAGTAGGGCGCTTTCTGTTACAAAGTTATGCCTTCCGGTTTAAAGAACGCTGGTGCGATATATCAGCATGCTATGGTAGCTTTTTTCCATGATATGATCCATTATGAGATAGAGGCTTACGTTGATGACATGATAGCCAAGTCCTAGACTGAAGAAGAACACCTTGACCACTTGCACAAGTTGTTTAAAAGATTGAATAATTACAAATTGAGGTTGAATCCAAACAAGTGCACTTTTGGGGTAAGATCCGGTAAACTCCTAGGTTTTGTCTTCAGTGGTAAAGGTATTGAAGTTGATCCTACCAACGTTAAAGTTATTCAAGAAGTTCCAGTTCTCTGTATTGAGAAGGAAGTCAGAGTTTTCATGGGATGATTAAACTACATTGCCAGATTTATTTCCCATATGACCGCTACTTATGAGACAATCTTCAAGTTACTAAAGAAAGATCAAGTAGTGAAGTGGAATGACGATTTCCAGATAGCCTTTGATAAAATTAAGGAGTACCTCCAGGAACCCCCAATTCTAATGCCACCACTTTAAGAAAGACCTATGATCATGTACTTAACATTGTTAGAGAACTCAATGGGGTGTGTATTTGGGCCATATGACGAGTCTGGTCGAAACGAGCATGCAATATACTACCTTAGCAAAAAGTTTACCGACTGTGAAACAAGATACTCACTACTCGAGAAAACTTATTGCACTTTGGCATGAGTTGCTCGCCGACTAAGATAGTATATGTTGACTCATACTACTTTGTTGATTTCTAAAATGGATCCAATAAAATACATATTCAAGAAACCCGCTCTCTCCGGAAGAATAGCAAGATGGCAAATGAACTTGACAGAATACGAAATTCAATATACTACTCAGAAGGCAATCAAAGGAAGTGTATTGGAAGATCATTTGGTGCATCAGGCTGTAGATGACTATCAGTCTATGAATTTTGAGTTCCTGGGTGAGAATATTATGCTAGTTATTGATTATGAAGAACCTGGACCGTATGAAGGACCTGAACCGGGATCCTGATGGACTATGGTTTTCGGTGGAGCTTCCAACATGTTTGGTAATGGAATTGGTGTTGTGATTGTCTCTCCCAAGGGTTGTCACACGCAATTCACCGCCAGATTATGTTTTGATTGTACCAACAACATGGCAGAGTACGAAGCGTGCATCATGGGTATCAAGGCTACCATCAATGTGAGAATTAAAATCTTAAAGGTATATGGGGACTCAGCCCTAGTAATCAGTCATATCAGGGAAATGGGATACGAAGCATTCAAATCTAATTCCTTATCGAGAGCATGTGTTGACATTAATTCCGTACTTTGATGAAATCACTTTTGAACACATTCTGTGAGAAGAGAATCAATTGGAAAATGCATTGGCTACCATGTCATTTATGTTCAAAGTCAGATGGGACAATGAAGCTCCTTGAATTACCATTGAGAGACTAGACGAGCCAACACATTTCTACGAAGTTGATACTGATGGAGTAGAGGAAAAGCCTTGGTACCACAAAGTGAAAAGATACCTCGAGACTCGAGAATATCCTGAATGGGCATCTATTAATGATAAGAAATTTCTAGGAGGTTATCTACCAAATTATTTATGAGTAATGACTTTTTGTACAAGCACAATCACGATTTGACTCTTTCATTGTGTAAACAAGAAGGAAGCTGAGAAGATTATAGAAGATATGCACGAAGGAGTATTTGGTACTCACTCCAGTGGGCATATGATGGCTAAGAAAATTCTAAGAGCGGGTTATTATTGGTCGACCATGGAAACTGATTGCCGTCGTCATTCTAGAACTTGTCACAAATTCCAGATTTATTCTAAAAAATTACATGTGCCTCTGGTTCCTCTGAATGTATTGACTGCTCCTTGGCCGTTTGCAATGTGGGGCATTGATATGATTGGAGAGATTAATCCTACTGTGTCTAATGGGCATCGTTTCATCTTGGTCACTATTGAGTATTTCACGAAGTGGGTTGAAGCAGCCTCGTTTGCCTCTATTACCAAGAATGTTATGTCGCGGTTCATTAAGCATAATCTCATTTGTCGATATGGAATACCTGAAAGGATCATCATGGGAAATGGTACCAACCTTAACAATACTATGATCATTAAACTATGCGTGCAGTTCAAGATTAAGCACCACAATTCTTCTCCGTATCGACCAAAGATGAATGGCGCAGTGGAAGCCACTAACAAGAACATTAAGAAGATTTTGCAGAAGATGACGGTGACCCCGTTCTCTCTTGTATACAATATGGAGGTTGCCTTACCTGTCGAAGTCCATATTCCTTCCTTGAGGATTATGAAAGACGTAGGTTTGGACGAAGACGAGTGGACTCAGACTAGACTTGACCAAATGAATTTAATTTATGAAAAAAGGCTTGTGGTTATTTGTCATGGTCAAATATATCAGAAGCGCATGATCAAGGCCTTCAATAAGAAAGTAAAACATCAGGTGTACCAGGCTGGTGATTTGGTAATAAAGAGCATCATTTTACCACAAGGTGATCCCAGGGGAAAATGGAATCCCATATACGAAGGGCCATTTGTGATTAAGAAGATATTTTCTAGCAGTGTTATGGTACTTACCACCATGGATGGTGAAGATCTTCCACACCCTTTGAGCACGAACATAGTTAAAAAATACTACGCATAAAAGAGACCCGCTAGGTTGACTAGCCTAGGCAAAAATAAGGGCATCCCGGCGAACCAAGGGGGTTCGGGAAAAAATTAGGGATATATATATATATATATATATATATATATATATATATATATATATATATATATATATATATATATATATATATATATATATATATATATATATATATATATATACATCCGGCAAGTCGAAAATCTGAAAGGGCGGCTTGGGCAAAAAAGGATATCACGGTGGACTGAAACCCGAAAGGGCGATCCATGCAAAAGTTGGGGATTAAAGCGTAAGACTATGTCCCGTTGGATCACCCATCTACTTACAGCCAACATGATTACCAACATCAAAGTTAAAATGGTACAGATCAATTCAATCAACTTCTTCCAACAGCGAGGGATGAGATGCTTGAAGATAGAGGGGCAATAGCAGAGTTGAAACTCGATGGGATCATTTCCACATAGCTATTTTTCTTTGTTTGTACACCTTTTCTTTTATGATGATTTCCTCTTACTAGGATTTCCGTCTCTTTGTATAAAATTTTCTGTTTATAGGCAAATTTTCCAAGTCAATGCAATCAGTTTCAAATTCAAAAACTATTTTTACTTTCTCTGTTTTGTTTGCAAAAACGTCCAATGATTATACTGAATGAACATATGCATTTGAATATGATTACTGTTTACAAATATATGCATGAAAATAGGATTAGCATTTATGAAAGACTTTAGGAGTTGGGATAATGTTTGAAGTTGATTATAAATTCTCACATAGCAATTTCCTCAGATCTTTTTCCACCAATTAATCGCCATCAAAATTTATCTCCTGGCATAGTATACAGGGTTTATTTTCTCAATGAAGTTTATATTCCCCGACAAGACCCTCTTTTCAGACCATATAACATTCAATGTTGTCCTTCCCAGGAGAGTCAAAATTCATTTCTGAAACCTGGACAGACGGCACATTAGAGAAGTTTCATCTCTTTTATCCCCAGTCAGGATACATAAAGATCAAATCCTTCACAAAATGATGAATGACCAACTCTCCTTGAATGGTTCTATCCCCAAGCAGAAGTTGAACATCCCCAATGGACTGTCCTCAAACAGAAAGCAGAAATCCCAAGTAAAGACGTTCTAAACAAGGAGGGAGAACTGCTATCTTCATCCCCAACAACAATCAGAGAATTATTTTCCCCATCCAGACATTATAATACAAAGCTACTGATGCGCACCAACTACATATTACATCTATAAAAAATCATGACATATGCATACAAAACACATATACTATTCTCATTTATTTTGAGAGCATCATTACACAATACATTACATACAGCATGACATTGCACATAACTAACTTTGCCTTTTTCAGGTTAAGTTCGAAAATAGACAAATACTACCAGTAATTTATAGAAAGGTTATGAATCAATTCCCAAAACAAGACGGAGCGACTATCTACATGACCAAGCATCTCCTTCAGGGCCTTCATTCTGAAAAGCATTTCCCCTTCAGAGACCGAGTTCTGAAAAGAATTTCCCTTCAGAAGTTTATTCTGAAAAGTATCTCCTTCAGCGTTTCATTCTGAAAAGCATTTCCCCTCTAGAGAAGGAATTTTGAAAAGTATTCCCCCAGAGATCGAGTTCTGGAAAGCATTCCCCTTCAGAAGTTTATTCTGAAAAGAATTCTCCTTCAGAAGTTTATTCTGAAAAGAATCTCCTTCGGTGATGTTTCTCGCTATCCCGCCAAATCAGTCAATTATTACGTCATGGTCAACAAATGCTTAGTCCAACACGTTCATTAACGCTTATATGTGGGTGTTGGAATTCATCAACAAAGAGAGTATAGAGATCTCGAAAGGTGTTTGCGGCAAATGATCTATCACCTTGTATTCACTCTTTTTAGTCAGTTTTACAACTTCATCAGTATCATCATTCAAACTGGTCATACTGGGTTGTCTTTTCTCTATTCCAGGATTAGTAATTGCAACAGGAGCTTCAATTGGGACACTCCGGAAGCAACCCTAGAAAATAAATCTCTCAAACAAACAATGAAGTTGTCATCAAACATTTATTTATCCCACGAGAAAGGAGAGGAAAACATCAAAGAAAACTTGAAGAGGGGAAATCAAGGTCTTGCGACCAAGAGAACGAGTAAGGGAGTCGATTACGCAAGGGGAAAGTATTTTCATCCCCTCACGTCGGTGGCACTCCACGGGATCCACTCTTATTATCTAATCCAACGGATGTGTCTAAAATCCAAATCTAGACTGTAAAGGGGAAAAATGAATGTATGCAAAGGATTATATACAAAAAGAAAAGTTTTATTAGTGTGTCTGCTTCGGTTGCAAACTTTTGTGCCTATGTACCACCTTTCATGCAATGGGGATCAAGACACTCATAGTTCACCTTAAAAGTTCTGGTCGGTTACATGTTTTTTATGAATGATGTTATCGAATCATGTCCTTTTTGTAAAGGTTTTAAAAGAAAAAAGTCCAAAGACAAAAAGGTTTGCACTGGTTGGTATTTTTTACCTTGAAAAGGGTTTACTAATGTTAGAGTGTTTTGAAGTTTTAACAAAGAAAAAGAGAGTTTTAGTTTTAAGGATGTAAAAAGGGGAATTAAAAAAGTCTAAGGGAAATTATATATCTCTACCCCTAATGTTATCATACAATGATGGCTCTAAAATTTGGGTAACAAAAGGAAATCTCTACCTAAGTTAGCATGCATGGATTACAATCTAATATTTAACTCGAATCGGAAATGAAACAAGTGCGTCCTAAGGGATCATGCAAAGATCATAACCTAATGCCCAACTTGAACGAAAAACGAAATAAGCAATCCTAAGGGAACATACAAAGGTTACAACCTAAATTCCAACTTGAATCGAAAACAAGACATACAATCCTAAGGGAACATACAAAGGTTACAACCTAATGTCCAACTTGAATCGAAAACGAAACAAGCAATCCTAAAGGAGCATGCAAAGGTTACGACCTAATATCCAACTTGAATCGAAAACAAGACAAGAAATCCTAAGGGAACTTGCAAAGATCACAACCTAATGTCGAAATTGAATTGAAACCAAAACAAGAAATCATAAGTAAGAATGAAAAGGTTACAACCTAATATCCAACTTGAATCAAGAACAAGACAAGAAATCCTAAGGGTACATGCAAAGATCACAACCTAATGTCCAACTTGAATCGAAACCGAAACATGCAATCCTAAGGGAACATATAAAGGTCTAAAGAAAAGCACAAACACAAGTACAATCAAACAAATTCGATACAAAAACCAAAACTAAGATCAAATGTGAGCTGGCAACAAACAATGAATCCAATGAATTTCAAAGTGGGAGTAAGGAACTATTTCCACTTGATTCACTCAAGCATTGATATCGAGTAACAACTTTGTTGTACCCCAAAATTTTACCTCCCATTTTTAAGATAATATGATTCAAGATATATTATCATGCTCCTAAGGTTGCTCAAGTGTTCCAGACTACTCAAGAATTGATCAGATGAATCCTCCTCCTAAGCAATAGCCTACAACTAGGGTTTCAGTTTTCTCAAAGAAAATTGGACTTCTAATTCCTCAAGTGAGTTTCATGGTTCCTCATATGCTTCAAAAAATCCTCATACCATGGTTCAAGCCTTACATCACAAATTTGCTCAATCAATTGCTCAGATAAGTGAAAATCAATTGTATTGGACAAAAAGTCAATTATGGTCAACATACAGTCAAACTTCAAGATTTCCGGTCAATATCAACATTTTGAAATCATATTCATCATTTGATCAAGTTTTGACCATGATTCATCAAGAAAACTCAAGATTGATCAAAAGTCAAAAGTTGCTAAATTAAGGTTTTCTCTAGGAGAAGTCAATTGAACTTTGACCAAGCATAAATTTCACATGATTCATCATAAAATTCTCAACCAAATCCTGATTTGATAGAAATTAAATTCTCTACAACTTTCTCTCTCTAAGCTAAAGGCCAAAAATGCTTCATTTGAGAGATATGAGCCAAAACATTACATGTCATTTTAAAAGTCAACAAAAAGAAACTTTTTGTCAAAGCAATTTACATCAAGATAAATTCTTCAAATGAAAAAATTACCAACATGAAGGTTGTAAGGGACATATTTAGGTTTCCAAAATGTCCACGATCATCTTCATATGACAAAATTTGAGGGAGTTATGATTGGTACAAGTTGGGAAATTTTGAGAAAATGCATGAAGTCCAATTTGAGCAAACTTGAATCTTTGGGCTAATGGGCTTATCTTTCAGATTCCAAACATGTTCTTGACGTTATAGGGACCTCTAAATCCATTCACACACCATGTTAATTTTTATTTCATTTATTTTGATTTTTATTCATTTAAATTCAAAATTAAATCAAATAAATATTAAGTGGAGGTGTAATGCATAAAAGGCTTTTAATTCAAATATTTTGGAGGCCCAAAGACATGATGTAACCGTGTGAACCTATTAAAGAAATAAACCTTTATGGTTTTGTCTTATTCCAACCTATTTATAACAAAATCAAAAGATTGTTTTACATGAGGTCCAAACCCGTGTCTTAACCTAATGTCTTCCTCTATATAAGCACAACTCATTCTTACACTCAAGACACGAAAAAAGATGCAAGAACACTCTCTCAAAATATCAATTTGTCAAACTAGGGCAAACTTGAAATCCTATTTCCAGCCCTTCTCAAAGCAAACCATTCGTTCAAATCAACTCCTGAGGTGTTATAGAGCAAGTCTTGATCAATCTCGATGATCAGAAGTTCCTAAAACATGCATTCTATACATGGTCGACTTCCATATTTTCATGAATTTCGATGTTTTAACTTTCGTAATGCTTTTATGTAAACTAATGATTTTGTTGTGTTCCTGAGACAAAATAATGCAGGTTTGACCCCTTGCATGAGGCCCATGAGGCCAAAATCGTGCATCACCATTATTATACTGATTTGTATTATTTTGACTATATCTCTTTATACGAGACGATTTAGAAAAAACTAAGGCCACCAATGAGTTCGCAACCCTCAAATTATGGGGTTACAGTTCTTTTCACTCTCTAACGTGTGTTATTTTGTAGGTTGGAGAAACGAGCTCGCCGGAGAAGACGACCGGAGCTAGGGCTCCGGCTCTTCTCCGATGCATTGATTATGTTTTGTATATATTTATTTTATTTCATTTGATAACCAGATGTAACAGCCACCCGCGCGCACGTACAAAGGCACTTCTTACCTCAAAGGCGTGGGTTCGATCCTTGCCTTTTGCAATCTTTTTTTGTTATTTTCCAATTTACGTAGGTTTCCAATATAATGTGTACCGCTTATCTCCTAACACCAGTATGCGCTTGGCCTGATGATAAACAATGCAGGATGAAGGCAGGAGGGTGTGGGTTTAACACCCACCCCATGCAATTTTACTCTTTTTCTTGTTTTACCTAATTTCTTTGATTTTCTAACCATAATTTTTTCCCTTTTCCTAATTATTTTCTTAAATAACCATTAATAAATTTTAATTCTTTTTAAAAAAAACCTAATAAATTAGGTTTAGGTTTTCTAATCAATAATTAATTTTAACATTTTGTTTATTAATTAGTGTAGCGGTAGAAATGTTGAGACTAAGCCATTGGATTGACTTAACTCAAACAAATCAAATAAAAATCGCCACCGCACTTTAATGTTTTCAAAGTGTTGTATCCCAAAAATTTCCTTCTCTTTTCTCAAGATAATTCTCACAAAGATCTTCAATGGCTCAAGCTTGCACAAGTGTTGACTAGGTCAAACCATCTCCTAAACACTAATGCCTCAAATTAGGGTTTTGATTTTCACAAGTATAATTGGACTTCTAATGCCTCAAATGACTTGCATGGATCATTATAGACCTCCAATAATTCTCATGTCAAATTTCAAGTCTTGAATCACAATTTTGCTCAGTCAATTGACTAGATGACTAAAAATCAATTGTATTGGATAAAAAGTCAATTATGGTCAACTTACAGTCAAACTTCAAGATTTTGACCAATATCAACATTTTGAAGTTATATGCATCGATTGATCAATTTTCGATCACAATTCCTCAAGAAACACAATCAAATCATCAAAAGGGCAAAATGGTCAAAATTAGGATTTTGACTAGAAATGACTAATCATTGACTTTTGACTTAATATATGACTTATTGGTTTGAAACATGATCTCAAGGATTCAAGGACATCATTTTGACCTAATTGCATGATTCAATTCATCTCTCAAAATAAATTGGTTGATAGTTGAAATTTGGTCAACTGTTGAAAAAGTCAACTGATACACCAAAAGTCAAACTTTAACTTTTTGGTCAAATTTGAGTTTCAAAGATCACAATTCATTAATACATTCAAAATATGAAGCTTGATCATCAAGAAATCAAGAAAGTCAAAAAGTCTTTGAAAAAGTCAAACTTTTCAAGACTTAGAAATTTTTGAAGTGTTTTAAACCTTATAATTTTCTAACTTCATGACATTTTTTCACCATGATGCAAGATGATTCAAAGAAAACTTTCAACATGAAAGTTGTAGATCTTGATGAGATCTACAAATTTTCTTTACTTATCAAGTCATATAAGTGCTTGGATTTTGATTTATAAATTCATGAAGTTATGCATTTTTTCTAAAAACACGTAGTGAAAATTTGACCTAGTTTAGGAAGATTTTTGACCTAACTTCTTGGCCAATTTTCACCAAGCGCCAAGATGATTTTGTCAAAATGGTCAACATGAAAGTTGTGAGACAATCTTCAAACTATTAAAGAAACATCAAGTAGTCAAATGGAATGACGACTGCCAAGCAGCTTTTGACAAAATCAAGGAGTACTTGCAAGAACCTCCAATCTTGATGCCTCCGATGGAAGGAAGACCTTTGATTGTGTACTTGACTGTATTATAAAATTCAATGGGGTGTGTGTTGGACCAATATGACGAGTCTGGCCGAAAATAGCATGCAATATACTACCTTAGCAAAAGGTTTACCGACTGTGAAACAAGATATTCACTGCTCGAGAAAACTTGTTGCACTTTGGCATGGGCTGCTTGCTGGCTAAGACAGTATATGTTGACTCACACCACTTTATTAATTTCTAAGATGGATCCCATTAACTATGTCTTTGAGAAACCAGCTCTCTCCGGACGAATAGCTAGATGGAAATGATCTTAACTGAATATGACATCCAGTACACTACATAAAAAGCAATCAAGGGAAGTGTGCTAGCGGATCATTTGGCCCATCAAGCTGTTGATGATTACCAATCCATGAACTTTGAATTCCTGAACGAGAATATCATGTTGATAAATTAATGTGAAAAGCCTTAACCGTGTGACGGACCTGAACAAGGATCCCGATGGACTATGGTTTTTGATGGAGCTTCCAATGCTTTGGTAACGGAATTGGTGCAGTAATCATCTCTCCCGAAGGTTGCCATACACCTTTCAATGTCAGGCTTTGCTTCGACTGTAAAAACAACATGGCCGAGTATGAAGCATGCATCTTGGGTCTTAAAGCTACCATTGACCTAAGAATCAAATTCTTAAGCGTATACGGAGATTCAGCCCTGGTAATCAGTCAAGTTGAAGGAGAATGGGACACCAAACACCCTAATTTGATTCCTTACAAAGAGTTTGTGATGACATTGATCCCATACTTAGAGGAGGTTACCTTTAAACACTTTCCAAGAGAAGAAAATCAGTTGGTAGATGCCTTAGCAACAATGTCGTCCATGTTCAAGGTCAATTGGGACAACGAGGCTCCTAGGATTACAATCGAAAGATTTGACGAACCGGCGCACTGTTATGAGATTGACACTGATGAGGAGAAGCCTTGGTATCATGAAGTAATGAGGTATCTTGAAGCACAAGAGTATCCTAAAGGATCTTCCATTAATGACAAGAAATTCCTACGAAGGTTCTCATCCAAATTCTTCCTAAGGAATGGGATCATGTGCAAGCGCAACCATGATTCTACTATGCTCAGTTGTATGGACAAGAAAGAAGCAGAAAAGATCATGGAGGACATGCATGAGGGTATCTTTAGAACTCACTCTAGTGGAAACACTATGGCCAAGAAGATTCTGAGGGCTGGTTACTATTGGTCGACTATGGAAACCGATTGTCACCACCACTCGAGGACTTTCCATAAGTGTCAGATCTATGCCGACAAGGTTCATATGCCTCTTATACCACTAAATGTCATGACTACTCTGTGGCCATTTACAATGTGGGGCATCGACATGATTGGAAAGATCAAGCCCACTGCCTCTAATGGACATCGTTTCATCCTCTTCGCCATTGACTACTTCACCAAATGAGTCAAAGCTCCTTCATTTGCCTCAGTTAATAAGAATGTTGTAGCCCAGTTTATCAAGCATAACCTCATCTACCGGTATGACATCCCTGAAAGGATCATCACTGACAACAGAACCAACTTCAACAATTATATGATCACTGAACTCTGTACGCAGTTCAAAATCAAGCATCACAACTCTTCTCCTTACAGACCTAAGATGAATGGTGCAGTGGAAGCCGCCAACAAGAATATAAAGAAGATTATGCAAAAGATGGTGGTGATCTATAAAGATTTCCATGAGATGCTACCATTTTCTCTTCATGGCTACCGTACTTCAGCTCAAACATCAACTGGGGCAACCCCTTTCTCTTTAATCTATGGCATGGAAGTTGTCCAGCCTATTAAAATTCAGATTCCTTCTCTGAGGATTATGAAAGAAGCAGGCTTAGGCGAAGATGAATAGGTTCATACAAGATTGGATCAGTTGAATTTGATCAATAAGAAGAGATTGGTTGCTTTCTGTCATGGTCAAATGTATCAAAAGTGTATGATCAAGGTATTCAATAAAAAGATCAAACCTCGAGTATACCAGGCTGGCGACTTGATAATAAAGCGTATCATTCTACCACAAGACGATCCCATGAGCAAATGGAATCCCACTTATGAAGGGCCATTTGTGATCAAGAAAGTATTCTCTGGCGGTGGCATGATGCTAACTACTATGGAAGGCGAAGATTTCCCGGATCCTGTGAACACGGACATAGTCAAAAAATATTATGCATAAAGAATGACCCGCTAGGTTGACATACCTAGGCAAAAATAAGGGCATCCCGGTGAACCAAAAAGGGTTCAGGAAAAATTTAGGGATATATACAAAATGTTGTACACCCGGCAAGTCGAAAACCTGAGAGGGTGGCTTGGATAAAAAAGGGTATCCTGGTGGACTGAAAACCCGAAAGGGCGGTCCAGGAAAAATTTAAGGATTAAAGCATACGATTATGCCGATTGCGTCACTACAACCAGCTTTATTACTAAGATCCAAGTTCAATGGTACAAGATCCGTTCAATCAACTTCTTTCGACGGTAAGGAATGATGTTCGAAGACATAGGGGCAATAGCAGAGTTGAACCCAATGAGATCACTTCCACATGGATATACAATTTTTGTTTTCACTTTGTATTCCTTTCATTTTTTCGACGATTTCTTCTTACTAGGATTTCTGTCTCCCTATATAAGAACACCTGTTTATAGGTAAATTATCAATACAAATATACTTTTGAATGCAAACTCTTTGTTTTTTGTCTTAAGTACAAAAATGTCCAATGACTAAAATTGAATGAACATATGCATATGGACATGATTAACTATTAACAAATGTACGTACAAAAACAGTAATAAGCAATTACTTAAGAATTTAGGATATCTCTACAGAGTCACTTCAAAAATATTATCCCCACAGAGTTGAGTTCATCCATCCAGAGTTTCTAATCGACATATTCCCTGGAAATTCTCTTCCCGGCCAAGTTTGGACTTCCAAAACTGAGAAAGAAACCTTGCAAAAGTTCTTCCCCAGATGAATTCATTTCCCCAATAAGGTCTTCAACGGGGTTTATTTCCCCCAATGGACTACAATCTCCCCTACTTGAGTTTATTCCTCGGACTACTACATATCAACTGACAAAATTCCTTTTCCCCAACGGAGTTGATACTATCCCCAGAAAGTTGCTGCAAAGCCTAGAATTCGACCAGATAACAGTTAATGTTATCCTCCCCCAGACAAGTCAGAAGATTATTCATCACTTTTATCCCTAGTCAGGGTATATGAGAATTAAATTCCCCAGTTAAGCAATGGTCAACTAAAGCTCCTGAACTCTACTCCCCAAGCAGAAATCAATATTCCCCGCAGAGTTTCCTTAAACAACAATTCCCAATGGAAGCATTCTAAAACAAGATACACGTACTCTTCATCTCCAGCAGTAGTCTGGAACTTAGCTTCCCAAATCTCCCCAACAGTTGTCAAGGATTTATTTTCCCATGCAAAGATACACTTCAATAACATTTCACATTCATACATCATGACATATGCATACAAAACATATAGCACAATCTCATTTATTTTGAGAACATCATTACGCAATGCATCCATCATGACATTGCATAATAAATACTTTACTTTTTTAGGAAAGATCGGTCATCAAGTGAATATCATCAACATTCCTCAACTAGGTCAGAGATTAATTCCCGAAACAAGCCAGGGCAGCTATCTCTGCGACCAATAAAAAGCAAGTTCCAGATTAATACGTGAAACAAGACAGGAAAACTATATGTGAACAACCGATTATAAATTAATACCTTAAACAAGACAGGATAACTATCTGTATGAGCAGATTGAAGATTAACTCCCAAAATAGAACGGAGAAATTGTCTTTCTCTCTCTTTGGTTAGATAAAGATCAATTCCTGAAACAGGACGGGGCGACTATCTTTATCACCAGTGGTATAAAATCTCGAAACAGGGCGGGTTTACAAACAAATATATTGTAGATTAATACCAGAAACAAGACAGGACAACTATATACATGAGCAGATTGAAGATTAACTTCCGAAACAGAACGGAGAAACTGTCTTTCTTTCTCTTTGGTTAGATAAAGATCAATTCCCGAAATAGATCGGGGCGACTATCTTTATCACAAATGGTATAAACTCCCAAAATAAGACTGGTTTACCAACAAACCGATTATAGATTAATACCCGAAACAAGACAAGATAACTATCTACATGAGCAGATTAAAGATTAACTCCCGAAACAGGACGGGGAAACTATCTTTCTTTCTCTTTGGTTAGATAAAGATCAATTCTCGAAACAGGAAGGGGCGACTATCTTTATCACCAATTGTATGAACTCCCGAAACAGGACGGGTTTACCAACAAACTGATTGTAGATCAATTCCCGAAACAGGACGGGGCGATTATCTACATGACAAACATTTTATTTAAGACCTCTCTGGTAGACGCTTTCTCTGGTATCCTGATTCCATTCTTATAGACGCTTTCTCTGGTTCAGTTAAACCACTCCGAAGATTTATACTGATTCCTTATCCAGTTAAAGATTATTCAAGTCCTCTTCTCTGGTTCAGTTAAATCGCTCCAAAGATTTATTCTAATACTTCTTCCAATCTCTATCAACAGTCACCTTGGATGGCATCTATAAGCCCATCTCTGACAACACTTCATCACCTCTCCAAATGGAATATTTTAATCCCATTTCTGACGCAATCAACTAACACATTACTTTATGCATCAACGAGTGCAAATTTCTGGGCACTTTAGTGTTCAATCATCTTCCACCTTGAAGTCACGAATGGCGGACCCGCCAATATAACTCTTCGGGTTTAAGAATATTGAACAGGGGAAGCTGTTGCACCCCAAAATATTCCCTCTCTTTTCTCAAGGCATTTCTCACAAAGATCTTCAATGGCTCAAGCTTGCACAAGTGTTGACTAGGTCAAACCATCTCCTAAACATTGATGCCTCAAATTAGGATTTTGATTTTCACAAGGATAATTGGACTTATAATACCTCAAATAACTTTCATGGATCATTATAGACCTCTAAGAATACTCATGTCAAATTTCAAGTCTTGAATCACAATTTTGCTCAGTCAATTAACTAGATGACTAAAAATCAGTTGTATTGGGTAAAAAGTCAAATGTGGTCAACTTAAAGTCAAACTTCAAGATTTTTTACCAATATCAACATTTTTAAGTCATATGCATCAATTTATCAAGTTTGGATTACAATTCCTCAAGAAACACAGTCAAATCATTAAAAGGGTAAAATGGTCAAAATTAGGGTTTTGACTGGAAATGACTAATCATTGAATTTTGACTTAAAACGTGACTTATTGGTTTAAAACATGATATGAAGGATTCAAGGACATCATTTTGACCTAATTGCATGACTCAATTCATCTCTCAAGATCAATTGTTTGATAGTTAAAATTTGGTCAACTTTTGAAAAAGTCAACTGATACACCAAAAGTCAAACTTTGACTTTTTGGTCAAATTTGAGTTTCAAAGATCACAATTCATCAAGACATTTAAAATATGAAGCTTGATCATCAAGAAATCAAGAAAGTCAAAAAGTCTTTGAAAAAGTCAAACTTTTCAAGACTTAGAAATTTTTTAAGTGTTTTAAACCTTATAATTTCCTAACTTCATGACATTTTTTCACCATGAGGAAAGATGATTCAAAGAAAACTTTCAACGTGAAAGTTGTAGATCTAGATGAGATCTACAACTTTGGTTTACCGATCAAGTCCTAGAAGTGCTTGTATTTTGAGTTATAAATTCATGAAGTTATGCACTTTTTCTAAAAACACTGAAAATTTGACCTAGTTTAGGCAGATTTTTGACCTAACTTCTTGGCTAATTTTCACCAAGCTCCAAGATGATTTTTTAGAAATGATTAACAAGAAAGTTTTAGCGGATGTTTCAAGCTTTTCAAAATGTCCAAGAACTCAATGAGATAATTTTTGAGCTAGGAGATTCGAAGACTTGAAGTTGGCATTTCATTCTTAAATTTCAAGTCATTTTTATGAAGAACTCAAGACTAAATCTCATAACCTTATCATCCAATCTCACTTTTCAGGCCATGTTGCTACTAAATCTCCACATAATCAGAGATTTACACAAATTTGTGATGCATTAAACAAAGATTTGAGGATTTATCCACTTGGTTATACCATTTTTGGATGAAATTGCAAAAAGCTCCATATCCATTTTCATAAAGATCACTTTAATCACAAAGTCAATTTCTTGAGCTCCCAAACTTGTTTCATCTGAATGCAAGCAAAGTCAAAACCAGAAGCAACAAGTCTAAGGCCTCCAACAACTTCATACCATGCTTGTACAACACATTGAAACTTGTTTTCCACTTTTCTAACCCTAGAACTCAGGAATCCCTTGTGCAAAACATCTCTAACCTTTTCCATATAGATATATAAGTTATTTGAAAGCAATAACACGAGTTTACAAGCCCTCAAAGAACCTCAAGCATTATGCAAAATATAGAACTGGCCAAAAACTCCACTTTTGAACTTCAAACTTGAAACTCAAAATCCACTCGTGCGCATTGACTTCTAATCATCCAAACACTTTACATACCTCATATACAAGTGATCCAAGTCCATGTTTCCTGACTGTAATCACTCCATCATCATTTGAAGCTTACAATTTAACTTGAGTAGGGAGTTTCAGCCATCCTCAAAGCAAAGTAGGAGTTAGAATACACTCAAGGAGGTCCAGGAAAACTAAACAGATTCTTAGGGCACCTCAAAGCTTGCCCAAACTCCATACAAGAATCCATCTGCAAGAGGTAAGTTTTCTAACTCCAATATCTTGATACAAGCATCATTTGTGTATACATTCTGAAGTAAAAATGTAGATATCATTGCCCTAAAGCTAACCATGTCCATAGTTTTCATTTACATTGACCGTGTGTATAGAATTTTAGATTTGAACTTTCTTAAAAAATTAGGTTTCAATTTAGGGCTAGAAAAATTAATCTTCATCTTTGACTTTTAGCTTACATAAGTTATATGGTTGGATTTGTGCTGAAAAAATACACAAGTTTGATGTTTACATTTTTCAATTTCATTGAGAAATGAGTGAGATACGAATTTCAAAAATGTTGTTTCCGCCATGGGCACGAGGAAGAAGATGAATTCCTCTTAGGACTTGTTTTATTTTATATATTTATGGATTCGGTTTAATAAACAGGTGTATAGCCACCCTAGTGGTAAAGCGCACACTTGTTAACCTTTGGGACCTGGGTTCGAACCCCAGTGGTACCATTTTGCTTTTTCATGTTTTCTCATTTCAGATTCAGTGCAAGGAACCCCCTAGCATGCATGGTACACCTCATCCCTCAACCATCTGATCACAAAGCAGTCAAATTCAATGTTCTAAAGCGTGTGACCATGATGCACTCTTAAAGGCTGGCCATACTGGATGAGCAAACAGGATCCTAGGCCTCCTTGGTTTGGGCCTTCCATTTGTTTGTTTTTGCTATGTTTCACCCCCCTCATTACTTATTCACACGTAAGCCCATTCATTTATTTTATTTTATTTCTAATTCACACAAAAATCTGATTTGGGTCTGGACTCCCTTTTGCTAACTTTTAACCCCCTTTCTACTTTTTAACACCCAACCCAATATTTTTATTTTTTCTCATATGTTTCTTTACTTTTATTTATTTACTATTTTTATTAATAAAAAATATAAAGTTACTTTTTTATCAAATAATTTCCTAATTTTATTTTGTTCTCGCCTATCTATTTTTATAAATAAAATACTAAAAATATTCCTAACTAATTATTTTCTTTTAGAATTAGAATTAAGATAGACTTAATTTTATTTAATTTTATTTTGTAATTAACTTAGACTTTAGGTTTTGATTAATTAGTAAAACTCTTTTGTAAATAATTATTTAGTTTTCATTAGGTTAAATTACTAAAATCTCTCTTTCATAAAAAACCTAAAAATTGTCTTCTTAATTAATCTATTTTCTTTTCTTAATTTAATTTAGGTTTAGTTTTATCAACTTAGACTTGTTATTTATTTTCTTCCCCTTTATTAGAATATTTCCCATATGAAAACTCAAACAAAAAAAAAATCTTTTCCTTTCACAGTGCCTTTATATTCTTGAATATTTTATCTTGCGATATTCAATATGATTGTAATAGTAAATTAGGGTTTAATTGCTTTCATTTCCCCATTTGTAATTTGTATCCTCATCCCCAAATGATGTAATAGCGTAGAACTTTAAATTTTTGTAATTTATCGCTTTCAATATAAATGCTAGTAATTAGGGTTTGTATGACAAGAAATAAAATAAACAAGTAGAAAAACCTAATTCAAAGACAATATTTATATGAAATTAAAACACTTTGCACACTTGCACCTCTAGGGTTAACCCACAATTGTTGCATTAGAATAAACAGTCATATCCCTCGAGCGTGGGATACTTTAGCAAAAACCCTCGAATACAAGATCGTAGTCCCTTGATGACCCTTCGATGTTACCTTTGGTAAATAATCTTAGACCCTTATGACAAATTACTAAGGTATCCTACAATGTTGTCTTCTATGACTGTACGATGATGCACGGCTGTCCCTTCACATCCAATGATAAGGTTGCTTACCGACTAATGGTGAGACAACATTATCTAAAGGAGGAGGAAAAGAACAAAGACTTTTTGAGTAGGTAGAACGTTCATAGGTGCTTGCTCACAACATTTTAAAATATCTTTCAAAAACACCAACACCCTTCATGAAATATTTTCAAAAGTCAAACACTTTGTATACATTCTTATAGAGACGAGAATCATTACAAAGTTCGCCTAAACAAAGGAACTTTCAAAAATACTTTCAAATCATCACAAACACGTTTCAAACAAATAATTTCAAAGTGAGCTAGCAACTAAGACCCCGTAGATAACTACAGATGAAAAGGGTGCTAACATCTTCCCTTTTCATAACCTACCCCCCGAACTCAAGAAAATCTCAAAACGTCTTTCATGTTCTTTTCACTATTTCCTTCATTGAATAAAAGAAAAGTCGTGGCGACTCTTGCTATCTGCAACAATTGCGATCAAACTCAAAACACCAAGTCAGTTCTCCCATTGCATTACACAAATGAATGGGAAAAAAGAGAATAACCTAAAAAGGGGGGGGGGGAGAATCTAAGTTTGGGGGTTGGTTATGAAAATGGAAGGTATTAGCACCCTAAACATCTACAGTACTCTGCAGGAACCTCTTTGAAAATTTGTGTATTTTAGCTATAAATGTTGTACACAAAAAAATAGATTATGGGGATGAGAGAAGAAATATTTTTTTACAATTTTTGCACTCGCCGCGGTTGCAAACCTTTAGTACCTACTTCCACTTTTCGTGCAATAGGGGTTCAGGGTACTCGTAGTTCACCTTTAAAAAATTTAAAACACAAGTGTGTTGGTTAATTTTAAGAGACGAGACATCATCGTCTTATCCGAGTGGAAGAATATACTTACTACCCACAATCATGAGAAAAGAGAATTTGAGTCATCTCAAAGTGGAGGATATGGCTTGGATTTTAAAATCAATAAAGCTTCACTCAACACCCAAGTGGAAAATATCTCACTTCACTACATATCGTAGAAGTATAGTAGCTCGCGTTACTACAAGGATTGACAAGAGTATAATCTTTTGAGAAAATTTTAAGGTAAAAAGCCAAAGTGGCAAAATGGTTTGAATGAGATTAATTTGACTTATAGTATTCTTATAAAAAAATGCCAGAGTATTGTTAAGTTGGTTAGATTTTTATTAAAGAAAATATTTTGAAAATGCATGGACCTAAGTCTAAGTTTATTGTGAAAGTGGTTCAAGTTTGGAAAAATAAGAATAGTTTTGAAAATGAGGGAGAATATTTTTTGAAATTAAAGATGATGGGAGGAGATGGAGGGACTATCCTAAAGCATAAGATAAAAGTTAGGAAAAAGAACCATCTAACCAACAAGAAGCCAACTGTGATATGGTGGGAGAACTGACTTGGGATGTTTTGTGTTTGATCACAAATGTTGCGGTTAGCAAGAGTCTCCACCGACTTTTCTTTTATCCAAAAGGAAAGGCTGAAAAGAACAAGAAAGACCTTTGAGATTATTTATTGAGTTTGGGGGGTAGATTATGAAAAGGAAAGGTGTTAGCACCATTTTTCATCCATAGTTATCTACGGGCTCTTAGTTTCTTGGTATATCACTTGCTTTTGTTTGAAAATGTGCTTTATGTGGTTTTTAAAAGTATTTTGAAAAGCCGCCTTCGTTTAGGAAAACTTTGTAATAGTTCTCGTTCGTAAGAAAGTATACAAAATGTTGGACTTTTGAAAATGTTTCATGTTTTGAAAGTGTTTTTTTAAAAAGTGTTTGGTGTTTGTTTTTGAAAATAAGCAAGGATGTTAGATTTGAAAGTGAGAAAGCAACTAGGAACAATCTACCTACTCAAAAGTATTTGTTCATTTCTTCCTTCCTTTGATATTGCTATCTTACTATTTATTTGGTAAGAAGTCTTATCTTTAGATGTAAAGGGACGGGCGTGGGTCATTGTATAGTCATGATAGCAATGTTGTGAGATATCTTAGCATTTCTCTTTGTGGGACTAAGATCATTTTGAAAGGCAACATTTTGTAGCGTCATTAAGGGACTATGATCTTGTATTTTGATTGCTTTTGCTAAGATATCCCGCATACATAACATGGTCATTTTGGTAAGGCAACAAAGTAGAATTACCCTAAGGGTGCAAGTGTGTTTGATTTACATGCATTGTTTATCTTGAATTAGGGTTTGCTACTTGTTGGTTTTAGTCTTTCCATACAAACCCTAATTACTAACATTTATATAAAGCGATAAACTGCGGAAATTAAAATTACTACACTATTACATCGTTAGGGGAGGGGGTATACAAGTTTACAAATGAGGATTTTCAAGAAAACTAAACCTAATTATCTATTACAACCATATTGAATAATGTACAAGAATTGAATAAGTGTGCAAGTATGTAAATGGAAAAAGAAATGATTTTTGTTTGGTTTTTGATGAAAGGGTTTAGTTTTGACCTAATTAAAGAGAATGATTAATTAAAATTAAATAAAATTAAACCTAAACTAAATAAGAAAAGAAGTTAAGTTTGAAGCATTTTTTAGGGTTTTTTTATGAAAGGTTTTAAGTTAAATGATAATAATATGAAAATTAATTAATTAAAAGAAAACCTAAGTTCGAAGTTAATTTTAATTAAGAAAAATAAAATAACTAAACCTAAATATAATTATTAATTTATTTAAGAAAAATAAATAAATTAATTTGTTAAGAAAATGTTTGTCCTTTTTGTTTTATAAAGAAAATAAACACATAAAATGTGAAAATAATAAATAAAAATATTTTTTTTGGATTTTTTTATTAATAAAAATAATAATAATAATAATAATAATAATAATAATAATAATAATAATAATAATAATAATAATAATAATAATAATAATAATAATAATAAAAATATAATGAAGAAAAATAAAAAAAGAAAAATAAAATAAAATGAATTAAAATGATAAAAGAAAAAAAAATGTTAGGTGTGTGAAAGTGAGCAGGGGGTATGGGGCAGAAAAAATGGTAAGGCCCACTGATTGAGGCCCAAGCGCTTCTTGCTAGAACAAAAAAGGAAGAAAAATGTGAAAAAATGAATAAAAGGTAGCGCTGAGACTTGAACCCCTGACCCTTAGCATACACGCGCGCTACCTTTGCCACTGGGGTGGCTGTACATCCGGTAACATAAACAAAATAACAAATACATAACACAAGTCAAGTCCTGAAAATGACTTCATCTTTAACCTCCAGCCATGGTCCCTGTAACTTGCTCATTTCTCAACAAAAATGAAAGATGCAAACATGAAAGTTGCTCCATTTTTCAATACGAATCCAACCATATAAATATCATAAGCTATAAATCAAAGATGAATGAGAATTTCTAAAAGTACCAAATTCTGACCTAACTTTTTTCAGAGATTCAAACCTAAAATTCTTTAAGCTTAATCAATATAAATGAAATTTATGGACATGTACAGCTTCAGGACAATGATATCTACATTTTATCTTCACAAATCAGAATCAAATGATACTTGTATGAAGAGATAAAAATTTGAAAATTTACCTCTTGCAGCTGGAGTCGTGTATGGAGTTTGAGCAACCTTTGAGATGGCTTGATGATTTCTGTAGCTTTCCTGGGCCTCCTTGAATGTATTCCAACTCCTACTTTGCTTTGAGGATGGCTGAAACTCTCAACTCAGGTCAAGTTGCAAGCTTCAGTTTTGAAAACGGTGGACAGTGATGAAGGGGTTACAATCTTGAAATAGGGACTTGGATCACTTGTTTATGATGTATGTAAGGTGTTTAGATGATTAAGAAACAAAACGCACGAGTGGAAATGGAGATGGGGAGTTTTGGCTCAAAACTGTCAAGTTTGGGCAATTCTGTGGAGCAAGGGTGCTTGGGAGAGTTTTAGGATGCTTGAAATCGTGTCTTGGATTGAAATAGACTTGTGCATATGTATGGAAAAGGTTTGAGATCAAATGCACTCAAGATTTCTGAGTTCTAGCCTTTTGGCTCTATAGCTTGCTTTTGAAGAAAAGTGAGAAGACAAATCTCAAAGTGTTGTACAAGTATGTTCTGAGTTGAAAGAGGCCTTAAACATATTGCTTTTGGTTTATAGGGGTTTTTTCTGCAGAAAAAACAAGTGCAGGGCTCAAGAAGTTGACAATTGCAAAAGTGATGCTTTATCAAAATGGAAATGGCAACTTTGTGCCATAAATGGAAAATCATTTTGGACAAAGCTTAAACCAAGTGGATAAGCGCCTAAAGTGTTGTGTAAACCATTAATTATGGAGTGACAAATAAGTTTGAGGCCTGCAAAGCAAAGATTATGCAGCCTAGCATGGATTTGGTTCATGTTCATCATAAAAATTTGCCTTGTAAAACAAGAATGGAACCCTAACTTCTTGCCTTCGATTCTCCTTGCTCAAGTATGATCTCAATGATTTCATGGATATTTTGGAAACTTGTAACATCCTCTACAAACTCTATGTTGGAAATTTTTTAATATTCATCTTGGAACTGTGTGAAAAATTGTCATGTAGTTAGGTCAAAATCCTGCCTAAACTAGGGCAAAATTTCACTAAGTTTTTCAAATTTTATGAACATGTCTTCACAAAATCATAACTTGAAATATAAGCATTTCTAGAAAAAGTTATGTTCTACAATATTTTATATCTCATTGAGATATACAACTTTCACTTTGGAAGTTTCCTTTGAATCATCTTGCATCATGGTGAAAATTTGGCTCAAAGTTATGAAAAAATGTGAATTTCCAACACTTAGAAAAATTTCTAAGTTTAGAAATTTTGACTTTTCAAAATGAAATATTGAATTTTTGATTTCTTGATGAACAAGTTTCATATTTTGACATGTCTTGATGAATTGTAATCTTTGAAACTTGATTTTGACCAAAAATTCAAAGTTTGACTTTTTAGTGTACAGTTGACTTTTCATTAGTTGACTGAAATTCATTTGTCAACCAATTGATCTTGAGGAAAGTTTTGAGCCATTCCATTAGATAAAAATGAAGTTTTTGAAACCTTGAGATCATAACTTAAACCAATCAATCATTTGCTAGGTTAAAAATTAGAAATTGCTCCTTCTTAGTCAAAACCCTAATTTTGACCATTTTGCCCTTTTGATGATCTGATCAAATTTCTTGAGGAATTGTGATCCAAACTTGATCAAATTACATATATGAGTTCATAATGTTGATATGGACCAAAAATTATGAAATTTGACTGTAAATTGACCATAATTGACTTTTTCCGCAATACAGTTGATTTCATGTCATCTGATCAATTGACTGAGCAAAAATGTGATCCAAGACTTGAAACTTGACATGAGAAATATTGAGAGTCTAAAATGATCCATGAAAGTCATATGGAACATTAAAAGTCCATTTTTCCTTGTGCAAACTCAAACTCTAATTTTCAGTTATCAGGGCTTGAGGAGGTGTCTTGAGCTGATCAAACCTTGTGCAGTCTTGAATCAAAGGAGATCTTGTGAGAGATTTATTGAGAAATGAGAGTGAAAACTTTGGGGTACAAAAGCTACCCCTTTTCAATCTTCTTAAACCTGAAGAGTTAGATTGGTGGATCCGTCATTCGTGACTTGAAGGTGGAAGATGATTGAACACTAGAGTGCCCAGAATTTTGCACTCGAATATGTATTAGGAATGGGCTTATAGATGCCATTTGGAGGAATGATTGTAAACACTAGAAGAAGTATCAAGGCAAATATTTGTTCTATTTATACTAAAACCTGATGTTTTACCTGTGGGAAAAAGGTTAGTAAAATGCAGATGTATGCATGATATTCACAAGATTAATGAGATCATGCTAAATGCATTTTGGATGTACATGTTATGATGTATGAATGCATGATTTGTCTAGGAAAATAAATCCCTGACTACTTCTGAGGAGTTTTGAATTCGGGATTGCTGTTGGGGATTATCTCTTAAATGTTAGTTGTTATCTGGTTGGGTCCGGGCTTCACAACTTGCTGAGGATGAGGAAGTAAACTGCTATATGGTCGGATCCAGGCTTCATGGTAACTTACTATGGAAGAATAAATTAACTATTATCTGGTCGGATTTCAGGCTTCATAGAAAATTTCTTGGGGGAGAGTGAAGTTAGGTTGTCATCTAGTTGGATTCCCAGCTTCACAACAACCTGTTGGGGATAAGGAAGTTAACTGTTATCTGGTCGAATTCCAGGCTTTACAGTAACTTGCTAGAAAGGATGAAGTTGAACTGATATCTGGTCGGGTCCAGGCTTCATAGTAACTTGAAGTGGTAACTACTATCTGGTCGGGTCCAGGTTTCATAGTTTTTTGAAAAGTTATACTATTATCTGGTCGGGTCCAGGTTTCATAGTGTCTTGATGGGGATTGTAGCTTGTTGTTATCTGATCGGATTCCAGGTTTTACAATAACTTGCTTGAGTAGACGAAATTGAACTTATATCTGGTCGGATCCAGGCTTCACAAATTTTGAGGTGGATGAAGTTAATTGTTATCTGGTCGGATCCAGGCTTCACAATAAACTTGTCTGAAGAGATAAAGTTGAACTGATATCTGGTCGGGTCTAGGCTTTGCAGTAACTTGTTTGGAACTTAGTTGTTATCTGGTCAGATTCCAGGTTTCACAACGAACTCCTGATGGGAATTGTTATCTGGTCAGATCCAGGTTTCACAATAACTTTCTTGAAGAGGTGAAATTGAAAACTGATATCTGGTCGGATCTAGGCTTCTCAGAAACTTGATGGGGTAGAGGAAAACTCTATTGGGGAAAAGAAGTTAAACCCTGGTCTGGTTGAGTCCAGGTTCTCCAACATCTTTGGAGAGTTAAACTATTATCTGGCCGGGTCTAGGCTTCATAGTATTCTGAAAGTAGTACTATTATCTGGTCGGGGCCATGCTTCATAGTATCTGAAAGGTTTTCACTATCATCTGGTCGGGTCCATGCTCTATAGTGACTTGAGAAATTGACTATTATCTGGTCGGGTCCAGGCTTCATAGTAACTTTGAAAATTTGTATTATCATCTGGTCGGGCCCAGGCTTCATAGTATCTTTTGGAGATAGTAAAGGTTTGGGTGACGAATTTACTGAGGATTAGGGGTTGTGGCCCTCTGATTTGTAATAGTCTAAAAGGAAAACTCAAGCTGGAGAGGATAAACTCAATTGGGGAAGACAAGCTCAGATGGGAGGATAGACTATGCCGGGGGAATGTTGTTGTTCGTTGATTATTGTATGTTGGGGAAATAAACCCTGTTTGGTAAATACTTGATGAATTGCTGATGAGGTGAGTTATTTTAGAAGGGATCCATAAGGCTTCTTCTTGTAGGATCAACCTAGATAGGGAGAGAGAGTTGTCAAGAGATTGAGACTCTGGTTGGAGATCAGCCCTATGCAAAGAGACTTTATGGGTAACTTTGTTGAAGATTGGTTTATTGTAGCCGGCTTGTGGGGATAATGTTAATGAAATAACTCTATGGGAGATATTCCAACTGCATTAAAGAGATGTTTATTGTTGCTTAGCAGGACACATGTGCCAAATAGTTTTAATTATGTTCATATGCATATGTTCGTTCAATTTTTAGTCATCGGACAACTTTTCACTTAAAACAAAAATAGAAAGTTTTCACTTCAAAGTATATTTGTATTGATATCTTGCCCATGAATAGGCGTTTTTGGTACAAAGAGACGAAGATCTTAGTAAGAGTAAACCGTCTAAAGGAAAACAAAAATTGAAAACAAAAACAAACAGCCATGTGGAAATGATCTCATTTCACTCCAATTCTATTATTGCCCCATTGTCTTCAAATTCCCCTTTCCGTTGACAGAAGTTGATTGGATTGATCTTGGACTGTTTGAACTTGGACCTTGGTAATAAAGTCGATTGTGGTGATTCCACAGGACATAGTCATACGCTTTCAATCCTTAATTTTTTCCTGGATCTCCCTTTCGGGTTTTCAGCCCACCAGGATATCCATTTTTGCCCAAGTCGCCTTTTCGGGTTTTCAACTTGCCGGGTGTACAATCTTTTGCATATATCCCTAATTTTTTCTGTTGGTGGTAGAAATGTTCAAGACTAAGCCATTGGATTGACTAGACTTATACAAATCAAAATAAAAATCTCCATCGCGCTTTATTGTTTCCAAAGGAATGGGAAAAGAGCGAATAACCCAAAAAGAGGGGGAAAGATTCTAGGTAAGGGGGTTGGTTATTAAAAGGGAAGGTATTAGCACCCTAAACATCTATGGTACTCCGCAGGAACCTCTTTGTAAAATCTGTATATTTTGGCTATGAAACATGTTGTATAAAATAGATGGTGGAGGTGGGAAAAGAAACATATTTTTTATGATTTTTTCACCCGCCGCGGTTGCGAACCTTTAGTGCCTACGTACCACCTTTTCGGGTAATAGGGGATTAGGGTACACGTAGTTCCTCTTCTAAAAATTTTAAAAACATAAATATGTTGGTCAATTTTATGAGATAAAACATCATCGTCATTGTCCGTGTGGAAAACATACCTACTACCCACAATCATGATAAAGGAGAATTTGCATCATGTCAAAATGGAGGATATGGCTTGGATTTTGAAAATCAACAATGCCTCACTCAACACACAAGTGGAAAATATCTCTCTTTACTATATATTATAGAAGTATAGTTGTTTGCATCACTACAAGGATTGACAAGAGTTCAATCTTTTTAGAAAATTTTAAAGATAAAAGCCAAAGTGGCAATATGGTTTGAAATGAGATTGATTGACTTTTAGTCTTCTCACAAAAATGTCAAAGTATTGTTAAGTTTATTGGAGTTTATTTATGAAAATGTTTGAAAATGCATGGACCTAAGTCCAAGTTTATTATAAAAGTAATTCAAGTTTAAAACAAGAAGAGTTTTCAAAAAGGGGGGAGAAGATTTTTGAAATTAAAGAAGATGGGAGGAGAAGAAGAGACTATCCTAAAGCATAAGGTAAAAGATAGGGATAGGAATCATCTAACCAACAAGAAGCCAAAACTTGACATTATGAGTCAAGATAGAATTCTCATTCTTTGGATTGAAACCAAGCAAGCAAAGATACTAGACCTCTTGAGAGAACTAAACTTCAAGTGTATTAAGTCTTCACAAAAATTAGGCAGAGTGACGGCTGTATACGGGTGAATTCCAGATTACAAATCAAGGGTGTAATCACAATAACCTGCACACAAAACAAACAAACAACCCAATGTCTTGAGGTAAACCTCAAGAACTCCATACAAAATATCAATTAAGGTCACAAGGTCTCCAACATAGGCCAAGGTTTCTATTCCTAAGTCTAAGAAGTCCAATACTCCATAATTCCAAGGATAGTAACCAAATAGTCCAAATATCATTAATTACTTTTAGGATTTATGTTGATTATTAGGTGTCTTTAAAAGAAAAGAAAAGCTCAAGTGAGCAAAATAATAAAAAATGACAAGAATGTAAAGGGGCTCAAGTGAGCAAAGATGAAAAAAATAGCACGAAATGTAAATGCTAAAAGTAAATGGTGCATAAAGTAAAGAACATAAAATAAAAACACAAAATAAAATCAATTATTAGTGATTAGTGGTTAGTTGGATGATCATCTTGAAACTTGCATTTGGAACTCATTAGAGGATTTATAGAACCAAAGCCTCCACACAACAAGTTGCATTTGCTTTTTGTCAAGTATATCATCCATTTGGAATCCTTATGAGTATCATTTAATGATCAACGATGTTTAAATGATCCGCTTTGACCAAAGGTGTTGTAGATCTATTCGAGGATTGGTAGAACCAAAGCCTCCATACAATGAATCTCAAGGTTATTGGATCAAAGAGATCAAATTAACATACTTGGGCTTGCAAACATAAGTTTGGGCCACGAATGATCATTTATTCAAATCGGGACAAAATTTAGCGCTATGTTAAGAAATCGTAAGTGGACTTATATAGAAGTCGCACCTATTTTGAGGTCGGTCAATAGCAATCTATGCACCATCTATTTTGAGACATGATATAGAGATCATGCTCCAACAACATTTAGTGCAATAAGAAGAGGATGAGATGAAGAGGGTGGGAGAGAATATACACACCACTTTTGGATTAAATTTAATTAAACTATTATTAAAATCATTCATCCATTTTTTGTGGAGTTAGACTCAACACCATGGATCCAATGATGTTAATAAAGTTCATGATCAAAAATTTATCCCAAGATCAGCCAGAAAATAATCACAAAATAATATTACATTTTAATATATACAAAAATGTTTTAAAATAATGTTTAAAAATAGAAATAAAAGAGAAAAAATGTCAACTATGTTCATATTAATCAGGAAATAAAAAGTAAGACCATAGAAAAATCATAAATGAACTAAAATAATTTTATAAATTTTTTGGTAATTTTTTAAAGTCAGAAACTATTTTAAAATTTAAAGAAATGGGTGAAATAAACCAAAAATGATAAAAAAAATAGCAAAGTCAGAAACAAAAATAAAATAAGGTCACCAATATTTGTCACAATATCATTGGATCACTCCATAATTTTTTCAGAATTTAAAAATGCATAAAAGTATTTTTAAACGTTTAAAACAATTCCAATAAAGTGTAAATTTATAAAAAATACCAAAACATAAAATTAAATTGTGAAAAAATAAAAATCAGAAAGAGAATAATCAAAAAATATTTTTCATAATTTTTTCAGATTTTTTGGACTAAAAACGAATTTTCTATGATTTTTTGAAGTTTAAAACAATTAAATATAAAAAATTAGAAAAGAAAATAAAAGTTAAAAATATGTGGACCATTGGATAAGAGTCAAAATGCGTTAGTAATCAAATCCAAGGGATCTGGCACGCTGTGCATATCATGGTCATTAGTGAATAAAGCACAAAATCAGAAATAAAATCAGAATTCAAAAATAACAAGTGGCGTGCCATCATTGGTTGGAAGATGACACATTGGTCATCTTCAACCTCCAGCCAACGTGAATTGCAGGTCTCTCAAACTGTAAAATCAGAAGCTCAGACCTATGTCATTCTCTTCGTCTCTTCAAGACGAAGACAACCACACCCTCGCGCCAAATTTATATAAACTGTAGCTCAAGCAATTTGGAAAGTAAGTTTTGAAAAGGGATTTGAAATTTCATGGTCAAAATGTGTTTCCAGTAAGAAGTAAGTGTTGCAACTAGAACCAGGGCAATGAGAGCATCACAATGATATCAAAGTTTTGAATAATTGGTGAAGGAATCTACCTATTGAAGTTGAGTTGCAGAGCTCTGAAACTGGACTTCTATGGAGCAATATAGGGCACAATTCTTGAATGTAATCATATGGTTAGCTTCGGGGAAGATCAAGTAAGGTGAATTGATGAAAAAATTGGATTGAAAAAGGCTTGAGAATGGATTTCGAAGTTGCTGAATTCTGAGTTAGGGAACAAGATTGGAAGGGTGATTTTGGCTATCCAAGCTTGAGAAAATGAATGGGGGATGACCCTCTATTTATAGGGAATCAAATGGAATGTCCAAGCGTGTGAAATGATGAAGTTTGGAGGGAAATAGTGTAAAGTTGCAAACAAGAAAAGTGTGACTTCTAATTTGATCAAAACTCATCCAAAATGCGCGTTTTGTTGTGATAAACAATTCTGGAACTTCATTAAACATGTTTAGAGGCATAAACCCGTGGAAAACTTGTGATTAGAAGCCAAAACAATGATTTCAAAATCTGACTTGAGATGAAACTTCAGTTCCAAGTTACCAACTTTTGTCCAATTGCATTCTCAGCTCAAGGGGTCTTAAGGCATGATTCTTGATGCTTCAGAAAGATGAGGTTACAAGCTTTGAAATGGAAAAAGAGTGGAATCAAATGGATGCTTGAGCTGAAAGTTGTGTTGAGTCAAAGTTGGAGAAAAATGTTGACTTTCCATAGTTAGAAATATTTCAAATTTTCCTTCAAAGGTGACCTATAATGTCTTGCATCCAAACATAGTCTTCCACTTGGAATCTGCTCTTGACCAAAAACGATGGCATGAAGTAGATCTCTTGAATGACATTTTGAAACTTGAACCATTCAAAATCTCCAAAAATTGAGGAAATTATGACTTGTATAAGTGGGCAAAAAATCATGAAATGACCTATAATCTTTTGTATCCTTAAGGCAATTTCCATCCATTTTCTCACTTTGCATATAAAAGAAGGCATAAATTTCACATCTTTAAGATCATTATGGAAAAAGAATAGGCTCAAGGTGATAAAAATTGACCAAGTTATGATCATTTGAAGTCACACATGGAAAAATGAGGATTCATCTGGAGGACTTGTAATCTTTCTTCATCATCAAGTTTCTTCCACATGAAAATTCCTTAGAAATTTTGAAGTGATTTGTTTATATCCCCTTGAAGAGAAGTATGTCTTTGTAATCACTCAAAAATACTAAAATATGTGCAAGATATACTCCTTTGAAGTTCAAAACCCTAGCTCCTAGATTAAGGAACATGCTTTGAGGAACTTTGACAATTTTGAACAAACTTCTTGTACCAAAACAAATGCTTTGTAAATATAAGTTGTTGAGGATGATAATTAGAACTCATAGCAACCACAACCACTTCTATATCTTGATGATTGAGAGAAATATGCACTTGTGACCAATGGGAACAAGACCTTGTCCAACCATGACTATTTTTCAATCAACCCCTTGTACTTTTGAATCAATCTTGATAATTTGGAAATTTAGTGAACCAAAATAACCTTACCATGCCATCCCTTCCAAAACAACTTCCATGGTGAGGTTTGAACTTCTCAAACTTCATTGACTAGGTCATGGAAATAAACTCATGAGCCCATGGATCAACTTGCTAAGCCCCATTGCCTTTATCTGCATTGTTGACAAGTAAGACAAACCAACATTGTATTTTATTAATTAAAAGGAAAGTCAAACAAAACATTAATGATTACACAATAAAACCAAGTCAAGGTGCTTGGTGATTCCTCAAAGAGTAAATCTAAAGATAGGGAGGAGAACCAAAATCCCTAATGTGATCTTGTTGTGATTGAATCAATATGGTATGGTGAAGGGATCTTAGGGGGAAAATTTGGGTATAACAGCTGCCCTTATTTAAGTTTCTTCTATCCGGAGATACGAAGGTTAAAAATCTTTGTGTCGACGCGATCAAAGATACTTAAATATAAAACAAACCCTATTTTTGGCCCTAAGATGCCATGCAATGCTTATGAATATGAGTGCACATGGACAAATCCAAAGGGATGCAAAACACCATTGGGGATGTATCAATTATAAAGAAACAAGAGAGCAACCCGACCCAGAGAGGATGGTAAAAAGGGCAAAGGATACACTAACTCCCACTGGAGGTAAAGCTCCCAATGTTCACTGAAGGTAGAAAGAGAAAAGAAATAACAACACCGACATTCACTAACGATGAGCTACCAACATTCACTAAAGGTAGAAGGAAAAGAAATATCATGGCATCACCTTTCATTGACGATGAACTACCAACGTTCATTGAGGGTAGAAAAAAGATAACAATCATCGACGTTCACTGCCAATGACCTACCAACTTTCACTGAAGGTAAAAAGAGAATATATCATAACACCGCCGTTCACTAACGATGAACTACCAATGTTCACTGAGGGTAGAAAAAAGATAACAAACACCAACTTTCACTGATGGTGATCTACCAACTTTCACTGAAGGTAGAGAGAAAATAAATATCATAGCATCGTCGTTCACTGACGATGAACTACCAACGTTCACTGAGGGTAGCAAAAAGATAACAAACACCAACTTTCACAGATGGTGATCTACCAACTTTCACTGAAGGTAGAGAGAAAATATATCATAGTACCACCGTTCACTATCGATGAACTACCAACGTTCACTGAGGGTAGCAAAAAGATAACAAACACCAACTTTCACTGATGATGATCTACCAACTTTCACTGAAGGTAGAGAGAAAATATATCATAGCATCGTCGTTCACTGATGATGAACTACCAATGTTCACTGAGGGTAGCAAAAAGATAACAAACACCAACTTTCACTGATGGTAATCTACCAACTCTCACTGAAGGTAGAGAGAAAATATATCATAGCACCGTCGTTCACGCCATTCACTGACAATGAACTACCAACATTCACTGAGGGTAGCAAAAAGATAACAAACACCAACTATCACTGATGGTGATCTACCAAATTTCACTGAAGGTAGAGAGAAAATATATCATAGAACCTCTGTTCACTGACGATGAACTACTAACATTCACTGAGGGTAGCAAAAAGATAACAAACACCAACTTTCACTAATGGTGATCTACCAACTTTAACTGAAGGTAGAGAGAAAATATATCAGAGCACCGCCGTTCACTGATGATGAACTACCAACATTCACTGAGGGTAGCAAAAAGATAACAAGTTTCCCTAGATTTCTGGCATTTTGCCTAGAACGAGTCTCAACTTCTTCTTTAACCGAGGAAATTTGCCTGGAAAGGGTAAGATGTAGGCTGTCTCAAATAAAGAGACTTCAACTTGCAAAGATTTCACAATGAGTTGTTTCTGCGAATTTAAAAGTCTTTCCCTCCACTGGCGTAAACTGACGACAGACTGCAAACTGTCCACTCATAGAGGAGATAGCAAAAAGGTTACGTCGAATTTTACGGGGAAGCACAAGTTACTTAAATAAAGAGACCTGCTACTTGTTGTCATGGAGGATTGTAAAAAAAATGACTTTCCAAGGATAGAAATATGGATTCCTGGGGAAAGAAATATGACTTCCTGGGGAAATTCCATGATATTCTTACTGAGGAGATAAAGTCTTCTTGTGCAAAATAAATGTACAAACCAAAACTCGAAGCTTTCAGAAATCCAAAGTAAATAATATTGTTATGGAACCACAGATTCAAACCAGAAATAAACAAGAATGGAACATTCAACCAAAATACATCCTTTGAGAAATAAACTCAAGAGGGAAAACCAAATCCATCCAAACAAGGAGCTGTATAGGAAGGCTAAAGCAAAAATCTTCTACGAGGGACAACTCAGTGGGGACATTGAAAGAATATACGCTTTCTGCTTAAGGCCAACACTTTATTGAAGAGAGGAAAATGTAACTCTGCAAAATAGGGTGATATGTCAACAAAAATATTAAAAAATGTCAATGAACAATGATTTGGAAATTTTAGCTATGCATGATGTATGTATGAATGTATGAGTGTTATCGTGCGTATGCTGACAAAACAGATATACAACACTGGGAGTAACTAGGAAAAACCAACTCGGGCACGAACAACACTCGGCTAAACCACATCCAGGATGACCATTCCAAGAGAAAGTAAATGCCAACTGAGGAAACAAAACCTACTTCCTGCTTTAGCTTTACTGGGGAGAAACATAATCCGGAAGTAAACAAAACAAAGTGATAAAATAGTACAGATACAGGGATAGAACATATTTCTCCAGGCTTTACCAGGGAAACAAACGTTTTCAAAAGTAATACTTCTACTAGGGATTGCAAAACCAGTATCAAGTAAAGCAGATGGACACCAAATCATCAAAACATTCACTGGGGAATTCAGGCCTACTTCATTGGGGAGGTTAACACCACATCCTCAAAGGGAGAACCACAATACGTTCTTCACTAGAGAAACCAGGGTCCTGCCTTCTTCAAGAGTGATTATGATACCAACTTCTCGGGAAAAATAACTTCCATTAGACCAAACGAAAACTTCACCGGAGAAATCTTGGATTGAAACTTCACATCATGAAAACTCAGAAAAGAGGAGAAATGAATCCAAACTTGACCGAGGATAATGGAGTCACGAACCCAATACGGCTAATCATCCTGAGTAAACTTTCCTGAGGGGAAATTCCTGAGGGGAAAAAAACTTCTTAAAATAAATTGGAGTTTGTCCATTCCTGGGATCACCATTTTTGTTGCCATTATTTCATCACAGATTCCAAGGTAAAAGCGAATTGTAAATTCTTTTTGAAAAATAGATTTTGTTATTTAATCTTTTTGCTTTGAAAGTTATTATCAATAACAAATGGAGTCTTTGCAAGCTAAATAAAATAAGAAATACAAAGAATTGGATAAAAGCTCAAATTTCATTAATAGAATGGTAGTCTGAAAATGGCGAGACTCCATGGATAATTACAAAGTTCAGAAAATGGTAATATATAATGGAAAAGATACATTGAGATACAATGACCAATGTCCCCTCTAACAACTTTTGAAATCCTCAGCAGCAACTTCTGTTGAAGTTGTGATGAGAATCCGAGAATATTGTTGCTCCAACGATCAAGTCTTATCTGATGTACTTACTTGCCAAGAAAGTCCCTAACTTTTGCCTAAATTGCCCTTGCGGGTTTTCATCTTAGCGGGAAACTTATTCTGTTTATGTCTCTAATTTTTGCCTAGACCACCCTTTCGGGTTTTCGGCCTACTGAGAAGCTCTTTTTTGCATAAGCCTCCCTTTCAGGTTTTTAACTTAGCGAGTTGTTCTTTTATTTCTTTAGGCGAAGTATTTCTTGTCTGCATCAGCATTCATGGGACGTGGGAACTCCTCGCCATCCATAGTTTCAAGAATTAATGCACCTCCAGAGAAGGCTTTCTTGAAAACATATGGGCCTTCGGAATTGGGAGTCCACTTTCCCCTAGAATCAGTGTTGAAAGACATGATCTTCCTGAGCACGAGGTCGCCTTCTCTGAATTTACGAGGTTTGACCTTCTTATCAAAAGCTTTCTTCATCCTTTTCTGATATAACTGTCCATGACATAAAGCTGTCATCCTCTTCTCTTCGATCAGATTCAATTGGTCAAACCGGTTCTGGACCCATTCAGCCTCTGACAACTTGGTTTCCATTATCACACGCAAAGATGGAATCTCAACCTCGACTGGTAGTACATCTTCCATTCCATACACCAGGGAGAACGGGGTTTCTCCTGTTGAAGTGCGGACAGATGTTCGATATCCATGCAAAGCAAAAGGGAGCATTTCATGCCAATCCTTATAAGTAACGACCATTTTCTGGATAATCTTCTTGATATTCTTATTAGCAACTTCAACAGCCCCATTCATCTTTGGCCTGTACGAAGAGGAATTATGATGGACATTCTTGAATTCTTTGCACAATTCTGTCATCATTTTATTATTCAATTTGAGCCGTTATCGGTGATAATTCTTCTCGGCACACCATACCGACATATAAGATTATTCTTGATGAAGCGCACAACCACCTGCTTAGTAACATTGGCATATGAAGCATCTTCCACCCACTTGGTGAAGTAATCAATTACTACCAATATAAAATGGTGCCCATTCAAAACTTTGGGTTCTATCATCCCAATCATGTCAATACCCCACATAGAGAAAGGCAACGGGGAGGAAATTACATTGAGAAGTGTCGGAGGCACATGGACCTTGTCCGTATAAATCTGGAATTTGTGATACTTCTTTGCAAATTTATAACAATCAGATTCCATTGTCAGCCAATAGTAACCTGCCCTTAGCATCTTTTTAGCCATCGAATGTCCATTGGAATGAGTCCTAAATGAACCTTCATGAACCTCATGCATCAACATGTCTGCTTCGTGTCTATCCACGCATATGAGCAAGACCATGTCATAATTTCTTTTATACAACACATTTTCACTGAGGAAGAAACTGCCAGCCAATCTTCTTAGTGTCTTTCTATCTTTCTTCGATGCACCGAACGGGTATTCTTGAGTCTGAAGAAAATGCTTGATATCATGATACCAAGGTTTTTCATCTGCTACCTCCTCTGTTGTAAACACATGAGCGAGCCTATCCAGTCACCGAACCATAATTCGAGGTATATCATTCCAAGTATTCAATTGGTACATAGAAGCCAGAGTTTCCAAAGCATCCTCCATTTGATTTTCATCTCTAGTAATGTGATAGAATTCAACTTTATTGAAAAAGGGTAACAATCTTCTAGCATAATCTTTGTAAGGGATCAAGTCGGGGTGACGAGTATCCCATTCTCCTTTAATCTGATTTATTACCAAAGCTGAATCACCATACGCATCTAGATTTTTAATTCTAAGATCAATAGCTTCTTCGAGACCCATGATGTAAGCCTCATATTCTGCCATATTATTAGTATAATCAAACGTTAGCCTTGCGGTAAAAGGAATGTGCGATCCATGTGGAGTGACAATCACAGCACCAATTCCTTTACCATCAGCATTCACATTTCCATTAAATATCATACTCCAACGAGATTGAGGGTCAGGACCTTCCTCAGGCAATGGTTCATCACAGTCCTTCACTTTCAGGAACATCACATCCTCATCGGGAAATTCATATTCTACAGACTGATGATCCTCCAGTGGTTGGTGAGCAAGATAATCTGCCAACACAATGCTTTTAATATCCTTTTGAGTGCGGTATTGAATATCATATTCAGATAGCAACATCTGCCAGTAGGCAATTCTCCCAGTAAGAGCAGGCTTTTCAAAAATGTACTTGATTGGATCCATTTTGGAGATCAACCAAGTAGTGTGATCCAACATATACTTCCGCAAACGCTTTGCCGCCCAGGCCAAAGCACAACATGTCTTTTCCAGCATGGAATACCGCGACTCACAATCAGTGAACTTTTTACTGATGTAATAAATAGCAAACTCTTTCTTCCTTGTTTCATCCTGTTGTCCCAGAATACAACCCATGGAATTATCTAACATAATCAACGGTCTTCCTTCGACAGGAGGGAGCAAGATAGGAGGTTCAAGCAGATATTCTTTAATACTTTCAAATTCCCTTTGGCAGTCATCCGTCCACACACAACCTTGATCTTTCTTTAACAACTTAAAGATTGGTTCACATGTTGCAGTCATGTGGGAAATGAATCTGGAAATATAATTCAAACGCCCTAGGAAACCTCTGACTTGCTTTTCAGTTTTTGGCACTGATATCTCTTGAATTGCTTTGACTTTATCAAGGTCAACTTCAATTCCTTTCTGGCTAACAATGAAACCCAACAATTTTCCTGATCGAACACTGAAGGTGCATTTATTTGGATTCAAGCGGAGACGATACTTCCTCAAATGCTGAAACAACTTCAACAAATCTTCTACATGCCCTTCTTCAGTATGGGATTTGTCAATCATATCATTAACATATACTTTGATTTCCTTGTGCATTAGATCATCTAATAGGGTTATCATAGCCCTCTGGTACGTTGCACCAGCGTTCTTCAACCCGAAGGGCATCACTCTGTAACAGAATTTTCCATGTCCTCCGAAGCCATTCTTATTTGATTATACCCAGAAAATCCGTCCATGAACGAGAATACTTTGAATTTTTTTGTGCTATCCACTAACATATCAATGTGTGGCAATGGAAAATCATCTTTTGGACTAGCTTTATTTAGATCTCTGTAATCTACGCACATGCAGACTTTTCCGTCTTTTTTCGGTACTGGGACAATATTGGCAATCCATTGAGGATACACTGACGTCACAAGAAAACCAGCATTAATCTGCTTTAGAACCTCCTATTTGATTTTCACGGCCATATCTGGGTGAGTTCTTCTCAACTTTTGTTTGATTGGTGGACACTCTGGCTTCAACGGCAAATGGTGCTCTACAATATCTGTATCTATACCAGGCATATCTTGATAATACCAAACAAAAATATCCACATACTCTTTCAACAGCTCAATCAACCTCCTCTTCACATCAGGATGCAACAATGCTCCAATCTTGACTTCCATCAGATCTTCTTCTAAACCCAAATTAATCACTTCCAATGGCTCTTTATATGGCTGAATGGTATTTTCCTCGTGCTCAAACAACCGTGAGACCTCTTCTGGAATCTCATCATAATCTTCTTCTTCATCCCCATACACAGGACATTCAAAGTTGGGAGAGGGTGCAGGGTCATTGTATTCAATGGGTTTTTTAATTAATCTGCACATATGATTTATGATTGCTTTTAGAAACTGACACATATAACAAGTGATCATGCAGATTGAATTTCAGTTATTATTTATTTTGAAGGGTTTTTTTATTACCATTTTCTGAGAAAAAGTAGAAAATAAAGACACAATTTGGGAAACAAAGACAACTTTATTGATTTTAAAGGTCACAACAAACAGATAATCCCTACAATAGTAATACTTCCACCTTGGGCAGAGTGAAAGCTTTTTTTCAAAAAGATTAACAAAACAAAATACTTTGAAACATGTATGCAAGAGGAAACATCAATGGTGATCCAGTTCTGAACCCTAACTTCGTGTGTCACATAATTCGGCATTTCTTGCTCTGCTTCATCTTCTACAATGGCGTTAATCCCAGAAGCAATTGGATGAAGATAACCCCCGCTACGGAAGATGTCTTGATACTTGCTTGCGACAGACCTCAGTTTCATTCCCTTAACTTTGTCATTCTTCAAATAGAATCCTAAGTCAGCTCTGTTCTTGTTCACAGGTGGATCCATAATCCGTCCCCACACTTCATTATGACCCTTACGCACAACCTATTGCGCATCTTTAAGCGAAACCATGGAATTCTCATTTCCTCTTTGTGATACGGTGGGAGAACTGACTTGGGATTTTTGCGTTTGTGTCCGCAAATGTTTCGGTTTAGCAAGAGTCGCCACCGACTTTTTATTTTATCCTAAGGAAAGGTCAAAAAGCACAGGAAAGACCTTTGAGATGTTTTCTTGGGTTCGGGGAGTAGATTATAGAAAGGGAAGGTATTAGCACCCTTTCCATCCATGGTTATCCATGGGCTCTTAGTTACTTGTTTAGATCACTTGCTTTGCTTTTCAATTGTTTGAAATGGTGCTTTGTGTGTGATTTTGAAAGATATTTTGAAAACAGGCCATCGTTGTGGCAACCTTTGTAATGATTCTTGTTTGAATGTATACAAAGGTGTTTTTGTCTTTTGAAAAGTTTTCAATGTTTGAAAGTAGGTTTTTGAAGTTGTATTGTGAAGTGTGTTTTAAAAAATAGCAAGGATGTTTTTGCAAGCTTTTGATCAAGTAACTAAGAGCTATCTACCCTATTTTACTCAAAGATTTTTCTTATGTTTTTAACCCTTTTAACAGTGTTGTTTCACCATTGTATTTGGTGAACAACCTTGTGTTAGGATGTTAAACGGGACAGGCGCGGGTCATCGTATATACCATGATAGCAATAGTGTCAAGTATTTTTGGCAATTTTCTTGAGGGACTTGATCATTTTGTTTAGGAAACCCAGATAGCGTCATCGAGGGACTATGATCTTTTGTTTTTTTTTTGTTTTGTCAAAGTACTTGACATGCATACCATGGCCCATTTTTGAAGGCAACAAGTGGATTGAAACCCTAGGGGTGCAAGTGTGCATTGTGTTTGTTTTTCATGCATTGTTATCTTGGATTAGGTCAAACTAGTTGTTGATTTTATTTTGCATACAAACCCTAGGTCTAATCATGGCATAATTGAAAGCATTTAAAGGTGCGAGAATTTAAAGCCTACACTATTACAACATGATATAAGGGGTACAAATTTGAATTGGGGGTATTTGACAAGAAATTAAGTTCTAAATTATTACAACCAAATCGAATGTATAAGACAATATTTAAATGTGCAATAATTAAATAAAATACAACAAATAAATGTCAAATAAAATGTATTATGCAAAAAGTTTTTATGTATGTAAAAAGTATTTTTTTAATGTGAAATGTAAATAATAATAAAAAGGGTCAATTTCAATTATTTTATTATTTAGGGCAAAAACCCTAATTTTTAAATAAATAGTATTATTTATTATCTATATGCAATAATGTATTGATTTGTACAAAAAATAAAAGTATATTGTAGAAATGATATTTTTAGTGTAAAATATTAATAAAAATGAAAATGTAATATTTTTGTATTTTTGTCCTAATTATTTAATAAAATAAAGTATATAAGTATATATATATATATATATATATATATATATATATATATATATATATATATATATATATATATATATATATATATATATATATATATATATATATATATATATATATATATATATATATATATATATATATATATATATATATATATATATATATATATATATATATATATATATATATATATATATATATATATATATATATATATATATATATATATATATATATATATATATATATATATATATATATATATATATATATATATATATATATATATATATATATATATATATATTCAAGAAAATGTGTATATTCAAGAAAATGTTTTTAAATATAAATAAAATAATAAATAAAAATGAACATATTTTTTTACATTATTCTTTAAGTTTTAATAAAAGAAAATAAATTATTTACATATTTATACTAGCAAAATAAAAATAAATATCAAATAAATATGAAAAAATATAAAAAAAATAATTTTTTGGAATTTTTTATATTTGGACAAAAATAATAAAGTCAGAATAAAAAATAAAAATATAAAAATGACAAATATACAAATAAATGGGCCAGGGGGGTGTAAATTGAAAAATGGGGTGTTAGAAGCAAAAATGACCAGGCCCAGCCCAATCAGACTTCATCTTCTTCCTTGGTTCACAAAAACGCGCATTCTGTACATTAACTGCTATCTCCTGATTCTTTGATTTTTTGACAAAACTCATAACATGAAACTTCTAGAGCATCAAACAACGAATCTAACCATATAAAAAACTTAAGCTAACTCTCAAAGACCAGAGAGAATTTCTCTGGCCCTAATTTCTAACCTGGTTGTTTCAGAAAGTTTCGTGGATGAAATTCTCCTAGCACGATTAATATAAATGAAAACTAAGCATATGTATGACTTCAGGGCTATGAATACAACATCTTTCATTCACAAACCTAAGTCTAACTATTCCTAAATAGAGAGATAGAAGTTCATGAAATACCTGTTTCAGTTGACTTCGAGTTGGACAATGCAGCAACTTCCAAGGGTGCTTGAGCTTCTTTTGAGCTTGCCTGATGTCCAATGAAGCTTTCCCAATGCTTGGCTTGTTTTGAAGTAGCCTGAATCGTGCTACAGAACTCAACCTGCAAAGCTTTGAAACAAAAATGGCAATGTGTGTTAATGGTGTTACAGCTAGCAATGGAGGCCTGGAATAGTTCAAGTGAGTTGGTTGGAAGGTGTTTGAAGTATCTTTGGACAAAACGCAGAATGGAATTTGATGATGGCTTGCAAAATGCAGAACTGGCCCTGTTTTGCAAAAAATGGGGAATTTGTGCACTAAGAGTTTTGAGAGGCAAGGTGGCCGTGTTTCTGGCTTGTTAGGAGGTATCCAACTTGTTTGCAATGTTTGTGTAAGTTGGTTTTAACAGATGTGAGAGATGGCTTGTGGTTTGCAACTTTTCTTCTTCTTGAAGCAAGAGTGTCTATCTGTTCAATGCAGGCATGTACAAGTCCTATATCATGCTGCATATTTTGCCCTTGGTTACTGGAATTGGTAGATTTGATCTTGCCTCAGAGATATGGCCCCATGCCTCAAGGATCTTGTTTTGACATAAAGTGAAGTTTAAGCAAAAATGGCATTGTTACTTTTTCCATTTAAGGCTTAATCTAGTGTACAATGCCCTAATGACCAAGACAATACCTTATCTCAGTGGATATGCATTAAATTATGGAGCACAAACTGGTTTTGAGGCCTGTAATTATGAACCAAGCTAGCTAGATCAGATTTGCAAATTGGTATGAACATGTATTGGCCATGGATCAAAGTGAGTTTTTGCCAACTTCAAGCATTCGATTCTCTTTAACCACAAGGGTGTTTGAGGAGTTCTTGGACAATTTGGAAAGCTTGTAACATGTAATATAATCCATATTTGAAATGCAACTTTAAACTCCAAGTGGAACTATGTGAAAAATGGCCAAGAAGATGGGTCAAAATCCTGCCTAAATTAGGGCAAAATTTCTCTAAGTTAAGAGTTTTAGGTACCCTTGTTCCAAAAATCATAACTTGAGATACAAGCCTCTTTTGATAAAACTTTGTGAATCAAAGTTGTAGAATTTGTGATGGAATACAACTTTCATGTTGCAAGTTTTGTTTGAATCCAATTGCATCTTGGTGAAAAAATGGGACAAAGTTAAGAAAAAATAAGAAATTTTTATAACTTAGAAAAATTCTAAGTTATGAAAATTTTCCATTTTTAACCTTAATTTGCATTTTTGGGTTTCTTGGTGAACAAGTTTCATAATTTGACATGTCTTGATGAAAAATGACTCTTGGCACTTGATTTTGACCAAAAAGTCAAAGTTTGACTTTTCAGTGTATAGTCAAATTTTGATCAGTTGACTGAAAAATTCATTTGTCAATCCTATGCACTTGAGATCTTTTGAACTTGTTGAATGGGTCAAGACAATGTCATTGAGTCCTTGAGTCCATGGTTGATCTTGATTTGCCAATGGTTAGGTCAAACAGTCAAAAATTGCCTTTGTACAGTCAAAACCTTAAAAATGACCATTTTGCCCTTTTGGTGATCTGATCAAATTTCTTGTGGAATTGTGATCCAAAATTGATCAAATGGTTCATATGAGTTCATAATGTTGATGTGGGTCAAATTTCATGAGGTTTGACTGTCAGTTGGCCACAGTTGACTTTTTCCTCAATACAGCTGATTTCTAGGTCAACTGTCCAATTGACTGGGCAAAAATTTGAATCAAGGCTTGAAACTTGGTATGGACAAACTTGTGAGTCCAACATGAAGTATGAAAGTAATTTTGGGTGTTGTAGGTCAAAACATCACTGTGCAAACTCAAACCCTAATTTGGGTCAACAGTGCAAGGAGGTGTCTTGAGCAGAGCAAACCCTAGCTTGATCTTGAATTCCAAGAGTCTTGTGATGAGAAATGTTGATGAATATGGGGAGGGCAGATTTTGGGTTACAACAGTTGCCCCTGTTCAATCTTCTTGAACCTGAAGAGTTAGATAGGCAAGTTTGTCTTTCGTGACTCGAAGGTAAAAGAGGATTGGACACTAGAGTGCCCGTAAATTTGCACTCGTCAAAACATTGTTGAGGGAATGGGCTTAAAGATGCCATTTGGAGATGGTAGAACCTTGCTAGATATGGGCTTAAAGATTCCATCCAAGAGTGTTTGTTGAACTACAATGTGGTTGGTCAGAAGAATGAGCATCAAAATGGTATTCGTGTCTGGAATGCATTTGAACTCTATCTGGAGACGGAGTCTGTATGAGCAAAAGAATGGCGTCCGCGTCTGGGGCGTATCTGAGCTATAACTGTATTTGAATGTTGAATGAATATCAGAATGACTGTCGTGTCTGGAGTGTATCTGTATTGTATCCGGGTAACAGAGAATCATCTGGGTATAGAGCAACTGTGTGCTGGGGGTAAACTCTGAATGAGTGACAGAATGGCAACCATGTCTGGAGCGTATCTGGACTGTATCTGAAGTTGAGATCTGTATGAGTAGTAGAATAACTTCCGTGTCTGGAGTGTATCTGTACTGTAACTGGGATCTGTATAAGTGACAGAATGACTTCCGTGGCGACTGCATTGAGGGAATCAAACTGCTGGTGTAAGGGTCAGAATGGCATCCGTGTCTGGAGCATATCTGAACTCGAAGTTGACAGTTGAATCTGAATGAGAGATAGAATGGTCGCCGTGTCTGGAGCGTATCTAGTTTGTATCAGATTACTGAAGTCTAAATGAGTAGTAGAGTGACCGCCGTGGGGGGTGTATCTGTACTGTATTTGACTTGAAATTCTGGCTGAGTGATAGAATGACCGCTGTGTCTGGGGTGTATCCATACTGTATCTGAATAATTGTTAACAATAGCCTTTTAATCTTATCCCGAAAAGGGTAAAATGTTATCTAAAACAAAAGGTTATGTTGCATGATATGTATGATACAATGAATTGTGTTTCATCAATGTTTATGATATATGAATGTAATGGATGTGCATGCAAGTTGAGTAGCCATCTTGCTGAGGAAAATAAATCCTTGATAACTGGAGATAATGAAATATTTGATTGCTGTCGGGGAAAGTAAATCCTTGACCAATGCTGAGGATTCCAAAAAATCTTTTATTACTGAAGAAGGGGAAATCCTGGGACCACTGTTGGAGATTAAAAATCCTCGGTAATTTGTGGGGATTAACAAGGCCTTTGACAACTCCTGCAGGGATGTGAGAATCCTTCATGACTTTTCTGGGGAATGAGGAAAACTCTGATGATCTCTACTGGGGAATTGAAACCTTGGAGGCTTCTGCTCGGAGAAATGAGACCGAGAATCTTTGATCTTGCTGGGAGATAACTCTGTGGGGAAATGTTCACTATTCTGGCTCCGTTGAGAATAGAATTTTCAAGGTTTTCAGGCTCCACTGGGGATCTTGAAGCTTAACTCTGATGGGAATTTTGAAATTCAACTCAGATGGGGAATCAAGCTTTGGAATGCACCGGCTCAGCTGAGGATCTTGAAGCCTAACTCCGCTGGGGAAATATACCTCAAATTTAGCCTTGTTGAAGATCTGAATGATGTATTGTAGGGGATTTCTTCTGGAATGGCATAAAGATATCTTCCTACACCTTCAACCTATCAGTAATCATCCTTTTTCAATTTCGTTTTATTTGTAAGCAGTGATTATATTCAAATGCATATGCCTATTTAACAAAACATTGGACGTTTTTCAAATAAAACATAAGTGTAAAAAGAAAAGAAAGGCAAACAAATTTCTGCACTTTGAAGTATATTTGTATTTAACTTTTGTGAATATCTTTGTACAAAGGAGACAGACATCCTAGTAAGAGAATGTTGTCATAAAAAAAATGAAAAATTTTATACAAAAGAAAGATGGATATGTGTAACAATTCCATGGGATTCCCATTCTGCTATAGCCTTCACAACTTTGAGTATCTTGTCCATTCGCTTCTTCGTCCGCCGATGACTGGATTGATCAGAAGCTTGGAGCTTGTTGGTGAAGAGATTGTTCTTAAAGTGATCCGACGAGACATAGTCATACGCTTTAATTCCCTAACTTTTGCCTGGACCGCCCTTTCGGGTTTTCGATCCACCGGGAAACCCCTTTTTGCTCAAGTCTCCCTTTCGGGTTTTCAACTTGCCGGGTGTACAGTTTTTTTTTTTTTTTATCCCTAACTTTTGCCTGAACCACCCTTTCGGGTTTTTAATTCACCAGGATTCCCATTTTTGCCCAAGTCGCCATTTCGGGTTTTCAACTTGTCGGGTCGTTTTTATGCGTAGTATCTTTTGACTATGTATGCGTTCGCAGGGTGCGGCAAATTGTCGCCGTCCATGGTGGTCAGGATCATTTCCCCACCAGAAAAGAGGCTCTTAATCATAAATGGTCCTTCGTAAGTAGGAGTCCACTTGCCCCTGGGATCACTTTGCGGCAAGATAATCCGCTTGATTACAAGATCTCCGACTTGATATACCTGACGTCTGACTTTCTTGTTGAAAGCCTTGATCATGCGTTTTTGATACGTCTGACCATGACAAACAGCAGTAAGTCGCTTCTCATCGATCAAATTAAGTTGATCAAGCCGGGTCTGAATCCAATCGTCTTCACTCAAACCAACGTCCTTCATAATCCTTAAGGAAGGAATCTGAACTTCCATGGGTAGAACAGCTTCCATGCCATACACCAAAGAAAATGGGGTTGCCCCTGTTGAAGTATGTTCCGTGGTACGATATCCATGCAGAGCAAATGGTAACATCTCATGCCAGTCCTTGTAGGTGACTGTCATCTTTTGAATGATCTTCTTGATATTTTTGTTCGCGGCTTCAACAGCACTGTTCATCTTCGGCCGATAGGGAGATGAATTATGATGATAAATCTTGAACTATTCGCATAGAGCGGTGATCATAGTGTTGTTCAAAGTTGTACCGTTGTCTGCGATGATCCTGTCGGGGACACCATACCGGCATATGAGGTTCTGCTTGATGAAGCGGACAACCACATTCTTTGTAACAGAGGCAAAGGAAGCTGCTTTAACCCACTTGGTGAAGTAATCAATAGCGACCAAGATGAAGCGATGTCCATTGGATGTTGTAGGCTTGATCTCTCCAATCATGTCAATGCCCCACATTGCGAATGGCCAAGGAGTTGTCAGAACATTGAGAGGAACAAGAGGAATATGTACCTTGTCGGCGTAGACTTGGCACTTGTGGCAAGTACGGGAATGTTGGTGACAATCAGCTTCCATGGTAGACCAATAGTAGCCTGCCCTTAGAATCTTCTTAGCCATTGTATGTCCTCTTAAGTGGGTTCCGAATGTGCCACTGTGTATCTCAGTCATGATCAACTCCGCTTCAGCTTTGTCTACACAACGAAGTAGAACACAATCATGGTTGCGCTTATAAAGGATGTCATTGCTTAGGAAGAACTTGGCAGCAAATCTCCTTAAGAACTTTTTTTCATTGACGGAAGCTCCTTCAGGATATTCTCTAGTCTGGAGATACCTTTTGATTTCATGAAACCAGGGTTGTTCCACTACTTCTTCGGTATTAATCTCATGACAGTGCGCAGGTTCGTCCATTCGCTCGATGGTAATTTGGGGAGCCTCGTTATCCCAGTTGAGTTTAAACATGGAAGACATTGTAGCCAGAGCATCTGCTAGCTGATTTTCTTCTTGCGGGAAATGCTCGAAGGTGATCTGCTCGAAATGAGGCAACAATGTTAAGACATGTTCTTTGTATGGGATAAGATTAGGATGTTTGGTATCCCACTCTCCTTTGACTTGACTGATAACCAAAGCCGAGTCCCCAAATACGACCAAAGATTTGATTCCCAAGTCTATAGCAGCCTTGAGACCAAAGATGCAAGCTTCATATTCAGCCATGTTGTTGGTACAGCTGAAGCAAAGTCGGGCAGTGAAGGGTGTATGGCAACCTTCCGGAGAAATGAGTACCGCACTGATACAGTTGCCAAGTGCATTTTAAGCACCATCAAAGTAAAGGGTCCATCGGGATCCTTGTTCAGGTCCGTCATACGGTCTGTTACCTTCAATGTTGTCCAATGTCATGATGTCCTCGTCAGGGAAGTCGAATCTCATAGATTGGTAATCTTCGACGGCTTGATGAGCTAGATGGTCAGCTAGTACACTCCCTTTTATAGCTTTTTGGGTAGTATACTGGATATCATACTCAGTCAGGATCATTTTCCATCTAGCGATTCTTCCAGATAAAGCAGGCTTCTCGAAGATATACTTGACCGGATCCATTTTGGAAATCAACAAAGTGGTATGAGTCAACATATACTGCCTTAGCCGGCGAGCAGCCCATACCAAAGCGCAGCAAGTTTTCTCGAGCAGTGAGTAGCGAGTCTCACAGTCGGTAAACTTTTTGCTAAGGTAATAAATAGCATGCTCTTTTCGGCCAGACTCGTCATGTTGGCCCAGTACGCACCCCATTGAGTTATCCAAGACAGTCAGATACATGATTAACGGCCTTCCTTCGACGGGTGGCATCAGAATAGGAGGTTCTAGCAAATATTCCTTGATCTTATCAAAAGAAACTTGACAATCATTGTTCCATTCAACCACCTGATCTTTCTTCAACAGCTTGAAGATTGGCTCACAGGTAGATGTCAGGTGAGAGATGAACCTCGCAATATAGTTCAAGCGTCCCAAGAATCCTCTAACCTCCTTTTCAGTACAGGGGGAAGGCATTTCTTGTATAGCCTTTACTTTAGCTGGATCGACCTCAATGCCTTTGTTGCTGACAATAAATCCCAAAAGTTTACCAGACCTAACCCCAAAAGTGCACTTGCTCGGGTTCAGTTTGAGCTTATACTCCTTCAACCTGACAAACAGCTTTTGCAGATGATCAAGGTGTTCTTCTTCTGTCTGTGATCGAGCTATCATATCGTCTACGTAAACTTCGATCTCATGATGTATCATATCATGAAACAAAGATACCATGGCGCGTTGATAGGTTGCCCCTGCATTCTTCAGTCTGAATGGCATCACTTTGTAGCAGAAGATACCCTATTGCGTGACAAAAGTTGTTTTCTCCATGTCCTCGGGGGCCATTTTGATTTGGTTGTATCCCGAGCATCTATCCATGAAGGAAAACACTTTGTGCTGAGCTGTGTTATCAACCAAGATATCGATATGTGGCAGTGGAAAATCATCCTTGGGGCTAGCCCTGTTCAAATCCCGATAGTCCATACACATTCTGACTTTGCCGTCCTTTTTAGGCATAGGCACAATGTTAGCCAACCATTATGGATAGGAGGTAACAGCCAGAAAGTCAATGTTGAATTGCTTCATTACCTCAGCTTTAATCTTCTCAGACATGTCAGGCCTCATTCGGCGAACCTTTTGCTTAATTGGTGGACAATCCTCTCTTGTAGGGAGACGGTGGACCATGATATCTGTGTATAACCCTGGCATGTCTTCATAAGACCAGGCGAAGATTTCAACATATTCATTCAATAACTGCACTAAGCGCTCTTTGACACTTGGTTCCAGGTTGGCACCCACTTTCACTTCTTTCCTGTCTTCCTATGTCCCCAAGTTGATGGTTTCTAGCAACTCTTCATGAGGCAGAACAGCCCTCTCCTCTTGTTGCAAAAGTCTGGCTAACTCTCCCGACACTTCACAGTCTTCGTCAACTTCGTACTCAGCATGATTGACCAAATCTTCAGAGTTATCGAAGGCTAAAGCAGAATAGTCACCCATGGAATCTGGAGTGGATGGGTACCTGCATTTGTGAGTGTGGGTGTGTGTAAGGGATAGCCATCCTTAAACAAACAAAAATGCAAAAGGAAAGAAAATGAACACAGCAGTTTATAGATGAAAAACGTCCAATGATTCATTAAAACATGGCATATGATTATGAAGAAAATCAAGCCCTTACAAATGGACCTACATGCCCCGGGCAAGGCATGAGGTGAAAATAGTGTGCAAATTGTTTAGTTATTACAGACCATAAAAATGGGAAATTGTTCAAAGATAAAATTACTGGTTGATAAAGGTGATGGGAACAAAATCCTTTGCTTCCCAGTTGCTCAAACCCCCTTCGACGGTCGAAAAGATCCAATCTTCAAAGTGGTTCTCTTCATCTTCATCTTCTACAACATTGATTCCATGGTGAGAGATCTTGACAGGTGGTCTTCCGATCTTGGAGCGACGCATAGCCTTTTGTCCTGCAGCAGTGAACCCTAACCCAAACTTGTCCGTCTTATGGGGAAAATCAGGAAACTGCCCCCACACTGTGCTCTTCCACTCCTTAATCATAGTCTCTGTGTCCTTGAGAGATGCCATCCTAGTTACATGCTTTGGAATGATAGGCACCTCAACCATTGTCTTCGCAACCGCTATCTCGAGAGAAACTTCCTCAAAATGCTGGAAAGGCATTTCGATGAACTCGCCATCCAACTCCACATAGCGGAAGGAATTGAGATGACTTATCATGTATTCTTCCTTGATGTGCACTGTTATAATCTTACCCTTAACAGGATATTTCAGCATTTGGTGCAAAGATGAGGTAACTGCCCCGGCATAATGGATCCACGGTCTTCCTAACAAACATGAATATGACGGACGGATGTCCATCACGTAGAATGGGGAGTTGAAAACTTATGTGCCTACTTTGATAGGAATATCAACCTCTCCATGAACCATTCTTTTGGACCCATCAAAGGCCCTAACAACGATGTTACTAGGTTTGAGGGTCAATCCTTCGCAGTCCAAACGGTCTAAGGCTTTCTTCGGCAGCACATTCAAGGAAGAACCAATATCAACTAAGACATGGGCGAGGGTGGTTCCCCTGCATTCAACTGAAACATGTAACGCGTTGTTGTGTTTCCTTCCTTTGGGAGTCAAGTCAGCATCGGAAAAGCCAAGGCCATTATCAGCAATAAGACTGGCCACACATTCCTGAAACTGGTCAGCCGAAGTCTCTTGGGGTACATGTGCCGCTTTCAAGAATTTAATTAGGGCCTTAGCATGGGCCTCAGAACAGAGCAGAAGAGCCAACATTGAAATCTTAGAAGGGATCTGCCCTAGCTGTTCCACAACGTTGTAGTCACTTTTTCTGATTATTTTCAAGATTTCATCCATTTCTTTCTGAGTGGTTTCGGGGATAACCACAGCATGAGCCTTCATCCTGATAGGCACTTCTAGTATCCCCTTACCCTTATTGGTAGTATCGACAGATGGTCTTTCTTCAGGAGTATCCAATTCTTCAATCATTGGGCCTTGCACAGGTGGTCCAACAGGTACAGAAACTTTCAAGGGTCCGAAAACTGCTCGAGGGGGAGAAATCTCCGGAGAAAAGATCTGGCCGCTGCGGGTTATCTTGCTTGTACCTGCAATGTTCCCTATATCAGGGCTTTCTTCTTCAGAAATCTCTTAGACTGCCTCAATTTGTTTGATACCATGGTAGAAGATTTCTCCCCCATAGTTCCATGGTATCGTTTTGCTGGATTGGTATGGGACAGGTCCCGGCATGGTGATCTTTAATGGTACACATTCAGAGTTGGGTGTAATCCTGACAGGCCTTTTGCAAGCCTTGGAAGGATTGTCGGAAATGGTTATGATGGCAATATTGTTGGTTGAAGTAGCAAAAGTAGTAGGAGTAACAGGATTAAAGGTATCAACAGGGGTTTTCTGGAAAAGTATCTCTTGGGTATCCATCAGGCGTTGGACACCTGATTTCAACCTTGGGCAGCCAGCTTGTATATTTAAACAAAAGTAACAGTCCTTCCCACAGCCTGGGAATATCCCGACTCTCATCAAATTCTCTTTAATCACTAACAATGGAGTCAACAGTTCGGCAACATCAGTAACATGAGGGTCCTCCATAACAGCATGAACATTGTGGCCGTGCTTGGGCATCGGAGCAGATATAACATTGGGCTTCTTAGGAGCATCAAATTCTAATTCCTTAGCATCAATCAGATCCTGGATTTTAGTCTTAAGCGCCCAACAATTATTGGTATCGTGCCCAGCGCTGTCGGAATGGTAAGTACACTTGGCATTGGAGTGGTAGTATAGAGAGGAGGTGTTATGGTTCTTTGGCGCTTCCTTCAAACTGGTCAGATTCAGCTTCAACAAATGAGGAAGTACCTGAGCAAGCGTCATGTTAATGCGGGTTGTAATACCCCAAATTTGTCCTACCCTTCTACTTTTATCTGGCTTATGCATCTCACACTTTTTTTTCATGCACATAAACTTCATTAGGTCATCTAACACATCATGCATCATTAATCAATAAATTGGCATAAGATCAGGGATTTCAAGGAATAAGGGTTGGTGTATGGCTTTAAGGCTCTCATCTTCGCACAAGCTTGTTTCGGTTGATTTCTCCATTAATAATTTGTTCGAAGCTAGGGTTTTATTTTCTGGACTTCTTTATCATCAAACTACAGGGGTATTCTTTCTTCTCGACATCAAGTTGCGATCTTTCTTCAAGGATTAAGAATTAGGATTTTTTCGTCCATTATGCTTCAACTGGGGATCATTAGATTAGGGCTCGATCTTGTGGTTATCTTGAGCCTCTCCTTCTCTAACACTGTGGACTTCTTTTTAGTGATACAATTTTTTGGTTCTCATCAAATACTTGCCGCTTCAATTGTGAGTCATCCTAAGGCTATCTCGAAAGGCTGCAAGCTTAAGCAGTGAGGAGCATCGTCTTATAACCTCCACATGAATGATGATTTATTTCCATAATCATGTAGACTTCAAGAGGGGTTCCATGTGTATTTGTTCTTCAATAAATTTCAAAGGGGTTCTATAATTACTTAAAGCGCGAATGGTTGAAGATTTTGATGTATCCATGGCCATTAGGATCTTGTTCAAGGGTGATTCAATATGTCATGCAAAGAGGTTATCATATAAGAAAATCGTATATTTTACAAGTTAGTATTTCAAATGGTCCTTTCTTCATGAAATGAGGTTTAGCTATTACTTGAATCTCAAGGCATATGTTCGCGAGCTCTAGGCAAGAGAAGAAGATTCAATGGGATACTATTTGCAAATTGGAGTTTGTACACTTTATGATGCAAAGCTCTTCGTCGGGTCTATTCGCTTACTTGTGATATAATATGCTTTGGGGGGCTTCATTTCAAAATACATTAAGATCAAAATCTAAAGCTTCTTCAATTATGGTTTTGAAGTGAGGATTAAGAAAAATGCAAGGCTTGTTCATTCGTTTGAAGGTGTTTAGGCATGTTTTCATTCAAAAGCAAAGAAAATCGACACTACAAGTTTGTTATTGGAAAAGGCTCTTATTAAATTCATATCACAACCATGGAGTTATATGTAACACAAAATTAAAAGATCTTGGAAATACAAAAGACAATTTGGAAGAGAAGACTACTTGGAATATTTAGGCTTCATCATTAAAATTCAAGGGTTCACATTCATTCAATGATATGATCTTTACAAGTTCTAAGCATTACGCATGATTTGTCAAAGGGCTATCCAAATTCATTCTCGTTCATTCGAGGTCATAACCATGCAATTTACAAGCGGTGTCATTGGAACATTACAAGAGAAGATTACAAAAATCCGTTTACATCCAAGATTACTAAATCAAAACAAGAATTTACATTAAATCTTCAAGTGGTCTAAGGCTAAAGAATTCTAAATCTAGGTTTCCATCATTTCATTTCTAAACTTATTCATCTTCAAGCCATTATCTTCCAAGATTGTTTTATTCCAACTTGCTTATGTCCAAGCCTCAGTCCATATTTCATGCCAAAAGAAAACCTGCATAAACGACCATTTTCCAAGCCAGTTCAGTGCCAATGTATAATCAAGTTAATTCAATTTGAAGTACAAAAATCAGCAATTACACCAAGTGTTATGTACTTAAATCAAACCAATTTATCACATTCATAACACATACACTACACTTCCCATTTCCTAACCACTCCCTAACCTTCTCAAACTCTCAACCATTTTTACAAATAACAAACTTTTCTAACAACTTTTTTAACTGTTAACTACCCTAAAAACCTCTCCTTAACCATAACAAACTTCCTAACCGCTTCTAACAGATTCCAAAAAACTTCCATAACTTGCTAACAGAAAATAGAGACATCCCTGATATCCAAACAGCCCTGCATCAATTAATAAGAATAACCAATTCCCTAACTTCTAACAGAATTAGTAACACTGCAAAACAGAATGACAACCATTTTTCCAAACTGCCTAACTCTTCCAACCAATCCTAACAGAATTATAACAAACCTCTAACTAATTCAAATGGCACCCTCCAATCTCTAACAGAATTGATTTAATCAAGGGTTGGGATTGGAATATCTAACAAAACTGAGATTCCTAGATAACAGTTTTTTATTCATTTACAGAGGGGTTACACAATCATTATTGAGGAGAGGAGAGAAATCTCCAACAAAAACTGTGAAATTCTCTCTCACAGATACAATTATTCACAGAAAAAATCACATAGAACTCACCAGAAAATCTTCAAACTTAGAACCTCTGCACCCTGCATACTCTTCATCCTTTCATCATCTTCACTGATACATCATCGCGACAACAACAACAATCTTCAACCAATCTTCATTCATCATCTCAATCCTCATGTAGCATCATCTTCATCCTCGTCCCTAACCCTCATCTCTCTGCAATTCTCATCACTCAAGCAGACTTACAACAATAACACGCAACACAAATGCGCATAATCAAGAAGCAAGAACGAAAGAAAACCGGATACCTGAAGATTCCCCCGTGCCCAATACTACCATTCTGTACGTAGAGCTCGCCACGAAAAGACCCGCGATTCAGTGAACATCAGGTTTTTGGCACTGCAGTCTTGATTGGAGCAATAGACGGAGAAAGAAACGGAGGCGAACAAGGTGATGTCTGTGCGAGAACTCGTGTCGGAGACGAATCGAGAGCGAGACGAAGAGATTGAAGATCATGTTGTTCGCGGAGGCCCTCTGTTGACGACGGAAAAGGTGAAGCCGCGTGGAAACAGAGTCCGTCGTGCCGTTGAATTGAAAGAGAACGGGAAGTGAGGTCGCCACGGTGCGGTACGAGATAGAGGATGATAGATGAGACAGGGAGGTTGAGGATGGTCACGGTGGGGGAATTGGCGGCGAAATCGTCAGACAATCGGAGAAGGAGGCGGCGCGCTTCATGAGGAAGATGAAGAGGCAGATTTTCCCTCAACCCTAAAGCCCTTTTTCAATTTTCAAATATTCATTATTTTAATTGCTTACTTGTTTTATATTTTTATCTATATCCTCACCAGTTTTTTTTAATTTTTTAATACAAAAAAAAATGAATTAAATAAATAATGAAAAAAGGGTTGGACCAAGTTTTCCCTTCTTCAAGCCCATTATCATCTTTTTTGGAAGTCTATTGATGTTGGCTGAAAAAAATGGTTATGGACTCTATGTGCTGGGCCTAGCGCCCTTACTAAGCTACACATCCTGAATTCAATTTGTACCCCCTGATTCTTCCAATTTTTCTTTTTATTATCATCTCAATTTTATTCTAGTTTAATTCTTCCTTTTAATTGATAATAAAAAATTATACAAAAATAGTAGAATTATTTAGGACCTCTTTTAGAATTTTCATTAGAGTTTTCTATTATTTTCATGTTTAATAACCATTTTGTTGTCATGTTTTACTAAGAGTTCGTGATAGTATCGATGTAATCTTTCGCGATTGGGGATATTTAGAGATTATTTTTTGATCACTCATGCGGGGCAACTTTGGTAGAATTTTCTTACCGCTTGCACAGTTTTGAAGAGGCAACGGACCTCCTCCATTCGGTATCGTCATAACTCTATTTTATTCTTCATTTCCGTACTTTATCACAAATCCAAACATGCTAACATTATGTAGAATTCCCCCAAAATTCTAACTTTAGGTCTATCAATGCATGATAACATTAGGTGTAGGAATAGACTAGTCTCCCTGTGACTTTTCTTCCCCTTTTGCATACGAATCTAAAACAAAAACTTCTTTTTTCTTTCAAAATTCAAAACACTTTAAAACTATTGATGAGAATCATGCTTTCGCTTAGTATGGGAAATGATAAGTGAGTCTCTTCTTGATCTTATTGTTCTTCATCTCAAGCCTAGGTGTGGTTCAATTCTCAAAGACTCATTTCATAGCTAAGTAGAAAAGTGGCTAATATCTCTCTCTTGAGGTCGACTAGTCATTATCTGCAACGAAAATACAAAACAAATTCAAACCATTTTTTACGCTTGAGCACCATTTCTCTAAAACCCTTTTCAGGTAAGGACACGATTAATTTACTTTTGTGCCAACGCATAAGTCTCCAGAGGTCGAGCTGCGGCAGAAGGCGAAATTAACTTCGTCCATAAAAAACACAAACAAACAAAAACATATGAGCCGAACTACGGTAGCTATGATTCCTCAAAACGGATATGTAGGCATTGGGGTAGGGCCCAAGCGAGCACAATTTTATTTTCCCTACATTCTTTCCTCCTTTCTTTTACATGCATTCTCCCTTCAGTAGTATAGTAAACAATAAGCATAGACTAAACACACACATAAGATAGACAACAAGAGTGGATACTGTAGAGTACTACGGGCGTGTGGGGTGCTAATACCTTCCCCTCGCGTAACAGACTCCCTTACCCAATCTCTCGATCGCAAGACCGTGACTTCTCCCTTCCTCAGGTTTTCTCGATGTTTACCTTTCCCTACATGTGGGATAAAAGACGTTCAATGGCGACTTCATTGTTTGATGATTTTTCAGCAGGTTGTTTCAGCTGGCGACTTCACTGGGGAATAGGTCGACCAAATGCTGGTCCATCCCGGAGTTGATCCTAGCTCTTGATTTCTGTCATTTGGGTGTTTATCTTTACGCTTTCAGTTTATTCATTCATTTTGTATATACTTGAGCATACGTATGCATTACATTTTACTGTTTTCCATATACTACTGATGTACAGGATTTGCTTCTTGTTTGGGTTGGGATGTCACTATTGAGATAAAAGGCCCAGTACCCAGGCCAGAGTGCACTAGGACACCTAGGAATAGAGTGGGGGCATGACGGCTATAGGACGTGGTCCAATTAGTGTAGTTATGTCATATACCACGCTCGGATGAGGTTCAAATGAATTACTATCGGCACCCACGTCTGTAGGTAAGCCCATAGCACTTTCAGGCGAGCCCGTGATTTTCGAGTTACCATTGCCTTACCCTGACCTAGTCTTCACCCGTGAGTGGGAAGGGGATCTTTATTACAGGTACAGATGGTGACTGTGTTCATATGGTTATACAGGTACAAATGGTGACTTTGCTCAGACAGTGGCTATTGGTTCTAATGGCTATGTTCTGGATTTCTGTTATGACTTTACGCAGATGCTATATCCTGTTGGTGACTGTATGGTTCTCAGATTTATTTTCTGAGTTCCTGACTTGTTTACCTGGAGGTTCATTCAAGCCTTCAATCTTGGTATTCCCAACGTATTCAGAAAATTCTCAACAGTATCCGATGTTCCAGAATCCTTGATCCCGTACAATGGGAGATCCACATGGTACTTGGTTCTTATATATGCATAAGTTGTGTCAGACCTCTGATCTGATAACACTCACATAATTCAGAGCAGTGCAGCAAGCTTATTCAGGAATGATGGAACCTTGATCCTCTTTGATCTCATGCCTTTGCATACATAACATGGCTAACCACATGCTTAAAATACATGTTCTGTTATTTTCAAGGAATCATATTTACAAGTCTTGTGCTAAAATCTTCCATCCCTTACTTGCGTAAAATCAAAATCAAAGCACGCAAATTCCTTGGAAATGACAGAACATGACATGGCATTCGTTCATACACCCCATGCATATTCATGCATTCATTACAGGTACCGAAGATTGGGGATTCTTATTCAGACTTGGGGTTCTATTCAAAGGTTCAACTTGATTTCTCACCGCACATGCTCAGAGATCAGTTATGGGATAACTCCGAGTGGTACATGCAAGCTTTGGCTCGTAGTCAGAAACTTCTTCAAGCATGAAGATAATGGATTAAATACTCAGATAAGTCAGTTCATGGAAACTCTGATGAGGATGTCTATTATTTCTTTAAGACATGATATGCTTGGTGATATTATACTGGGGCACCTGGCCAATCGATTGAAGATGGTATGTCATCCAAAGACAATGTCCAAGACAGGCTCAATCCAGAGACTACTGTGTTCACATCAGATCTGAAGGGGAATTCTCTCGCACACTCGAGCATCAAGACTACAGAAAGTCGTCAAAATCAACAAGTCCATACGGAGTCAAGTCTCCTCAACAATGGCAATCATTGGTTTCTTTACTGCATTTTCATTTGCATTCTTGCTTGTTTGTTTAAACATCGCTTGTATGTAGAAACTTGTCTATTTTTGAACGAAAATCTTAATGCAATAAGTATGCTTGTCTTGAAGTGTTCCTTTCATTTTTACTCATCCATTCGTTATCACTCTTTAAATATTTTACTTGCATATTGATGCCAAATTTCCTAGTCTTATGCTTAGGTAAAGATTCAAAGGAGGATGACAATAATCTGAAAACGCAAAATCTCTGGTTGGTACGCTTTTGAGTAAGACCCTGCTGACGATGTACAGGCCTTGTTTCAAATCCCTAAACACCGGAGATATAAGGGAGATAGACCCTTGTTAACCCCTCTGAGCCTTCGAATTAGGAGTTTCTTTTCTATTCAGAAAAAACCCTCATTTTAACCTTGGGGCGGGTAGTGTTCAGCTAATCTGATCAAGCATTCAGAACTCATCAAGAGTGTGCATCCAGGATACAACAATGGTTATCCATCAAAAGGTTGAGGAAAGTCAAAACCACAATGGTTCACCCTCATCTATCAACAACGTGCATCAATTAACAATATCCCAATGGATATCTCTCACACATCAGGAGGTGGACAGATGACAATACAACAATGGCTATCCCTCATCTATCAAAGACTCAGGCAGTCACAATCACTTCCAACAAATCAAAGTCAATGCAAAGATCAACAACTTGTTCAAAATGGAAAATACCAAATAAGAAAGAAATAAATATCCCCGCTAAGTCGAAACTTGAAAATAAGTCACTTAGGAAAAAGTTGGGGCATCCCGCTGGACTTCCAAATCGAAATTCAAAAGAATTTGTCCAGGCAAAATTAGGGAAATCAAGATAGAAATTGAAAAGCCTAAAAGGCGAGAAAAGGATTACCAATGAAAATCCTCATCAAAGAACAAAGTCGTGTGATCAGACACCAAAAGCAAAAGTGATTGTCGTGTCCAAGAAACCACTGTGGTTCCTCAATCATCGCAAACTCTTCTAGAGAGATGAATGCTTGTATTGGGTCAACTGAACGTAGGAGTGGAGAACATCATGGAGAATGGGTGGGCACCAAATAATTTTGAGCCTTAAATCCTTTTTCTAAAACCGTGAATCAGACCATGTTACAACCCATAAAAGTCCTAACTGAAGCATGGGTCAATTCGAAAGCGTGCTACAACGAGATATCATTTAACTGACTCCTAAGAGGTATGTTTGAATATTTGTGTTGGCACCATATGCTTGCATTATCTTTCAAAAAAAAGATTTTGCAAATGTTTCTCTCTAGCTAGTGACTCGTTCACAACAGAGTTGTGACGTCATTTCATTCAAAGTTTTCAAACTTCAAGACTTACATATGTGTTGCATTAGAATTATCATTCTCATAATAAACATTCTTCTGCATACAAAACAAATGATTGACATCAAGTAAGTTTACACAATGAACAATTGGTAAAGAACTCAATCTTGTCAGAGAAGAAAGGCTTGAATACCCTGTTGAAGCAAGAATCAGCTGCCACAAGAGAAATGACTTATCCAGTAGCATGTTGACCGGTGATTCAGTCAAGAGAAATCATCTTGGTACTTCACAATCTAAGTACAATTCAGGGATGAAGTTAGCAGAGCCAGCCAATCTGGGGAAATCAAGTCGAGAGTCGATCTCTCCAAGCTCAGCCAAATCTGGGGCATTCCCTCAAAGTTATCAATCAAAGGTTATCACGTCGATTAATCTCTTCAAGCTGTCAGTCAGAGGCTATCACGTCGATAAATCTCTTCAAGCTCAATCAATCAGAGGCTATCACATCAATAAATCTCTTCAAGCTCAATCAATCAGAGGTTATCACATCGAGAAATCTACTCAAAAGTCATTCAACCTGGGGCAGTTATGTCGAGATTCGACAAATCTCTCCAAGAAAGTTGTAATCAAGATCAGTTTATTTCGTAGCTCAAGACATTGGGGCAGGCCACCTCATATCGTTTTGTGGCACGAATATTCTGGTCTTCTATTCAACATAGATCTTCCCAGAGATCCTCCAGACAGGGGCATTCCTCATCCATACTTACAAAGTTGCTAAAGCAAATTACGTTGTACAAGACTACGATCAAGCTAAAAGCGTCATAATAGTCAACCTGACCTAGCCAGCACGCGAAGCTGCCTTCATCTGCTACAAACAACATCGGGCCTAATTCCCCAAAGGAATTCAGAAAATCTAGAATCGTCTTTTAACTCAGCACGCGCAAGTGCATCCTCAGTGGAGTTAATCAAGAGCATCCCCAGTAAAGCTAAACCGGGGCATTCACAGAGCTAAACCGGGGCATTCACAGAGCTAAACCGGGGCATTCACAGAGCTCAGCTGGGGCACTCGTAAGTGTCCATGCCCGTCTCTTATCCACAAGTGATTCAAGAAATAATTCCCCAGTGTGCGTAAACTTGGGGCATGTATTCAAGGAGATCCACATGGTGTTCAGTATCCATTCTTCGGCGTATTCAGTTCCATCATCCCCTCGACAGTTCAGGATGTATGGGAGTCTGGCCAGATTATCTCTTCCTCAAACGGTACGATTCAGAATCCAGCAGCGTACCTAAAAGACTCGCTTCGTCAGCAATTCAATCCTCAGCAGAGTCAGCAACAATCTTTAAGAGCTCCCCAGGGCAAATTCGTATCAATACCCCAACAATATTTGGTACTGCAGGCTTCCAACGTCGATATATATTGACATCCCCAGTAATGAGCAATGGTTCCCAGCAAGCCTTCTCTTATTCCCATGAAGTTTATTTCTTCGCATTGCATATAGTTATCACTGCATAACATTTCATCCTCAAAAGCGTGTAGCCGATCCATCATAATGGATCTTTGCGGCAAAAGAAATTCAAACATGCATACAAAGCATAAGCCAGATCAGGTACCTTACACAAAAGACCTGAATTATTCAAGGACAACAATACATCCCTACAGGAGGGTATTATGCCCAATGTCCCCAGTCGGTGACCTCCACCTTTTCAATACCAAACAAAATCAATACACTTTGTCGTTCTAAACCCAGTTCTTATCTGGTGGTCAGTTCCCTAAACACTCGTCCGTGTCCATTCCTAAACACTCGTCCGTGTCAGTTTCTAAACACTCATTTGTGTCAGTTCCCTAAACACTCATCGTGTCAACTTCCAACACTCATTTGTGTCAGTTCCCTAAACACTCATTGTGTCAGTTTCTAAACACTCGTTTGTGTCAGTTCCCTAAACACTCATCGTGTCAACTTCCAACACTCGTCTGTGTCAGTTCCCTAAACACTCATTGTGTCAGTTTCTAAACACTCGTTTGTGTCAGTTCCCTAAACACTCATTGTGTCAACTTCCAACACTCATCTGTGTCAGTTCCCTAAACACTCGTCGTGTCAACTTCCAACACTCGTTTGTGTCAGTTCCCTAAACACTCATCGTGTCAACTTCCAACACTCGTCTGTGTCAGTTCCCTAAACACTCATTGTGTCAACTTCCAACACTCGTTTGTGTCAGTTCCCTAAACACTCATCGTGTCAACTTCCAACACTCGTCTCTATCAGTTCCCTAAACACTCGCCGTGTCAACTCCTAAACACTCATCCATGTCAGTCTCCCGAACGCTCGTTCGTGTTTTACCCTTTGATACTCGTCTGTATCTTCTTTCAATACTCGTCCGTATTGATTCAAACACTCGTCCGTGTTCAACCTTTGATACTCGTCTGTATCTTCTTTCAATACTCGTCCGTATTGATTCAAACACTCATCCGTGTTCAACCTTTGATACTCGTCCGTATCTTATTTCAATACTCATCCGTATTGATTCAAACACTCGTATGTGTTTAACCTTTTGATACTCGCTTGTATCTTCCTTCAATACCCATCCGTATTGATTTGAACACTCATCCGTGTTTAACCTTTGATACTCGTCCGTATCTTCTTTCAATACTCGTCCGTATTGATTCAAATACTCGCCCGTGTTTAACCTTTGATACTCATCCGTATCTTCTTTCAATACTCGTTCGTATTGATTCAAACACTCGTTCGTGTTTAACCTTTGATACTCGCCCGTATCTTCTTTCAATACTCGTCTGTATTGATTCGAACACTCGTCCGTGTTTAACCTTTGATACTCGTCCGTATCTTCTTTTAATACTCGTCCGTATTGATTCAAACACTCGTCCGTGTTTAACCTTTGATACCCGTCCATATCTCCTTTCAATACTCGTCCGTATTGATTCAAACACTCGTCCGTGTTTAACCTTGGATACTCGTCCGTATCTTCTTTCAATACTCGTCGGTATTGATTCAAACACTCGTCCGTGTTTAAACTTTCTTGATGCTCGTCCATATCGCTTATCTAAACAATCATCATGTCATAACCCATGTTTCCTTCGTCGAACCTGAGATCGCCTCTTGGCTAGGTTCCTCCTTAGATCACCTTCGTCGAACCTGAGATCGCCTCTTGGCTAGGTTCCTCCTTAGATCACCTTCGTCGAACCTGAGATCACCTCTTGGCTAGGTTCTTCCCTCAAATCATCGTCGAACCTGAGATCGCCTCTTGGCTGGGTTCTTTCCATATACTTTGTCTTAGAACTTGAGATCTCCCTTTGGCTAGGTTCTCTGTCAAATCACTCTCATGTGTCACCTTAGGATCGTAGGTCGCCCGTAGACCTCGCCCGCTGTCTTTTCATACCAACCTTTTGTCTTGTATTGGCATCAGGCCATGTTACAAATCCAATCTCTGTCTCTTCATTAAAAAAAAAAATCTTTTCCCCATCAGATAACACAAAAATAAATAAAGAAAACACTTACTCTCTCTCTCTCAGGACAAATTTTTGGCATTGATATTTAATCATCTTCAACCTTGAACTTCCAAAAGGCATGTGCCAACCGTACTTTCAGGTATAAGACGATTAAATAGGGGTAGCTGTAATACCCCAAATTTGTCCTACCCTTCTACTTTTATCTGGCTTATGCATCTCACACTTTTTTTTCATGCACATAAACTTCATTAGGTCATCTAACACATCATGCATCATTAATCAATAAATTGGCATAAGATCAGGGATTTCAAGGAATAAGGGTTGGTGTATGGCTTTAAGGCTCTCATCTTCGCACAAGCTTGTTTCGGTTGATTTCTCCATTAATAATTTGTTCGAAGCTAGGGTTTTATTTTCTGGACTTCTTTATCATCAAACTACAGGGGTATTCTTTCTTCTCGACATCAAGTTGCGATCTTTCTTCATGGATTAAGAATTAGGATTTTTTTTCGTCCATTATGCTTCAATTGGGGATCATTAGATTAGGGCTCGATCTTGTGGTTATCTTGAGCCTCTCCTTCTCTATCACTGTGGACTTCTTTTTAGTGATACAATTTTTTGGTTCTCATCAAATACTTGCCGCTTCAATTGTGAGTCATCCTAAGGCTATCTCGAAAGGCTGCAAGCTTAAGCAGTGAGGAGCATCGTCTTATAACCTCCACATGAATGATGATTTATTTCCATAATCATGTAGACTTCAAGAGGGGTTCCATGTGTATTTGTTCTTCAATAAATTTCAAAGGGGTTCTATAATTACTTAAAGCGCGAATGGTTGAAGATTTTGATGTATCCATGGCCATTAGGATCTTGTTCAAGGGTGCTTCAATATGTCATGCAAAGAGGTTATCATATAAGAAAATCGTATCTTTTACAAGTTAGTATTTCAAATGGTCCTTTCTTCATCAAATGAGGTTTAGCAATTACTTGAATCTCAAGGCATATGTTCGCGAGCTCTAGGCAAGAGAAGAAGATTCAATGGGATACTATTTGCAAATTGGAGTTTGTACACTTTATGATGCAAAGCTCTTCGTCGGGTCTATTCGCTTACTTGTGATATAATATGCTTTGGGGGGCTTCATTTCAAAATACATTAAGATCAAAATCTAAAGCTTCTTCAATTATGGTTTTGAAGTGAGGATTAAGAAAAATGCAAGGCTCGTTCATTCGTTTGAAGGTGTTTAGGCATGTTTTCATTCAAAAGCAAAGAAAATCGACACTACAAATTTGTTCTTGGAAAAGGCTCTTATTAAATTCATATCACAACCATGGAGTTACATGTAACACAAAATTAAAAGATCTTGGAGATACAAAACACAATTTGGAAGAGAAGACTACTTGGAATATTTAGGTTTCATCATTAAAATTCAAGGGTTCACATTCATTCAATGATATGATCTTTACAAGTTCTAAGCATTACGCATGATTTGTCAAAGGGCTATCCAAATTCATTCTCGTTCATTCGAGGTCATAACCATGCAATTTACAAGCGGTGTCATTGGAACATTACAAGAGAAGATTACAAAAATCCGTTTACATCCAAGATTACTAAATCAAAACAAGAATTTACATTAAATCTTCAAGTGGTCTAAGGCTAAAGAATTCTAAATCGAGGTCTCCATCATTTCATTTCTAAACTTATTCATCTTCAAGCCATTATCTTCCAAGATTTCTTTATTCCAACTTGGTTATGTCCAAGCCTCAGTCCATATTTCATTCCAAAAGAAAACCTGCATAAACGACCATTTTCCAAGCCAGTTCAGTGCCAATGTATAATCAAGTTAATTCAATTTGAAGTACAAAAATCAGCAATTACACCAAGTGTTATGTACTTAAATCAAACCAATTTATCACATTCATAACACATACACTACACTTCCCATTTCCTAACCATTCCCTAACCTTCTCAAACTCTCAACCATTTTTACAAATAACAAACTTTTCTAACAGCTTTTTTAACTATTAACTACCCTAAAAACCTCTCCTTAACCATAACAAACTTCCTAACCGCTTCTAACAGATTCCAAAAAACTTCCATAACTTGCTAACAGAAAATAGAGACAGCCCTGATATCCAAACAGCCCTGCATCAATTAATAAGAATAACCAATTCCCTAACTTCTAACAGAATTAGTAACACTGCAAAACAGAATGACAACCATTTTTCCAAACTGCCTAACTTTTCCAACCAATCCTAACAGAATTATAACAAACCTCTAACTAATTCAAATGGCACCCTCCAATCTCTAACAAAATTGATTTAATCAAGGGCTGGGATTGGAATATCTAACAAAACTTAGATTCCTAGATAACAGTTTTTTATTCATTTACAGAGGGGTTACACAATCATTATTGAGGAGAGGAGAGAAATCTCCAACAAAAACTGAGAAATTCTCTCTCACAGATACAATTATTCACTGAAAAAATCACATAGAACTCACCAGAAAATCTTCAAACTTAGAACCTCTGCACCCTGCATACTCTTCATCCTTTCATCATCTTCACTGATACATCATCGCGACAACAACAACAATCTTCAACCAATCTTCATTCATCATCTCAATCCTCATGTAGCATCATCTTCATCCTCGACCCTAACCCTCATCTCTCTGCAATTCTCATCACTCAAGCAGACTTACAACAATAACACGCAACACAAATGCGCATAATCAAGAAGCAAGAACGAAAGAAAACTGGATACCTGAAGATTCCCCCGTGCCCGATACTACCATTCTGTACATAGAGATCGCCACGAAAAGACCCGCGATTCAGTGAACATCAGCTTTTTGGCACTGCATCCTTGATTGGAGCAATAGACGGAGAAAGAAATGGAGGCGAACAAGGTGATGTCCGTGTGAGAACTCATGTCAGAGACGAATAGAGAGCGAGACGAAGAGATTGAAGATCATGTTGTTCACGGAGGCCCTCTGCTGACGACGGAAAAGGTGAAGCCACGTGGAAACAGAGTCCGCCGTGCCGTTGAATTGAAAGAGAAGAGGAAGTGAGTTCGCCACGGTGCGGTACGAGAGAGAGGATGAGAGATGAGACAGGGAGGTTGAGGACGGTCACAGTGGGGGAATTGGAGGCGAAATCGTCAGACAATCGGAGAAGGAGGCGGCGCGCTTCGTGAGGAAGATGAAGAGGCAGATTTTCCCTCAACCCTAAACCCCTTTTTCAATTTTCAAATATTCATTCTTTTAATTGTTTACTTGTTTTATATTTTTATCTATATCCTCACCAGTTTTTTTTAATTTTTTAATACAAAAAAAAACGAATTAAATAAATAATGAAAAAAGGGCTGGACCAAGTTTTCCCTTCTTCAAGCCCATTATCATATTTTTTTGAAGTCTATTGATGTTGGCTGAAAAAAATAGTTATGGACTCTATGTGCTGGGCCTAGCGCCCTTACTAAGCTACACATCCCGAATTCAAACTAAGCTACACATCCCGAATTCAATTTGTACCCCCTGATTCTTCCAATTTTTCTTTTTATTATCATCTCAATTTTATTCTAGTTTAATTCTTCCTTTTAATTGATAATAAAAAATGATACAAAAATAGTAGAATTCTTTAGGACCTCTTTTAGAATTTTCATTAGAGTTTTCTATTATTTTCATGTTTAATAACCATTTTGTTGTCATGTTTTACCAAGAGTTCGTGATAGTATCGATGTAATCTTTCGCGATTGGGGATATTTGGAGATTATTTTTTGATCACTCATGCGGGGCAACTTTGGTAGAATTTTCTTATCGCTTGCACAGTTTCGAAGAGGCAACGGACCTCCTCTGTTCGGTATCGTCATAACTCTATTTTATTCTTCATTTCCGTACTTTATCACAAATCCAAATATGCTAACATTAGGTAGAATTCCCCTAAAATTCTAACTTTAGGTCTATCAATGCATGATAACATTAGGTGTAGGAATAGACTAGTCTCCCTGTGACTTTTCTTTTCCTTTTGCATACGCATCTAAAACAAAAACTTCTTTTTTCTTTCAAAATTCAAAACACTTTAAAATTATTGATGAGAATCATGCTTTCGCTTAGTATGGGAAATGATAAGATAGTCTCTTCTCGATCTTATTGTTCTTCATCTCAAGCCTAGGTGTGGTTCAATTCTCAAAGACTCCTTTCATAGCTAAGTAGAAAAGTGGCTAATATCTCTCTCTTGAGGTCGACTAGTCATTATCTGCAACGAAAATACAAAACAAATTCAAACCATTTTGTACGCTCGAGCACCATTTCTCTAAAACCCTTTTCAGGTAAGGACACGATTAATTTACTTTTGTGCCAACGCATAAGTCTCCAGAGGTCGAGCTGCGGAAGAAGGCGGAATTAACTTCGTCCATAAAAAACACAAACAAATAAAAACATATGAGCCGAACTACGATAGGTATGATTCCTCAAAACGGATACGTAGGCATTGGGGTAGGGCCCAAGCGAGCATAATTTTATTTTACCTACATTCTTTTCTCATTTCTTTTACACGCATTCTCCCTTCAGTAGTATAGTAAACAATAAGCGTAGACTAAACACACCCATAAGATAGACAACAAGAGTGGATACCGTAGAGTACTACGGGCGTGTGGGGTGTTAATACCTTCCCCTCGCGTAACAGACTCCCTTACCCGATCTCTCAGTCGCAAGACCGTGACTTCTCCCTTCCTCAGGTTTTCTCGATGTTTACCTTTCCCTACATGTGGGATAAAAGACGTTTGATGGCAACTTCATTGTTTGATGATTTTCAGCCGGTTGTTTCACGGGTGAACTGCCGTTGTGGCCTTTCCACCCGTTGTTGATTAGGTCTCGACTGATTTCCACGAGGTTGATCATTTGAAGAGTTTTGAATCATCACAGCCCCTACAGTTGGCCGGCGCTCGGTTCTTCCCTGACTTTTCTGAGAGTAAACAGCAGAGGCTTCCTTCTTAGCTGGGAAGGTTTTCTTAACAGCAGTGGACGCGGAGGTATCTTTATGAATCTTACCACTTTTAATACCGACCTCGACCCTTTCGCCGTTCAAAATTAATTCAGTAAATCCTGTGGAAGAACTCCCGATTAGATGATTAAAGAAGGGGCCAGACAGGGTCCCCAGAAACATGTCAACTAACTCCCTATCTGACAACGGCGGCTGCACCCTTCCAGCCAGATCACGCCACTTCTGGGCGTATTCTTTAAACCCTTCATTGGAAGCCATCCCCATGCTTTGTAACTGAGTACGAGTGGGCACCAAATCAGCATTGTATTGACACTGACGGTAAAAAGCAGCTGCTAAGTCTTCCCAATTATGAACCTCTGATCTCTCGATCTGATAAAACCAGTCCAACTGCGTTTCTGACAAGCTGTCTTGAAAAAAGTGTACCCAGAGGTCTTTATCGGATGAGTGAGGTTGGATCTTTCTAACATACGACCTCAGGTGCATCTTAGGGCAAGACGGACCGTCGTACTTGGCAAACGTTGGCACCTTAAACTTGGGAGGGATAACAATCCCAGCCACCAGCCCTAGTTCTTCAAAATCCAAACCCAGTACTCTCTGCAATTCCATAGCTGCCAGTCTATCCTCAAGATTCTTATATTTATCATCCACTGGAGGGTATTGTTTTTCGGAGTAGTCTTCGTCTTCTTCCTCTTCCTCCTCTTCTACCTCAGACTCAGAAGGTACAGTAACCCATTTCCCTTTGTTAGCCCCTTCGTCAGACGTTGAGGGGAACTCCAGAACCTTCCTAGCATTGCTCTCAAACCTTCTTCCGAAAGTGGCTACCCCAGGTCTCTTTTTCTTTTTCTCTTTATTCTTCTCCAACAAAACTTTGAGGTCCTCTTGACCCTTTGCCAAGGTCATGAGGAGTTGCTGGAACTGTGTATTTTGTGCCTGTAGATCCTTTACCGTCTGCTCCAAATCTATCTTGCTGAAATAAACAGCAGAAAGATAAGGAAACCTGGTGTGAAGACTTGTTTATGCATATGATGAATGGTATGTTATTCATGTAATGCATTCAAGGGTTCAGAAATTCAAATTTGTTGCAAACAAAAAGAACGCATGTCATATTAAGAAGAAATTTGATAGTACATAAGTGCCCCATGGGCGAAATATTACAAAATTCTTAATGTAAAAAGACATTGGGCATCCTCTTTGGCGCGATGTAAGTGTTAAGAGTTTCCTCCTCGTGAAGTCGGCGGGTGAGCTCTAAAACCTTCTTCTCACTGGCATAGAAGCTGGCTTCAAAAGTATCTCGTTCTTCTTTGAGTTAGATCCAACTCTTTTGCATTTCTTCCCATGACGTTGGCATGTCAGGATGTAGGATGGTGTATGGAACCTCTCCTTCTGTAACAGGCTCTTTGATCAAGGGGAGAATGTGAGGGTATGGCATCATAAGATTCTGGGAGCGGGTTCGTACCCACTTGAGATAAGGCTCAAGGGGGATGGAATTATTGTGCCCTATTGTCTTACTATCCACCTTGTTGGGCATCCTCCAAGCTCTGATGAACCTTTATCGAAGTCCTTGTGCATCATTGTTGAAGTTAAAAACTAGGTCAGGAATCAGCATGTCATGAGGGCCATCCCTCTGAGCATATCCAAACTGTCTTAGAGCTAAACAGGGGTTGTAGGTAATGCCTCCCCTAATGCCAAGTAGTGGGACATTAGGAAATTCCCCACAACGATCAATGATGATGATATTTTCTCTAGACCGAGAACACCAATGTACATCAGAATGTGTGAGGGTCATCAATCATTGTGACCACCTTAAACCCTGCTCATTCTTCAAAATTGATTGGGGAAGGTGAGAAATAAACCACCTTGCCAGAAGAGGAGTACAGCACATGATAACACCTCTTTTCCTCATTGTTCGTGTGTAAAATGAGTGTAGGATATCCCCAAGCAGTGTAGGTACGGGATTCTTGGATATGAAAATCTTGACAACATTCACATCTATAAGCTGATCAGGGTTTGGGAACAGGACCAACCCATAGATAAGGAGTGCCACAATCTCTTCAAAGGCTTGTAGATCAAGAGAATTCCAGCAGTCTTGTGCCTTCTCAAACAGAAACTTTGCCAAGAAGCCCTTAACACCACTTCTGGTTTCCCAATGCCCCTTGATGTCAGATGGTTGCAAGTGTAATGCTTGAGCAACATCTTCAGGCTTTGGTTCTTTTTCCGTACCATTGTAGGGTAGTTGATGAAGAATAGGAATTCTCAAGAGTTGAGAAAATTCCTCCAAAGTAGGCACCAATTGGTAATCAGGGAATGTGAAACAGTGGTGTAGGGGGTCAAAGAACTGGAAGAGAACTTTCACCATGTCTTCTCCAATATTGGTGTTGACCAAGTTGAGGAGTCTACCATGTCTTTCACTGAAGAGAGAATTATCTGGAATCCTAGAAGTAAGCTCCTTGAGTTGAGGAGGGATTCTCACAAGGTTGACTTGAATTGTTTTCCTGCGAAGAGATTCCATGACCTACAAAACAAGAACAAATATGAAGATTCAAACCCTTGAAATGGTTAGTGGATGCATATGATGCTTTATGATGTTCATGATGTATGCACAAACACATGTACAAGCAAGTCACACAAAACCCTAGTTTCAGGCTTGTATGAGGTTTCATAGGTAAGTACCCTCTTGAGTTTAGTTGGCTCAAAACCTGTCCTATAAATAGTAATCGGGTTCTAAGGAGCTCAATATCACTGGATTGTTTTCTATGTTCATTGTTTTGGTTTAGCCACTTAACTAGCGACCAAAATATTCCAATAAAACAACCCTCAATGAGTGTGGTATCGAGTATCTACCAACTTCGGATTGCACCAAAGCCGGTCATCTCACTACCCCTAATAAAAGGCCAAGATGGTCAAGTAAGGTTCTAAGAGTTCATTAGTGCTTCATGACATCACTCAGCGGCCCCGTATTCTCTTTGATTGACTCAAAGGCTACCGGTACTCATAAATATGTCGCACTAATATAGCTATTGCTTCAACCGTGTCGGTATACCCCGCATAGTTTCCACAACGTATTGCTATTTACCTATGAATGTTTCCCAAATCCAGGTAGAGGATTTCAAGCCCAAACAAGAGAACCAAATGTAAAGCAATCAAAGCATACAATAATCATGCAAAGGGTGATCTAAGCCCTAAGGTTACTCCACTTTTAAAGTTTTCCCCAGTAGAGTCGCCAGTTCTGTGATACGGTGGGAGAACTGACTTGGGATTTTTGCGTTTGTGTCCGCAAATGTTTCGGTTTAGCAAGAGTCGCCACCGACTTTTTATTTTATCCTAAGGAAAGGTCAAAAATCACAGGAAAGACCTTTGAGATGTTTTCTTGGGTTCGGGGAGTAGATTATAGAAAGGGAAGGTATTAGCACCCTTTCCATCCATGGTTATCCATGGGCTCTTAGTTACTTGCTTAGATCACTTGCTTTTCTTTTCAATTGTTTGAAATGGTGCTTTGTGTGTGATTTTGAAAGATATTTTGAAAAGAGACCATCGTTGTGGCAACCTTTGTAATGATTCTTGTTTGAATGTATACAAAGGTGTTTTTGTCTTTTGAAAAGTTTTCAATGTTTGAAAGTAGGTTTTTGAAGTTGTATTGTGAAGTGTGTTTTGAAAAATAGCAAGGATGTTTTTGCAAGCTTTTGATCAAGTAACTAAGAGCTATCTACCCTATTTTACTCAAAGATTTTTCTTATGTTTTTAACCCTTTTAACAGTGTTGTTTCACCATTGTATTTGGTGAACAACCTTGTGTTAGGATGTTAAACGGGACAGGCGCGGGTCATCGTATAGACCATGATAGCAATAATGTCAAGTATTTTTGGCAATTTTCTTGAGAGACTTGATCATTTTGTTTAGGCAACCCAGATAGCGTCATCGAGGGACTATGATCTTTTGTTTTGTTTTTGTTTTGCCAAAGTACTTGACATGCATACCATGGCCCATTTTTGAAGGCAACAAGTGGATTGAAACCCTAGGGGAGCAAGTGTGCATTGTGTTTGTTTTTCATGCATTGTCATCTTGGATTAGGTCAAACTAGTTATTGATTTTATTTTGCATACAAACTCTAGGTCTAATCATGGCATAATTGAAAGCATTTAAAGGTGCGAGAATTTAAAGCCTACACTATTACAACATGATATAGGGAGGGGTACAAATTTGAATTGGGGGTATTTGACAAGAAATTAAGTTCTAAATTATTACAACCAAATCGAATGTATAAGACAATATTTAAATGTGCAATAATTAAATAAAATACAACAAATAAATGTCAAATAAAATGTATTATGCAAAAAGTTTTTATGTATGTAAAAAGTATTTTTTAATGTGAAATGTAAATAATAATAAAAAGGGTCAATTTTAATTATTTTATTATTTAGGGCAAAAACCCTAATTTTTAAATAAATAGTATTATTTATTATCTATATGCAATAATGTATTGATTTGTACAAAAAATAAAAGTATATTGTAGAAATGATATTTTTAGTGTAAAATATTAATAAAAATGAAAATGTAATATTTTTGTATTTTTGTCCTAATTATTTAATAAAATAAAGTATATAAGTATATATATATATATATATATATATATATATATATATATATATATATATATATATATATATATATATATATATATATATATATATATATATATATATATATATATATATATATCAAATAAATATGAAAAAATATTTTAAAAAAAAAATTTGGCATTTTTTATATTTGGACAAGAATAATAAAGTCAGAATAAAAAATAAAAATATCAAAATGACAAATATACAAATAAATGGGCCAGGGGGTGTAAATTGAAAAATGGGGTGTTAGAAGCAAAAATGACCAGGCCCAGCCCAATCAGACTTCATCTTCTTCCTTGGTTCACAAAAACACGCGTTCTGTACATCAACTACTATCTCCTGATTCTTTGATTTTTTGACAAAACTCATAACATGAAACTTGTAGAGCATCAAACAACGAATCTAACCATATAAAAAACTTAAGCTAACTCTCAAAGACCAGAGAGAATTTCTCTGGCCCTAATTTCTAACCTAGTTTTTTCAGAAAGTTCATGGATGAAATTCTCCTAACACGATTAATATAAATGAAAACTAAGCATATGTATGGCTTCAGGGCTATGAATACAACATCTTTCATTCACAAACCTAAGTCTAACTATTCCTAAATAGAGAGATAGAAGTTCATGAAATACCTGTTTCAGTTGACTTCAAGCTAGACAATGCAGCAACTTCCAAGGATGCTTGAGCTTCTTTTGAGCTTGCCTGATGTCCAATGAAGCTTTCTCAATGCTTGGCTTGTTTTGAAGTAGCCTGAATCGTGATACAGAACTCAACCTGCAAAGCTTTGAAACAAAAATGGCAATGTGTGTTAATGGTGTTACAGCTAGCAATGGAGGTCTGGAATAGTTCAAGTGAGGTTGTTGGAAGGTGTTTGAAGTATCTTTGGACAAAACGCACGATGGAATTTGATGATGGCTTGCAAAATGCAGAACTGGCCCTGTTTTGCAAAAAAAATGGGGAATTTGTGCACTAGGAGTTTTAAGAGGAAAGGGGGTCGTGTTTTTAGCTTGTTAGGAGGTATCCAACTTGTTTGCAATGTTTGTGTAAGTTGGTTTTAACAGATGTGAGAGATGGCTTGTGGTTTGCAACTTTTCTTCTTCTTGAAGCAAGAGTGTCTATCTGTTCAATGCAGGCATGTACAAGTCCTATATCATGCTGCATATTTTTCCCTTGGTTACTGGAATTGGTATATTTGATCTTGCCTCATAGATATGGCCCCATGCCTCAAGGATCTTGTTTTGACATAAAGTGAAGTTTAAGCAAAAATGGCATTGTTACTTTTTCCATTTAAGGCTTAATCTAGTGTACAATGCCCTAATGACCAAGACAATACCTTAGCTCAGTGGATATGCATTAAATTATGGAGCACAAACTGGTTTTTAGGCCTGTAATTGTGAACCAAGCTAGCTAGATCAGATTTGCAAATTGGTATGAACATGTATTGGCCATGGATCAAAGTGAGTTTTTGCCAACTTCAAGCATTCGATTCTCTCTAACCACAAGGGTGTTTGAGGAGTTCTTGGACAATTTGGAAAGCTTAGAACATGTACTATAATCCATCTTTAAAATGCAACTTGAAAATCCAAGTGGAACTATGTGAAAAATGGCCAAGGAGATGGGTCAAAATCCTGCCTAAATTAGGGCAAAATTTCTCTAAGTTAAGAGTTTTAGGTACCCTTGTTCCAAAATTCATAACTTGAGATACAAGCCTCTTTTGAGAAAACTTTGTGAATCAAAGTTGTATACTTTGTGATGTACTACAACTTTCATGTTGCAAGTTTTGTTTGAATACAATTTCATCTTGGTGAAAAAATGGGACAAAGTTAAGAAAAAATAAGAAAATTTCATAACTTAGAAAAATTCTAAGTTATGAAATTTTTCCATTTTTAACCCTAATTTGCATTTTTGGGTTTCTTGGTGAACAAGTTTCATAATTTGACATGTCTTGATGAAAAATGACTCTTGTCACTTGATTTTGACCAAAAAGTCAAAGTTTGACTTTTCAGTGTACAGTCAAATTTTGATCAGTTGACTGAAAAATTCATCTGTCAATCCTATGAACTTGAGATCTTTTAAAAATTTTGAATGGGTCAAGACAATTTCATTGAGTCCTTTAGTCCATGGTTGAGCTTGATTTGCCAATGGTTAGGTCAAACAGTCAAAAATTGCCTTTGTACAGTCAAAACCCTAAAAATGACCATTTTGCCCTTTTGGTGATCTGATCAAATTTCTTGTGGAATTGTGATCCAAACTTGATCAAATGGTTCATATGAGTTCATAATGTTGATGTGGGTCAAATTTCATGAGGTTTGACTGTCAATTAGCCACAGTTGACTTTTTCCCCAATACAGCTGATTTTTAGGTCAACTGTCCAATTGATTGGGCAAAAATTTGAATCAAGGCTTGAAACTTGGTATGGACAAACTTGTGAGTCCAACATGAAGTATGAAAGTGATTTTGGGTGTTGTAGGTCAAAACATCACTGTGCAAACTCAAACCCTAATTTGGGTCAACAGTGCAAGGAGGTGTCTTGAGCAGAGCAAACCCTAGCTTGATCTTGAATTCCAAGGGTCTTGTGATGAGAAATGTTGATGAATATGGGGAGGGAAAATTTTGGGGTACAACACTCTTATATTGTCAATGGATAAGGCTTGGATCTGGGTTCCAACAGCAACTTCATCCGCCTCCACAATGCTGAAAGAGGACAAATGAGATATCAATAATGCTTGTTCCCCATTTATGATTACTACTTTCCTTTCACGTACAAACTTAGGTTTCTAGTGTAAAGTGGAAGTGAAAGCCCCTGCCTCATGAATCCATGGTCTTCCCAATAAACAGCTATAAGCGGGAACAATGTCCATGACCTGGAAAGTAATCTGAAACAAATGTGGTCCTATATGAATAGGCAATTCCACTTCACCAATAACACATTTCCTTGATCCATCGAACGCTTTCACAATGAGGCCACTCGGGCGCATATGCGTTCCTTGATATTTCAAATTCATAAGCGTACTCCTCGGTATAACATTCAATGCAGATCCATTATCAATCAGCACATTGGATAGTGAATCATTCTTGCAGTTTATAGAGATGTGGAGGGCCAAGTTATGATTCCTTCCTTCATATGGTAATTCATCGTTGCAGAAGCTCAAGTTATTACATGATGTAATGTTCCCTACTACACTGCTGAATTGGTCTATTGGCATATTACTCTCCACAAAAGCTTGGTCCAGTACCCTCATCAAGGATTCTTTATGAGCAGAAGAGTTCATCAATAAAGCTAAGATATATATTTTTGAAGGAGTTTGCAGTAGCTGATCTACAATTTTGTAGTCGCTCATCTTGATTATCTTCAAAATATCATCCACTTCTTTCTCTAACGCATCCCCACTAGTCTCACCCGTAGCCTTCTTAGGTTTAACATTCTCAACAATTTTCTTTCCATCACTAACATCTCTTCGAACAACTGGTGCAAACACACGACCGTTGCGGGTCACCCTGCTATTTTTAGCAATATTCCCAGCATCAGGCATTGGCTGGATGGGAACTTCCACTCTATCCTCTAAGATTGTAGCGTTGTATTTGTAAGGTACAACCTTATCTGATTTGTAGGGGATAGGACCGGAAAACTAATCACCAATGGGGTAACAACTGGCTTGCTATAATATTCAACTTCAAGATGGGAGGGTGCCCCAAAACAAGGTACAATGACGTTTACCCCTTCTTCAACACCACCAGTCATTATTGAGTCATTTCTGGAAAACAAATTCTCATCCGAGGAGAAATAATCATCTGCAGAGACATACTATTCATCTGACCCTTCTGCCATCAAACAAACCTCAACCATATCAACTTCATGGTAATCATCCCTTTGATTTCAAGCCTTGATAATTTCGTTATCTAACAATGAATGAACACCCTTCTTTACGATTGAACATCCTCGAGAATCTTGGCAGCAAACTTGGCAAGATCCTTATTGGTGTTCCACCTGGCCAGCCATATAGCAGAAGGTAGCATGCAATTGCACAAGGTCTTCATTCATATACTCTACATCAAAAATTCTGAAATCTCCAGGACATCTAGAAACCATATTCACCTCCTCTTCATACTCTGCCCTAGGCCTGATTATGTGGATTAGGCCCTCATCCATCATCTCTTGTAAATCAACCTTTATCTTATCGCAACCCTGTATATCTGTACTACAAATAGCATAACCAGCATGGTCATGTGTATAGTAGATAAATTCACAAAGGTCTGCATGCATTTTCACCAAATCTCCTCTAACCAGATTAATATCAAAAAACCAGAAGTCGCCTGGACAACCGGCCACCATATTCACAGCATTTACTCCCCCATGCTTGGGTAGAGGATTGTCTTTCACATTAGGTACCACGTCCTTGAAAGATAGAACACCAGACTTCACCAACTTCTGCATCTCAGTCTTCAAAGGATAACAATTCTCAATATTATGCCCTGGTGCTCCCTGATGAAAAGCACATGTTTGGTCTGCTTTGTAGTACAAAGGCAATGGTGATGGTACGGCGGGAGGTGGTCGGGTCTGAACCAACTTCTTATGAATCAATGCCGGTATTAACTCTGTATAGCTCATAGGAATAGGGTCATAACTCTCCCTTCTCTGATTATACCCTTGATTCCCCTGTTGGGACGGTCACTGATAAGCAACAGTAGTTAGAGCGGCACCCATAACTGGAGTAACTGAGGTGACCTACTGATGACGCTGATAATTCATTCTAGGGGTATTAACCCTCCTCTCTTGCATAATATCATTTGAATCCCCTTCCTTCTTCTTGGTAAACCCATAAGATGGTTTCTTCACACCTCCAAAACTTTCACTCTTCGTTAAACGGCCCTCTCTTACAGCCTCCTCTAAGCGGATACCCATTCCTACCATTTCAGTAGAATCATTTGGCACACTTGCTACCATCCTCTCATAGTAGAAAGCACCCAGCATTTTCAAGAAAATCTTAGTCATCTCCTTCTCTTCCATGGGAGGAATCACTTAGGCGGCTACCTCACACCATCTCTATGCATACTCTTTGAATGATTCCCTGTCTTTCTGAACCATGGCCCTGAGTTGATCACGGTCAGGCGCCATGTCCATGTTGTACTTGTATTTTTTGATGAATGCTTCTCTCAAACCATTGAAAGTATGGATATTGGCGTTGTCCAAACTCATATACCACTTCAGTGCAGCACCAGTCAAATTATCCTAAAAAAAGTGAATCAGCAGACGCTGATCATCAGTATGGGTAGACATTATCCTCACGTACATCACCAGATGAGCACGAGGGCAAGTGTTGCCCTTGTACTTCTCAAACTTCGGGACCTTAAACTTAGCAGGTATCTTAACATTCGGGACCAAGCATAACTCATTCACATTCTGCCCAAATAGCTCTTTTCCCCTAAGGGCCTTCATCTCTCTTTGCATCTTGTCAAACTGCTCTTGAAAATCATCCATTTTGTCATAAAGACCCAAGTCTTCACTCGGTGGAGGGAAAGCATGACACACATCATCATTAACAAACAGAACCATATTCACCGATGGAGGCGCATCAGAAGCAGCATGCACCACAGGAGGTGCCGGAGTAACAATAGTCTGAACAATCGGAGTATCTTGAGGACCAAGATTGAAACCTTCAGGTGTAAAATTCTGTGGCATTCCCCATGGATAACCTTGAGGCATGCGATTCTGAACAACAGCTGGAGTAGCAAATACAGGAACAGTCGGAGCTTCAGTAGTTGCCCTTGTTGGTTGAGGTTGAAAACTCGGTGGCTAATTCTGAGAAGCCACCCCAGCTTCCATCAGAGTAGTCAGATTAGCCATGTCGTCTTTCAAAGCAGAAACCTCCTCGCACAGCTCGCGATTCTCTTGTTCTAAGTTGTCCATCTTCTTTCTAAGATTAGCCTGAGTGTTGTAGTGGTGAGTCAGCTTGATGAACAAAGTAAAGAAGCTTGGTAAGACACCTGGATATGCATAACAAATGCAATAAATATGTGCAATATGATGCATGATATGTAATGCACATGATTTTACTTTATTTAATATTTCAAGGGATTTAAAATTTATGGACATATTGCAAATATCAAAGTAATAACGCATTTGTAATACTGAAAAATGTTATTATAACAATTCCAAAATGGATTACAAGTTTCAATAATCCCAAGTACAAGATGAAATAAAAATCTAAAACCCTGAGAAGTAAAACTAATGGAGATCACTCTATACGCTGGCGCTTCCCTGTGAGCCTGGCAATCTGAGCCTTCAACCTATGGTTTTCTTCCGCATGTCTGATAGAAACCTCCTTCCAATCACCTGAATCAGGAAGTGAGTGATCAGCATCTGATTGAGGCTTAGGAGAAAATAAATCCCCTTGCCTCTCCATAGTCTCTACCGCTCGACTCTCAAGGATCTCAATCAAGTCGTCTTTCTCCTTCAAGTCTTCTCTATAGAAAATATCTAAAGTTTGGAACTTGTTCTTTCAAGCGTCCTTTTCTTGTTGCATCCTGACCAAAGCAAGCTGCAGCTCTTCTAGATCATCTAATAAGGGAGGAGTGGTCTTCACAAATAGATCATGTATAGGTGTTTCCCGGAAATACGACATCTTCAACTGAGTATCTCTCGTTTGGACTCACTGAAGAAATGGCTCCAAAGAAACAGCACCCCTAGGTCCCAAATCCTTCCTACTCTTCTTATGAATGTGACCCAGGCCTTCACAGTCTGATCCCTAGCTTCCCTATGGTCTTCTCCATCCTTCAGAAGGAAACTACTCAAATTAATACTATTTGGTTTATCCCTCATCGGATAACTGAGTTATCATTGTACAAGAACATGGTTATAGTTAATTCCTCCCTTTGTACCAAGAAGAGGTACATTGGGGAAACTACCACAACTATTAATAATCTCTATATCGTGGTAAGCTCGATGATACCAATCAATATCCGAATGAGTAAGTTCCATGATCTTAGGATCCCAACGGGGTTCCTTCTTGACATCCCAAAAAGCATCAGACTGAGGCATATAAGAGATAAACCACCTATACAACAGGGGCGTGCAGCAGAGAATCATCCCCCCATGATAAGAATTCTGAAGATGAATAGAGTAATAAGCATCACCAAACAAGTTAGGAACTAGGTTTCTAATCATGAAGATCCTAATAGAATTAATGTCAACGAACTTGTCCACATTAGGAAATAAGAACAACCCGTAAGCAAGTAGAGCAAAGATAGCCTCAAAAGAGACTGTACTTTTCATCCTAGAAAAGTAACGAGCTTTCTCCAATAAGAATTGAGCTGGTAATCCTCTAATCCCTCCTTTAGCAGTCATATGGGCTTCCATCTCAGACTTCCCCAGATGAATCAAAACAACAATCTCATGTGGTTTTGGCTCACCCTCCAAACCAGTAAAAGGAACACGATCAGTAACAGGTAAATCTAATAGATAAGAATACTCCTCCAGTGTAAGCATCAACTGATAGTCGGGAAAAGTAAAGCAATGATACATCGGATCATAGAACTGGACCCAGGTCGGGAGAATACCCTCTTTCATCTTCAGCTTCATGAGAGGAATAATGGATCCATACTTCTTCCAAAAGTCTACAGAATACTCGATCTCGGGAATTAGACTGATCAACTCATCTATCTTGGGATCCTTGAAACTGTACTTCCTGGTCTTTCTCTTTCTAAAATCCATGGTTAAAAAGTACCTGAGATATTCACAAATGGTCAACTTTTAAATCCCTTGAAATAAGATTTATCCAAAAGATGCTTATGAGTGCATGGATGCATGATGCTTCAATCACACACAAGATCACACATATAGGGTTCAAAGGTTCAACGTCACGAGCATGAGGTCGAAGGTACTACCCATAAGTTATTAGTTTAAAAGTTATCACCTTCCGAACAAGGTTCTAGAGGTTCCCAGAGTCTACATCCTCCCTTCGGATATTATCAACTTCCCAATTAACTCAGTAATTAGTAATATTCTCAAGAAAAAACTTGTCCGAGCGTAGTATCGCGTGACAACTATTTCTGGATTACTCCATTATAGCTTCCGCACTACACCTAAAAGGCCAATATGGGTTAGGTATTCTACGGTCCTCAGTTTCAGCAGGCTCCCAGGTCAAAATCAGTACGTCTTCCCGATTACTTGTTAAACGACACTACAGTCAAAGGGGCCTCCACTGAGTGGGGGATCTCATGCCTCCTTTTTTGGTATTACTCCCTCAAAGTTAACATGACTATACCGCCCGTCCTATCTTAAAGTTTTCCCAAGTCCGGGTATAGGACTTATGAGTAATCACCAAGCACCTTGAAAACCAGGAAAATCCAGACAAATATATATACAACATATAACACAAAAACAATAATAACACATATACAGATATAAAAAAAGATAGGCTCAACCCACTTAGGGATGGACCAGTAAGTGGTCAATCTTTCCCCAGTGAAGTCACCATTTTTCTGTTGGAGGTAGAAATATTCAAGACTAAGCCATTGGATTGACTAGACTTATGCAAATCAAAATAAAAATCGCCACCGTGCTTTATTGTTTCCAAAGGAATGGGAAAAGAGCGAATAACCCAAAAAGAGGGGGAAAGATTCGAGGTAAGGGGTTGGTTATGCAAAGGGAAGGTATTAGCACCCTAAACATCTACGGTACTCCGCAGAAACCTCTTTGTAAAATTTGTATATTTTGGCTATGAAACATGTTGTATAAAATAGATGGTGGAGGTGGGAAAAGAAACATATTTTTTATGATGTTGGCACCCGCCGCGGTTGCGAACCTTTAGGGCCTACGTACCACCTTTTCGTGCAATAGGGGATCAGGGTACACGTAGTTCCTCTTCTAAAAAATTCAAAAACACAAATGTGTTGGTCAATTTTATGATATAAAACATCATCGCCATTGTCCATGTGGAAAACATACCTACTACCCACAATCATGAGAAAGGAGAACTTGCATCATCTCAAAGTGGAGGATATGGCTTGGATTTTTAAAATCAACAATGCCTCACTCAACACCCAAGTGGAAAATATCTCTCTTTACTACATATTTTAGAAGTATAGTTGTTTGCATCACTACAAGGATTGACAAGAGTTCAATCTTTTGAGAAAATTTTAAAGATAAAAGCTAAAGTGGCAAGATGGTTTGAAATGAGATTGATTGACTTTTAGTCTTCTCACAAAAATGTCAAAGTATTGTTAAGTTTATTGGAGTTTATTTATGAAAATGTTTGAAAATGCATGGACCTAAGTCCAAGTTTATTATAAAAGTAATTCAAGTTTAAAACAAAAAGAGTTTTCAAAAAGGGGGGAGAAGATTTTTGAAATTAAAGAAGATGGGAGGAGAAGAAGAGACTATCCTAAAGCATAAGGTAAAAGATAAGGATAGGAATCATATAACCAACTAGAAGCCAAAACTTGACATTATGAGTCAATATAGAATTCTCATTCTTTGGATTGAAACCAAGCAATCAAAGATACTAGACCTCTTGAGAGAACTAAACTTCAAGTGTATTAAGTCTTCACAAAAATTGGGCTGAGTGACAGCTGTATACGGGTGAATTCCAGATTACAAACCAAGGGTGTAATCACAATAACTTTCACACAAAACAAACAAACAACCCAGTGTCTTGAGGTAAACCTCAAGAACTCCATACAAAATATCAATTAAGGTCACAAGATCTCCAACATAGGCCAAGGTTTCTATTCCTAAGTCCAAGAAGTCCAATACTCCATAATGCCAAGGATAGTAACCAAATAGTCCAAATATCATTAATGCTTTTTAGGGTTTATGTTGATTATTAGGTGTCTTTAAAAGAAAAGAAAAGCTCAAGTGAGCAAAATAAATAAAAATGACAAGAATGTAAAGGGGCTCAAGTGAGCAAAGATGAAAAAAATAGCATGAAATGTAAATGCTAAAATTAAATGGTGCGTAAAGTAAAGAACATAAAATAAAAACACAAAATAAAATCAATTATTACTGATTAGTGGTTAGTTGGATGATCATCTTGAAACTTGCATTTGGAACTCATTAGAGGATTGGTAGAACCAAATCCTCCACACAACAAGTTGCATTTGCTTTTTGTCAAGTATATCATCCATTTGGAATCCTTATAAGTATCATTTAATGATCAACAATATTTAAGTGATCCGCTTTGACCAAAGGTGTTGTAGATCCATTAGAGGATTGGTAGAACCAAAGCCTCCACACAATGAATCTCAAGGTTATTGGATCGAAGAGATCAAATTAACATACTTGGGCTTGCAAATATAAGTTTGGGCCACGAATGGTCATTTACTCAAATCGGGACAAAATTTAGCGCTATGTTAAGAAATCGTAAGTGGACTTATATAGAAGTCACACCTATTTTGAGGCCGATCAATAGCAATCTATGCACCATCTGTTTTGAGACATGATATAGAGATCATCCTCCGACAACATTTTGTGCAATAAGAAGAGGATGAGATGAAGAGGCGTGGGAGAGAATATACAAACCACTTTTGGATTAAATTTAATCAAACTATTATTAAAATCATTCATCTATTTTTTGTGGAGTTAGACTCAACACCATGAATCCAATGATGTTAATAAAGTTCATGATCAAAAATTTATCCCAAGATCAGCCAGAAAATAATCACAAAATAATATTACATTTTAATATATACAAAAAGGTTTAAAAATAATGTTTAAAAATAGAAATAAAAGATAAAAAATGTCAATTATATTCAAATTAATCAGGAAATAAAAAGTAAGACCATAGAAAAATCAGAAATGAACTAAAATAATTTGATTAATTTTTTGGTAATTTTTTAAAGTCATAAACTATTTTAAAATTTAAAGAAATGGGTGAAATAAAGCAAAAATGACAAAAAAATAGCAAAGTCAGAAACAAAAGTAAAATAAGGTCACCAATATTTGTCACAATATAATTGGATGATTCCATAATTTTTTCAGAATTTAAAAATGCATAAAAGTATTTTTAAACATTTAAAATAATTCCAATAAAGTGTAAATTTATAAAAAATACCAAAACACAAAATTAAATTGTGAAAAAATAAAAATCAGAAAGAGAATAATCAAAAATATTTTTCATAATTTTTTCAAATTTTTTGGACTAAAAATGAATTTTCTATGATTTTTTGAAGTTTAAAATAATTAAATATAAAAAATCAGAAAAGAAAATAAAAGTAAAAAATATGTGGACCATTGGATGAGATTCAAAACGCGTTAGTAATCAAATCAAAGGGATCTGACACGTTATGCATATCATGGTCGTTAGTGAATAAAGCACTAAATCAGAAATACAATCAGAATTCAAAAATAACAAGTGGCGTGCCATCATTGGTTGGAAGATGACACGTTGGTCATCTTCAACCTCCAGTCAACGTGAATTACAGGTCTCTCAAACTGTAAAATCAGAAGCTCAGACATATGCCATTCGCTTTGTCTCTTTAAGACGAAGACAACCACACCCTCGCGCCAAATTTATATAAACTGTAGCTCAAGCAATTTGGAAAGAAAGTTTTGAAAAGGGATTTGAAATTTCATGGTCAAAATGTGTTTCCAGTAAGAAGTGAGTGTTGTGACTAGAACTAGGACAATGAGAGCATCACAATGATATCAAAGTTTTGAAGAATTGGTGAAGGAATCTACCTATTGAAGTTGAGTTATAGAGCTCTGAAACTGAACTTCTATGGAGCAATATAGGGAACGATTCTTGAATGTAATTATATGGTTAGCTTCAGGGAAGATCAAGGAAGGTGAATTGATGAAAAAATTGGATTGAAAAAGGCTTGAGAATGGATTTCGAAGTTACTGAATTCTGAGTTAGGGAACAAGTTTTGCAGGGTGATTCTGGCTATCCAAGCTTGAGAAAATGAATGGGGGATGACCCTCTATTTATAGGGAATCAAATGGAATGTCCAATCGTGTGAAATAATGAAGTTTGGAGGGAAATCGTGTGAAGTTGCAAACAAGAAAAGTGTGACTTCTAATTTGATCAAAACTCATCCAAAACGCGCGTTTTGTTGTGCTAAACAATTATGGAACTTCATTAAACATGTTTAGAGGCATAAACGCGTGGAAAACTTGTGATTAGAAGCCAAAACAAAGATTTCAAAATTTGACTTGAGATGAAACTTCAGTTCCAAGTTACCAACTTCTGTCCAATGGCATTCTCAACTTAAGGGGTCTTAAGGCATGATTCTTGATGCTTCAGAAAGATGAGGTTACAAGCTTTGCAATGGAAAAAGAGTGGAATCAAATGGATGCTTGAGCTGAAAGTTGTGTTGAGTCAAAGTTGGAGAAAAATGTTGACTTTCCATAGTTAGAAATATTTCAAATTTTCCTTCAAAAGTGACCTATAATGTCTTGCATCCAAACATAGCCTCCCACTTGGAACTTACTCTTTACCAAAAACTATGGCATGAAGTAGATCTCTTGAATGACATTTTGAAACTTGAACCATTCAAAATCTCCAAAAATTGAGGAAATTATGACTTGTTGAAGTGGGCAAAAAATCATGAAATGACCTATAATCTTTTGTATCCTTAAGGCAATTTCCATCCATTTTCTCACTTTTCACATAAAAGAAGGCATAAATTTCACATATTTAATATCATTATGGAAAAATAATGGGCTCAAGGTGATAAAAATTGACCAAGTTATGATCATTTGAAGTCACACATGGAAAAATGGGGATTCATCTGGAGGACTTGTAATCTTTCTTCATCATCAAGTTTCTTCCACATGAAAATTCCTTGGAACTTTTGAAGTGATTTATTGATATCCCCTTGAAGAGAAGGATGTATTTGGAATAACTCAAAAATACTAAAAGATGAGCAAGATATACTCCTTTGAAGTTCAAAACCCTAACTCCTAGATTAAGGAACATGCTTTGAGGAACTTTGACAATTTTGAACAAACTTCTTGTACCAAAACAAATTCTTTGTAAATATAAGTTGTTGAGGATGATAATGAGAACTCATAGAAACCACAACCACTTCTACATCTTGATAATTGAGAGAAATATGCACTTGTGACCAATGGGAACAAGACCTTGTCCAACCATGACTATTTTTCAATCAACCCCTTGTACTTTTGAATCAATCTTGATAATTTGGAAATGTAGTGAACCAAAATAACCTTACCATGTCATCCCTTCCAAAACAACTTCCATGGTGAGGTTTTAACTTCTCAAGCTTCATTGACTAGGTCATGGAAATAAACTCATGAACCCATGGATCAACTTGCCAAGCCCCATTTCCTTTATCTGCATTGTTGACAAGTAAGACAAACCAACATTACATTTTATTAATTAAAAGGAAAGTAAAACAAAACATTAAAGATTACACAAGAAAAACAAGTCAAGGTGCTTGGTGATTCCTCAAAGAGCAAAGTTAAACATAGGGAGGAGAACCAAAAGCCCTAATGTGATCTTGTTGTGATTGAATCAATATGGTATGGTGAAGGGATCTTAGAGGAAAAAATTGGGGTACAACAACTTCCCAAACCTTTTGGTTTATCGGGATGCCCTTATTTTTCCTAGGTGTGTCAACCTAGCGGGTCTCTTATGCATAGTATTTTTTTAACTATGTTCGCGTTTGTAGGATGTGGGAAGTCTACACCATCCATGGTAGTCAGCATCATGACACCGCCAGAGAACACTCTCTTGACAACAAATGGCCCTTCGTAGGTGGGATTCCGTTTGCCCCTGGGGTCTCCTTGTGGCAGAATGATGCGATAAATCACCAAGTCACCAGCTTGATATACTCGAGGCTTGATCTTTTTGTTGAAAGCCTTGATCATACATTTTTGGTACGTCTGACCATGACAAACAGCAGCCATCCGTTTTTCATCGATCAAGTTCAACTGATCCAATCTTGTCTGAATCCACTCGTCTTCGCCTAGGCCTTCTTCTTTCATAATCCTTAGTGAGGGAATCTGAACTTCTACTGGCATAACAACTTCCATGCCATAGACTAAAGAAAAGGGAGTTTCCCCAGTTGATGTCCTAGCTGAAGTATGGTAGCCATGTAGAGAAAACGGTAACATCTCATGCTAGTTCTTGTAGGATACTACCATCTTCTGCACAATCTTCTTAATGTTTTTGTTGGGCGCTTCGACTACGCCATTCATTTTAGCTCTATAAGGAGAATAATTGTGATGCTTGATTTTGAACTGAGTGCAAAGTTCAGTAATCATAGCATTGTTGAGGTTAGTCCCATTGTCAGTAATGATCCTTTCGGGGATACCATAGCGGCAGATGAGGTTATGTTTGATGAATCTGGCTACCACATTCTTGGTGACTGAGACAAATGAGGCGGCTTCGACCCATTTGGTGAAATAATCAATAACGACCAGAACGAAGCGATGTCCATTGGAAGCGGTGGGCTTGATCTCTCCAATCATGTCAATGCCCCACATTGCAAATGGCCACGGAGCTGTCATGACGTTCAAATGGATAGGAGGCATATGGACCTTGTCAGCACATATTTGACATTTGTGGCAAGTTCTTAAATGTTGATGGCAATCAGTCTCTATTGTTGACCAATAGTAACCAGCTCTTAAGATTTTCTTGGCTATCGTATGTCCGCTGGAGTGAGTTCCAAAGAGACCATCGTTCATGTCTTCCATAATTTCCTCTGCCTCCTTCTTGTCCATACATCGCAGTAGAGTAGAGTCATGGTTGCGCTTGTACAATATTCCTTTACTTAAGAAGAATTTGGCTGAAAATCTTCGTAAGAACTTTCTGCCATTGATGGATGCTCCTTCAGGATACTCTTGTGCTTCAAGGTATCTCTTCACCTCATGGTACCATGGATTTTCTGTGTCAGTGTCAAGCTCACAACAGTGTGAAAGCTCGTCGAATCTCTCAATTTTAATCATATGGGCTTCGTTGTACCATCTGACCTTGAACATTAAAGACATGGTGGCCAAGGCATCAGCCAACTGATTTTCTTCCCTAGGGAAGTGCTCAAAGGTGATCTCTTCGAAGTAGGGAATCAGGGATAGCATAAGTTCCTTGTAAGGGATGAGATTAGAGTGATTAGTGTCACAATCTCCTTTTACTTGGCTGATCACTAGAGCGAAATCCCCAAACACATTCAAATGCTTGATCCTCAAGTCAATGGCAGCTTTCAGACCTAAAATACACGCTTCATACTCAGCCATATTGTTCGTGCAATCGAAGCATAATCTGGAAGTGAAAGGAGTGTGGCAACCTTCAGGAGATATAATCACATCACTAATTCTGTTACCCAAAGCGTTAGAAGCCCCATCGAAGACCATAGTCCATCGGGATCCTTGTTCAGGCCTGTCATACGGTCCAGGTTTCGCATAGTCGGTCACCAGCATGATGTTCTCATTTGGAAATTCGAAGTTCATAGACTGATAATCATCAACATCTTGATGGGCCAAATGATCCTCTAATACGCTTCCTTTGATAGCCTTTTGCATTATGTATTGAACGTCGTACTCAGTCAAGAACATTTTCCATCTGGCTATCCGTCCGGAAAGAGCAGGTTTCTCGAAGATGTACTTGATTGGGTCCATCTTAGAAATCAACAGAGTGGTATGAGTTAACATATACTGTCTTAGCCGGCGAGAAGCCCATGCCAGAATGCAGCAAGTTTTCTCGGGCAATGAATATCTGGTTTCATAGTCGGTAAACTTTTTGCTCAGGTAATAAATAGCATGCTCTTTTCGGCCAGACTCGTCATGTTGGCCCAAAACACACCCCATAGAATTCTCTAGTACTGTCAAGTACGTGATCAAGGGTCTTCCTTCAACTAGAGGCATGATAATTGGAGGTTCTTGCAGATATTCTTTGATTTTGTCGAAGGAAGCTTGGCATTCATCATTCCATCTGACCACTTGATCTTTCTTCAAGAGTTTCAAGATTGGCTCACAAGTAGCAGTCAAGTGAGATATGAAGCGGGCGATGTAATTCAGACGACCCAAGAATCCTCTAACTTCCTTTTCAGAATGAGGGACTGGCATTTCTTGGATGGCCTTTACCTTGGTAGGATCAACTTTAATGCCTTTATTGCTGACAACAAAACCTAGAAGCTTTCCAGATCGTACTCCAAATGTGCACTTGTTAAGGTTCAACCTCAACTTATACTTTTTCAACCTTTCGAATAGCTTGTACAGGTGATCGAGATGTTCCTCTTCAGTTTATGATCTGACAATCATATCATCCACATATACCTCTATTTCATGATGGATCATATCATGAAACAAAGCTACCATAGCTCTTTGATATGTTTCCCCTGCATTCATCAATCTGAACGGCATGACCTTGTAACAAAATGTGCCCCATTGCATAATGAAAGTAGTCTTCTCCATGTCTTCGGGAGCCATCCTAATCTGATTATAGCCAGAGAAACCATCCATGAAAGAGAAGACTTTATGCTGAGTAGTGTTATTGACTAAGACATCAATATGAGGTAGAGGAAAGTCATCCGTGGGGCTTGCCCTATTCAGATCCATATAGTCTACGCACATACGAACCTTTTTGTCCTTCTTCAGAACTGGAACCACATTTGCAACCCATTGAGGATAATATGTCACAGCTAGGAATCCTGCGTCAAATTGTTTCATCACTTCAGCTTTTATCTTTTCAGACATGTCGGGCCTCATGCGACGAACCTTTTGTTTAACAGGAGGACAATCTTCTTTTGTCGGCAGACGATGAACTACGATGTCAGTATTAAACCCTGGCATATATTCATACAACCAAGCAAACACTTCCACATAATCATGCAACATCTGAACCAATCTGCTCTTGACACTTCTTTCCAGGTTAGCACCGATCTTGACTTCTTTCTTGTCTGTCTCGGTACCTAGATTGATGACTTCAACTGACTCTTTGTGTGGCTGAATAACTTTTCCCTCTTGTAATAGAAGTCTGGCAAGGTATAGCCCTTAGAAGTTCAAAACCCTAGCTTCTAGAGCAACAAAATGCCTTGGGAACCCCTTTCAATTTTGACAAACTTTCTTGAACAAATACTCTTGCCATATGAATAGAAGTCGTTGTTGATTATAATAAGAACTCATAGAAACAAAAAGCACCTCCAAATATTGAGAATTGATAGAGTTATGCACTTGTGATCAAGAAATCAAGAACTTGTCCAATTAGGTCAAACTTCTTCAATCAACTCTTGCATCTCTTGATTTTCTTTGACCAAATTGAGGCATGATAAACCATATTAGATCTTATCATGATATTACTTCAATGTATCTTCAATGATGAAGCTTGAGTCTCAATGAAGCTTTGTTGAAGAAAACATGGAAATAAACTCATGAACCTATAAATTAACCTGATGAAATATGTCGTGCCCTCACCTATAGCATCATCATTTAGAGCAAACATTCATAGTATTTGTTAGTTAAAATTTAATCAATACAAAACAAATATGATCATAAAATACAAATCAAGGCGCTTGGTGATTCCTTATGAGCAAGCCTAAAGATAGGGAGAAGAGTCAAACCCTAGTGTGATCTTATTGTGAATGATTTGGTATGAGATGATAGAGGAATCTTACGGGCAAAAATTGGGGTACAACAATTAGTATTTTCTTAAATATTAAAACTAATTAGACTTTATATATTTATTATTAATTAAAATTATTTAGACTTAGGGTTTTAACTATTTAATTAACTTCAAATTATTTTCTAAAAAAACATAAACAAATTATTTTCTTATTTCCTTTTGTTATTTATTTTCTTAGAGAAATTGTATAGGTAGCACGACTTTTTCTTGTAATAGCTTAGATTTATCTTTCCGTATTTTTTCTATTATGTAACTGCTCACATGATGTAATAATTTAGGTTTAAATTTTGTACTTTACTTTCCCGCATTTTTATGTAATTGCCCCAAAGCCTTGTAATAGCTTAGGTCTTTACTTTCCGTACGTTTAATTTTTTGTATATATTCAACTGCAAGTAACTAGGCATGTATGACAAGATTTAAAAATAATTGATAGATAATCCTAATACAAGATAAATAAATGAACTGAACACACCATTCACACTTTGCACATCTAGGGTAATCTCTCTTTGTTGCATTCATAAATAATGGTCATATTCCTCGAAAGTATGGATACTTTAGCAAAGACCATCAAATAAAGATCATAGTCTCTCTATGACCCTTCGACGTTGCCTACGAAAGATGATATAGTCCCTCCGATAAATTGCTAAAGTATATTTATATGTTGTCTTCGATGACCGTACGATAACCTTTCACATGTCCCTTCACATCCAATAGATAGGGCTACCTACCAACTAATGGTACGGATAACGTTATCTCTAAAGGAGAAGGAAAATAATAAGAACGACCTTGAGTGTGTAAGAACTGTTAATCGCTTGCTCACAATCTTTTTTAAAAAACATTTTTTACACATCACACTTTCAAAATATTAAAAAAAAACACTTTGTACACGTTCTTGAGGACTGATACAAGAACCAATACAAAGTTAGCCGTACTTTGACTTTTCAAAATATTTTTAAATCACATACACAAAGAAAATTTGAAAAGTGAGCTAGGGATTAAGAGCCCGTAGATATCTACGGATGAAAAGGGTGTTAACATCTTCCCTTTTCATAACTTACCCCTAAACTCAAAAATCTATCAAGGGTCTTTCTTGTTCTTTTCATCTTTCCTAAATATTGGATAAAAGAAAAGTCAGTGGCGACTCTAGCTATCTACACATTTGGATAAAACCAAAAAAAATAGTTCTCCCACCGTATTACAAACTCGAAGCATCAACACTTAAAGATACGTGAGCTAACATTGTCGAAACGAATGACAAAGTGTGTGGGTTGGTTACGAACCATTTTCCACTTTATTTGATTCAATAGACAAGAATAAGCATGGTTTAAAGCGTCAACATGCAATGTGAGCTAAAAACGACACGAACTAGAAAGTGTGGGGGCCGATTGCGAGCCCTTTGTTCCACTTACTGACTCAATAGTAAGCACAAAGTAAAAGGGAAATAAGAGGAGAGTGAAATTTACCTTCATCGAGGTCTTTTTCACACAAACGTTGTCCCATTTGAGGTTTTTAAACAAGCACAAATATTGTCTCCTTTGAGGACTTTAAACAGAATTGTTCACCTAAAGTAGGGACTCTCAGTCATGCTTCTCTATTCCTACTTCTCATGGCAAGGAAAAGAAAATACAATGCAGAATCAAAATAGCATCAGAAACAATACCAAACTAACAATAATGTCTGTAGCAAAGCGCAATCAAAGCAAAAGAAACCTAACGGTCTTTGCACAAGCTTGCATCAACAAACAAAATAGTCAGAAATCAAATACTAAGTGAGTGTCAAAGCATCGTCAATATGAAAATAAATCACAAACGAAAAGTGTGTGAGATAAATCCGAGGTGTCGGCTAAGAGTTGCAATTCCTGCATCAGATGAAAAAATAACACAACCAACCAAAACCAAGATAAATGGAATGTGAAGTAAATGTCTAATTAATTAATTAAGAGTTGATCATATTAATTAATTAGGCCAAGAAAAACAAATTAATTTTTAGTAACAAAATTAACTAATTAAATGGAACTTCAATTAATTAATTAAAAACAACAAAGAGAGACTAAGAGGAAATGAGTGCTTAAATCATCCTTGAAAGTCTTCACAATGACAAACTTATTAGTAACACAAGAAGGATTTTAAAAGCCAAATGAACTAGCATTAAATTACATGTATTAGTAACCAAATTTCACAATTAAAAATCACCATACATGCATAACCAAGCAAGAACATGAATCAAATCACAATTGACATCAACTTGTTAATTAACAAGGGAGAAGTAAAACAGATAGCAACTAAAAGTTTATGAAAGTTTCAAGTTTCACAACACACTTTAAGCCACGTTAGAAGCACAAATTCTCATTCTAAGAATCAAAACTAAAGTCACATAGAACTAAACTCATAGTATCTCAAATTGAATTAAGAACGAGCAACACGAGAAAATAAACCAAAGTTTTTAACCTCTTTGCAACTTTTAGGCAACAACCAAAACGAATGAATTAAAGTTCAAAACACATCTCAAATAAACTATAAAACAGGAGGGAAATTGAAATTAATAAGATAAACCAACATGACCTTCAATCAAAATCAAATTCGGATCACCACAAAAACTCAAAAATGTCATTAAAATGACTCAGAGTTAAACACACTGACACCTTTGAAATTACCCGAAATCTCTTAAATCACATGAAAACACCACTAAAAGTTCATCACAAATTCTCAATAAATCAATTAAACATTATTCAACACAAATTTCATCACATAAACAAACATCAACATTGTCACCATCTCATAACTAACAAAATCAATATCCATCTTCTTCAACAATCAAACAGATAACAATGTCATCACTAATTCTCAAATTTATTAACAACATCATCATCTAACTTCAAGAAAGATTATCTCTAAAACAAACACGATATCTAACCAAAAAAATCAACAAAATTCAACATTAAAAACTCACAAACCTATGACATTATCATCCAAAATCTCCTTATTAAACTTAACATAAACCACTTACTATTAATACCCCCACTTCAACAACAAACCAACAACAATAATCATCATTAAACTTCAAACAATAACCCCAACAATGTTATCAATTTCAATATCTCAACTAACACCAATCTCAATAGGATTATCAACACCAATAATCACCTTCAAATAAATATCAATCATTAATTAAAGGGTTAAATATGTTTTTTGTCTTTATAAATATCTCAAATTTCATTTTTGGTCTTTATTAAAAAAGTGACATATTTTAGTACTTACAAAATTATTATGCACGTAGTTTTAGTCTCTGCGGTTAAATTAATATATATTTTTTAATGACTATTTTTTAAATATATTTAGAATATTATAAAAAGTTCTTCCAAAAAAAAAACTAAAAATTTAATTTCTAAGTAGAAATTTTTATTACTTTTATCAATATCTTTTGAAATTTAAAAAATTCATATTTAATTCTTTTAATTTTAAAAAATTATAAAATTTGATAAAGAAATATTTTTACAGTATTCTAAATACATATGAAAAATATTATTCAAAATTTTAAAATTTTAAAGGTAATTAAAAAGTTTTTAAAATTGTAGAAAATAGTAGAGATTAAAATTGCATGAATACAAATTTAATAGGATCAAAATTTATTATTTTTTAATAAAAATTAAAAATAAAATTTGAAATATTTATAAGAATAAAAAATATATTAAACCCTTAATTAAATTGAGTAAAAAGAGTGAAAATTTTAACAACTAAAAGTGGCAGAAGGAAGAGCAGAAATGATGTATAGGGAATATGAGTGAGTTGCGGCGGAGATACAGAAAAAACGGAGGGTGTTTGTGCTCACGGTTGAGGTGCAAAATGTAAGGGTGACTGGCGGTTGAATCGTGAGGTATGGCTGGGAGTTGCTTGCGGATTGAGGGAGTATGTCGTGAAACAGGGGAGTTGTTTCGGTCACGTGACAGTTGAGGGTGGACGGACAGAGTAGTTCGGAAGGTGGGTCTAGGCGGTTGCCGGTTGATGTAGGTGGATGACGAAGGAAGGAAGGATGAAGGTCTGATGTAAGCTTGGATGAAGATGATGAATAGCAGAAACGGAGAGAAATTGAAAGGGAGTTTGTTCAAATGGGTTCCGTTTGGTTTATGATTGATAGCTGCTCCCTTTTTAATTCTCCAATCATAATTTATATTCAAACAAACTTAGGGTTAACAAATTTATTAGATGTCCAAAACGTCCTCTCACAAAAATAATACAAAAATTTAAAGTATAAAAAATAATGTAATTTAAATTTATTTATTTTTCGAAATAAGAAAAGGAGATCCAAAATGGTAAAAAACAATTAAAAAAATACACATTTGATTAATCGAAAAATAGAAATGAACACTTTAAAATAAATTATAAATTCCAAAAATTAATAAAAAATTATTTAAATGGTCAAAATCAAAATAAAATAAAAATCAAAATATCCGACTAAAAATCGCTGACTATTAAGAACCAGACTTCAAACTATACAGAAAAAAATAAAGCGGGTACACCGATATGATCTACGCGAAGCGTAAATTCATAAAACAGTCAGTTAAAGGTGAAAACTTGAAATATTTTCTCGCTTTTTTTTCTCACAATATCGAATCTCTTTTAACGATCTGCCTTTAGAACCGAAATATCAATATTATCGACATATAAACAACTTAATGCAATGCATGAAGCGGATAAAGAGATACGAATTCATGAAGTGAAATAACAGGTATTTTTCAACTATGAAATGATGCATATATTGATTTAAGTTGACTTTAGTCAACCTAAATGCAACAAATGATGCAAATGCGATGAATGAATGACTATTTATGTCAATGACCTAAGGGGAGCGTATCTAAATGAATGTAAAGTCTAAATCAGGTAAAATCAAAATCAGAAGGGAAAATTTTAGGGTGCAACAACTTCTAACTTTCCTCGGAGGTATAGCGGAGAACAAACGACCACTACGAGTCAAACCACTAATATCAATTATGTTAACAACAGAAGAAGGAAAAGGAATGGGAACCTCTTTCCCATTTTCAATCATAGTAGCATTGTATTTGTACGACACAACTTTATCAGAGTCATAGGGAGTCGGCCCAGGAAGGTATACGACCAAGGGAGAAACAGGAGCTCTTTGACTGCTATATGTTATTTCCACAAGTTTGGGTATGTTAAAATGAGGGACTGTGACATTCACTTCAGCGTCCACATCTTTTCCTTTGTAAATACAGACCTATATACTTGTATCAAGAGAATTTGTCACCGATAGCGTAGTTTTAGCTGATTTCTCTTCCTTTTTTCTTTTATCAGCAAGAATGGCTATCACTCCCTCTATAAACAAACACATGCCTTTCAATATCTAGAGATCCCCTCTCAGAGTAGCACAACCCCATGGTTTCTTTTCACATTTTGGGCACCGGTCGTGACTAAAATCAATCAACCTTATTCAAACCCAATGTTCATGTATTTATACGGGAGTGTTGCACCCCAAAATTTCCCCTCCCATTTTATTCAAGGCATGCTCACTAAGGTCCTCAAATTGCTCAAGGTTGACCAAGAATTGATTAGACAAATTCTCCTCCTAAGCAATGGCCTTTCAATTTTCACCAAGATGTGTGAGCTCCAAAGGTCTCAAATGTTTTCCATGGTCCTATTATGTCTTCAAGTTTGTCCATGCCAAGTTTCATGCCCTACAACTTCTCTTTTATCCTCAAGCTCAATGGGATGTAAGTTGAAAGCTACAAATTGCCTAAGAGATTATGGGTCAAAGCAGCTTCGACAGCAGTATGCGTTCTAATTAGATGCCCAACGAAGTAGTGTTAGCTGGGAATTTTGATTACACAAGTTTTGAATCATTGACACTATGATCAAAGAAGGGATAGTTCGAAAGGAAGGGTGAGGAGGTTTTTATGAAGTCTTCGATTGATGAAGAGCTAGTAAAGAGCTTCGAAAGGTTTCATTTTCGAACTATGGAAAAAATAAGCTATTTGAAACATTACAAGGAAAGACATTTTGATTGAATTGGTGCTTCGAAAAGAAGAAGATTTTGAATTCAAAAGCTTAGAAGAAACACGTGGAAGTCTAATGGTTCGAAGGACATGCAACCTTCAAATGGGGCGTGATTTCATATAAGGACTTAGGGTTGAATCATCCAAATATAAGTCATCTTAGAGTTTTTTATCAATGTGTTTCAGGCATGTACCTGAACAGGCGAGGAAGGATTTGAATGATCGAAGTGAAGTCTTGGAGCTCACAGGTTATCATTCGATTGGTGCATACAAGCTATATTCACCGATCAAAGTTAAACTAGTAATCAGTGAAGATGGTCTTGTAGACGAAAGCAAAGGGTCGAACTGGAGTCGAAGTTGAGTTCGACAAGAAAAAGAATATAATGAAGCTTCCACCAAGTTAAGATGAAGAGGTGATACTTCGATTGGTCGAATGGAAGGAAAGGAGATCGAAAGGAACAAGAACTGAGTTCAACTAGGCTGAATGGATATGAGAGTTTTCCAGATCAAGCAACCAATGCAGACGGTGACTTGATCGAAGAAGCCATGATGGTGAAGCTTTGAGCAATTTGAATTGGAACTCAGAGCCATCGAAATAACAAATCTTGGGAGCTTGTCGAAAGAATCAATTGATGTGAAATGGAGCTACAAGTTGAAACGAAATCCTAATGGGACGAAGCTTGTTGGGATTAGACTGATTAGCTCAAAGCTTAAATTCATGCAAAACACCAACCACAACCTGTCCAGGTTCACTCAAAGTTCAAAATGGCATGGAATATCTCAAAATGGCAGCTTTTCAAATCTGATGATTTTGCTTTCAAAGCCATAGTTAATGGTTGATTCATGCCATATTTGTTCACCACTACACCTCTATAAATACAAGGCAAAATCAGAAGCAAACACAGACAAAAAATTTTCCTGAAAGAGTCACACGAAAACACTGCCTCATAAAAACTCTCAAAAATCTCATAAGTTGTCAAAATTCAAAACCAGCTTCGCAGGCCTTCTCAATCCAAACTAACGCCCAAATCATTCTCCTGAGACTTCCAGGAAGCCACCCAAGCCCTTACACGAGCAGTTTCACGCCCAGGGTTATAGATCAAAGCATCTCCGGTTGGTAAGAATTTACAAAATCAAAATTGTATTTCCAGACCATTTAAATACATCTTGCTTGCATATTTGCGCTACTAATGTTGTTTGTGTTTGTATGAACATATCACATGTAAGATAATATGCAGGAATAAGATCGTGCCATCGTTAGGGCACGATCTGAATTTGCCTTCGAAGCTCATGATATAGGCAGTTTCAAGCCAAAACAACCCAGATTCGTACTCAAGGGGTTTGAATCAAAGGGGAGATACCTGGGTTCAATACACAGGTTGTTCGTTTCATTTTTTTTCTAACAATTATCTTGTAGATCCAATGCTTGCAGATTCCACGTGTACACCATACACCACATGATCATAACCAATGGATCCCCATCTGATCCAGATCTGAAGGCCTCAGACGTGTGCCTCACCATCAATCTTCAAAGAACTCCCTCATTGAATCCAACGCCAGTCTGGGCTTCTCCCTGGTTGGGCTTTACAAAAATCCAAACCACACCCCCTGTTTACTTTTGCTACTAGGCCCATCTTTATTTTCTCATTTTATTCATCTTATTTATTTCTTTTATTTCCTTTCTTTCTATTTTAATCAATAAACAAATCTAAAAATCACATAAAAATAGATTTAGGATTTTTCTTAATTAAATTTTAATTTTGGTACATTAATTAACTAATCACTTTAATATTTTAAAAAAATAATTAAATATACTTTGGATTAATTTCATTTCTTAATTAAAACGAAAAAAACAACAAAAAGATTTTTTCTTATACCTTAAGATTTTTAGACGTATTATCAATTCACGCACGTTAATCATCTTTCGTATTTTATTTTCATATTTTTGTAACTTCCTACTGAATGTAATAGAATTAATTAGGACTTTACATTTATCATTTTCTTTATTTTTCTCCTAGTTTTGGACATGTAATTAATCTCCCTCCCCGAAGCCTTGCAATAGTTTAGGATTTACATTTCCGCACTTTTAATTTCTGCAAACTATTAACTGTTAGATGTATGCGTAATAGGATTGTATGGCAAGAGATTTAAATTAAACACTAGCAAACCTAAATGCAAAGATAAATAACTGAATACAACACAATTGCACATGTACACCTCTAGGGTATCCCACTTTGGTTTCCTTCAGAAAAAACAGTCACAACTCTCGAAACGTGAGAGATTTTAGTGGCTACCCTCCGGTTTAAAGATCATATGTCACTCGATGACCCACTTGACTTTGCCTAGGTAAAGTGATCTTAAAACCATAGGGTAGTTACTAAAGTTTCTTGCCCAGTTGCCTTTGTGACTGTACAAACATCCCTTCGGTTGTCCCTCAAACATCCAACGACTAGGGCTACCTGTTGCACCCCAAAATTTGCCCTCCTAATTTCTTCTATCTGGCTTAGACTCTTGCATTCATCTGTATATATTCCATTAGGTCATTAACATACATTTGCATTCAATAAAGCACTTGAGGTTCGAAGTTTAGTGGTTGTGCGATATTAGGGTTTCACAGCGGTCAAGGTGTTCATATCCAATAAAGCCTGGTTCTTCTGATTATCCTTCAAGCGGTGAAATGTGGAATTAGGGTTACAACCTATGCTTATTGAGGGTTCCGTTCTCTTCAAGTTAAGGGGGTTATTACTCATTCAGATACATTCAAGACAAGAGTCATAGTTTTTCTCCATCAAGTTTGTGCTTGTCAGCATTTCATCAACCGAGGTTCATTAGGTTTTCTAAGTCATGGCCATCTTGGTCATATTTCTTTTTGTACTCCCATGTTCATTCCCAAGTTGTTTTACGAGATTATCTAAGGGCTACTAAATCAGGCATTCATTATCTCCTTGTGTTTAACGTCATCCTTTGATTAGGGTTTATTTCTGTAAATCATGTACCATTCAAGAGAGGTTTCTCTGGGAAGTTGTGATTATCAGGCAAGGCTATAATCAAGGGATATCGTCCATGAATAATCAGGGTTTCAACTGATATATCTTTGGCAAATAAGAAGGAAAACATTGCTTGAATCTCTAGTTATGTGGGAAACAGTCCTATTCTAGAGAAGAAGATTCAGTTGGACCTTCTTCACGAATTAGGGTTTGTATGCCTTATAATGCAAAGCTCTTCATCTGGTCGATTGGCTTACTTGAAGTACAGTCTATTTTCTTCAGATTTCATTTAAATGCTTTGAGATCAAAATCTAAAAAGCTTTGTATGGAAGATTAGGGTTTTGAGCTAAGGACATGCAGACGTCTAAGTATGAATTCATTCAAGTTGATTTAAGGGAACCTATTTTCGTTCATCTGAAGATATTCAAGAAGGGGAGTTCATCTAAATTTATAGAACGCGAGACATTGGGATTTCACAAATACAAGGTCAATGAAGGACCTGGGGTATCAAATTCAAGAAGAAAGGAAGACACTTCTTTCTCAGGAAACTCAAAATCAAATGAAAAGAAAGTAGTTTGCACTCTTGATAATTTGTCATTTTTGATTCAAGAGTTTCCAAAGTTGCATTTGTATGCAAGATCATACTACATTACCTTGGTTCACACTATAATATTCAAGTTCGTCTAATTTCACATTCAAGTTCCATTCGCCATTTCAAAAATTCTTCATTCCATATTCAACAAAAATTCCAACAAGTTCATTCATTACAAATTCACCATAAGTCATTCCAATTTCAAATTCTATACACCATTTTTGTCGATTCAACTAAATTCAAGAGAAACCATTACAAAACCGTAGGAAACTACATGCAAAAATATTGCATGAAAAATTATCAAAAACTTAAAACTCCAATCTTTCTTCATGCAGATTTTGTATTCCAATCTCCATGCTAAGTTCTTGACTATCCTTCGAATTACATGATTCACCACCAAGTTATGCCTATCCCTGACATTAATTCTCCATCTTCATATATTCTTCAATCTTCGCGCTCTGAGTAAACCAACCTGCTGGATTTTTTTTTTAACAGACGCATTGCCCTGCATGTAAAAAAAACCCTAAAAAATAGTTCATTATAAAAATTGCAAACATGTTCTAAAGCCAGCCCAGTGCAGTTTAGAAGCAGGCCACTGTACTGAAACCGTAAAACTGTTATCATGAACCACCCCGTCACTGATATAGCAGCCCGACATTAAAAAAAAAAAAAAAAAACAGTTCACTCATTCAGAAAATTAAGAAGGGCAATGCATAGCAAAACCGGTTCAGTCAAACACATAGATTCCAGTCAGTTTAAATATCCATTTCATAAATCCAATCCCTCACATAACAATTTCTAACAACTTTAAACTAACAGTTGTCCATTTATTGATATTTCTAATAGTCAGGCCCTATCAATATTGGCTATTCTATCTCTTTTTTCACACTAACAAAAATTATAATCAAAACTAAATCTCAATTTCATTTAAACCTAATAGCCCTGTGCTAATAAACTCAGATCAGCCAACCAGCTCAGAAAACCAGAAAACAAAACTAATTTCTAACTGCTAATAGAAACTAACAAACAGGTCACTAATTGATTTTCTAACCAACTAACAGCTTACTAACAACTAACAGAATTCTAAAAAACTGATTCTAACCATAACATAATTCTATAAAAAGCAACTAAGAGAACTCTAAAAAATCTCCTAACATTTTTTAACAAAACAACTAACTAACAGCCTCTAACCGTTTCCCAACTAATATCCTGACAGTTTTCTTAACGGTTTCAATAACAGATTATAACAGAAAACATAACAGAATGTAACTAACTTACTAATTCCTAACAATCTAACAAAGACTTCTCAACAGAAAAACAGAAAATCATATACCAGAAATGGAGAGAAAAGGGAGGGGAAAAACTGGGGTGAAATCTCAAAGAGAATACATAACAGAAAGGGCTCACCTCTTTTAGGGGGATTCTTCAAACTCTCTGAAGAATCACCATCAATCTTTCTCTTTTTCTATGATCTTCATCTTGACCATTCTTCAATCTCGGAGGGAATCAAAATAAATGGCATCTTCTCTCTGCTCTCTCTATATAACCGCAATGTTGCTTCATCCTGTTTTTTCTGCAACTTCAATCTGCAGCAGTCATTATCAACATCGTTCTGCTCCATCACTATCAACAGTCTTCAATCTTTATCTCTGCTTTTGGAATCTGCAACCTGCAATCGTCGCTCGATTCTTCATCATCATTAACGTCGTATTGCTCTTCATCAGCATCACATCGTCATTACTCCTATATCACCATCACTTCGATCTTCTTTTCTATGCGATAACAAACCGTAACAACACCGGCTTCCACCTGCATCTTCCAACAAAGCTCAATCACACAAAACGCATCACTAAAACATAATCGCGAAGCAAAACGCATAACGAGAAGACGAAAAGAAGATGAAACAGAGAACGCATACCTGATTCGAATTTGAAGAAGCACCAGTCAGTTCTTCATGTGGGTAAGACCTATTGCATTTGTTTTCTTTATTTTGTGCGCTTGTTGAACCTTAAAGGAGAATTAGTGATGCGAGAGATGCTAGGAGTTATGAGCGAAATCAGATAGAGAAGATGAAATTGAAGTATAGAAAGGGAAGAAGATGAAGATAAAAGAGAAGAACGAAAATACCTGAGATTAACTTCATCGAAGGTGTATCAATCTTCATAACTTTTTGTCATTCTTCATATGATTGTGTAGAGTAAGAAGAGAACAATCGAATCCCCATGGAATCGAGCTCAGAAGTTCAATCATGAACATTTAATCAGAACTTGGTGAAACCTAGGGTTTATATTTGTTTCATTCGATGCAAAGCAATGAAGGTAAATGGAAGGTTGAGATAGTCGCCACTGCAATTTTGGATTTGAGATGATCGGTGGCGGAAATCTGTGAAGAAGATTGAACGGAGAAGCGGACGGCGGGGTTCGCATTCGAAGAAGAATATCATCTCAATTTGAGATCAATCAGAGAAGAGGTTAATGGAATTGGATGAACGGTGAAGTGGAAGCAGGAGCAGGAGACGGCGATGCGCCGAAAATTCGCAAGAGAAAGGTGAGATGGAAATTCCATTTTCGGTGCCGTTTGGAGAAGGAGAAGATATGTTTTTTCGTAGAGACCAAAAGCCACAAGACTCCGAACCCTATTGCCAAATGCCATCGTTTTATCTTTTACTGTACTTTCATTTTTTTTTAATTTTCATGATTATTAATATCAAAATTGATTACATTTATTGAAAAAAGATGAATTGGGCTATATGTGTGGGTAGACCGAACTAATATTCTCTCCGAGCCCGTTAGCGATTCTTTTTTTGAAGCCTAATAGCCAAAAACAAACAAAAAATCTCATGGGCTTAGAACTGTTTACTATTTAATACCCCTGAATCCATCTTAGCACCCCCTGAACTCATTGCATTTATGTTTTTTTATTTATTTTTATTCATCAATTTTCTTTTATTGGCTTTTTTTTATTCTTATTGCATGAAAAAATAACCTGGAAAATAGTTAGAATATTTTAGAAAATATTTTAGAATTCCTAGGTTTTCTCTTTAGAATTTTATTAGAATTTTCTAATATTTCTTTTCATGTTCGATAATCATTTTCGTTGTCATTTTTTTAGCTAAGATTTTGTGATAGAATATTGATATAACTTTCGTGATATGGAATGCTTGGAGACTAATTTTTGGTCACTCATGCGGAGCAACTTTCGTAGAGTTTTCCTATCACTTGCGTGGCTTTGAAGAGGCAACGAACCTTCTCCGTTCGATATCATCACAACCTCATTTTATTCCTCATTTTCGCACTTTATCGCTTTTCTAGATACCATGAGAAGTAGGAAATAAAGAGCGTGTGCTTTAAGTCGCTGTTTAAAGACCTGTAGCAGGCATTCCACACTTCATTTGCTATATGTGTTGTGCTTGTGTTTGTTTACTTTCTTGTTGATCGATGAGTCACTCAATTTAGAAATTGAGATCACGACTTCACTCTTAGTGCATGCTCCCTATAGGATAGTTTTGTTAGACTTTCTTTGGCATGCTAACTTAGATAGGATCTCTCTAGGTGTGCTCTCTCGAGTTTACTGGATTTCTTGCTTTATCCTTGTACGTACCATGTTTCCTTAGGATGTGCTTACTCCGTTCGGACGCAAGTTAGACCTTAGGTTGCAAACCATGCATGCTAACATTAAGTAGAAACTTCCCCTTTCATCCTTGATGTAGGGCTACCATTGTATGATAACATTAGGTTTAGAAATAGGCTAGTCTTCCTTTGACTTTTCTTTCCCCTTTTGCATATGCATTTAAAAAAGAAACTTCTTTTTCTTACAAACTTCAAAAACACTTAAAAATTACTGATGAGAATCGTGTTTTTGTTGAGCATGGGAAATGATAAGCGGGTCTCTTTTTGATCTTATTATTTTTACATTCTAAGACTTGGCATGGTTCAAGTCTCAAAGACTCATTTCATAAACAAGTAGACAAATGGTTAATATCTCTCTCTTGAGATTAATTAGCTATTATCCACAAGCAAAAACACTAACCAATACAAACTCTTTTTACCTTCGGGCCTTTCTTTCAAAACCTTTTCAAAGGAACAAGTTAATTCACTTCTGTGCTGACGCGTAAGTCTCCAAAGGTTGAGTTGCGGCAGAAGGCGAAACTAATATTTTTCATTAAAAACACAAACCAATTCAAAAAAATTTGTGCGCCCAAGCACCTTTTCTCCAAACTTTTTCAAAAGAGCATGTTAATTCACTTCTGTGCTGATGCGTAAGTCTCCAAATGTCGAGTTGCGGCAGAAGGCGAAATTAATATTGTTCATTAAAAAAATACAAACCAACAAAAACATATGAGCCGAACTACGGCTGCTTTGATTCCTTAAAAGGGGTACGTAGGCACTGGGGTAGGGCCCAAGCGAGCATAATTTTATTTTCCCTACTTTATTTTCCCCTTTCTTTTGCATGCATTATTCTTCTGTAGTATAGTAAATAGTAAGCATAGATTAAACACACCCATAAGATAGATAACAAGAGTGGGTACCATAGAGTACTACGAGCGTGTGGGGTGCTAATACCTTCCCCTCGCGTAACAAACTCCCTTACCCGATCTCTCGATCGCAAGACCGTGACTTCTCCCTTCTCATGTTTTCTCGATGTTTACCTTTCCCTCCATATGGGATAAAATACGTTCGATGGCAACTTCATTGTTTGATGATTTTCAGCCGGTTGTTTCAGCTGGCGACTTCACTGGGGATAGGTCGACCAAATGCTGGTCCATCTCGGAGTCGCTCCTAGCTCTTGCTTTCTTTTCATTGGGTGTTTATTTTTATGCTTTCAGTTTATTCACTCATTTTGTATATACTTGAGCATATGTATGCATTGCATTTTACTGTTTTCCATATACTACTGTTGTATTATCTTTGTTTCTTGATTGGGTGGGGATGTTACTATTGAGGTAAAAGGCCCAGTACCCAGGCCAGAGTGCACTAGGACACTAGGAATAGAGTGGGGGCATGACGACTATAGGACATGGTCTGATTAGTGCAGTCATGTCATATACCACGCTCGGATGAGGTTCAAATGAATTTCTATCGACACTCACATGTGTGGGTAAGGCGGTAGTACTTTCAGGCGGACCCATGATTACGAGTTACCCTTGCCTTACCTTGACCTAGTCTTCACCCGTGAGCGGGGAGGGAATTCTTATTACAGGTACAGATGGTGACTATGTTCAGATGGTTACTCATGCCCAGGTGGAGGCTATGATTAGACAGTGACTATTGGTTCTAATGGTTATGTTCTGGATTTCTGTTGGTGAAATATTCAGATGCTGTATTCTGTTGATGACCATATGATTCTCAGATTTATTTTCTGAGTTCCTGATTTGTATACTTGGAGGTTCATTCAGGCCTTTGATCTTAGTATTCCCAGCATGTTCGGAAAAGGCTCAACAGTATATGATGTTCCAGAAGCCTTTACCCCGTACAATGGGAGATCTACATGGTACTTGATTCTTATATGTGCGGAAGCTATGCCAGACCTCTGATCTGGTGATACTCGTATGGTTCAGAAGCAGTGCAACAATTATATTCAGAAATAATGGAATCTTGATCCCATTTGATCTCATGCCTTTGCATACATAACATGGTTAACCACATGCTTAACATACATGTTCTATTATTTTCAAGGAATCATATTTGCAAGCCTTGTGTTGAACCTTTCCATCTTTTACTTACGTAAAATCAAAATCAAACACGTAAATTCCTTGGGAATGAAGGAACATGACATGGAATCCATTCATGCACCCCATGCATATTCATGCATCCATAACAAATACTCGAAGATTGGGGATTCTTATTCAGACATGGTGCTCTCCTCGGAGGTTTAACTTGATTTCTTACTACACTTGTTTAGGGATCAGTTATGGAATAGCTCTAAGTGATATACATGCAAGCTTTGGCCCGTGGTCAGAAATCTCTTCAAGCAGGAAGATAATTGATTGAAAACTCAGATGAGCTGGGTCATGAAATCTCTGATGACGATGTCAACAATCTTGCACCTACTGTCACAGTAAAGGTTCTCTCTTCTCCTCATCTTTTAGGGAACACTTTCAATCAGGGAGCGCTACACAATCATGAGTTATTGGAACATCTTATCAGCAGATGATTCCCATTTACTATAGGATCTTATATCAGTGCTTTGTTCTTGTTGACCAATGTCAGACATGGTTTCCACATCGGGGTATCAGAATTTTTAATCAGGGGCATCCTCCATAACTTTGTGTTCACTGATCTGTTCAACAGCAACCAGTCTTTCTTCCCCTGGTGAATTCATGAAAAAAAAGCCTTTAAGCAAAGACAAAAGATGCCTGATGAGCATGTTGTTACAAGCCCATTGCACTACATCCTATTATCTCCAGCTCTGATTTTTGGGGTCCTTACCCCATAAACAGCTCTTTTGATTGCCATACACAGGCTAGATGCACCCCCTATTCTGGGGTACCCGATTTTAATATTGAAGACTACAAAGGGGTTGAAATATAAAGCCCAACACATGTTTGGCATCTCTTCCAAAGGTCCAATTCCTATTTGGCCAATTGCCACACTCTCTTTCACCAATTTATATTGATTCGCTTAGAAAAGAATTCATTTGTTTTCCTGAAAGAATCTTCTACGAGCAATTGATCATTCGATTGAAGATGGTATGTCATCTAGAGACAAGGTCCGAGACGAGATTAATCCGGAGACTGTGGTGTCCAAATCATATCAGAAGGGGAATTTTCTCACTCACCTCACGCATCTTCATGCATCCATAGCAGGTACTCAGAAGATTCAAGTTATGGAAGAACTTCATGGGGAATTGAACAAGATGAAAGAACAGATGGGGTTTTTACTGCTAGACATGCAGGATTTGGTCTGCAGACAAGAACTCTTGAAAAAAAACACTCATTTGAAGGCTCAGTTGAGTTTGGTTCTGGGAATTTTGGGGACGATGTTAAATAAAGAAGATGTTTCCATGCCTGCTACAATGGGAGCTACCATTCCTCCCTATGATATGGGGACTCTTTTAATTCAGGGAGTATCTCCTCTACAGCCTTGCATTCCAGGATCTTCCCATCCGCAACCAGTTGTCACTTCCCAAGAGGACCCAAAAATACAAAGTCCTTCAGCAGAGGCCAGAACAGCCAGAACGAAAATTTGATCATATTCCAATGTTGTATGCACAATTGCTTCCTCCCCTGCTAGAATTTAATTTGGTAAAACTCTGAATCTTCACTACACATGAAAGGCTCCCTCATGGCTTTGACGATACTGCTAGGTGCGAATTCCACTCTAGGGCACCCGGTCATGATACTGAAGGTCGCGTAGCTTTTAAAGCACCAAGTCAGGGACTTGCTTGATACAAGGATAATTCTCTTCACTCCCAAAGGTCTGAGCGTGCAAGTCAATCTTATGCCAACTGCTACAAAGAATAGTGTTATGCCTTCTCCTCTTCAAAGTTCAATCTCACGACTTGAGTCGCATCATCCATAACCTGTACTCTCAGATAGTTCTCACCGACAGCTGTTTACAAGTTATGGAAATCAGATGGTTAATCAAAATCAGAATGTTCCCCATGTTCATCCAAGTTCGGTGTGCTACTCAGCAGCAAACCTATCAATAGAGACGTATGCAACAAGATAAACAAAGGGATAGGAAGCTAAAGAGGGTGTTCAACATTTTTCCCATGACTTATGGCCAATTGTTCTCTCAGTTGCTCAACCTTTCCTTGGTGGAACTCAAGCCACTGAAGCTTGTCCTTCCTCCTTATCCTATGGGTTTCAATCCTAATGTGCAATGTGATTAACATGTCGGGGCACTAGGCCATTCCATTGAAGACTGCAGGCCATTCAAAGAAAATATGCAATACCTACTGGATGCAAAGGCTATTAATTTCGGGCTAGGCAGTCAGATTTGAAGTCTCCTTTGACTCAGTGAATGTCAAGACTTCCAGCGTATCGTTTGAAGCAACAAGTCCATACGGATACTAGTCTCTTCAACATGGTATTTTCAAATTACATTTGCATTCTCATTTGTAATCTTTCTTGTTTTGGTTCAGTACTTTCTTGCATGCAAAACTTGCCTATTTTTGAATATTAATCACAATGCATTGAATATGTTTGTCGTGAATTAGTCCATTCGTATTCACTCATGAATGTTTTTATTTGCTTTTTGATACTTAAATCTTGTTAAATAAAGCAAGGTACCTCCTGAAGGGAGGATGATGAGTAATATACCAAAAATTTAAATAGTGTGCTTTTGAATAGGACCCTGCTGACGATGTACATGCCTCGTTTCAAATTCCCAAACACTGGAGATATAAGGGAGTGAAACCCTCGTCAACCCCTTTCGAGCTTTGAAGTAGGAGTTTCTTTTCTGTTCAGAAAAAACCTCACATTTAACCCGGGGCAGGGTAGATTTCAGTTAATCTGATTGAGTGTTCAAAACTCATTAAGAGTGCGCATCGAAGAATACAACAATGGTCATCCTTTAGAAGGTTGAGATAGAAAAAAATCACAATGGCTAACTTTCATCTATCATAAGTGTGCATCAATGAGGATGGTATCCCCGATAGATGTCTCTCTCACATCAAGAGATTAAAAGATGACGATACCATAATGGTTATTCCTCGTTGACCAAGCAGTAAGGTAGTCACACTTTCTCAGGAAGTGAAAAACGACTCGAAATCACACGACTGGTTCAAACTAAAAGAAACGATAAAAGAAAGAGACAAAAAGCCCCACTAAGCCGAAACTTGAAAAGACAAGTCGCTTAGGAAAAGTCAGGGCATCCTGCTGGACTTCAAAGTTAAATTCAAAAAGAATTTGTCCAGGAAAAAGTTAGGGAATACAAAAAGAAAGCAAAAAGTGCGAAAAAAGGAAAAGGGGATTACCAAATAAAAATCCTCAACAAGGAATAAAGTTGTGTGATCAAACACCAAGAATGAAAGAGGTGAGTGACTGCCATATCCTCCTCAACCATGGTAAACTCCTTTTGAGGGATGAGTGCTCGTATTGGTTAACTGAATTTAGGACTGGAGGACATCACGGAGACTGGGTGGGCACCTAATAATTTTGAGCCTTAAATCCTTTTTTTTTCCTAAAACAGTGAACCAGACCACATTACAAACCTTAAAAGTCCTAACTGAAACATGAGTTAATTTGAAAGCACACTATAACAAGAATACGGAAATCTGACTCCTATGAGGCTTGCTAATTTTTTGAGTTAGTATCTGTTGTACCCCAAAATTTGCCCTCCCATTTCATCAATATTTTTTTACCACAAGACCCTTGGAGCTCAAGATCAAGTTAGGGTTTGCTCTGCTCAAGACTCCTCCTTGCACTGTTGACCCAAATTAGGGTTTGAGTTTGCACAAAGATGTTTTGACCTAAAATGCCCAAGATGACTTTCATGCTTCATGTTGGACTCACAAGTTTATCCATACCAAGTTTTAAGCCTTGATTCCAATCTTTGCCCAGTCAATTGGACAATTGACCTAGAAATCAGCTGTATTGGGGAAAAAGTCAATTGTGGTCAATTGACAGTCAAACCTCATGATTTTTGACCCACATCAACATTATGAACTCATATGTACCATTTGATCAAGTTTGGATCACAATTCCACAAGATATTTGATCAGATCACCAAAAGGGCAAAATGGTCATTTTTAGGGTTTTGACTGCACAAAGGCAATTTTTGACTGTTTGACCTGGCCAATGGCAAACCAAGTTCACATATGGACTCAAGGACCCAATGTCATTGTCTTGACATGTTCAACAAATTCAAAAGATCCCAAATGCACAAGATTGACAGATGAATTTTCCAGTCAACTGATCAAAATTTGACTGTATACTGAAAAGTCAAACTTTGACTTTTTGGTCAAAATCAAGTGCCAAGATTCATTTTTCATCAAGACATGTCAAATTATGAAACTTGTTCATCAAGAAATCAAAAATCACAAATTAGGGTTTGAAATGAAGAAATTTCATAACTTAGAAATTTTCTAAGTTATGAAAATTCCAAATTTATTCCTAACTTTATCCCATTTTTTCATCAAGATGTATTTGGATTCAAACAAAACTCAAAACATGAAAGTTGTAGTCCATTGCAAAATATACAACTTTTATTCACAAAGTTTCCTCAAAAGAAGCTTGTAGCTCAAGTTATGATTTTTGGAATAGGGGTGCAAAACATTCTTAACTTAGAAAATTTTTGACCTATTTTAGGCAGGATTTTTGCCCAACTTCATGGCCACTTTTCACATGCTTCCACTTGGAATTTCAACTTTCATTACAAAGATGGATTGTAGTACACATTCCAAGATTTCCAAATTGTCCAATAACTTCTCAAACACCCTTGTGGTTAGGGAGAATCGAATTTGTCAATATGGGCAAAAGTCACTTTGTTCATGAGCCATTTTCATGTTCATACACTTTGCATTTTTCAAGTCAGCTTGCACAAGCTAGGTTACAGGCCTCTAATCCCTTTCTTACTCAATAATTCAATGCTAAACCATTGTGCCAAGATGTTATTTTGTGCATTTGGTCATTACATGGAAGTTTAATCCATAATTAGAAAAAGTAACTTACCAAAGCAGATCTTTTGGGCACAAGTTCAGGAACCAATTCCACTGATCAAGAGTGATTTGTGCAGCATGCTTGAGGGGCCTGTATGAGCCTATAATCTAAGTTGACAACTCTTGCTTAGATAAGAAGAAACATTGCAAAAGATATCCAAGACAGAGCTCCTGTCAACACAAGCCAAAACAAACTTCTTGAACACATTCCAAACATCAAACCAGACCTAAAACACGACCAAACCACCTTCAATACCTTCTCATTCCCAGAAACACCATCCTACTGCAAAAAACAGAGTCCCTTCTGCAACTTGACTTCTATAAACTTTTCCACTCGTGCACTTTGGCCAAAAAGAGTTCAAACATGTTCCATATCACCCACTAAAGCTATCCCAAGCATTGAACACAAACTGTAACATCCCTAACATCATTTGCCATTTTCAGTTTTCAACTTTGCAGGTGAACTTCCATAGCTCGATTCAGCTAGTTTCAAAGCAAGCTAGAGGTTGGAGAAGCATCCCTGAACTTCAAGCAAGCTGTACAAGTCCTCAAATTCCATTGAAAGTGCCTCCATTGTTGTACACGATTCAAGCTGAACAGGTAAAAGTTTGAACTTCTATCTCTCTATCCAGGCATAGTTAGGTTTAAGTTTGTGAAGAAAGCATGTTCTAATCATAGCCCTGAAGCCATCCATATAGTTACTTTTCATTTATATTATGTGTGCTGAGAGAATTTAGGGCATGAACATTGACAAAAACTTAGGTCAGAAATTGGGGGAGAAGAAATTCTCTCTCATTTCTGAGAGTTAGATCAAGTTTTTTATATGTATGAACTCGTGACATGATGCTCTATAATGTTTGTGTTGTGAGTTTTTGTTAAAAGTCAAGGAATCAAGAGATTGCAGAGATGGAGGAAGGGCGCGCGTTTTTTATTTGAATCTGGCTAGAGGTTGAAGACAAAGTTCTTTGGGTTGGGCTTGTTTTGTTTTTCTGTTTACACCACATTTTTCCACATACATCCCCCTGGCCCATTATGTGATATATTTGTCATTTTTGATTTTTTCTTTTTGATTCTGATTTCATATTTTTATTCAAGCATGAAAAAACACTAAAAATATTTTTCTCACATTTTTTGCATTTTATTTGATATTTATTTGTTTCATTTAGTTCCATATGTAATTAAATATATATATATACTCTTATTTAAAATACTAAAAATAATACAAAATACATTTATTTTCTGATTTTATTTTATTTTATCTTTTGAAAACATTTTCTTAAAATATACTTTTTTTTTGTAAATAATAAATATTTTATTTTTTGTATATATTTAATATATTTAATACATAATATAAATATTTATATATTTAGAATATTTAGGATAAAAATATAAAAATAATACAATTTTATTTTTATTAATAGTTGACCTCAAAAATCACTTTTTTTTTACAATATACTTCCTTTTTATTTATTTTTTTGTATATAGTTAATAAATATTGTATATAATAAATAATAAATACTTTTTATTTAGCAAATTAGGGTTTTGCCCTAAACCTTGAAAATACCCAAAAATTAATCCTTTTTATTTTTGTTTATTTGTCACATGAAAAATACTTTTACATACATATAAAAATCATTTTTTTGCATCTTGCATATTTATTGTATTTTTATTTAATTATTGTATATTAAATAACTTGTATATTCAATTTGGGTTGTAATAGCTTAGATTTAAATTTCTTTCTAAATATCCCCATTTGAACATTTGTACCCCCCATCCCATAATTATGTTGTAATAATTTAGGACTTTAAATTCCGCACTTTAAAGCTTTCTAAATATGCCATGATAGACTTAGGGTTTTGTATGAAAATCAAATAACAAATAGCTTGACCTAAACAAAGACAAAAAAACATGAAAATGGACAACACTAATCACACTTGCACCCCTAGGGTTACTCCACTTGTTGCCTTCAATAATGGGCCATGTTGCATGTTGGGTGTCTTTGGCAAAACAAAACAATTCAAATGATCATAGTCCCTCGATGACGCTTTCGAAAGTTGCATAAACAAATGATCAAGTCCCTTAAAGAAAAAATTGCCAAAGACACTTGGCACCATTGCATTCATGGTCTAAACGATGACCCGCATTTGTCCCGTTAACATCCTAACACAAGATTGTCCACCAAATACAATGGTGGAACAAAATTGTTAAAAGGGTTAAAACATAGGAAAAGCCTTTGAGTAAATTTAGGGGTAGACAACTCTTAGTTACTTGATAAACTTGCAAAACACACTTGCCTACTTTTCAAAACCACACTCCACAACACACTTTCAAAACAACTTTCAAAAAAACATTGAAAACTTTTCAAAAGATATACACCTTTGTATACATTCAAACATGAATCATTACAAAGGTTTCCACCACATTGGCCTCTTTTCAAAACATTTTCAAACCCACACACAAAGCACCATTTCAAACAATTGAAAATCAAAGGCAAGTGATCTAAGCAAGTAACTAAGAGCCCATGGATAACCATGGATAGAAAGGGTGCTAATACCTTCCCTTTCTATAACATACTCCCTGAACCCAAGAAAACATCTCAAAGGTTTTTGCTGTGCTTTTTAACCTTTCCTTAGGATAAAATAAAAAGTCGGTGGCGACTCTTGCTCAACCGAAACATTTGCGAAAACAAACGCAAAACCCAAGTCAGTTCTCCCACCGTATCACAGAACTGGCGACTCTGCTGGGGAGAATTTTAAAAGTGGAGTAACCTTAGGGCTTAGATCACCCTCTTGCATGACTAATTGTTTGCTTTGATTGCTTTATATCTTGGTTCTCTTGTTTGGGCTTGAAATCCTACACCCGGAATTGGGGAAACATTCATAGATAGCAATACGTTATGGAAACTGTGCGGGGTATACCGACACGGTTGAAGCAATAGCTATATTAGTGCGCCATATTTGTGAGTACCGGTAACCCTTGAGTTCAATCAAGGAGAGTACGGGGCCGCTGAGTGATGTCACTAAGCACTAATGACCTAGAACCTTACTTGACCATCTTGGCCTTTCATTAGGGGTAGTGAGATGACCGGCTTTGGTGCAGTCCGAAGTTGGTAGATACTCGATACTACACTCATTGAGGGTTGTTTTCTTGGAATATTTTGGTCGCTAGTTAAGTGGCTAAACCAAAACAATGAATATGGAAAACAATCCAATGATATTGAGCTCCTTAGAACCCGGTTACTATTTATAGGACAGGTTTTTAAGCCAACTACACTCAAGAGGGTACTTACCTATGAAACCCCATGCAAGCCTAAAACTAGGGTTTTGTGTGATTTGCTTGTACATATGTTTGTGCATGCATCATGAACATCATAAAGCATCATATGCATTCACTAACCATTTCAAGGGTTTGGATCTTCATCTTTGTTCTTGTTTTGTAGGTCATGGAAATTCTTCGCAGGAAAACTATCCAAGTCAACCTTGTGAGAATCCCTCCTCAACTCAAGGAGCTCACATCCAGAATTCCGGAAAGCTCTCCCTTCAGTGAAAGACATGGTAGACTGCTCAGCCTAGTCAACACCAACATTGAAGAGGACATGGTAAAGGTGTTTTTCCAGTTCTTTGACCCCCTTCACCACTGTTTCACATTCCCCAACTACCAATTGGTGCCCACTTTGGAGGAATTTTCTCAACTCCTGAGAATTCCTATTCTTGATCAACTACCCTACAACGGTACGGAAAAAGAACCAAAGCCTGAAGATGTTGCTCAAGCCCTACACTTGCAACCATCTGACATCAAGGGGCATTGGGAAACTAGAAGTGGTGTCAAAGGCTTCTTGGCAAAATTCTTGTTTGAGAAGGCACAAGAGTGTTGGAATTCATTGGATCTACAAGCCTTTGAAGAAATTGTGGCACTCCTCATTTATGGGTTGGTCCTATTCCCAAATCCTGACCAACTTATAGATGTCAACGTCGTCAAAATCTTCTTATCCAGAAATCCAATACCAACATTGCTTGGGGACATTCTTCACTCATTTTACACACGAACAATGAGAAAGATGGGTGTTCTCATGTGCTGTACTCCTCTCCTTGCAAGGTGGTTTATTTCGCACCTTCCACAATCTGTCTTAAAGAATGAACAAGGCTTAAGGTGGTCACAACGGTTCATGACCCTCACTCACTCTGATGTACATTGGTGTTCTCGGTCCAGAGAAAATGTCATCATCGTCGATCATTGTGGAGAGTTCCCTAATGTTCCATTGCTTGGCATTAGAGGAGGCATTACCTACAACCCTTGTCTAGCTTTGAGACAATTTGGATATGCACGGAGGGATGGCCCTCACGACATGTTGATTACTGACCTAGTTTTTGACTTCGACAACGATGCGCAAGGACTTCGCCAAAGATTCATCAGAGCTTGGAGGATGCCTAACAAGGTAGACAGCAAGACACTGGGGCACAAGAACTCCATCCATCTTGAGCCTTATCTCAAGTGGGTACGAACCCGAGCCCAGAGTCTAATGATGCCTTACCCTCATGTTCTCCCTGTGATTAAAGAGCCCGTTAAGGAAGGAGAGGTTCCCTACACCATCCTATATCCTGACATGCCAACATCGTGGGAGGAGATGCAGAAGAGTTGGATCCAACTCAAGGAGGAACGGAATACTTTTGATGCCAGCTTCTACGCCAGTGAGAAGAAGGTTTTGGAGCTTACTCGTCGACTCCATGAGGAAGAGACCCTCAACACCTACATCGCACCAAAGAGGATGCGCAACGTCTTTTTACCTTGAGAAGTTTTTTGTAATATCTGGCCCATGGGGCATTTATGTACTAACAAAAATTTCTTCTTATCAATATGACGTGCGTTCTTTTTGTTTGCAACAATTTTGAATTTTCTAAATCCTTGAATGCATTGCATAAATAAGCATATCATTCATCATGCGCATAAGCAGGTCTCCACACCAGGTTTCCTTATCTTTCTGCTGTTTATTTCAGTAAGATGGATCTCGAACAGACGGTCAAGGACTTGCAGTCTCAAAACTCACAGTTTCAACATCTCCTGATGACCTTGGCAAAGGGTCAGGAGGATCTAAAAGCCCTGCTTGGGAACAAAGAGCAAGTGAAAAAGAAGAAGAAGAGAGTCGGGGTGGCTACCCTAGGAAGAAGGTTTGAGGGTGAAGCCAGAAGAGTTCTTGAATTTCCCCCTACGTCTGAAGAGGGAACCAGTAAAGGAAAAGGGGCTGCGGTGCCTTCCGAATCCGAAGTTGAAGAAGAGGAGGCTGAAGAGGATGAAGACTACTCAAAACAACAATACCCGCCCGCCGATGATAAGTACAAAAGCTTGGAAGACAGGTTGGCAGCTATGGAGCTGCCGAGAGTTCCCGGCTTAGATTTCAAAGATTTGGGATTAATTGCTGGAATTGTGATCCCCCCGAAGTTTAAAGTGCCACTTTTTGCAAGGTATGACGGGCTGTCCTGCCCAAAGATGCATCTCAGATCATATGTAAGGAAGATCCAACCTTACACCGCAGACAAGAACCTATGGATCCATTTCTTTCAGGATAGCCTTTCAGGGGCTCAACTCGAATGGTTCTATCAGCTGGATGGAGCCAGTATTCGAAACTGGGAGGACTTGGCTACCGCATTTTATAAACAGTATCAGTACAATTCTGACCTTGCTCCCACGCGTACCCAACTCCAGGGTATGTCACTGGGGACGGGCGAAGGATTCAAGGAGTATGCACAAAAGTGGAGAGACCTGGCTGGCAGGGTGCAGCCACCTTTGACTGACCGTGAACTTGTTGACATGTTCCTAGGGACCCTGTCTGGTCCGTTCTTCAACCATCTGATTGGGAATTCTTCTGCTGGGTTTACAGATTTGATCTTGACGGGTGAAAGGATAGAAGCAAGTATCAAGTTGCGGAAGATACAAAAAGGTGCCTCCGCGAGTACTGAAAAGAAGCCCTTCAAGAAGGAAGCCAGTGCTGTTTATGGTCCCAGAAGACAGAATAAGCCGGAACGCCGCCAAACTGTCAATGCGTTGGTAATTTCAAAGCCTGCTGCTGCTCCTCTGCAGTATAACCAACCAAGGGGTGAGAGAACCAAAAGGCAGTACACTCGGCTCAACATGACCCTGTCTCAGATTTTGCCGCAACTACTGTCAACCAATCTGGTAACTGTCAAAGAAGCTCCGAAGGTAGTGAACACAGCTTCTCCAAAATATAACCCCAACGCCCGTTGCGCTTATCACTCTGATAGCCCGGGGCATACTACAGATGATTGTTGGGCTCTGAGGAATAAGGTTCAGGACCTTATTGATGCTAAGGAAATACAGTTTGAGGCGCCCAAAAGACCCAATGTTGTGACTGCTCCCATGCCCCAGCATGGAGTGAATGCTGTGGAAGAAAACCAGTATGTAGCCTCCGTGGAAGAGATTGTTACTCCGTTATTGACCGTCAAAAGGAACCTGTTGCTAGCCGGTTTATTTCCGGGATGTGGTAAATGTTGCCTTCTATGTGCTGTTTCACCCGCTGGTTGTCCCTTGCTGAAGTCAGGCGTCCAAAACCTGATGGATAGCAAAGAGATCTTGTTCGAGAAGATTGCTGTTCCTGTTGTCCCTGTTGAAGAAGTGTCTATTGTTACTATTTTCAACAACCCTCCTAAGGCTCCTTCAAAGAAGCCTGTCAAAATCATGTCCGCTCAGAAGATTTCTCCTATCATCATCACTGTTCCGGGGCCTCTCCCTTATACATCTGACAAAGCTGTCCCTTGGCACTATGGGGCAGATGTTTATGTTCTTGGAGTAAAGCAAGAGTTTGATACTAGTACCGGCGTCAGTAACATCACCGGGCCTGCCAAGGTTACTCGCAGTGGTAGGCTCTTCTCACCTGATATTGCGCCACCAACTATTCAGAAACCTCTTATCATCACACCTGAAAGTGTGCCTGCTCCCCTTCCTGATCAAATTCCTGTTTCTACCCCTGCTGCCGAGTCATCTGACGCTCGGGGCAAAGGGATTGCTACTGATTTGCCTGCCCTAACGGAGGCACCAAAGACAACCAATGCTGAAGCTTCCCAGCAAGAGATGGAAGAGATTCTCAAGATCATTAAGAAGAGTGATTTCAACGTAGTTGAGCAGCTGGGGCACACCCCATCAAAAATTTCTATGCTATCACTGTTATTGTGTTCAGAGGCCCATGCCAAGGCCCTGATTTCCTTCCTGAAGACGACCCATGTGCCACAAGAAACGTCTGCTGATCAATTTACCGATTGTGTGGCCAACTTGACTGCTGATAATGGTTTGGGCTTCTCTGACGCTGATCTGACTGCCAAAGGAAAGAACCATAACGACGCCCTGCATGTCTCTATTGAATGCATGGGCACTACTCTGGCCCATGTGTTGGTAGACACCGGTTATTCATTGAGCGTATTACCCAAGAAGGCCCTAGACAGGTTGGATTGTGAAGGTTTAGAGCTCAAGCCTAGTAACATTGTTGTCCGGGCCTTTGACGGTTCGAAAAGGATGGTACATGGGGAAGTTGACATTCCAATCAGGGTTGGTTCTCAAGTTTTTGATTCTACATTCTATGTGATGGACATCCGACCATCCTATTCTTGTTTGCTGGGTCGTCCATGGATCCACAAGGCTGGAGCTGTGACCTCCACACTACATTAGAAGCTTAAGTACCCGGTCAGAGGGAAGATTGTTACAGTTCAGGGGGAGGAAGAGTATATGGTCATCCACCTAAACTCGTTCCGATACATAGAAATGGATGGGGAGTTCATTGAGACCCCCTTTCAACACTTTGAAGAGGTGCCTCAGACACTGGCGTCAGCAGAGACTGTGACTGTAGAAGATTCTCCTTTGAAGATGGCTTCCTTAAAGGATGCCCGGGCTGTTATTGAGAAGGAAGCTCAGAGGGCTGTTCGTAAGGCGAGGATTGGAAGACCTCCTGTGTTCATCACCAACCCGGGAGTAAATGCTATTGAAGACGACGTGGAGGAATCTGAATTCGATAGCTGGATCTACCCAACAAACGACGGTGGACCAAGCAACTAGACTGCCAAAGACTTCACACCTATTACTTTTGTCACTCAGTAATGAACTCTTTTGTTTTGAATTTGTAACAGACAATATTTTGAAACTTTTATGGCTCGGTGTCTTACCCGGGGCACCGTGGCTTCATTTGTGAGGGCTTTTGTGTGTCATTTTCATATATCATCAATAAAAACATTGGACTTTTGTTGCATTTCAAAATCTTGCGCTCCTTTTCTTTCTTTATTATATATTGCAAAACAGCTATATTTACACACACTCACCTATACAGGTTCCAATCCACTCTGGATCTCACTGGTAACGACTCTGCTACTGCCAGTTATGACTTCGAAAATCCGATCAATTTAGCCGAAGACGAAGGTGAAGATGATTGCGAAGTGCCTGGTGAGCTTGCAAGACTACTACTCCAGGAAGAGAGGGCCATTCAGCCACATGAAGAGCCAGTGGAAACGGTAAATCTGGGTACTGAGACAGACAGAAAGGAAGTCAAGATTAGTGCCAATCTAGAGCTCAGTGTGAAACAACGGTTGATTCAGATGCTGTATGACTATGTGGAAATCTTTGCCTGGTCTTACGAAGACATGCCTGGGTTGGATACCGACATTGTGGTGCATCACTTGCCTACCAAGGAAGACTGCCCTCCGGTTAAACAGAAGGTCCGCCGCATGCGTCCAGAAATGTCCGAGAAAATCAAAGCTGAGGTTATGAAACAATTTGATGCCGGGTTTCTAGCAGTGACTTCTTACCCTCAGTGGGTTGCCAACGTGGTTCCAGTGCCGAAGAAGGATGGTAAGGTCCGAATGTGTGTTGATTACAGGGATTTGAACAGGGCGAGCCCTAAGGATGATTTCCCTCTGCCTCATATCGACGTCCTGGTTGACAACACTGCTCAGCATAAAGTTTTCTCCTTCATGGATGGCTTCTCCGGTTATAATCAGATCAAGATGGCTCCTGAAGACATGGAGAAGACCACTTTTGTTACTCAGTGGGGCACCTTTTGCTACAAGGTCATGCCTTTTGGGTTGAAAAATGTCGGGGCAACCTACCAACGTGCCATGGTTGCTTTATTTCATGACATGATCCATCATGAGATAGAAGTATATGTCGACGATATGATTGCAAGGTCCCAAACTAAGGAGGAACACCTTGACCATCTACAGAAGCTGTTTGACCATCTGAAGTTGTACAAGCTGAGGTTGAACCCAAACAAGTGCACCTTTGGGGTGAGATCTGGAAAATTGCTAGGCTTCGTCGTAAGCGACAAAGGCATTCAAGTGGACCCTGCCAAAGTGAAAGCCATACAAGAGATGCCAACTCCCAAGACAGAGAAAGAAGTCAGAGGCTTTCTAGGACGGTTGAACTACATTTCCCGATTCATATCGCATTTAACTGCTACCTGTGAACCAATCTTCAAGCTGCTGAAGAAAGATCAAGTAGTACGTTGGAACGATGAATGTCAGGCCGCTTTCGAAAGAATCAAAGAGTATCTCCAAGAACCACCCATTCTTATGCCGCCGGTTGAAGGGACACCTCTAATCTTATACTTGACAGTACTGGACAACTCAATGGGGTGTGTGCTGGGGCAGCATGACGAGTCTGGTCGAAAAGAACATGCCATTTATTACCTTAGCAAAAAGTTTACCGACTGTGAGACCCGATACTCACTGCTCGAGAAAACTTGCTGCGCTTTGGTATGGGCTGCTCGCCGGCTGAGACAATATATGTTGACTCACACTACTCTGTTGATTTCAAAAATGGATCCAATCAAGTACATATTCGAAAAGCCTGCCTTGTCCGGAAGAATAGCAAGATGGAAAATGATCTTGACGGAATACGACATCCAGTACACGACTCAGAAAGCAATCAAGGGAAGTGTATTGGCAGACCATTTGGCACATCAGGCAGTGGACGATTACCAGTCTATGAACTTCGAATTTCCAGACGAGGATATCATGGTAGTGACTGATTGTGAAGTACCTGGACCAGATGAAGGACCTGAGGAAGGATCCCGATGGTCTATGCACTTTGACGGAGCCTCGAACGCTTTGGGTAATGGTATCGGCGCTGTGATCATATCCCCTAAAGGCACTCATACTCCACTCACCGCCCGGCTATGTTTCAACTGCACCAACAACATGGCGGAGTATGAAGCATGCATCATGGGTCTTCAAGCTGCAATTGACCTAAGGATCAAGTTTCTGAGTGTCTTCGGAGATTCCGCTCTCGTGATCAATCAGGTCAAAGGCGAGTGGGAAACGAAACACCCGAATATTATTCCTTACAAGGATTATGTGCTGACGTTGATTCCCCACTTCAAGGAGATAACTTTTGAACACTTCCCAAGAGAGGAGAATCAGTTAGCGGACGCGTTGGCTACGATGTCTTCTATGTTCAAAGTCAAATGGGACAACGAGGCGCCCCGTATCATTATCTGAAAATTGGATGAACCTGCACATTGCTGCGATCTTGAGGCTGAAGAGGTAACTAAAAAACCTTGGTATCATGAAGTGAAGAGGTACCTTGAAGCTCAAGAATACCCCGAAGGTGCATCTGTTAATAACAAGAAGTTCCTGAGAAGGTTCGCAGCAAAGTTCTTCCTCAGCAATGGCATTCTCTACAAGCGAAACCATGATTCAACCTTACTGCGTTGTGTGGATAAAACTAAAGCAGAAAAGATCATGGCATAGCTACATGAAGGTACCTTCGGAACACATTCCAGCGGACATACCATGGCAAAGAAAATCCTTCAGGCAGGATATTTCTGGTCCACAATGGAAGCCGACTATTATCAGCATTCTCGAACTTGTCATAAATGCCAGATCTATGCTGATAAGGTGCACATTCCTCCGGTTCCTTTGAACGTCTTGACAACACCTTGGCCTTTTGCAATGTGGGGCATTGATATGATCGGCGAAATCAGACCTACGGCATCTAACGGGCACCGCTTCATCCTGGTAGCGATTGATTATTTCACAAAATGGGTCGAAGCAACCTCCTATGCTACCGTAACCAAGAACGTCGTGGCACGATTCATTCGGCACAACCTGATCTGTCGATACGGTGTACCTGAGAGGATCATTACGGATAATGGTACCAATCTTAACAACAAGATGATTACTGAGCTCTGCGAGCAATTCAAGATACAGCACCACAAATCTTCTCCCTATCGACCAAAAATGAATGGGGCTGTAGAAGCAGCGAATAAGAATATCAAGAAGATTGTGCAGAAGATGACAGTGACCTACAAAGATTGGCACGAAATGTTACCGTTTGCTCTTCATGGGTACCGTACCTCAGCACGGACGTCAACAGGGGCAACTCCCTTTTCCTTGGTCTATGGCATGGAGGCAGTCTTGCCTATTGAAATCCAGATACCCTCTCTCCGGATAATGAAGGATGCAGGTTTGAGCGAAGATGACTGGATCCAGACCCGGCTTGATCAATTAAACCTGATTGACGAAAAAAGACTCACTGCTATTTGTCATGGTCATACGTACCAAAAACGGATGATCAGGGCATTTAACAAGAAGGTCAGACGACAAGAGTATCAAGTCGAAGACCTGGTAATCAAGCGTATCATTCTTCCTCAAAGTGATCCCAGGGGAAAATGGACCCCTACGTACGAAGGACCATTTGTGGTTAAACATATCTTCTCAGGAGGAGCTATGATTCTAACCACCATGGATGGTGACGACCTTCCTCACCCCGCCAATGCAGACATAGTAAAAAGATACTACGCATGAATTAAAGACCCGCTAGGTTGACACACCTAGGCAAAAATAAGGGCTTCTCGACGAACCAAAAGGGTTCGGGCAAAAATAAGGGATGAAATGAAAAAATCTGTACACCCGGCAAGTCGAAAACCTGAAAAGGCGGCTTGGGCAAAAATGGGTATCCCGGTGGACTGAAAACCTGAAAGGGTGGTCCAGGCAAAAGTTAGGGATAAAGTGTAATATTATGTCTCATTGGATCACCTTGCATCCAGAATTCGGCATCAACTATCGGGCTCAGACGGCGCCAATCAATCAGCTTCATCTTCAACTAAGCAGCAAAGTGATGAGACGCTTGAAGACATAAAGGCGATAACAGAGTTGGAACCCAGTGGGATTATTTTTCACATAACTGTTTTGTTTCCTTTTCACAAAATTGTATAAACTTTATTTTTGCTCGGCGGCGTTCTCTTACTAGGACGTTAACCTCCTGTACATAAAGCGCCTATTTACAGGCAAATTTCAAAATCAATACAAGTTCAATTTTTCAGACAAATTACCCATCGTTTTTCCTTTTTCTGTTTTGTTTTGCGAAGAACGTCCAATGTTCACTTTTGATATATGCATTTGACATTAATTGCTGTTCATAAATAACTGCATACGAAACAAAGGACTAATTACAGGTGACATCAGAAACAGGGGCAATAATAAGAATGGTCTAAGCGATCTAGTTGCTCTATCCACCAAGGTACCAAGGTAGGTTCGGCTGAAGAATGTAGCCAAGTTACCTCAACTCCCCACAGAGTAAGACAAGTCAATAATACTCTCCTCAAGCAGAGTTGGCCTCCCATCAGCCCTAAAAAGGCACAGTATCTCCAGCAAGTCAGCGATACTCTCCCCAAGCAGAGTTAGTCTACTGTCAGCCATAAGGAAGTTGGGTATCCCCAGAAGATCTCAACATTCCCCAGCGGAGTATAGACATTCCTCAGCAAGCATCCCTGGCAGTCTTAATATAAGATTGTTCCCCGGCGAAATACCAGACACCCCAGTGGAATCAATCTCCCCAGTACAGTTCAAAGTTTCCCAGGAGAGTTGAATCATCCTCCCCAGTAGATTCTGAAGCTTATCCCCAGTAGATTCTGGAAGCTTATCTCCTACAGAGTACGAACGCATCTCCCCGGCTTCATTCAAAGGTTATTTCCCACCAGAGCTTATAACTGGGTTATCCTTAGCTAATTACCACGGAAATATCGTCCTCGGCGAAGTTCTTCCTCTCCCCAGCGGAGTTCATCAAGTTCCCCAACATAACTTATCAGTGGAATCCCCAGCGGAGCTCTCATCAAAACCTCAACGAAGTATCTCTTTCCACAGAGTAATTCCCCGCAGAGTAATCTCTCCAACAAGTTTATTCCCCAACGGAGTCATCTTCTCCTACCGGTTTATTCTTGCAACCATCATCCCCAGCGGAAACGAAGAACTCTACTCTTCAAAACATCAGCCCAGGATTCAACAAATTCTCGGCAGTCGTCAAGGATTTGTTTTCCTAGACGAAAACAAATTCATATACATTCATCACATTATCATACACCATGACGCATGCATATACGCATCATATCACACTATCTCATTTATTCTTGAGAACATCATGACATCATGCATCTCATAGATCATGACGTTGCATACAACTAATGTCTTGCCTTTTCAGGAAAAAGGACAATCCAAAGATGATTACTATCAACTATCACAATTCCAGAATCGATACCTGTATCTAGCTAGGGCATATCTGTGAGTGATGGATTGTAGATTCGATACCTGTATCTAGCCAGGGCATATCTGCATGAAGAGTTTGAAGATCAACCCCTGTAACAGGCCAGGAAATTATCTTTCATTCTCAGGTCAGAGGTTTACACCTGTATCCAGCCAGGAAAGCTATCTCTACCAACCTTTTACAATTCCAGATTCGATACTTATATCCAGCCAGGGCATATTTGTAGACAACAAATTCCAGATTCGATACCTGTACCCAGCCAGGGCATATCTGTAGACGACAAATTCCAGATTCAACACCTGTATCCAGCCAGGGCATATCTGTAGACGACTAATTCCAGATTCGATTCCTGTATCTAGCCAGGGCATATCTGTGAGTATTCGATTGTGGATTCGACACCTGTATCTAGCCAGGGCATATCTGCATGAATAGTTTGGAGATTTGATACCTGTATCCAGCCAGGGCACGTCTGTAAGCAACCTTTTTTGAAGTTCCGGATTCGATTCCTGTATCTAGCCAGGGCACGTCTGTGAGCAACTAATTGTAGATTCGATACCTGTACCTAGCCAGGGCATATCTACATGAAGAGACTGAAGATCAACACCTGTAACAGGCCAGGAAACCATCTTCCTCTCTCAAAGTACGCAGGTTCTCGCTAAGGAATCTCTTACGCGATCAACACTTCCAAATGGCATCTATAAGCCCATTCCCGACAAGGTTCTGTCACGTCTCCAGATGGCATCTATAAGCCCATCCTCCTATCCACCATCTCTCCAAATGGCATCTATAAGCCTATTCCCGACATCACATTGCTGATACTCCACTATGCGAGTGCAAATTTCTGGGCACTTTAGTGTTCAATCATCTTCCACCTTCGGATCACGAAAGGCACGCAAGCCAATCTACATCCTCAGGTCTAAGAAGATTGAACAGGGGCAACTGTTGTACCCCAAAATTTGCCCTTCCATTTCATCAATATTTTTTCACCACAAGACCCTTGGAGCTCAAGATCAAGTTAGGGTTTGCTCTGCTCAAGACTCCTCCTTGCACTGTTGACCCAAATTAGGGTTTGAGTTTGCACAAAGATGTTTTGACCTAAAATTCCCAAGATGACTTTCATGCTTCATGTTGGACTCACAAGTTTATCCATACCATGTTTCAAGCCTTGATTCCAATCTTTGCCCAGTCAATTGGACAGTTGACCTAGAAATCAGCTGTATTGGGGAAAAAGTCAACTGTGGTCAATTGACAGTCAAACCTCATGATTTTTGACCCACATCAACATTATGAACTCATATGGACCATTTGATCAAGTTTGGATCACAATTCCACAAGAAATTTGATCAGATCACCAAAAGGGCAAAATGGTCATTTTTAGGGTTTTGACTGCACAAAGGCAATTTTTGACTGTTTGACCTGGCCAATGGCAAACCAAGTTCACATATGGACTCAAGGACCCAATGGCATTGTCTTGACATGTTCAACAAATTCAAAAGATCCCAAATGCACAAGATTGACAGATGAATTTTCCAGTCAACTGATTAAAATTTGACTGTATACTGAAAAGTCAAACTTTGACTTTTTGGTCAAAATCAAGTGCCAAGATTCATTTTTCATCAAGACATGTCAAATTATGAAAATTGTTCATCAAGAAATCAAAAATCACAAATTAGGGTTTGAAATGAAGAAATTTCATAACTTAGAAATTTTCTAAGTTATGAAAATTCCTAATTTATTCCTAACTTTGTCCCATTTTTTCATCAAGATGTATTTGGATTCAAACAAAACTCAAAACATGAAAGTTGTAGTCCATTGCAAAATCTACAACTTTGAGTCACAAAGTTTCCTCAAAAGAAGCTTGTAGCTCAAGTTATGATTTTTGGAATAGGGGTGCAAAACATTCTTAACTTAGAAAATTTTTGACCTATTTTAGACAGGATTTTTGCCCAACTTCATGGCCACTTTTCACATGCTTCCACTTGGAATTTCAACTTTCATTATAAAGATGGATTGTAGTACATATTCAAAGCTTTGCAAATTATCCAAGAACTTCTCAAACACCCTTGTGGTTAGGGAGAATCGAATTTGTCAATATGGGCAAAAGTCACTTTGTTCATGAGCCATTTTCATGTTCATACACTTTGCATTTTTCAAGTCAGCTTGCACAAGCTAGGTTACAGGCCTCTAATCCCTTTCTTACTCAATAATTCAATGCTAAACCATTGTTCCAAGATGTTATTTTGTGCATTTGGTCATTACATGGAAGTTTAATCCATAATTAGAAAAAGTAACTTATCTATTCTTGTAAAGATCAACTTTATGTCAAACACAAATCTAAGAAGTACCAAAGCAGATCTTTTAGGCACAAGTTCAGGAACCAATTCCACTGATCAAGAGTGATTTGTGCAGCATGCTTGAGGGGCCTGTATGAGCCTATAATCTAAGTTGACAACTCTTGCTTAGATAAGAAGAAACATTGCAAAAGATATCAAGACAGAGCTCCTATCAACACAAGCCAAAACAAACTTCTTGAACATATTCCAAACATCAAACCAGACCTAAAGCACGACCAAACCACCTTCAATACCTTCTCATTCCCAGAAACACCATCCTACTGCAACAAACAGAGTCCCTTCTGCAACTTGACTTCTATAAACTTTTCCACTCGTGCACTTTGGCCAAAAAGAGTTCAAACATGTTCCATATCACCCACTGAAGCTATCCCAAGCATTGAACACAAGCTGTAACATCCCTAACATCATTTGCCATTTTCAGTTTTCAACTTTACAGGTGAACTTCCATAGCTCGATTCAGCTAGTTTCAAAGCAAGCTAGAGGTTGGAGAAGCATCCCTGAACTTCAAGCAAGCTGTACAAGTCCTCAAATTCCATTGAAAGTGCCTCCATTGTTGCACACGATTCAAGCTGAACAGGTAAAAGTTTGAACTTCTATCTCTCTATCCAGGCATAGTTAGGTTTAAGTTTGTGAAGAAAGCATGTTCTAATCATAGCCCTGAAGCCATCCATATAATTACTTTTCATTTATATTATGTGTGCTGAGAGAATTTAGGGCATGAACATTGACAAAAACTTAGGTCAGAAATTGGGGGAGAAGAAATTCTCTCTCATTTCTGAGAGTTAGATCAAGTTTTTTATATGTATGAACTCGTGACATGATGCTCTATAATGTTTGTGTTGTGAGGTTTTGTTAAAAGTCAAGGAATCAAGAGATTGCAGAGATGGAGGAAGGGCGCGCGTTTTTTGTTTGAATCTGGCTAGAGGTTGAACACAAAGTTCTTTGGGCTGGACTTGTTTTGTTTTTCTGTTTACACCACATTTTTCCACATACACCCCCCTGGCCCATTATGTGATATATTTGTCATTTTTGATTTTTTCTTTTTGATTCTGATTTCATATTTTTATTCAAGCATGAAAAAACACTAAAAATATTTTTCTCACATTTTTTGCATTTTATTTGATATTTATTTGTTTCATTTAGTTCCATATGTAATTAAATATATATATATACTCTTATTTAAAATACTAAAAATAATACAAAATACATTTATTTTCTGATTTTATTTTATTTTATCTTTTGAAAACATTTTCTTAAAATATACTTTTTTTTTGTAAATAATAAATATTTTATTTTTTGTATATATTTAATATATTTAATACATAATATAAATAATTATATATTTAGAATATTTAGGATAAAAATATAAAAATAATACATTTTTATTTTTATTAATAGTTGACCTCAAAAATCACTTTTTTTTACAATATACTTCCTTTTTATTTATTTTTTTGTATATAGTTAATAAATATTGTATATAATAAATAATAAATACTTTTTATTTAGAAAATTAGGGTTTTGCCCTAAACCTTGAAAATACCCAAAAATTAATCTTTTTTATTTTTGTTTATTTGTCACATGAAAAATACTTTTACATACATATAAAAATCATTTTTTTTGCATCTTGCATATTTATTGTATTTTTATTTAATTATTGTATATTAAATAACTTGTATATTCAATTTGGATTGTAATAGCTTAGATTTAAATTTCTTGCTAAATATCCCCATTTGAACATTTGTACCCCCCATCCCATAATTATGTTGTAATAATTTAGGACTTTAAATTCCGCACTTTAAAGCTTTCTAAATATGCCATGATAGACTTAGGGTTTTGTATGAAAATCAAATAACAAATAGCTTGACCTAAACAAAGACAAAAAAGCATGAAAATGGACAACACTAATCACACTTGCACCCCTAGGGTTACTCCACTTGTTGCCTTCAATAATGGGCCATGTTGCATGTTGGGTGTCTTTGGCAAAACAAAACAATTCAAATGATCATAGTCCCTCGATGACGCTTTCGAAAGTTGCCTAAACAAATGATCAAGTCCCTTAAAGAAAAAATTGCCAAAAACACTTGGTACCATTGCATTCATGGTCTAAACGATGACCCGCGTCTGTCCCGTTAACACCCTAACACAAGATTGTCCACCAAATACAATGGTGGAACAAAATTGTTAAAAGGGTTAAAACATAGGAAAAGCCTTTGAGTAAATTTAGGGGTAGACAACTCTTAGTTACTTGATAAACTTGCAAAACACACTTGCCTACTTTTCAAAACCACACTCCACTACACACTTTCAAATCAACTTTCAAAAAAACATTGAAAACTTTTCAAAAGATATACACCTTTGTATACATTCAAACATGAATCATTACAAAGGTTGCCACCACATTGGCCTCTTTTCAAAACATTTTCAAACCCACACACAAAGCACCATTTCAAACATTGAAAATCAAAGGCAAGTGATCTAAGCAAGTAACTAAGAGCCCATGGATAACCATGGATAGAAAGGGTGCTAATACCTTCCCTTTCTATAATCTACTCCCCGAACCCAAGAAAACATCTCAAAGGTTTTTGCTGTGCTTTTTAACCTTTCCTTAGGATAAAATAAAAAGTCGGTGGCGACTCTTGCTCAACCGAAACATTTGCAAAAACAAACGCAAAACCCAAGTCAGTTCTCCCACCGTATCACAGTATCACACTATCTTTTGTAAAAAAAATTCTTTTCTTTTTGTTTCAACATCTTTTCAATACAAGTTTTTAAACTTCAAGACAAACATGAGCTTTGTATTATAATTATCATTCTTAGAATAAACATTCTTTGCATATGAGCAAGTGCTTAAACATCAAGTAAGTTTGCATAATGAGCATCAGATGAAAATTTGATCATCTCAAGGGACACATTGCTTCAAGATATCGTTTAAAGGTAAATCATTTATGAGAATGGTCTTAATCTGGGGAAAATCTTCTATTGACTCTGTTTAGTAAAGGAATACCAGTTTGAGAAATAATCTGAAGTAGATTGCAAAAGGTGGTTGCCCAGAGTCTCTGTCCAGCAGCGGTGCATTACTTTCAGTTGGTCCCAAGGGACATATCGCTTCAAGTATTTGCTCGAGAATGAAGCAGATCAAGTCGAGAAGTATGGTTGTGAAGTAACCTACTTTCAAGATATGAGCCAACCACTCTAAGGTTATGTTGTCTTCAAAAATCCTCAGGTTTCTCATCCCTCCATGAGCATGAGGTAAAGGAAAAGATTTTTCGAGATTCTGTTGAGCAGGGGCAAGCGTATCGAATACTCCGTCGAGTAGGTATTCAGCCAATCTGAGGCATTCAAGTCAGGATTTCATCCCTCAAAGTGAAGACAAACTGGGACAGTTATACTAATATTTGACAAATCTCTCTGAGAATGTGTTGATCAGAGGAGAATCTTCCCAGAATTTGAAGATGTATGGGCATTCACTCAAGCATAGTTGGAATCATCTCCAATTTTGGTTATCTAAACATCATGTTCCAAAGTTCATAACACTGGGGCAGATTGTCTTCAATAGTATAAATCTTAAAAAGTCTTCTCAAGGCAATTTTCTACAAAAGCCTTACAGAATGGGGCAAGAATTTATGTAAGGGATTTATCTCTTCTTCAGTAGTTGATCAGATCAAGTCCATACGCATGCTAAATGACCTATGAATTTGAAAATCATACCGAGAAGTCAGGATTGTTATCTTTGACTTATCAGAGACTCGAGTCCATTTACTGGCATCCTTTGTCCTAAGTCAAGGATATTATCCTCAGTTGAAATTTGGATTTTTATCCTCAGTAGGATATGAGCTGTAACGCAAAGATCATTTGGGGTTTGTTTACTCGTACAAGACTTGATGGAAATTTTGCTTCTTAGGGGGATGCCTCCTCCCAGTAAAAGACCTGTTGCTACTCGACAAAAATCTGTCTACCAAGGGGTTTCTCTTCTAAGATATTTTCTCCCTAGTGAAGCATCCTCATTTCTCTACAGGATGAGAATGTTCTTTCTCCCTGGAAATGTAGAAGTTGTTTAAAGTCTAGATGATTCCTTTTCGTTGGACTGCAATTTATTTTTGCAGCATCTCCTCTAAAGTCCACTTTTTGGTGGCATTCCTCCTCAGAGTCGACATGTTGAAGTTGCAATCTTGCATCACGGTTTTTACCCGGTGATTGATAGTTTAAGTTGTCTATTCTTCAGTAAGGTTTTCCATTCCAAATAGGGGCATGTTTCCCCAACTTCTGTTTTTGCAAGTACTGTTGGTCTTTCATGACAAGAAGTGTACTAACAAATGAATCAAGAAGGGTCTGTATGTGACCAACGTGAGGATTTTTGCATAATGAGATCCAATTTCCCTAGTAGAACTATTCTTCCTTCCCTAATGGAGCAAGTGTCCTATCTCTCAGGTGAGGTGTGCAGGAGAATTCCAGTCATAACTCTTTCGTTAACTGTGGTAGAAGATTTTGTTGAGATATCCCTAGTGGAGTTTCTATCTCGGGATGTTCGTTTCCTCCCCAAGTGAGGAACTTTTACCTCCCAGTAATGTTATCCCCAGTGTGGTCTGAGTAGAATTCTTTTTATTTAAGAATTTATGTACTCCCCCAACAGAAGTTATCTTCATCAAAGAGTTTCTATGCCAGAAGTTTCCATTCCCAGCAAAGCTTTTTCTAACAAAGGATAAAGAACTTATTCTTCGTGAAGTGTGGAGTTTGATCAGAATTCAAGATTTTCTCTGAATCGCAATTTATGTTTGCAGTATTCTTCCCAGGAAGTTACTTCCCCAGTAATATTGATCTTTAGAGGTTGGTGGTTCCAAATCTCGGATCCCCATTTGAAGTACAAATTGCCTTTTCTATACAGAAGATCAGATGTGCAAGAATAATCATTCAAAAGTTCTTCGTCTTCTCAGCAGCCGATTATTGATATTTTCTCCAAGTGCATTACTAAACATGCATCATTACATTGCATCTACCAAAACGCGTAGCATTTCCATTGTATGGAGCATTACGCTATAAAAAAAATTCAAACATGCATGAGTATAAGCCAATTATGTTTACTTGCTATATCCAGATTGTTATGCATTCAGATTTGAACTATCTCCATAAAAAGCCTAGGGTGATTCTATTTTGTTTCCCAAGCAGAGTCTGTTTGACTTATCACCAGTCGAGTCTTTGGTATTTCCCATTGTCTTAGTAAGTCGTGATTCTCTCTTACCCTTGCAAGCCTTTGGTTATATATGTCCTTTCCTCCGGACATATTTTCCCAATACTTTTGGTTATATGTCCTTTCCTCCGGCCTCTTTCCTTATATATGTCCTTTCCTCCGGACGTATTTTTTTGATATCCTTGGTTAGAGTCCTTTCCTCCGGCCTCTTTCGTTTTTATGTATCCACTACCGACCACGGATATGTACTTTTGATACCTGTTTCATATGTCTGCTACTAACTCCGGACATGTGTTCTTGATATCTTTGTAAGAGCATTCTTCGGCCTGTCTCTTTCGTGCGTATCCGCTACCAACCCCGAATATGTATCTTTGACGTCTCTTTCATACGTATCCGCTACCAACCTCGGATATGTATCTTTGATTTCTCTTTCATGCGTATCTGCTACCAACCCTAGATATGTATTTTCGATACCTGTTTCATATGTCTGCTGCCAACTCCACACATGTGTTCTTGATATATTTGTAAGAGCTTTCTTTGGTCTGTCTCTTTCGTGCGTATCCGATACCGACCATGGATATGTATTTTTGATACCTGTTTCATATGTCGGCTACCAACTCCAGACATGTGTTCTTGATATCTCTATAAGAGCTTTCTTCGGTCTGTCTCTTTCATGCGTATCCGATACCGACCCCGGATATGTGTTTTTGATACCTTTTTCATATGTCTGCTACCAACCCCAGACATGTGTTCTTGATATCTTTGTAAGAGCTTTCTTCGGTCTGTCTCTTTTGTATGTATCCGATACCGACCACGGATATGTATTTTTAAAACTTGTTTCATATGTCTGCTACCAACCTCAGACATGTGTTCTTGATATCTTTGTAAGAGCTTTCTTCGGTCTGTCTCTTTCGTACGTATCTGATACCAACCATGGATATGTATTCTTGATACGTATTTCATATGTCTACTACCAACCCCAGACATGTGTTCTTGATATCTTTGTAAGAGCTTTCTTCGGTCTGTCTCTTTTGTACGTATCTGATACTGACCACAGATATGTATTTTTGATACCTGTTTCATATGTCTGCTACCAACTCCAGACATGTGTTCTTGATATCTTTGTGAGAGCTTTCTTTGGTCTGTCTCTTTTGTGCGTATTCGATACCGACTACGAATATGTATTTTTTTATACCTGTTTCATATATCGGCTACCAACTCCAGATATGTGTTCTTGATATCTCTTTAAGAGCTTTCTTCGGTCTATCTCTTTCGTGCGTATCCAATACCGACCCCGAATATGTGTTTTTGATACCTTTTTCATATGTCTGCTACCAACCCCAGACATGTGTTCTTGATATCTTTGTAAGAGCTTTCTTCGGTCTGTCTCTTTCGTACGTATCCAATACCGACCACGGATATGTATTTTTGATACTTGTTTCATGTGTCTGCTACCAACTCCAGACATGTATTCTTGGTATCTTAGTAAGAGCTTTCTTCTGTCTGTCTCTTTCGTGCGTATCCGCTACAAACCCCGGATATGTATCTTTGATGTCTCTTTCTTACATATCCGCTACCAACCCCAGATATGTATCTTTGATGTCTCTTTTGTGCGTATCCGCTACCAACCCCGGATATGTATTTTTGAAACCTTTTTCATATGTCTACTACCAACTCCAGACATGTGTTCTTGATATCTTTGTGAGAGCTTTCTTCGGTCTGTCTCTTTCGTGCGTATCCGATACCGACCACGGATATGTATTTTTGATACCTGTTTCATATGTCGGCTACCAACTCTAGACATGTGTTCTTGATATCTCTGTAAGAGCTTTCTTCGGTTTGTCTCTTTCGTGTGTATCCAATACCGACCCCAGATATGTGTTTTTGATACTTTTTTCATATGTACGCTACCAACCCCAGACATGTGTTCTTGATATCTTTGTAAGAGCATTCTTCGGTCTGTCTCTTTCGTACGTATCCGATACTGACCACAGATATGTATTTTTGATACTTGTTTCATATGTCTGCTACCAACATCAGACACGTGTTCTTGATATCTTTGTAAGAGCTTTCTTCGGTCTTTCTCTTTCGTACGTATCCAATACCGACCACAGATATGTATTCTTGATACCTGTTTCATATGTCTGCTACAAACCCTATACATGTGTTCTTGATATCTTTGTAAGAGCTTTCTTCGGTCTGTCTCTTTCATACGTATCCGATACCGACCACGAATATGTATTTTCGATACCTGTTTCATATGTCTGCTACCAACTCCAGACATGTGTTCTTGATATCTTTGTGAGAGCTTTCTTCGGTCTGTCTCTTTCATATGTATCCGTTACCGACCACTGATATGTATTTTTAAAACTTGTTTCATATGTCTGCTACCAACCTCAGACATGTGTTCTTGATATCTTTGTAAGAGATTTCTTCGGTCTGTCTCTTTCGTACGTATCTGATACCAACCATGGATATGTATTCTTGATACGTATTTCATATGTCTACTACCAACCCCAGACATGTGTTCTTGATATCTTTGTAAGAGCTTTCTTCGGTCTGTCTCTTTTGTACGTATCTGATACTGACCACGAATATGTATTTTTGATACCTGTTTCATATGTCTGCTACCAACTCCAGACATGTGTTCTTGATATCTTTGTGAGAGCTTTCTTCGGTCTGTCTCTTTTGTGCGTATTCGATACCGACCACGAATATGTATTTTTTATACCTGTTTCATATATCGGCTACCAACTCCAGACATGTGTTCTTGATATCTCTTTAAGAGCTTTCTTCGGTCTATCTCTTTCGTGCGTATCCAATACTGACCCCGGATATGTGTTTTTGATACCTTTTTCATATGTCTGCTACCAACCCCAGACATGTGTTCTTGATATCTTTGTAAGAGCTTTCTTCGGTCTGTCTCTTTTGTACGTATCCGATACCGACCATGGATATGTATTTTTGATACTTGTTTCATGTGTCTGCTACCAACTCCAGACATGTGTTCTTGGTATCTTAGTAAGAGCTTTCTTCGGTCTGTCTCTTTCGTGCGTATCCGCTACCAACCCTGGATATGTATCTTTGATGTCTCTTTCTTACATATCCGCTACCAACCCCAGATATGTATCTTTAATGTCTCTTTTGTGCGTATCCGCTACTAACCCCGGATATGTATTTTTGAAACCTGTTTCATATGTCTGCTACCAACTCCAGACATGTGTTCTTGATATCTTTGTGAGAGCTTTCTTCGGTCTGTCTCTTTCGTGCGTATCCGATACCGACCACGTATATGTATTTTTGATACCTGTTTCATATGTCGGCTACCAACTCCAGACATGTGTTCTTGATATCTCTGTAAGAGCTTTCTTCGGTCTGTCTCTTTCGTGTGTATCCAATACCGACCCCAGATATGTGTTTTTGATACTTTTTTCATATGTACGCTACCAACCCCAGACATGTGTTCTTGATATCTTTGTAAGAGCTTTCTTCGGTCTGTCTCTTTCGTACGTATCCGATACTGACCACATATATGTATTTTTGATACTTGTTTCATATGTCTGCTACCAACATCAGACACGTGTTCTTGATATCTTTGTAAGAGCTTTCTTCGGTCTTTCTCTTTCGTACGTATCCAATACCGACCACAGATATGTATTCTTGATACCTGTTTCATATGTCTGCTACAAACCCCAGACATGTGTTCTTGATATCTTTGTAAGAGCTTTCTTCGGTCTGTCTCTTTCATACGTATCCGATACCGACCACGGATATGTATTTTCGATACCTGTTTCATATGTCTGCTACCAACTCCAGACACGTGTTCTTGATATCTTTGTGAGAGCTTTCTTCGGCCTGTCTCTTTCGTGCGTATCCGATACCGACCACAAATATGTATTTTTGATACCTGTTTCATATGTCGGCTACCAACTCCAGACATGTGTTCTTGATATCTCTTTAAGAGCTTTCTTCGGTCTGTGTCTTTCGTGCGTATCCGATACCGACCCCAGATATGTGTTTTTGATACCTATTTCATATGTCTGCTACCAACCCCAGACATGTGTTCTTGATATCCTTGTAAGAGCTTTCTTCGGTATGTCTCTTTCATACATATTCGATACCGACCAAGAATATGTATTTTTGATACTTGTTTCATATGTCTGCTACCATCCTCAGACATGTGTTCTTGATATCTTTGTAAGAGCTTTCTTCGGTCTGTCTCTTTCGTACGTATCTGATACCGACCACGGATATGTATTCTTGATACCTGTTTCATATGTCTGCTACCAACCCCAGACATGTGTTCTTGATATCTTTGTAAGAGCTTTCTTCGGTCTGTCTCTTTTGTACATATCCGATATTGACCACAGATATGTATTTTCGATACCTGTTTCATATGTCTGCTACCAACTCCAGACATGTGTTCCTGATATCTTTGTGAGAGCTTTCTTCGGTCTGTCTCTTTCGTGCGTATCCGATACTGACCACTGATATGTATTTTTGATACCTGTTTCATATGTCGGCTTCCAACTCCAGACATGTGTTCTTGATATATATGTAAGAGCTTTCTTCGGTCTGTCTCTTTCGTGTGTATCCGATACCGACCCCGGATATGTGTTTTTGATACCTTTTTCATATGTCTGCTACCAACCACAGACATATGTTCTTGATATATTTGTAAGAGCTTTATTCGGTCTGTCTCTTTCATACATATCTTATACCGACCACAGATATGTATTTTTGATACTTGTTTCATATGTCTTCTACCAACCTCAGACATGTGTTCTTGATATCTTTGTAAGAGCTTTCTTTGGTCTGTCTATTTCGTACATATATGATACCGACCATGGATATGTATTCTTGATACCTGTTTCATATGTCTGCTACCAATCCCAGACATGTGTTCTTGATATCTTTGTAAGAGCTTTCTTCAGTCTGTCTCTTTCGTACGTATCCGATACCGACCATGAATATGTATTTTCGATACCTATTTCATATGTCTGCTACCAACTCCAGACATGTGTTCTTGATATCTTTGTGAGAGCTTTCTTCAGTCTGTCTCTTTCGTGCGTATCCGATACCGACCACAGATATGTATTTTTGATACCTATTTCATATGTCGGCTACCAACTCCAGACATGTGTTCTTGATATCATTGTAAGAGCTTTTTTCGGTCTGTATCTTTCGTATGTATCCGATACCGACCACGGATATGTATTTTTGATACTTTTTTCATATGTCTGCTACCCACCTCAGACATGTGTTCTTGATATCTTTGTAAGAGCTTTCTTCGGTCTGTCTCTTTCGTACGTATCTGATACCGACCACGAATATGTATTCTTGATACCTGTTTCATATGTCTGCTACCAACCCCAGTCATGTGTTCTTGATATCTTTGTAAGAGCTTTCTTCGGTCTGTCTCTTTCGTACGTATCCTATATCGACCACAGATATGTATTCTCGATACCTGTTTCATATGTCTGCTACCAACCCCAGGTATGTGTTCTTAGTATCTTTGTGAGAGCTTTCTTCGGCCTGTCTCTTTTGTGCGTATCCGATACCGACCCCGAATATGTATTTTCGATACCTTTTTCATATGTCTACTACCAACCCCAGACATGTGTTCTTGATATATTTGTAAGAGCTATCTTTGATGTCTCTTTCGTACGTATCCGCTACTGACCCCGGATATGTATCTTTGATACCTTTTTCGTACGTATCCGCTACCGACCCCGGATATGTATCTTTGATGTCTCTTTCGTACGCGTCTACTATCAAACCCGGATATGTATCTTTGATACCTTTTTCGTATGTCTGCTACTGGCTTCAAGCATATATCTTTTGATATCTTTCTTGCAGGTGTTTGCTACTAACTCCCAATAGATGTTTCTTGATAACCAAGTTATTCTTCCATATGCCAAACTCTGGTTAAACATACATCTAACCCTGATAACCCCTTTAACCTAAAAAGCAAAAAGAAAATAGAAAATAAATACAGAAAACCAAATAATACCTGACTGACTTCGGAGCGCAAATTTTCGGGTTCTTTTAGTATTTAATCTTCTTCCACCCTGAAAGTTCGAAAGGCGGACGCCAATATCACCTTCAGGTTGAAGACGATTAAATAGGGGTAGCTGTTGCACCCCAAAATTTTCCCTCCTAATTTCTTCTATCTTGCTTAGACTCTTGCATTCATCTGTATATATTCCATTAGGTTATTAACATACATTTGCATTCAATAAAGCGCTTGAGGTTCGAAGTTTAGTGGTTGTGCGATATTAGGGTTTCACAGCGGTCAAGGTGTTCATATCCAATAAAGCATGGTTCTTCTGATTATCCTTCAAGCAGTGAAATGTGGAATTAGGGTTGCAACCTATGCTTATTGAGGGTTCAGTTTTCTTCAAGTTAAGGGGGTTATTACTCATTCAAATACATTCAAGACAAGAGTCAAAGTTTTTCTCCATCAAGTTTGTGCTTGTCAGCAATTTATCAACTGAGGTTCATTATGCTTTCTAAGTCATGGCCATCTTGGTCATATTTTTTTCTGTACTCCCATGTTCATTCCCAAGTTGTTTTACGAGATTATCTAAGGGCTACTAAAGCAGGCATTCGTTTTCTCCTTATGCTTAACGCCATCCTTTGATTTGGGTTTATTTCTCTAAATCATGTGCCATTTAAGAGAGGTTTCTCTGGGAAGTTGTGATTATCAGGCAAGGCTATAATCAAGGGATATCGTCCATGAATAATCAGGGTTTCAACTGATATATCTTTGGCAAATAAGAAGGAAAACATTGCTTGAATCTCTAGTTATGTGGGAAACAAGCCTATTCTAGAGAAGAAGATTCAGTTGGACCTTCTTCACGAATTAGGGTTTGTATGCCTTATAATGCAAAGCTCTTCATCTGGTTGATTGGCTTACTTGAAGTATAATCTATTTTCTTCGGATTTCATTTTAATGCTTTGAGATCAAAATCTAAAAAGCTTTGTATGGAAGATTAGGGTTTTTGAGCTAAGGACATGCAGACGTCTAAGTATGAATTCATTCAAGTTGATTTAAGGAAACCTATTTTCGTTCATCTGAAGATATTCAAGCAGGGGAGTTCATCTAAATTGATAGAATGCAAGACATTTGGATTTACAAATACAAGGTCAATGAAGGACTCGGGGTAACAAATTCAAGAAGAAAGGAAGACACTTCTTTCTCGGGAAACTCAAAATCAAATGAAAAGAAAGTAGTTTGCACCCTTGATAATTTGTCCTTTTTTATTCAAGAGTTTCTAAAGTTGCATTTGTATGCAAGATCATACTACATTACCTTGGTTCACACTATAATATTCAAGTTCGTCTAATTTCACATTCAAGTTCCATTCGCCATTTCAAAAATTCTTCATTCCATATTCAACAAAAATTCCAACAAGTTCATTCATTACAAATTCACCATAAGTCATTCCAATTTCAAATTCTATACACCATTTTTGTTGATTCAATTAAATTCAAGAGAAACCATTACAAAACCGTAGGAAACTACACACAAAAATATTGCATGAAAAATTATCAAAAACTTAAAATCTCCACTCTTTCTTCATGCGAATTTTGTATTCCAATCTCCATGCTAAGCTCTTGACTATCCTTCAAATTACATGATTCACCACCAAGCTATGCATATCCCTGACATTAATTCTCCATCTTCACATATTCTTTAATCTTCGCGCTCCGAGTAAACCAACCTGCTGGGTTTTTTTAACAGACGCATTGCCCTGCATGTAAAAAAACCCTCAAAAATTAGTTCATTATAAAAATTGCAAACATGTTCTAAAGCCAGCCCAATGCAGTTTAGAAGCAGGCCCCTATACTGAAACTGTAAAACTGTTATCATGAACCACCCCGTCACTGATATAGCAGCCCGACATTAAAAAGCAAAAAAAAAAACAGTTCACTCATTCAGAAAATTAAGAAGGGTAATGCATAGCAAAACCGGTTCAGTCAAACACATAGATTCCAGTCAGTTTAAATATCCATTTCATAAATCCAATCCCTCACATAAAGATTTCTAACAACTTTAAACTAACAGTTGTCCATTTATTGATATTTCTAATAGTCATGCCCTATCAATATTGGCTATTCTAACTCTTTTTTCACACTAACAATTAACTAACAAAAATTATAATCAAAACTAAACCTCAATTTCATTTAAACCTAATAGCCCTGCGCTAATAAACTCAGATAAACCAACCAGGTCAGAAAACCAGAAAACAAAACTAATTTCTAACTACTAATAGAAATTAACAAACAGGTCACTAATTGATTTTCTAACCGACTAACAACTTACTAACAACTAACAGAATTCTAGCAAACTGATTCTAACCATAACAGAATTCTATAAAAAACATCTAAGAGAACTCTAAAAAATCTCCTAACAATTTTTAACAAAACAACTAACTAACTGCCTCTAATCGTTTCCCAACTAATATCCTGACAGTTTTCTTAACGGTTTTAATAACAGATTATAACAGAAAACATAACAGAATGTAACTAACTTACTAATTCCTAACAGTCTAACAAAGACTTCTCAACAGAAAAACAGAAAATCATATACCAGAAATGGAGAGAAAAGGGAGGGGAAAAAATTGGGATGAAATCTCAAAGAGAATACATAACAGAAGGGGCTCACCTCTTTTTGGGGGATTCTTCAAACTCTCTGAAGAATCACCATCAATCTTTCTCTTTTTCTCTGATCTTCATCTTGACCATTCTTCAATCTCGGAGGGAATCAAAATAAACGACATCTTCTCTCTGCTCTCTCTATATAACCACAATGTTGCTTCATCCTGTTTTTCTGCAACTTCAATTTGCAGTAGTCATTATCAACATCATTCTGCTCCATCACTATCAACAGTCTTCAATCTTTATCTCTGCTTTTGGAGTCTGCAACCTGTAATCATCGCTCGATTCTTCATCAGCATTAACATCGTATTTCTCTATATCAGCGTCACAACGTCATTACTCCTCTATCACCATCACTTCGATCTCCTTATCTATGCAGTAACAAACCGTAACAACACCGGCTTCCACCTGCATCATCCAACAACGCTCAATCGCACAAAACGCATCACTAAAACATAATTGCGAAGCAAAATGCATAATGAGAAGACAAAAAGAAGATGAAACAAAGAATGCATACCTGATTCGAATCTGAAGAAGCACCAGTCAGTTCTTCATGTGGGTAAGACCTGTTGCATTTGTTTTCTTTATTTTGTGCGCTTGTTGAACCTTAAAGGAGAATCAGTGATGCGAGAGATGCTAGGAGTTATGAGCGAAATCAGATAGAGAAGATGAAATTGAAGTATAGAAAGGGAAGAAGACAAAGATAAAAGAGAAGAACGAAAATACCTGAGATTAACTTCATCAAAGGTGCATCAATCTTCATAACTTTTTGTCGTTCTTCATACGATTGTGTAGAGTAAGAAGAGAACAATCGAATCCCCATGGAATTGAGCTCAGAAGTTCAATCGTGAATGTTTAATCAGAACTTGGCGAAACCTAGGGTTTATATTTGTTTCATTCGATGCAAATCAATGAAGGTAAATGGAAGGTTGAGATAGTCGCCATTGCAATTTGGGATTTGAGATGATCGGTGGCAAAAATCTGTGAAGAAGATTGAACGGAGAAGCGGACGGCGTGGTTCGCATTTGAAGAATAAGATCGCCTCAATTTGAGATCAATCAGAGAAGAGGTTAATGGAATTGGATGAACGATGAAGACGAAGCAGGAGCAGGAGACGGCGATGCGCTGAAAATTCGCAAGAGAAAGGTGAGATGGAAATTCCATTTTCGGCGCTGTTTGGAGAAGGAGAAGATATGTTTTTTCGTAGAGACCAAAAACCACAAGACTCCAAACCCTATTGCCAAACGCCACCGTTTTATCTTTTACTGTACTTTCATTTTTTTTTAATTTTCATGATTATTAATTGTTTAACAATATCAAAATTGATTACATTTATTGAAAAAAGATGAATTGGGCTATATGTGTGGGTAGACCGAACTAATATTCTCTCTGAGCCCATTAGCGATTCTTTTTTTGAAGCCTATTAGTCAAAAACAAAAAAAAAATCTCATGGACTTCATTTGAAAATGGGCTTAAAACTGTTTACTATTTTACACCCCTGAGTCCAGCTTAGCACCCCCTGAACTCATTGCATTTATGTTTTTTATTTTTCTTCATCAATTTTCTTTTATTGGCTTTTGTTAAATTCTTATTGCATAAAAAAATAACCTGGAAAATAGTTAGAATATTTTAGAAAATATTTTAGAATTCCTAGGTTTTCTCTTTAGAATTTTATTAGAATTTTCTAATATTTGTTTTCATGTTCGATAATCATTTTCGTTGTCATTTTTTTAGCTAAGATTTTGTGATATAATATTGATATAACTTTCGTGATATGGAATGCTTGGAGACTAATTTTTGGTCACTCATGCGGAGAAACTTCCGTAGAGTTTTCCTATCACTTGCGTGGCTTTGAAGAGGCAACGGACCTTCTCCGTTCGGTATCATCACAACCTCGTTTTATTCCTCATTTTCGCACTTTATCGCTTTTCTAGATACCATGAGAAGTAGGAAATAAAGAGCGTGCGCTCGAAGTCGCTGTTTAAAGACCTGTAGCAGGCATTCCGCACTTCATTTGTTACATGTGTTGTGCTTGTGTTTGTTTACTTTCTTGTTGATCGATGAGTCACTCAATTTAGAAATTGAGATCACGACTTCGCTCTCAGTGCATGCTCCCTATAGGATAGTTTTGTTAGACTTTCTTTGGCATGCTAACTTAGATAGAATCTCTCTAGGTGTGCTCTCTCGAGTTTACTGGCTTGCTTGCTTTATCCTTGTACATACCATGTTCCCTTAGGATGCGCTTACTCCGTTCGGACGCAAGTTAGACCTTAGGTTGCAAACCATGCATGCTAACATTAAGTAGAAACTTCCCCTTTCATCCTTGATGTAGGACTACAATTGTATGATAACATTAGGTTTAGAAATAGGCTAGTCTTCCTTTAACTTTTCTTTCCCCTTTTGCATATGCATTTAAAACAAAAACTTCTTTTTCTTACAAACTTTAAAAACACTTAAAATTACTGATGAGAATCGTGTTTTTGATTAGCATGGGAAATGATAAGCGGGTCTCTTTTCGATCTTATTGTTTTTTACATTCTAAGCCTTGGCATGGTTAAAGTCTCAAAGACTCATTTCATAAACAAGTAGAGAAATGGTTAATATCTCTCTCTTGAGATTAATTAGCTTTTATCCACAAGCAAAAACACCAACCAATACAAACTCTTTTTACCTTCAGGCCTTTCTTTCAAAACCTTTTTAAAGGAACAAGTTAATTCACTTGTGTGCTGACGCGTAAGTCTCCAAAGGTCGAGTTGCGGCAGAAGGCGAAATTAATATTGTTCATTAAAAACACAAACCAATTCAAACTTTTTTGTGCGCCCAAGCACCTTTTCTCCAAACTTTTTTCAAAAGAGCATGTTAATTCACTTCTGTGCTGACGCATAAGTCTCCAAAGGTCAAGTTGCGACAGAAGGCAAAATTAATATTGTTCGTTAAAAAATGCAAACCAACAAAAACATATGAGTCGAACTACGACTGCTCTGATTCCTTAAAAGGGATACGTAAGCACTGGGGTAGGGCCCAAGCGAGCACAATTTTATTTTCCCTACATTCTTTTCCCCTTTCTTTTGCATGCATTCTTCTTCAGTAGTATAGTAAATAGTAAGCATAGATTAAACACACCCATAAGATAGATAACAAGAGTGGATACCGTAGAGTATTACGGGTGCGTGGGGTGCTAATACCTTCCCCTCGCGTAACCGACTCCCTTACCCGATCTCTCGGTTGCAAGACCGTGACTTCTCCCTTCTCAGGCTTTCTCAATGTTTACCTTTCCCTCCATATGGGATAAAAGATGTTCGATGGCGACTTCATTGTTTGATGATTTTCAGCCAGTTGTTTCACTACCTATTCACTAATAGTAGGATAGCACTGTCTAAAGGAAAGGAGGAAAATAACAACCCTTTCGAGTAAAAGTAGATAGTTCCTAGATGCTATGCTCAAAACAAAATCTTTACACTTACACAAAACTCCTTTCAAAAACATTTTCAAAACGCTTTATCAACACTCTTGAGGACTGATACAAGAGTTGTCATAAAGCAAGTTGCCTTACTATTGGCATTTCAAATACTTTTTCAAAACACACAAAGCACGAGGTTTTTCAAATGAGCTAATCACCTAAGAGCCCGTAGATAACTACGAATGGAAAGGGTGATAACACCTTCCCTTTCCATAATCTATCCCCCTTACTCAGAAAACCCTCAAAAGATCTTTTTATGTTCTTTTCACCCTTTCCTTTGTTGGATAAAAGAAAAGTTGGTGGTGACTCCTACTTACCACAACATTTGCAAATACAAACGCAAAACCAGTATAACAGTCAGTTCTCCCACTGTATAACAGAACGGGCGACTCTGCTGGGGATTACTTATAAAGTGGGGTTACCTTAGAGTATAGTTCATTTTAAATTTTCTTTACATTGTGTGTTTTGTATGCTTTACTTTTGAGGGCTTGTTTGGGTTATTACTAAAAGATCCTACACCTGGATCTGGGGCACCTTTTAGGTAAGTAGAAATAGATCTTGGGGAATGTGTGGGGTATACTAAGATGGTTGAAGCGATAGCTATGTTAGTGTGACACATTTTTTGGCACCAGTAGCCCTTGAGTTTAGTCAAGGAGAATACGGGGCCGCTGTGTGGTGTCATGAAGCACTAACTAACCTTAGAACCTTTAATTGAACAATTTGGCCATTAGGAAGTAGTGAGATAGCCAGCTTTGGTGCAGTCTAAAGTTTGTTGATACTTGATACTACATTCATTAAGATCGGACTTTCGGGATATTTCGGTCGCTAATAAAGAGGCTTGCACTGAAACAATGACCGATGAAGAAAGATCAGTGATATTGAGATTCCCTAGACCCCGGTTACTTTCTAGGATAGGTTGAACCAACTAAACTTCAAGAGGATACTTGCCTACAAACCTCATGCAATCCTAAACCTAAGGCTACTTGTGTGGCTTGTTTGCTTTCATTATCTAACAACGTGCATTCCTTGCAGGACTTGTCTATGGTTATTATCCAATAATATGAACTTCTTACAAGACTTACTTGTCTTCATCACCTTACACTTTTGCTTGATGCATAACATACACATCATAACATCATGCCATAGTATTTCCTTAACCATTTCAAGGATCTCAAGGGCCTGTGGTGCAGGTTATGATAAATCAGACGTCTAGTAAGGGGCAAGGGGATTTATTTTCCTCTAGCCAGTTTTGTCAAAATACCAAAACATAACAACTTGAGTCAAAGGCTATGACCCACTCGACATGGTGAGCTTGATTCTTGTATAAGGAAATTCAACGATACGAAGTTCTTCTGTCAAAGTTGCAGTCAAAATTCAACCTTTTGGAATTTTCTTGTGCTTACCCCACGAGATCCTTGAAAACATTGTATACATATCGGGTATTCTCCAGATAGGTTTCTCATTTTCTCGCTATTTATTTCAGCAAGAAAGATGGCCCTCGAACAAAATGTCAAAGATCTCCAGGCTCAACATGTACAATTCTAGGAGACCCTTCTGAATCTATCCAAGGGGCAACAAGAAATAATGACGCTCCTTGCCAAGCAAAAGAAGAATACTAAGAAGCCAGTTACTGTCCTTAATTTGGGAAGGAGATTCAAAGGTTTGACCCAACCAATTTAAGTTGTTGAAGTCTCCTCTTATGAAGATGACAACCAAGATGAAGAGGATAGAAACATTAAGTCGGAAGACAGAAATAACCAGGGTTCTGAAGATGAGGATTACTCGGATGAATAATACCCTCCCGCTGATGACATGTACAAATAGTTAGAGGATATGGAGGTCCAGAAGATACCAGGATTGGATTTTAGTGAATTTGGGCTGGTTCTAGGGGTGGTCATCCCACCTAAGTTTAAGGTCCATATCTTTTCCAAATATGAAGGGGTCTCTTGTCATAAACTTCACTTGAAATCATACGTCAGAAAGATCCATCCTCACATTGTTGACTGGAAGTTATGGGTCCATTTCTTCCAAGAAAGTTTCGCTGGAACTCAATTGGAATGGTTCTATCAGTTGGAAGGAACTAACATTCATACCTGGGAATACTTGGTTGCTACTTTCTACAAGTAGTACCAATACAATACTGACCTGACACCAACTCGAGTGCAATTGCAGAATATGTCCATGGGCTCAAGGGAAGGATTCAAGGAATATGCACATAAATGGAGGGATTTAGCTGGTAGGGTGCAACCTCCTTTGACTGATCGGGAAATGGTAGACATGTTCATGGGCACTCTGATAGGCCCATTCTTTAATTTGCTGATTGGGAGTTCTTCGTCTGGTTTTACAGAGATGATTCTGATTGGGGAAAGGATTGAAAACAGTATCAAAAGTGGGAAGATCCCAACGGCCTCAACCTCTAATAATGTGAAAAAGCCCCTTGTTTGTAAAAAATAAACTAATGTTGTCTATGGTCAAAGGATCCATAGTAAAAATAACCACTATCAGTCCGTGGGAGCGATGTTAATTTCTAATCCTACACCTGTTCAACAACAATAGGGAAATAAGCGTAGGATAAAGTTTCAAGAGAGGCAGTACACTAAGATTAATATGCCATTGTCTCAAGCTTTACAACATTTTCTAAAAGAGAAACTGAATACACTAAGGGATCCTCCTCAAAAACCCGATACCTCATCTCCTAAGTACAATCCGAATGCGAAATGTGCCTACCATTCTAATAGTCTTGGGAACGAAACCGACAACTGTTGGTCTTTGAAAAATAAGATTCAAGATTTTATTGACAACAAGGAGATTGAATTTGACCCTCCTAAGGCTCCCAATGTGATCACTGCTCCCATGCCAAATTGTGGCCAAGATTGAGAGCGTTTATTTCATTTGAATTATCAGTTGTAATTTCTTTGTTTGCTTAAACACTTATCTTTATGTCAGACTTTGGTTATTCTCATTAATGCATTGCATATGTTTGTCTTGAATTAGTTCATTTGTATTCATTATATTCAAGTTGTGCTTTTACTTCCTTTTTATGATATTCAACTCTCGATTAAAAGCTATAAGCCTTTAGAGGGAGGATGCGAAAATAATACCATAATCTCTACAGTATGCTTTGGAAGAGACCTGGCTGATGATGTACAGGCATTTTTTCAAATCTTAAACAGTGGACTTATAAGGAAGAAAATCCCTAGTCAACCCCTTTGAGCCTAAGAAGTATGAGTTTTCTTTTTCATGCAAATTAAAACCTTTAATCATAACCTGGGACAGGGTAGTTTCTCAGTTAATTCAAAGGTGCACTCAATTGCAAGCTTTCTCTTCATACACGACGAGTGGTGTCGAAGATGCTCTCCAGATCAAAAGACAGTGATGGTTCCTCGTAATCACTAAAACATACAGTCATTATATCTCAAAAAAAGCCCGCTAAGTCAAAACCTATGAAGGAGACTTAAGAAAAATTGGGGCATCCCGCTGACTATAATCACAAAAGAAATAGTTCAGGAAAAATGTAAGGATAATAAAATCAAAAAAGGAGGTCTCTAAAAATCCTCAACAAAAAATATTACAAAAAGTATGATGAATCCCTTCTCAAATAAACTTTCGGTATCCGAACCATTACCAGAATATCGAGGAAAAGATTCCAGACTCAATTAGGATTTAAACGCACAATTATCTGAGTATAGGACTGAAGAACATCACGAAGAACGGGTTGGGTACAAATACATTTTGAGCCGTATCCTTTGTTTCTTAAATTGTGAATCAGGCCAAGTTACGAGCCTTTAAAAATCCTAATTGAAACATAGGTTAGTTCGAAAGCATACTGTCACAAAAAGGTATCCTGACTCCTGTAAGGCTTACTGTAAATCCCGAGTTGAATTCATATTCTAACAAAATTCTTCTATTTGCTAAAAATGCATTTTCAAAACTTCAAGACAAACATGAACTTCACAGTTGTTTGAATATCGCTGTTTGCATATGGCTATTTGTTTGACAACAGAGAAATTCGCACGAAGAATATTCAATGAACGAAAATCCTCTCAATGGACAGAATCACCTCAGATGGAAAGATATTTCCAGTAACAAACCTTTCATAATCAAGGGGCATGACATGGTGTCTAACTGATCTGGGGAAATCGAGTCAAGATTCGAGGAATCTCTCAAAAGTGCCAAATAGCCAGGGGCAGACCTCCGTCTGAATCAATTGGGGCATTGAACATGGGTTCCAGCAAAGGGTCGTGTGCGATCAAGCAAACGTCTTCCTGGAGATATCACCAACCTACGGAGTTTCAGCACTACAGTCCAAGGGAATTCCTCTCCCCAACTGAGTTTTCAAAACTATAAAAGCCCCTACAGACTACTTCTCTCCAACAGAGCTCATTCCTCCATCGCCAACGTTCTTAAACTTTTCTCCCCAATCAGGAATTAACACTCTCCATTAGAGCTTCCTCAAGCAAAAAGCAAGAAATCAATGTTTCCCAGTGGAGTTTCCTCAAATAAGAAACAGGAAATAATCCCTTGAATATTGAAGATATACATACTCTTCATCCCCAACAACAATCAGGGATTTATTTTCCCCAGACTAAGATGCTGCTCAAATTTGCAAATGCACTTCAATAACATTTCACATTCACCATCATTTACCAATATCATAGCATATGCATACAAAACGCATATATCACAGTCTCATTTATTTTGAGAACTTCATTACGCAATGAACTCCATACATCATGACATTTCATACAGATAACCCTTTATCTTTTCAGGTAAAGTCTATAAACAGACGAATATCATCAACTATCTACATGACCAGAAAAATTTCTTCAGAAACTAAATTCTGACAAGTACTTCCCTCAAAGGCTTTCCCTATAAAGTCATTCTGAAAAATATCTCTTCTAGATGAAGTCAGGTGTAGACATCTTCTAGTGCATCATTCAGACGAAATCAAGTGCAGATTCCTTCCGGTACCCTGTTGAAGTAGTAGTCGTCAAAGATTCCTTCATTACCTGCTGAAGTAGTAGTTATCCAAGATTCCTTCATTACCTGTTGAAGTAGTAGTCGTAAGATTCCTTCATTACCTATTGAAGTAGTAGTCATAAGATTCCTTTATTACCTGTTGAAGTAGTAGTCATAAGATTCCTTCATTACCTGTTGAAGTAGTAGTCGTCAGATTCCTTCATTACCTACTGAAGTAGTAGTCATCCAAGATTCCTTCATTACTTGTTGAAGTAGTACTTGTCAGATTCCTTCATTACCTGCTGAAGTAGTAGTCGTCCAAGATTCCTTCATTACCTGTTGAAGTAGTAGTTGTCCAAGATTCCTTCATTACCTTCTGAAGTAGTAGTCATCCAAGATTCCTTCATTTCCTGATGAAGTAATAGTCATCCAAGATTCCTTCATTACCTATTGAAGTAGTAGTCGTAAGATTCCTTCATTACCTGCTGAAGTAGTAGTCATCATAGATTCCTTAATTACCAACTGAAGTAGTAGTAATCAAAGATTCCTTCATTACCTACTGAAGTAGTAGTCTTCAGATTCCTTCATTACCTGTTGAAGTAGTAGTCGTCTGATTCCTTCATTTCCTGTTGAAGTAGTAGTCGTCAGATTCCTTCATTACCCGCTGAAGTAGTAGTCGTCATAGATTCCTTCATTACCTGTTGAATTAGTAGTCATCATAGATTTCTTCATTACTTGCTGAAGTAGTAGTCGTCAAAGATTCCTTCATTACCTGCTGAAGTTGTAGTCGTCAAAGATTCCTTCATTATACATTGCAGTCAAGTTTATACTTACCAGCAGTCACTTTGGATGGCATCTATAAGCCCATCTCCGATAGCTCTTTATCACCCCTCCAAATGGCATCTGTAGGCCCATTCCTGATATCATCAACCAACATTGTTACTTCATTGGAGTGCAAATTTCAGGGCACTCTAGTGTTCAATCATCTTCCACCTTCAGATCAAGAAAGGCAGACAAACCAATCTAAATCTTCAGGTTTAAGAAGATTGAACAGGGGCAACTGTTGTGTAATCTCAAGCCTCAACTTAACTTTAGTTTTGATGAAAGACAAACAAGCTAGTTTGATGAAAGACAAACAAGCACTATGGCAAGAAGGAAAGGAAGTGGAATTAACTTAAAGCATCATTCACTCAAAGCTTCAAGGATCATGGCAAGCAATCAAGTATATCAATTCTCATTTGAACTACATTGATTAGAAATGCTCAAAAATGATATACACACTTGCCACAACAATTCACTTAAATTTTAAAACAAATTCTAAGTTTTTCTCTACTGTAAATCGATTAACATCTTGTGTAAATCGATTTACACATGCTTTTTCAAAAACTGATTATCTCTGGCAGCAATCGATTTACATGAAGTGTAAATCGATTGATCACAGAACAATGTGAATTTTTAACTCTTGTAAATCGATTTACACAACATGCTAATCGATTTACACTTCAAATTTTTTGAAAACATGAACGTTACAAACACGTGCAATCGATTTACATCTTATGCAAATCGATTTACACATTGTAACTTTTGAAAAATCTGAACTGGTTTCAAGATATCCTTCACACCTTTTCTCCAATAGATGCATGTTCATACATTGCATCCTCTCAAGTTTTTAAAACAAAAAAGTGGTATCCATTTGGAAAGGTATCTTGATTACTTTAAATTAAAAATCTTTCAAATCATAAACAACTCTTCTCTTATGCAATAATTCTGAACTTTGTAAAGTATTCAAACTTCATATTTCTTAACTTTTAAGAACAAAGATTTTCTGCACTTTCACACATATAAAGAACAGAAATATTTGAGCATTATCTAACCATTGTGTTACAGTTTGAATTGCTTACAAGAGAAGAAAGAATAAACTTCATTGAAGTCACTCTATGTGATCAACATCTTTCAAGAAAACATACTTCATAGAATTATACAAAGTGTAACTTATTTCCAGGATTGTTGGAATTAAGAATTAGAATACTTTTGTTCCTTGTTGTCCATTGTTGGAAACAAGAGGTATCTTTTGAGAGGATTGTTCTCAAGAGACTTATTGGTATTTGTTAGGTTCTTTAGTTGATAAGACCAGGAAGAGTCTTGTAAAAGTTCTAACAAAATAGTGAAATCTCTTGCGTGTTTGCAAGGGGACTGGACGTACTTCCGGGGTGTGGAAGGAACCAGGATAAATATCCGTGTCTCTTTACTTTCTACACTTTACAGTTTTCCAAAGCACTAAATCAAAACCAGAAAGTATAAAATAAGTCAAAAATCGACCACCACCTAATTTACCCCCCCCTCTTAGGCGCAATCTTAAACTTACAATTGGTATCAGAGCAGGTTATAGGTAACCTGCTCCTAGAGATCCAGAATGGCTTCCGCAAATCATCAACCCGTTTTCAGAGATGGTGGTAGTAACAACAAGTCTCCTCTATTCTGTGGTGAATATTTTGACTTCTGGAAAATACGCATGAAGGCGCATTTAGAAGCACAAGGAGAGGAAGTATGGGATGCTGTTGAAAATGGTCTATTTATCTCGGTAACGGTAATCAATGGCGTTGGCTCTTCAAAGCCTAAAACTGCATGGGACGACGATGATAAAAAGAAAGTCCTCTATGACAAAAAGGCAATAAACCTTCTTCAAGGTGCACTTAGTATGGACGAATTTTTCCGTGTCTCGACATGCAGAACAGCAAAGGAAATATGGGATACCTTGGTACAAACTCATGAAGGAATGACTGAAGTAAAAAGATCAAGGCTAAATACCCTAAGTCAAGAATACGAACTATTTCGAATGCAGCCTGGAGAATCCATTCTTGACTTACAAAAGAGATTTGTGCATTTGACAAATCACTTAAGTGCTCTTGGTAAAACCTTGACAAATGATGAACTCAACTTGAAAGTCCTTAGATCACTGACTAGGGAATGGCAACCAAAGGTAACGACAATCTCGGAAAAGAAGAGTCTCTCCGCAATGACTTCCGCTACACTATTTGGAAAACTTCAAGAATACGAAACGGAACTCGGTAGACTTGAAAAACATGAGAACCTAGAAAAGAAGTCCAAAAACATTGCTTTAAAAATTGATTTAAAGGAAGTTGTAAAAGAAGACAATCCGGAAGAAGATGAAAATTTCATGCTTCTTGTTAAAAGACTTGGGAAGTTTTTTGGCAGAAATGACAAAGGCGGATCTCATGCACATAAGAGAAAGCACTTCAAGAAAAGAGAAGCCTCCACATCAACACAAGATGTCTCATGTTACGAATGTGGAAAGCAATGACATATCAAGCCAAAATGTCCAAATCTTCCAAAGAAGAACAGATTCAAAGGAAAGGACTCAAAACAAAAGAAAGCCTACATAGCATGGGAAGATAATGATATGAGTAGTTCATCGGAATCGAAAAGCGACGAATGTGCAAATTTCGCCTTAATGGCATCGCATCACTCCGATGACGAAGAAGAGGTTAGTAATAAATTTACTCTTTTTAATGATGATGTTCAAGGTGCAATTGATGAACTCTTGAAAGAATGCAAAAGTTTATACAAAAAGGTGTCAAACCAAGAAAAAGAACTTCTAATTTTTCTAGAAAAAATTGACACCATGACTAAAGATTTTGATCTTCAAAAATAGAATTTTATAAAAGAAAAGGAAAACTTTGCATGCTCCAAGTGTGAATCAAATGTCTTTCAAATTGTTCAATTGAAAAGAGTCATTGAACGATATGAAAAAGGACAAATAGGATTGGAAGGATTACTAAGCCAACAACGTTATCCAAATGATAAAAGAGGTCTTGGTTATGTGAATACTAAGAAACCAAGTAACAATCCCACTGTTTTTGTAAAGGCTAGTAATAGTTCCAATCCCAATAGAATAGAAAAGAAGCAAGTTCTTCATAATCATCAAAATAAAAAGGCTAATGTATCTAAAAGAAAACAAATTCCTAGATACAAGAGCAAATTTGTTCCAAACTGTTTTTACTGTGGTATTATTGGACACACACCCAATGCATGCTATATTAGAAATTTTAGTATGGCTAGTGGACACTATGCATGGGTGAAAAAGGGAACTAACTATGAAGGACCCAAGGCCACTTGGGTACCTAACAAGAAATAATTTGTTTTTGTAGGTATGCTTGAAATCCACATTAAATCTTTGGTATCTTGACAGTGGATGTTCAAAGCATATGACAGGAGATGTACACCAATTTTCATATCTAGTACATAAAGCCAAAGGGTATGTCACCTATGGAGACAACACCAAAGGAAAGATTCTTGGTGTTGGAATAGTTGGCACACCTCCATCCATTCAAATTGAGGATGTTCTCTATATTGAAGGATTAAAGCACAACCTTCTTAGCATAAGTCAACTTTGCGATAAAGGGTTCAAAATCAAATTCAACAAAGAAGAATGCCTTATTATGGATGAGGCAACCAATGAGGTAAAACTCAAAGGTATAAGATATAACAATATTTTTATGATTACTCTAGATGATTTGTCTATGAAGGTACAATGTCTTATGGTAAACAACAATGACGCTTGGTTATGGCACAAGAGGATTGCTCACATACACATGGAGCACTTGAACAAATTGGTTAAGCATGACTTAGTTATTGGTCTACCAAAGATGAAGTTCATCAAAGACAAATTATGTAGTGCATGCCAAAAGGGAAAATAGACCAAATCAACTTTCAAACCAAATAATGTGGTTTCAACAACAAGACCACTTCAATTGTTGCACATGGATCTTTTTGGTCCATCTAGAACAAGAAGCTTCAGAGGTAACATTTATGCTTTAGTTATTGTAGATGATTTTTCCCGTTTTACTTGGACTTTGTTTTTAGTGCACAAAAATGAAGCATTCAAGGCATTCAAGGCATTCAAGAGATATGCAAAACAAGTTCAAAATGAGAAGTCATTAAAGATAACATCAATCCGAAGTGATCATGGTGGAGAGTTCCAAAACAGTCTATTTGAAGAATTTTGTGAAGAAAATGGGATCTTCCACAATTTTTCAGCACCGAGAACTCCACAACAAAATGGAGTAGTTGAAAGGAAAAATAGGTCTTTGGTGGAGCTTGCAAGAACCATGCTAAGTGACTCAAGTTTGCCTAAATATTTTTGGGCGGATGCGGTAAGCACGGTATGTTACATAAGCAATCGCGTGATCATAAGACCTATACTAAAGAAAACTCCATATGAGATTTACAAAGGAAGAAAACAAAATATCTCTCACTTTCACATTTTCGGGTGCAAATGTTTTGTCCTTAACAACGACAAAGACAATCTCGGTAAGTTCGATGAAAAATCGGATGAAGGTATTTTTCTTGGTTACTCCCTTTCTAGCAAAGCTTTTAGAATTTCCAATAAAAGAACTTTAACTATAGAAGAATCAATGCATGTTTCTTTTGATGAATCTAACACCTCCAAGGAGGAAGTTGTTATTTGTGATGATGATGATTCTATAGATTTATCTCATGAGAATTCTTGTGGAGATGGCAAAATTGTCAATCCGGAACAAACACATGAACATTCACATCAAAATGAAAATGATGATGATCTTCCTCAAGAATGGAGAACTCATCGTGATCATCCAATTGACAACATAATTGGAGATATTAGCAAAGGGGTATCTACACGGCTAAATCTTAAGGATGCATGCTTAAATATGGCTTTTGTATCTCAAGTTGAACCTACTAAAGTGGCTCAAGCACTAGAAGATAATCAATGGATCCTTGCCATGCAAGAGGATCTAAACCAATTCGAGAGGAACGAAGTTTGGGAACTTGTTCCTAATCCAGGAAATAAACGTATCATTGGAACAAAATGGGTTTTCAAAAACAAGATGGATGAAAATGGTATAATCACTCGAAACAAGGCAAGACTAGTTGCTCAAGGATATAACCAAGAGGAAGGAATTGATTTTGAAGAAACTTTTGCTCCGGTAGCACGTTTGGAAGCAATAAGACTATTACTTGCATATGCATGCTCATTGGACTTTGAACTTTTTCAAATGGATGTAAAAAGCGCATTTCTCAACGGATTCATAAATGAAGAAGTCTATGTAAAGCAACCTCCCGGATTTGAATACTTTAAACATCCTAATCATGTCTTCAAATTGAAGAAAGCTCTCTATGGGCTGAAGCAAGCACCAAAGGCATGGTATGATAGACTAAGCACATTCCTATGTGAAAAAGGGTTTGTAAAGGGTAAAGTTGATACCACTCTCTTCATAAAAAATGTTAATCATCATACTCTACTTGTACAAATCTATGTAGATGATATTGTTTTCGGTTCAACTAACCAAAATATGTGCAAGGAATTTTCATCTATGATGCAAGGAGAGTTTGAGATGTCTATGATAGGAAGATTGAATTTCTTTCTCGGTCTTCAAATTAAGCAACTCAAACATGGTATCTTCGTAAACCAATCAAAATATTGCAAAGACATTATAAAGAAGTTTGAGATGGAAAGTAGCAAAGAAAGTGCAATTCCTATGGAATCCGGCACCTATCTTGATCCAGATGAATCAGGGAACTCTATTGACATAACTAAGTATCGTGGAATGATTGGCTCACTCATCTATTTAACAGTAAGTAGACCTGACATCATGTTCAGCGTTTGCCTATGTGCAAGATATCAAGCCAATCCTAAAGAGTCTCACCTTGCAGCAGTCAAGCGCATAATAAAATATCTCAAAGGAACAACCAACGTCGGATTATGGTATCCAAAAGGTAGTATGTGCAATCTAGTTGGTTATTCTGATGTTGACTATGCAGGTTGTAAGACTGATCGCAAAAGTACAAGTGGAACATGTCACATTCTCGGAAATGCCTTGGTTTCATGGTCATGCAAAAAGCAAGCAAGCGTCGCTCTCAGCACTGCCGAAGCAGAATACATTGCGGCTGGAAGTGGATGCGCTCAAATTCTTTGGCTAAAACAACAGTTACTTAACTATGGAGTAAACCTTGGATGCATTCCACTTCGATGTGATAACACAAGCGCGATCAACATTACAAAAAATCCAGTTATGCATTCCCGGACAAAACACATTGACATCAGACATCATTTCATCCGAGATCACGTACTCAAAGGAGATGTCGAGATTACTTTTATGGACACTCAAAATCAACTCGCGGACATCTTCACAAAACCACTTGCAAAGGATGCATTTTTCAAAATTCGTCGTGAACTCGGAATCCTCGATGAACAAGATATATAAGGTGCACTCTATCCTTAACTATACTTTACTGTACATATATATGGGTTTAGACAATGTTTCAAATGTTAAAAATACTGTTTTTAAAAATTTTTCTTTAAGTAAATCGATTTACTTGATGTGCAAATCGATTTACCACTGAAGCAAAACTTTTTTTAATAAAATCTTTTGTGTAAATCGATTTACACAGTATGTAAATCGATTTACCACTGAACGAAAATTATTTTTCATAAAAATTCTCTGTGTAAATCGATTTAACCAAGGGGCAAATCGATTTACCACAGAATCTGAAGCATTTTGTTTTGTACTTTTTCTATGCAAATTAATTTTTCAACATGTGATATTTTTCATTCTGTTTCCAACTGTTATAAGTATCACTTTATGTTGCATCTTTCCCTTCTTTTTGATAATGTCAAAGGGGGAGAAGGATGTGATAGCACTTTATGGTTGTTTGTTTCAATTTTCTTTACAGGGCAAGTTTTCAAAACTTTTTTTCCATAGGGGGAGAAATCTACCTTAGGGGGAGAAAACTCTTTTTGCTCCAACTCTGAACAACTCATAAAGAAAGATGGTTTGTCATCATAAAAAAGGGGGAGAATGTAATCTCAAGCCTCAACTCAACTTTAGTTTTGATGAAAGACAAACAAGCTAGTTTGATGAAAGACAAACAAGCACTATGGAAAGAAGGAAAAGAAGTGGAATTAGCTTAAAGCATCATTCACTCAAAGCTTCAAGGATCATGGAAAGCAATCAAGTATATCAATTCTAATTTGAACTACATTGATTAGAAATGCTCAAAAATGATATACACACTTGCCACAACAATTCACTTAAATTTTAAAACAAATTCTAAGTTTTTCTCTGCTGTAAATCGATTAACATCTTGTGTAAATCGATTTACACATGCTTTTTCAAAAAATGATTGTCTCTGGCAGCAATCGATTTACATGAAGTGTAAATCGATTGATCACAGAATAATGTGAATTTTTAACTCTTGTAAATCGATTTACACAACATGCTAATCGATTCACACTTCAAATTTTTTGAAAACATAAACGTTACAAACACGTGCAATAAATTTACATCTTATGCAAATCGATTTACACATTGTAACTTTTGAAAAATCTGAACTGGTTTCAAGATATCCTTCACACCTTTTCTCCAATAGATGCATGGTCATACATTGCATCCTCTCAAGTTTTTCAAACAGAAAAGTGGTGTCCATTTGGAAAGGTATCTTGATTACTTTAAATTAAAAATCTTTCAAATCATAAACAACTCTTCTCTTATGCAATAATTCTGAACTTTGTAAAATATTCAAACTTCATATTTCTTAACTTTTAAGAACAAAGATTTTCTGCACTTTCACACATATAAAGAATAGAAATCTTTGAGCATTATCTAACCATTGTGTTACAGTTTGAATTGCTTACAAGAGAAGAAAGAAGAAACTTCATTGAAGTCACTCTATGTGATCAACATCTTTCAAGAAAACATACTTCATAGAATCATACAAAGTGTAACTTATTTCCAGGATTGTTGGAATTAAGAATTAGAATACTTTTGTTACTTGTTGTCCATTGTTGGAAACAAGAGGTATCTTTTGAGAGGATTGTTCTCAAGAGACTTATTGGAAATCCAAGAGGGTGTTCTTGGTATTTGTTAGGTTCTTTAGTTGATAAGACTAGGAAGAGTCTTGTAAAAGTTCTAACAAAATAGTGAAATCTCTTGCGTGTTTGCAAGGGGACTGGACGTACTTCCGGGGTGTGGAAGGAAGCAGGATACATCTCCGTGTCTCTTTACTTTCTGCACTTTACAGTTTTCCAAAGCACTAAATCAAAACCAGAAAGTATAAAATAAGTCAAAAATCGACCACCACCTAATTCACCCCCCCTCTTAGGCCCAATCTTAAACTCACATGTTGCACCCCAAAATTTCCCCTCCCATTTTATTCAAGGCATTCTCATTAAGGTCCTCAAATTTCTCAAGGTTGACCAAGAATTGATCAGACAAATTCTCCTTCTAAGCAATGTCCTTTCAATTTTCACTAAGATGTGTGAGCTCCAAAGGTCTCAAATGTTTTCCATGGTCCTATTATGTCTTCAAGTTTGTCCATGCCAAGTTTCATTCCCTACAACTTCTCTTTTATCCTCAAGCTCAATGGGATGTAAGTCGAAAGCTAAAAATTGCCTAAGAGATTCTGGGTCAAAGCAGCTTCGATAGCAGTATGTGTTCTAATTATATGCCCAACGAAGCAGTGTTAGCTGGGAATTTCGATTACACAAGTTTTTAATCATTGACACTATGATCGAAGAAAGGATAGTTCAAAAGGAAGGGTGAGGAGGTTTTTATGAATTTTTCGATTGATGAAGAGCTAGTAAAGAGCTTCAAAAGGTTTCATTTTCGAACTATTCAAAAAATAAGCTATTTGAAGCATTACAAGGAAAGACATTTTGATTGAATTGGCGCTTAGAAAAGAAGAAGATTTTGAATTCAAAAGCTTCGAGGAAACACATGGAAGTCTAATGGTTCGAAGGACATGCAACCTTCGAACGGGGCGTGATTTCATAGAAGGACTTAGGGTTGAATCAGCCAAATATAAGTCATCTTAGAGTTTTTTTATCAATGTGTTTCAGGCATGTACCTAAATAGGCGAGGAAGGATTTAAATGATCAAAGTGAAGTATTGGTGCTCACAGGTTATCATTCGATTGGTGCATACAAGCTGTATTCACCAATCAAAGATAAACTAGTAATCAGTGAAGATGGTCTTGTAGACGAAAGCAAAGGGTTGGACTGGATTCAAAGTTCACTTCTATAAGAAAAAGAACAGAATGAAGCTTCCACCAAGTCAAGATGATGAGGTGATACTTCGATTGGTCAAATTGAAGGAAAGGAGATCGAAAATAATAGAACGAAGCTTCAACAAGTCAAGATGAAGAGGTGATACTTCGATTGGTCGAATGGAAGGAAAGGAGATTGAAAGGAACAAGAACTGGGTTCGACTAGGCTGATTGGAAATGAAAATTTTCTAGATCAAGCAACCAATGCAGATGGTGACTTGATCGAAGAAGACATGATGATGAAGCTTTAAGAAATTCCAATTGGAACTCAGAGCCATCGAAAAGAACAAAGCTTGGGAGATTTTCGAAAGAATCAATTGATGTGAAATGGAGCTACAAGTTGAAACGAAATCCTAATGGGACGAAGCTTGTTGGGCTTGGACTGATTAGCTCAAAGCCCAAATTCATGCAAAACACCAACCACAACCTGTCCAGGTTCACTCAGAGTTCAAAATTGCATGAAATATCTCAAAATGGCAGCTTTTCAAATCTGATTATTTTGCTTTCAAAGCCATAGTTAATGAATGATTCATGACATATTTGTTCACCACTACTCCCCTTTAAATCCAAGGCCAAATCAGAAGCAGACACAGATAAAAAATTTGCCTCAAAGAGTCACACAAAAACACTGCCTCAGAAAAACTCTCAAAAATCTGATAAGTTGTCAAAATTCAAAACCAGCTTCGCAGGCCTTCTCAATCCAAACTAACGCCCAAATCATTCTCCCGAGACTTCCAAGAAGCTACCCAGGCCCTTACACGAGCAGTTCCACGCCCATGGTTACAGATCGAAGCATCTCCGATTGGTAAGGATTTACAAAATCAAAATTGTATTTCCAGGCCATTTAAATACATATTGCTTGCATATTTGCGCTACTAATGTTGTTTGTGTTTGTATGAACATATCACATGTAAGATAACGTGCAGGAATAAGATCGTGCCATCGTTAGGGAACGATCTGAATTTGCCTTTGAAGCTCATGATATAGGAAATTTCAAGCCAAAACAACCCAGATTCAGACTCAAGGGGTTCGAATTAGGGGGAGGTTCGAATCAAAGGGGAGAGACCTGGGTTCGATACACAGGTCGTTCATTTCATTTTTTTCTAACAATTGTCTTGCAGATCCAATACTTGCATATTCCACGCGTACACCATACACCACATGATCATAACCAATGGATTCCCATCTGATCCAGATCTGAAGGCCTTAGACGTGTGCCTGACCATCAACCTTCAAAGAACTCCCTCATTTAATCCAACTCCAGTCTGGGCTTCTCCCTGGTTGGGCTTTACAAAAATCCAAACCACGCCCCCTGTTTACTTTTGCTACTAGGCCCATCTTTATTTTCTCGTTGTATTCATCTTATTTATTTCTTTTATTTCCTTTCTTTCTATTTTAATCAATAAACAAATCTAAAAATCACATAAAAATAGATTTAGAATTTTTCTTAATTAAATTTTAATTTTGGTAAATTAATTAACTAATCACTTTAACATTGTTTTAAAAAAATCAAATAGACTTAGGATTAATTTCATTTCTTAATTAAAACAAAAAAAAAACAAAAAGATTTTTTCTTATACCTTAGGATTTTTAGACGTATTTTCAATTCGCGCACGTTAATTATCTTTCGTATTTAATTTCATATTTTTGTAACTGCCTACTGAATGTAATAGAATTAATGAGGACTTTATATTTACCATTTTCTTTATTTTTCTCCTAGTTTTGGACATGTAATTAATCCCCCTCCCCGAAGCCTTGTAATAGTTTAGGATTTACATTTCCACACTTTTAATTTCTGCAAACTATTAACTTTTAGATGTATGCGTAATAGGACTGTATGGAAAGAGATTTAAATCAAATGTTAGCAAACCTAAATGCAAAGATAAATAATTGAATACAACACAATTGCATATGTACACCTCTAGGGTATCCCACTTTGGTTGTCTTTGGAAAAAACAGTCACAACTCTCGAAATGTGAGAGATTTTAGTGGCTACCCTCCCGTTTAAAGATCATATGTCCCTCGATGACCCTCTCGACGTTTCCTCGGTAAAGTGATCTTAAAACCCTAGGGTAGTTACTAAAGTTTCTTTCCCAGTTTCCTTTGAGACTATACAAACATCCCTTTGATTGTCCCTCAGACATCCAATGACTAGGGCTACCTACTCACTAATAGCAGGATAACACTGTCTAAAGGAAAAGAGGAAAAGAACAACCCTTTCGAGTAAAAGTAGATAGTTCTTAGATGTTATGCTCAAAATAAAATCTTTACACTTACACAAAACACCTTTCAAAAACATTTTCAAAATGCTTTATCAACACTCTTGAGGACTGATACAAGAGTTATCATAAAGCAAGCTGCCTTACTATTGACATTTCAAATACTTTTTTAAAACATACAAAGCACAAGGTTTTTCAAATAAGATAAGCACCTAAGAGCCCATAGATAACTACGGATGGAAAGGGTGCTAACAACTTCCCTTTTCATAATCTACCCCCTTACTCAGAAAACTCTCGAAAGGTCTTTTTCTGTTCATTTCACCCTTTCCTTGGTTAGTTAAAAGAAAAGTCGGTGGCGACTCTTGCTTACTTCAACATTTGCGAATACAAACGTAAAACCAGTATAACAGTCATTTCTCCCACCGTATAACAGGGAGTCATTGTGTTGAGATCTTTAATTGTAGGTTCTCTAACATATCTAGCATACGCCGTAGCAGGAATTAATGCATCGTCATCAATAGTTATAAATTCAGCAGGACCATCTTCAATCATATTCACTTCATTATCATCTCTATTATAAGTGATGGTGACCTCTCTCTCATCCATCAACCTCTGAATGTCTCTTCTTATAGCAAGGTATCCACGCAGTTTTCTAGTGCAGACTCCACATGCGACATGACTGTTTCTAACAAGAGCAAGTCTGTATAAACTGGCATGCATCTGAACCAATGACTCCCTAACATATCAGATGTCAAAAACTTGATACTTTCCAGGGCAACCATCTAACATATTCACTTAATTATCATTTCAGTATATAGTGATTGTTCTGAGACCCTGATCTAGCAGGCGTTGAAGGCCTCTCTTTACAATATGACATCCACGAGAATCTCTATAACAGATCTGACAAGAATCATTGTTGTGTCGCTCTACACCATTCATACTACAAAGGGTAACATGCATTTGTACCATGTCCCCCCTCAACTGATATACATCAAAGATGCGGTATTCTCTAGAGCACCCATCCACCATATTCATAGCATGTTCTCCATGGTTAGGTAGTGGATTAGCTTGTACATTCAGACAAACATCTCTAAATGATAAGAGATCACTTCTGACCAATTTCTGGACTTCAATCTTCAGTGGGAAACAATTTTCAATACTATGACCAGGAGCTCCTTAGTTAAAAGCATAATGAGCATCTGCCTTATACCAGTATGGGATGCCTTTTAGGATAGCATGTGGTGTTCTTGTCTGAACCAAATTCTTTTGCAAAAATCCAGGTAACAACTCTTCATAAGTCATCGGGATTGGGTAAAAACGCGGCGCACTTCTTACTATGTTTTGTTGATTGTTGTATATTGATTGTTGATTATTGTAAGCATGTTGCTGAGGCTACTGTGTGTTGTAAGCCTGTTGCCAAGGCTGCTGAACTTGTTAAGGGAACTGTGGCTGGTAAGTTGGTGCTGGATTAATGACGGAAGTGACGACTGCAACATGTTGTTATGGATACCTTCTTCTTGTTATTCTGGATGATACTACACTGACATCTTGTTCTTTCTTCTTTGGGAAACTACTTCCAAATTTTCTGACGCCACTTGATGAACCGACTTCTTTGGTCAATCATCCCGCACAGACACCTTCCTCAAGTCGTATTCCCATATTCACCATTTTAGTGAAATCATTTGGTGCATTCACAATCATTCTTTCATAGTAATACAAGCCTAAGGTATTCAGAAATATTTTGGTCATTTCCTTCTCCTCCAGTGGTGGACTAATTTGGGCAGAAACCTCCCACCATCTTTGTGCATATTTCTTGAAACATCCCTTGTCTTTCGGGGACATAGCTTAGAGTTGATCTCTATCCGGAGCAATGTTTACATTATATTTATACTGGTGAACAAAGGCTTCACCAAGGTCTCTGAAAGTGTGGATCTGTGTGCTATCCAAACTCATGTTCCACCTGAGAGCAACACCAGACAAACTATCTTGAAAGTAGTTGATCAACAACTGGTTGTTATCCGTTTGAGTTGACATTTTTCTGGCATACATAGTCAAGTGACTTTCTGGGCAAGAATTCCCTTTGTAATTTTCAAAGTCAGGTACTTTGAGCTGGTGTCTTCACATTTGGCACCAGGCATAAGTCATAAGCATTATTTCCAAATAGGTCTTTCCCATGAAGGGCTTTAAGTTATTTCTGCATTTCTTGAAACTGATTTTGGAACTCATCCATTCTTTCCTCAACACCCAAACATTTAGACGGTTCGACATGATAAACTTGTTCATTTCCAAACGGGACAATATGTACTACAAAAGGAGGAATAGTCATTACATGAGGAGTAATAACCATCCCATGAGGGGGAATAGACATTAAATGTTTCATTGCGGGAACTTCAACATCAGGTTGGTATCCCTGAGGCATAAAGTTGAGCGGTATGCCCCAAGGATATCCATGTGGCATATGATACCACGAAACACTGACCGGTGCTACTGAAACAGGAGTGGTAACAACTTCAAAGATCACTATGGTATGGACTTGTGCTTGAGTTGAACGAGGAGATGGGGGAGTCGGTGACTGATTCTGAGCAGTCACCAAATTCTCCAGCATAGTTGTCAATCTTTTCATTTCGGCCCGAAGGGTAGTCACCTCTTCACGAAGCTTGTAGTTTTCTTGACTCCATTGGAGAGAAAAGGCACAAGTAAGACTCTAGAATGCAAACACTGGATGATGAATGATGAATGATATGAGACACAAAAATTATTTTTTTATTTTTTATTTTTCGATAGTTTTTAAGGAACTTATAAATTTGCAAACATTTGTAAAGGAAATAATACTTTAAAAATAGCCAGAAAAAACTTCATTTCATTAATCATGGAAGGATTAATTTTGAAGTATACTTTCAAAAGATCTTAAAAAGACAAGAGGAAAACAGTTAAATCATTGGGTCCTAAAGAGTCCCATCTGAAGAACTGAATCCTCCTCGCAGCTCGAGCCTCTTGATCTTCTCCTTGTAAAAGTCTTCCATCTCCGTCTTCACTTTGACCAACAAATTAATAACTTTTTGCCAAGAATCGGAAGCGAGACCATCATCTATCAAATCTTTATGTTTCCTCTTCCTCTCTTTGGCACACCACTTGAGCAAAGCGACCTTTCGGAGAAGTTTACCATCTTGTTCTACAAACCAACCATCTTAAAGAAAGAGCACATCTTCTTTGTCCTTCAACTGTCTTTCCAAAACCCTTTTTTCATACTCTGAGATGTGATATTTTTATTCCCAAGTATTTCTTTCCAACTCCATCCTAGCCAAAATTTCCTGATACTCCTCCATATTCTCAATGGGAATGATGGAAGATGAAGGTGCAAGTAAAGGTTGAGAAGGTTTTTCAAGCAAATAGGGCATCTTGAGCTTGTGTCATACCCCAAATTTTCCCGTGGTGGTGTTAAAATCAATTCATTTTATTTTTTAGACATTTAATCATGTTTATTTTTACGTTATTGCATTTTTTTTAAAGTTACATTAGGCATACATGTTGAATCATGATGTATTTGTTTGTTTAGATATAATAGGGAGGGGTGTATTTATTATTTTACTTTCGTCTAATTAAATCAAATGGACCATTAAGCTTTATAAGGGCCTATTAGATTCATTGATTTGGGTTGGCCAAAGTCAACATTTGATTTTTCTTATTTTTATTATTATTTAGCCATTATTATTATTTTTGAAAAAGTATAAGTATTAAAGAGAGGTTGACCCGAAGTCAACTCCCTCTGGTTATACAATTTTTTTTACATTACATTATTACTATTACTTTTTATTTATTTATTTAAAATTTGTTGACCAAGTCAACATTAGGCTAAAACCCTAATTCCCAAAGATGCGCCATATGTGGACTCTTCATCCACAAGTCAAACCAAGTCCAGAAATTTCATAAGTTGGAAATTAAATATTTTCAAGATTTTGATTGAGGAAATATTTGAATTGAAATTTGTACATCAGAATCGTCCAGATACATTGATATAACGCAAACCCTAGATCTAATTTACAATATAATCAAATCTAATCCTAAAAATGGTTATGATTGAATCAATCAAACAATATAACTGCTAATCATCTAACAATATTTCCTAAAATAATCTATTCTAAAACCTATATAAACCCTAAAACTAAACCTAAGAAGGGGGCAGAAAAATGAATTGGAGAATCCTTTGGTCGAAGCCTTGCTGCATCTTCAAATCTTCGGATCTTGAGACCAGAGATTTGAGGATTGAAGAGAAGCTCGTTGTTGCGCCTTTATTTTCATCGTACCTAAAACAAAGAGAAGAATGAGATTATAGAAAGGGAATTGGAAAACTAGAAGAAGATATCACATAAAGATTCATTGCATGGACGATAATCCTAAAAACTTAGCTTAGGTTTTTTTATGTTGTTGATTGGTGTTGCTCTTCTATGATTTTTGTTTGGATTGGGGTTTTTGGGTTTTGATTTTAGTTTAGGGTTAGGATTAGGGTAAAACACATTAGAGTTTTGTGATTTGGGTTAGGGTTAGGTACAAACATATTAGGGTCTGATGATTTGGTTAGGGTTGGAGAAGTGGGGTTAGGGTTTGTATGGTTTGGATGAAGATTGTTAGGGTTGCATTTGATCTTCATAGGGTTCTTGCAAACCCAGATGAAGATGTGAAGGTTTCTGGGATTTGGATTGAAGGTCAGATGAAAATATGAAGATTCGGGCTAGGGATTGGATGAAGGTTTAAAGATTCATAATGGTTATTGATGAAGGTGGTGGTTCCCTATAGCAACCAATGACAAAAGGGATTTCCGGCCGGTGGCGCCCACGGCGAAGGCGATTTCCGATCGCTAGAATTATAGAGAGAGGGAAGAGCCCATCTCTCTAGAAATTACAAATGTTTTGTTTTGTTTGGTGTAGAGAGAGAAGGGAAGGAGAAAAATGAGCCCCGAGCTCTTGTTTTCGTTTAAATAATACTCTCTCTGTCTTCAGATGCACGCCAGGTGGCTCATTGAGAGTCCCTGGATAAGGTGACCATTGAATGGTTACCTGTGCTTTATTTACCATACTCCCTCAGTCAATATTGAATCCCTTCCATCCGTTTGGATTACCTACATAGCAACGCTCCAGGGCTAGACCCTTAGGGCTGTTGGATTAAATGTACGTTACAGATCCCCTTACCCTCATGATAATATCATGCACCTCCCCTGTAATATGGTGGGAGAACTGACTTGGGATGTTTCGCGTTTTATCGCAATTATTGCGGATAGGAAGATTCGCCACCGACTTTTCTTTTATCCAAAAGGAAAGGTGGAAAATAATAGGAAAGACCTTTGAGATTATTTCTTGAGTTCGGGGGGTAGATTATGAAAAAGGAAAGTGTTAGCACCTTTTTCATCCATAGGTATCTATGGGCTCTTAGTAGCTTGCTAGATCACTTGCTTTGTTTGAAAATGTGCTTTATAGTGGTTTTTGAAAGTATTTTTGAAAAGGCACATTCGTTTAGGCAAACTTTATAACGGTTCTTGTGTTGTAAGAACATGTACAAAGTGTTGGACTTTTGAAAATATTTCATGTTTTGAAAGTGTTTGGTGTATTTGAAAATGAGCAAGGATATTTGTTTTGAAAGTGAGCAAGCAACTAAGAACGTTTCTAACTACTCAAAAGTCTTTTGTTCATTTCTTCCTTTCCTTTGATATTGCTATCTTACCATTGATTGGTAAGAAGCCTTATCTTTAGATGTAAAGGGACGGGCGTGAGTCATCGTATAGTCATGATACCAATGTTGTAATATGTCTTAGCATTTCTCTTTGAGGGACTAAGATCATTTGAAAGGCAACATTTGTAGCGTCATCAAGAGACTATGATCTTGTATTTCGATTGTTTTTGCTAAGACGTCTCATATGCATAACATGACCATTTTTAGACAACAAGTGGAGTTAACCCTAGGGGTGCATGTATGAATAGTGTGTTTTATTTGCATGCATTTAGTCTTTGATTAGTGGTGGCCTACTTGTTGTTTTTATCTTCCCATACAAATCCTACTTTACTAGCATTTATATGAAAGCGATAAATTGCGAAAAGTAAATATTATACGCTATTACAATCATTAGGGGGAGGGGGTGTACAAATATAAAAATGGGGATTGCAAGAAATTAAAGTCCTAATTATCTATTACAACCATATTGAAATAATGTTATTAAGAGAAGAAATAAATTTGCTTAAGAAAATATTTTTTTAGTCTCTTTGTTTTAAAAGAAATAAAATAAAGAATGTGAATATAAAAATGTTTTTTGGTGTTTTTGATTAATGAAAAATAAAAGTGATGATAAAAATAGTAAAGAAAAAGATTTGGAATCAGCGCATTGCTGAAAGTGAAGAAATAAGAGGCAGAAGTTCTAATTCTGATGCCCTCCAAAATAAGAAATAACATGTTAGCAGAAATGGGGAAGGTCATAAGTTCTGGGTCTGGGTACACCGAAGTTCAGAGGTTGCTGGGAACAAAGGAAAACCTAGAAGTTTTGATTGCTGAAGGAGTTTAGAAGCTCTAGTGCAGCTGGGATTCTAGGAGTTCTAATATCACTGGCAGGTCAGAAATTCTGGTTGTTTGAGAGAGTGAGGTGATAATGCTGTGTGGTGAGTATATCTAGAAGTTCTGATCTAGGAATATTGTCTGATAGATAAATGGGTAAATATGTCAATAAATGAACCTAAAAAATGATGCTTCGAGGCTAGAACACATGACCCTTAACATTAATGTCTAATGCACACACTTTCTACCACTAGGGTGGCTATACATCCAGTATTAGAAGCAAAAACATAAACATATACCATAAAGTACTCTGATGATGAACTTCATCTCTTTCTCCATGCTAGTCAGAGCGTCTGCAACTTAGTCATTTCTCAACAAAACAGAAAATGCGCACGTAGCAGTTATGGCAGGTTTCATCATGTTTCAAAAATATAAGATATCAGAACTATAAATCAGAAGAAAGCATGAATTTTGATAATCCTAATTCTGAGTCCTAATTTCTTCAAGAAGTTATGAACTGAAGTTCTCTCTACTTAGGAAAAAATACATGAAATCTGTGAATATGTACAGAATCAGAATCAGGATGTCTATATTGTATTTTTGAACATGCAAGTCTAACAATGCCTAAATGATATGATAAGAGTCAGCAGAAGCTTAACTTGCAGCTGGAAAATGTTCTGTGAGCTAGAGCCTGGTCCTGACTGTTGTGATGTTCTGGTCAGCTTCCTCACGTGCTCAAAAGGCTGGGACAACCTTTAACTTGAGGTATGAATGGCTGGAAAATTCTAGAACAACCAAGAAGCAAAATTCTGATTTTGGAATGGAAGTTGGTGGAGATGGAATTATAGTCTGAAAATAAAATTTGGGATGACTTCTAAATGTGTATCAGAAACTACGTTGATGATTTGGTCGAGAAACACTTGAGGAAAATTAGAATCTGAATGCAAAAATCAAAGACTAGCAGGTTTTTGTATTTGGGATGCAGCTTCAAGTTCTTGGGAGATCTTAGCAAGGTTTCAAGGCTTTTCTTTTCAACTTTTCCCCGACCTTTTTACAGTTGCCAATGAAGTTCAATTTATAGGCAATGATTATGTAGCTTGGAGAAGTCAAGAGTACAACCATCATGCTAGAGCACTGACTTGTTCTTGAAGCAAGTTAAACAAGTATGGTGGTTAGCAGCTTTTAGTCGTGCCTAAGCTGGATTTGTAAGCATGAATTAAGGAAAAGTATCCTCAGAAGAAAAAGCAAAGCATGGGCCCAACATAAACTTTGTACAAAAGTTTGCTTTCCAAGGACATCCATGGTACTTCTATGCTACACGTGGGGAAATCCTTTGGACAAAGACTCAAAAGTGGGTGTGAGCATTAAATAATGATGAGATTTATCAAACCATAAATCCTACAATATGAGATTATGCATCATAGCTTAATTCTGGGTCAGAAGTTCTGCATCAGCGTAACTTAGAACAACCATCCAACTTCTGATCTTTGAATCTCCCTGTTCCAGCATGTTCTGAAGGAGTTCTCAGACTTTTCAGAAACTTGTAACACGCTTTGTATACTTTCTTTGAATTACTCTTTCAAACTCTGTTTGAACCATCGTGAAAACTGGCCCAGAAGTTCTAACCAAACTCTGTCTTGGAAGTGTCTAGAATTTGCTGAGTGCTTCAGTTTCATGGATGCATCTTGAAAGATTTATAGCTTGAAATTCCAACATTTCTAGGAGAAGTTCTATTCTGCAATTTTTTAGATCTCATTGAGATCTACGACTCTTGTGTTATAAGTTCTTCCAGAATCAAGTTGCATCATGGTGAAAATCTGGCCAAAAGTTCTGAATTTATCATATTTCCTAAACACTTAGAGAAATTTCTATGTATTTAGAATTTTTACTTTTCCAAAGTAATTTTGACTTTTGACTTTCTTAATGAAACAAACTTCATATTCTAACACGTCTTGATGAAATATGGTTCTTGAAACTTGATTTTGATCAAAAAGTCAAAGTTTGACCTTTTAGTGTGCAATCAACCATTTTGCCCTTATACCAATTCCAAACCTAAATTGATGTACTAGTGCTGCAAACTTTATGTCATGGAAGATCTTGTGAGAAAATCCTTGATAAATGAGAGGGAAAATTTTGGGATACAACAGCTACCCCTGTTCAATCTTCTTAAACCTGAAGAGTTAGATTGGCGGATCCACCATTCGTGACTTGAAGGTGGAAGACGATTGAACACTAGAGTGCCCAGAAATTTGCACTCGATGATGTGTTAGTTGATTGTGTAGGGAATGGGCTTAAAGATTCCATTTGGAGAAATGATGGAAAGTTGTTGGAGATGGGCTTATAGACACCATCCAAAGGTGATTGTGGAAGGTATCAGGATAAATCTTTTGGTTGATTTACACTAAAATATTAGATGTCTTTTGCTTGTTTTTAATCTGGAAGAACTAAATCTAAACAAAAAAAGGACTTTAATTCGCTTGTTATTATCTGGAAGAAATGAATCTAACCAGAGGAGGTCTTTGGTCGCCTGTCATTAACTGGAAGAAATGAATCTAACCAGAGGAGGTCTTTGGTCGCCTGTCATTAACTTGAAGAAATGAATCTAACCAGAGGAGGTCTTTGGTTGCCTGTCATTAACTGGAATAAATGAATCTAACCAGAGGAGGTCTTTGGTTGTCTGTCATTAACTGGAAGAAATGAATCTAACCAGAGAAGGTTTTTGGTCGCCTGTCATTAACTAGAAGAAATAAATCTAACCAGAAGAGGTCATTGGTCGCCTGTCATTAACTGGAAGAAATGAATCTAACCAGAGGAGGTCTTTGGTCGCCTGTATAGGGCTACTTCATGATGAGTCAGTGTAAAACTTCATCTGAAAGGGAGAAGGAACCTGGGTAGGGTTACTTCATGATGAGTCAGTGTAAAACTTCATCTGGAAATGTACGAGAAGGAACCTGGGTAGGGTAACTTCATGATGAGTCCGTGTAAAACTTCATCTGGAAGGGAGAAGGAACCTGGGTAGGGTTACTTCATGATGAGTCCGTGCAAAACTTCATCTGGAAGGGAGAAGGAACCTGTGTAGGGTAACTGAAGGGGTGAAAAACACAAGAAGGGGGGGTTGAATTGAAAAATTGGAATCTTAAAGCAAATGACAAGGTATTTTTATCCTGGTTCGTTTGATCTCAAACTACTCCAGTCCACCCGTCAAGGTGATTTCGCCTCTCTCCAACGAGGTCTTAATTCACTATATTCAACTGAATACAAATCTGCTTTAACAACTGCTAAAGCCTTCTTGATTCAAACCACAATCCGGTTTGTCAAGGCAACACTTTCTTACAAAGGTATAAATAAATGTGTGTGAATGTTTTCTACAAAACTTTATCACAACTGTGATGTATACACAAATTAAGCTTAGAAACTTAGAATGCTAAACACTAATGGAGTATCAGAGTTTGTTGGTTTAGCAAAACTGGTGGATGAAGATTATTGATCAGCTTTGTGCGTGTAGAGAATTGGAGAGCATTAGCCATGATAATCTTCGAAGCTTGGTTTATATAGCACTTGAGAAGATGAACGTTGAAGCAAATATTCTTGATTCAATGCTAATAACAAGCTTTCCTTTTTGAGCAGATCTTGTCTAGAATGATGCCGTTGGAATTAATTAGCGTTCAATGCACAGTACCGTTGCTTCTTCAATGCACGTTCTGGCTTGGCTCATTCTGATTCTGCTTCGCTGCTGATGAACTATTGTTTCTGTATCAGAGTGTTTTACGCGCAGTTCTGTTCATCAAGCTTCAGCATGTGCAAGCGTTGATCATCTGATCTTGACGTTCTGATTCAACAACTTCTGATGCTGGTGTATGAAATCATATTCTGATGCTGAAAACGTGATCTTGCTTATTTTAATCAGCATATCTGCAAATCAGAGCATAGTAATTTTAGGCAGCATATAATTCAATCATGAAATATTTAAGTACTATATCTTTTCACTTTGTTATCATCAAAACTTAATTATAGGGTACTAGATTCAAACATTGTTCTAACAATCTCCCCCTTTTTGATGATGACAAAAACTAGATATTTTAAATGAAAAAATAACGTGAAAAGGTATCAGAGCTATGTATCAGAATAAGAAGTACGGAAAAGTCAGAGTTAAGAGATACTCCCCCTGAGTTTGTTACTTCCCTTTGATATGCGTGTTCTTCAGAGTCAGATCTTTTTCTATCTTTGAGCATCAGATTATAGGTCTTTGACTTATCAGGGAGCAGAGCTTCAGAGCTTTTCCTGTCAGAGCTTTGCTTCGGATCAGAGTGTTAGGTCGATCAGAACTTCATATTTGATCAGAGCAACATGAGCTTCTACATTTTGATCAGAGCTTCTAGCTTCTAGTCTTCATAGTGTTCAAGAGCTTCCTTGTGCCTGTAGACTTAAGAACAAAACAGAAAAACATTTCAAGTAATAGAGTTAAAATGTTTGAGAGTTTCTGTCTAGTTAGCCGTTATTGATTTTAAATATCATTCTTGTTCTCCCCCTTTTTGTCAGCAATCAAAAAGTGTTAGTGATGTGCTAAAACAATTTAGATCAGAAAAACAAATTATATTGAAATAGTTCAGAGCAAAAGAGCATTACACAAACATAGTCAAAACATAGTCAAAAGTACATCAGAAAATGAAGAAAACATAGAGAATGTCATGCATGAAAAAAAATTTTTAAGGTTGAGGTGGCATGCGTGAGAACAGGCTTTCCAGCATTGCTTGAATCTTTTCAGAAGTTTCATTCTGCTTCTGAACCATGGTGACAACAGTGTCAATTTTGCTGTCCTGAACATTCATTCTTGCTTCCATCTTCTGATCATTCTCTTCCATCCGCTGCTGTAGACGCAAGTCATTCAGCCTGAGTTCTTCCAGAGCCTGCCTGTCCAAGGCAACTTGAGAACTTTCAGAAGGAGGAGGCTTCTCAGAACTTTCAGCTACATCTTCTGCTGGATTTTCTTCCTGAAGGGTCTTGTCTTCTGCTGATGGTTGCACCTGTGCAGCTTGCTCTTTCTCAGACCAAGATTCAGAGTCCAGAGGGAGCACAACTTCTTGAGGCAGCTGACTCTCAACTTCCTTCAGCAGCTTGCTAAAGTTCTGTTGAGCCTGCTCATAGTTGACGTCCTGCAGCTTGAGTGCTTCAGTACGTACCCATACTCTGAACTGTGACCAGAGCTGATCAGAAGCAGCTGGGTCGATCATCTCAGGACAGACTTGCTTCAAAGAAGCAATCCATTGCAGCATACCTGTTTCAAAATTCAAAATACCAGAGCCAACATCTGGTTGCTTTGGTTTGGGTATGGCAATTTTGTGTCTTAGATCAGCAAGACGTTCAAGACTTGTTAAGTCAATGAAAGTTCTGCTGGGGTTTTCAGATGATTGGTTTTCAGAGGTTTGCTGAGGTGCTGTTTGTTTTGGAGGATGGTTATCAGAGTCAGAGGAAGATATTTCTATTGGAGTGGTTGGAGTTTTTGGAGGTGTTGATTCCTCTGAAGATGGCAACTGGGGTCTGACAATAGTGGTTCCACATGGCAACTGTATTGCCAGCGGTGAAGGTTGAGGTGAGTGGGGATCAGAAGTTCTTCTGTGAGTGGTTGTTGTTGTTGTGGTTCTGATTCTGGTTCTGGTTGAATTTCTGGTTCAGGTTGTGGTTCTGGTTGTGGAGGAGGAATATTTGGTGGTTCAGAGTGAGGTTGAACAGAAGCATGTTCACACTCAATATCAGCTAGCACTCTATCAAGTGCTGGTGTTGTTGAAACAGTTGGTTGTTTGGGAATTTTAATGGGAATTTTAATTCTGGTTCTTCTGAGTTGTAAGGCCTCAGAAGGGTCTTCTGGTATGGTTTCATCAATAGTAGGGATTGGAATGGATATTCTGTGAGAGGTTTGAGGAGGGGCAACAGATGTTGGAATAGTAGATGAAATTGAAATAGGAGCAGCAGATGAAATACCTCTTTTCTTTGGAGTCTGATGAGATGATCCTTCTGCTTTCCTCTTCTTTGTCTTCTTCTGAGTCACTTCAGGTTGAACTTGACTCAGATCTTTGATCTTCAGCTTTGAACCTGCATCTTCTTCCTTGTATGAATCTGGATACTTGAGAAACATATCCGGTTGGGATTCCATTTCAGAAAATTTTGGGAAATCACTCAGAGGCACTCTTCTTCTGGAGATGTCAGCAGTTGAAGCAGCTCTGGGTTCCTTCCTAATATTTTCTATCAGCTTCATCTTTTTCAGGTTCTTAGCGTTCAGCGGTTTTCCAACAGTTGGTTCAAAATTGCCCAGCACTTTAGCTTCGCTCAGATAATCTATCAGCTTATTCTCTGTCAGAATATCTGATATGAGCCTTCCAAACGGTATCCAGTCCCTTTTGGTCCTTTCTTCTTCTCTAGTCTCTTTCACACTAGTCTTCAGATGGTTGAACAGGAAGTGTGCCAGATTGATCTTCACCCTCTGATCAATAAAGTAGATCAGAAATTGCTGATCCACGTTTATATAATCAGGAGAGCTTGTTGGCTTCCTGTGATTGAAACAGCCCAGAACAATCTTGGCCCATACTCTGCAGTGATCCTTCAGATCCTTAATTTTGCTGCTGGGAAATCCAAGAGTGAAAATGCAGTTGGCTACCACACCTATATCAGGGCATCTGTCAGCCATGTCCACACAACGGACTCCACCACCACTTTGACCAATTAACCTAGCAATGAGGTCTTCAGAAATTACTATCTTCTTTCCCATGACAGAAGAGATGACTAGATATTTATGAATCTTGGCGTGAATCCAAAATTCCTTGACAAGCTCTGGGAAGGTTGGTCCAACCAATCTATCAAAGTACCTCTCCCACTTTTGAGCTTTAATTTCCTCAGTTAGGTCAAATCCATTATCCTTCAAACTTTCGAAATCGATGATTAACTCAGAGAGAACTTCAAGATTCTTTACCGGTGTGAGAAGAGTTCTGGTAGGCACCTGGTATTGCTCAGAGGTTTCTTTCTTCTGATTTCCTGCAGAAATGCTGGAGGATGCCATTGTTCTCACACAAAAGCTTTGAGAATGAATTGAGAGAAAAAGGGTTTGAAGAAGATAAACTCAGAAATATGCAGAAAATATTTGAGAGATTATGAGAAAGCGTAAAGAATAAGAATGAAGAATAATGTGCTTAAATAAAGATTTCAAAAATTATTTTGAAAAATTAAACGTTTTTAAGAGAGAGAAGAAAATAATGATTTCCATTAACAGGCGTGATTACTTTTGCATTAAATGCTTGCTGATTTTGGGGGATTTGAGAAAGATACTTAAAAACGGTTACCAGACATGTGTCTCAATGCACCCAATCAGCGCTTTGCCTTCTCAGAAGCGTGCACGCGTTCTGCTTCAGGGATTTGCTGATGATTGGATGACACTTGTTTGATGTAGTGATCAGCACGTCTGTATTTGAGATTAGACTCTCAGATCTTTAGACTTGCCTCTGATACAATCTGCATGTTCTATCTTTCTGACAGAAGATTGATCAGAAGTTCACAGTAATATAATTACATTCTGAAGATAAATACATGGAATTAAAACATTTTCATTCTGGGCATACTTTCATGCTGAGATGTTTCAGAATGAAATTAAACCTATCTTCTGAAAGGGGTTTAGTAAAGATATCAGCCCATTGATGGTCTGTATCTATAAATTTCAAGTTTAAAATACCTTTCTGAATATAGTCCCTAATGAAATGATGTTTTATTTCTATATGCTTAGCTCTAGAATGTAAAATAGGATTCTTACTTAAGCAAATAGCAGAAGTATTATCACAAAGAATAGGAATGTTACTCTAAAAAATCTGGAAGTCTTCAAGCTGACTTTTCATCCAGAGCATTTGTGTGCTACATCCAGCTGCTGCTATGTACTCAGCTTCTGCTGTTGACAGAGCAATTGTTGATTGCCTTTTGCTGGACCACGAGATCAGATTTTCTCCCAGAAACTGGCAGCTTCCAGAAGTACTTTTACGTTCCACTCTATCTCCAGCAAAATCAGCATCGCAGTAGCCTACTAAGCTGTAATCACTAGATTTTCTATAAAACAAACCCAGATTAGTAGTACCTTTCAGATACTTGAAAATTCGCTTAACAGCTGTTAAGTGAGATTCTCTAGGATCTGATTGGAATCTAGCACAAATACATACACTGAATAAAATATCAGGTCTTGAAGCAGTCAGATAAAGGAGAGAACCAATCATACCTCTGTAGACTTTCTGTTCTACGCTTTTGCTTACCTCTTCTCTTTCCAGAATGCACGTGGGATGCATTGGAATCTTTGATGGCTTACATTCTGAGAGGTCAAATTTCTTCAGAAGATCTCTGATGTATTTGCTCTGATGAATGTAAGTTCCCTCTGGAATTTGATTGATCTGAATTCCTAGAAAGAACTTCAGTTCCCCCATGAGGCTCATCTCAAATTCTGCCTGCATACACTTAGCAAATTTTCTTCCAAGAGAAGGATTAGTAGAACCAAAGATTATATCATCAACATAAATTTGACAGACTAAAATGTCACTCTTAACTGTTTTACAGAATAGAGTAGTGTCCACTTTCCCTCTGGTGAATTCATTTTCAAGCAGAAAGTTACTTAGCCTTTCATACCAAGCTCTGGGAGCTTGTTTCAGACCATACAGTGACTTTTTCAGTTTGAAAACATGTTCTGGATGTTTTGTATTTTCAAAACCTGGGGGTTGGTGAACATACACTTCTTCTTCTATATAACCATTTAAGAATGCACTTTTGACATCCATCTGATACAGAGTGATGCCTCTATTAACAGCAAATGAAATTAAAAGTCTGATAGATTCTAACCTGGCGACTGGGGCAAAGGTTTCTGTATAGTCTATCCCCTCTTGCTGACTATAACCTTGTGCAACCAGTCGTGCCTTGTTTCTGACGACTTCACCTTGTTCATTGAGCTTGTTTCTGAACACCCATCTTGTTCCAATGACGTTGAATCCTTTTGGTCTGGGAACGAGATCCCATACGTCGTTTCTGGTGAATTGATTCAGCTCTTCTTGCATTGCCAGAATCCAGTCATTATCCAGAAGTGCTTCATCAATAGAAGAAGGTTCAATGAGAGACACAAGTCCCATCAGAGTTTCTTCAGAGTTTCTGAAGCTTGCTCTTGTTCTGATTGGATCTTCCTTTCTTCCTAGGATAGTCTCTTCTGGGTGATCCAAACTGCTTCTGGGTAATCTCTTCTGAGGTTGATCAGCAGCAGTTGTAGGATTTCTAGCATTGCTTCTTTCAGACGTTGAAGGAATGTCTGTGTTGAGAGCTTCTGATGACTTGTCTTCAGAACCTGCAAATTCAATTTCTATACCTGCAAGATTTTCATTCTGCTTTGACTTTTCAGAGTCAAGCTTGTCATCAAAACGAACACTGATTGATTCTTCCACAATCTGTGTTTCTGTATTGTATACTCTGTACCCTCTTGAGTGTTCAGAGTATCCTAACATAATACACTTCTGTGCCTTAGAATCAAACTTGTTCAAATAATTCTTAGTATTCAATATATAGCAAGTACATCCAAATGGATGAAAATACGAAATGTTGGGCTTTCTGTTCTTCCACAATTCATATGGAGTCTTTTCCAGAATAGGTCTTATTGAGATTCTATTCTGAATGTAGCACGCTGTGTTTATTTCCTCTGCCCATAAAGTCTTAGCAACGTTTGTCTCGTTGATCATGGTTCTGGCCATTTCTTGCAATGTTCTGTTCTTTCGTTCTACAACTCCATTTTGTTGGGGAGTTCTAGGACAAGAGAAATCATGCAGAATGCCTTTGTCATTAAAGATGACTCAAAATCTTTATTTTCAAATTCTCCACCATGATCACTTCTGACTTTAACGATTCTAAGATCTTTTTCATTCTGAACTTGGTTACAGAAGGTAACAAACACAGAGTGTGACTCGTCCTTGTGTCTTAAGAACTTTACCCATGTCCATCTGCTATAGTCATCTACGATTACTAACCCATACTTCTTGCCACTGACTGAAGCAGTTTTAACTGGTCCAAATAAGTCAATGTGCAGAAGTTCTAATGGCTTAGAGGTAGAAACAACATTTTTGGATTTAAAAGAAGGTTTTGCAAATTTGCCTTTCTGACATGCTTCACACAGAGCATCTGAATTGAACTTCAAATTTGGAAGTCCTCTGACCAGATTGAGTTTGTTAATCTGAGATATTCTTCTCATACTAACATGCCCCAATCTTCTGTGCCAGATCCACTGCTCGTTGTTAACAGACAGAAGACATTTTACGTTCTGACTCTTTAGTTCAGAAAGTTTGATTTTGTAAATGTTGTTTTTCCTCTTACCATTAAATAGGATAGTCCCATCTTTCTGACTAACAGCTTTACATGATTTTTGATTAAAGATTATATCATAACCGTTATCACTTAATTGACTTATGGATAACAGATTATGCATCAATCCATCAACTAGCAGAACATTATTAATAGAGGGAAGATTTCCGTTACCTACAGTTCCAGAGCCAATTATCTTTCCCCTCTGATTGCCTCCAAAGCCAACGTGGCCTCCAGGCTTAAGTTCCAGGCTTTGGAACATATGCCTTCTTCCCGTCATGTGTCGTGAGCAGCCAGAGTCCAGGTACCATGACTGGTGTTTCTGATTTGCTGCTAAAGATATCTGCAACATGTATTATTTTATCCTTAGGTACCCAGATCTTCTTGGGTCCTGATTTGTTAGTTTTACCAAAACTCTGGTTGAATTTTGGTTTCACAGAGTGATTACTACTAGTATATTTGATGTCATGTGTGTGACCATACACAAAGTGTGAATTTAAAGGTGTGTGTTTAATGGTTAGATCCATGACATTCTTAGGTGTAGGAACCTTACCTAGGTATCCTATTCCTTTCCTGCCGTTTCTGCTAACTCCATAGATCATTGAAGCCATTCTGCTTCTATCTATGCTTTTAGCAAGGAACTTCTGGAAACTATGATCATACTCCTTGATGATCTCATCAGCGTTGCTGGGAGTTTCAGTAATTGGTTCCTTCTGAGAGTTTTGTAAAGAGTTTTCTAACTTTGAAATTTTATCTCTCAGCTCAGAGTTTTCCAATTTGAGACTCTCAGACTTATTAGAGTCAGATTCAAGAGTCCTTTTCAGGTCTCTGAATTTAGCTCTAATCTGCTGATAACGTTCCAGAATTTCATTGAGGCTTTCAGCAAGTTCAGCCTTTGTAAAATTAACAGCGAAGTTAGGGAATACCTCTTCTGTGTCTGATTCTGAGTCTGATTCAGAAGCTTCACTGTCATCTGGAATGTTAGCCATGAGCGCTATGTTTGCCCTTTCATCATCTGATTCTGAGTCAGCTTCAGACGAGTCAGAGTCATCCCATGTGGCCATGAGACTTTTCTTCTTCTCTCTTCCAAACTTCTTTTTGGGCTTTTCCCTCTGAAGCTTTGGACAGTCACTCTTGTAGTGTCCTTGCTCATTGCACTCGTAGCAGATGATGTCTTTTGTGCTTGGCTTCTTGCTACCGGAGGAGCCTTCAGATCTTCTGTATCCAGAGGAAGAATCTGTTCTTCTGTATCTGGAAGAAGACTCGTTCTGATCAGATCTTCTGGGATTCCTGAACTTCCTTTGTCTTTGCTTCCACAGTTGATTTACTCTTCTGGAGAGAAGGGAAAGTTCGTCTTCTTCTGATGAGGATCCATCAGATGTTTCTTCAACTGCCTGCAAAACTTTAGATTCAGATTTTCTGTTAGATTTTAAAGCTATAGGCTTACCTTGCTTCTGAGGCTCGTCAGCTTCTAGCTCTATCTCATGACTTCTGAGGGAGCTTATAAGTTCCTCCAGAGTGATTTTGTTGAGATCTTTCGCCAGCTTCAGAGCAGTAACCATAGGCCTCCACTGCTTGGGTAAACTTCTGATTATCTTCTTGACATGGTCAGCAGTAGAGTATCCTTTGTCCAGAACTTTGAGACCAGCTACCAGAATCTGGAATCTAGAGAACATAGTTTCAATGGATTCAGATTCTTCCATTTTAAACGCCTCATACTTCTGAATGAGCGCCAGAGCTTTTGTTTCTTTGACTTGAACGTTGCCCTCATGCGTCATTCTGAGAGAGTCAAAGATGTTCTTAGTTGTGTCTCTGTTGGAGATCTTCTCATACTCAGTATAGGAGATAGCACTGAGGAGGATGGTTTTGGCCTTATGGTGATTCTTGAAATCACGCTTTTGTTGATCAGTCATTGATTTTCTTTCAATCTTCTGACCAGTTGCATTCACAGGGTGCGTGTATCCATCTGTCACCATATCCCACAGATCAGCATCATGTGCTAGAAAGAAGCTTTCAATTCTGTCTTTCCAGTAATCAAAGTTTTCTCCATCAAAGACTGGAGGTTTGCCGCTGAATCTGTCTCTGTCCTCATTGGTGTCATTGCTGAAATGAGAGTTGTTTCCTGCCATTGTGTTTTTCTGACGCTGGATCTTGTACTGACACGGTTAAGTGTTTTAGCTCAGAACCAGGCGCTCTGATGCCAATTGAAGGGGTGAAAAACACAAGAAGGGGGGGTTGAATTGAAAAACTGGAATCTTAAAGCAAATGACAAGGTATTTTTATCCTGGTTCGTTTGATCTCAAACTACTCCAGTCCACCCGTCAAGGTGATTTCGCCTCTCTCCAACGAGGTCTTAATTCACTATATTCAACTGAATACAAATCTGCTTTAACAACTGCTAAAGCCTTCTTGATTCAAACCACAATCCGGTTTGTCAAGGCAACACTTTCTTACAAAGGTATAAATAAATGTGTGTGAATGTTTTCTACAAAACTTTATCACAACTGTGATGTATACACAAATTAAGCTTAGAAACTTAGAATGCTAAACACTAATGGAGTATCAGAGTTTGTTGGTTTAGCAAAACTGGTGGATGAAGATTATTGATCAGCTTTGTGCGTGTAGAGAATTGGAGAGCATTAGCCATGATAATCTTCGAAGCTTGGTTTATATAGCACTTGAGAAGATGAACGTTGAAGCAAATATTCTTGATTCAATGCTAATAACAAGCTTTCCTTTTTGAGCAGATCTTGTCTAGAATGATGCCGTTGGAATTAATTAGCGTTCAATGCACAGTACCGTTGCTTCTTCAATGCACGTTCTGGCTTGGCTCATTCTGATTCTGCTTCGCTGCTGATGAACTATTGTTTCTGTATCAGAGTGTTTTACGCGCAGTTCTGTTCATCAAGCTTCAGCATGTGCAAGCGTTGATCATCTGATCTTGACGTTCTGATTCAGCAACTTCTGATGCTGGTGTATGAAATCATATTCTGATGCTGAAAACGTGATCTTGCTTATTTTAATCAGCATATCTGCAAATCAGAGCATAGTAATTTTAGGCAGCATATAATTCAATCATGAAATATTTAAGTACTATATCTTTTCACTTTGTTATCATCAAAACTTAATTATAGGGTACTAGATTCAAACATTGTTCTAACAGTAACTTCATGATGAGTCCGTGTAAAACTACATTTGGAAATGTACGAGAAGGAACCTGGGTAGGGTAACTTCATGATGAGTCTGTGTGAAACTATATCTGGAAATTTATGAGAAGGAACCCGTGTAATATTGCTTTGGGATGGTTATGTAGATAGCTTTCCTGGCTTGTTACATGTATTAATCTACAAATATTCGTCCACAAATAGTTTTCTTGGCTTGTTACAGGTATTAATCTGGAACTTGGAAAGGTTTTCTTCAATGATGAATATGAATCCATGTAAGATTGTTTCATGATGAGCCCGTGTAAAGCTGCATCTGGTCACATAGGTAGTTGTTATGTCTTGCTTTAGAAACTAATCTTGGACCTGTTGAAAATTGTTGATGATAGCCATCTGTTGATTGACCTTTTTCCTGAAAAGGTAAAACAATAGCTGTATGCAATGTCATGATGTATGAAAGGTATGGTGCCCTCAAAATAAATGAGATTATGCCGTATGTATTTAAGATGTATGTAAGTAAAATGTATGAAATGTGAAATGTTATTGAAATGTATCTTGTCTGGAAAATAAATCCTTAACCAAAGCTGGGGAGCTTTGGGAAATGAAATCCCGGACCGCTGTTGTGGACAAAGAGTATACCCCTCTTCGAACCTTGTTTTAGGATTTTTCCACCGGGGAATCCTGTTTTATTGTTTGAGGAAAAATCTGTCGGGGAATTATTGACTTTGCTTAAGAATACTCTGTGGGAAGTGCTGATCTCTGCCTGGGGAAAAGAGTTCAAGAGTCTCAGTTGTCTATTGCTCTACTGGGGAGTTATCTCTTGAATGGAGAGGGAGAAAGTTTAGCTGTTATTTGGTCGGATTCCCAGCTTCACAACAATTTGCTGGGGATAAAGAAGCTAACTGTTATTCGGTCGTATTCCAGGCTTCACAACGACTTACTAGGCAAAATTAATTGTTATTTGGTCGGATTCCAGACTTCGCAAAAAATTTCTTAGGAGAATGAAGTTAAACTATTATCTGGTCGGACTCCAGGCTTTACAGTAACACGTTGGGGATTATAGAGCGGTCTACTGGGGAAGAGGAGTTGCGGCCCCTTGATTTGTGACAGTCAAAGAGGCAAAATCAAGCTGGAGAATATGTAGTTTGTTGGGGAAATAAACTATGTCGCTAGTCTGGCGGGGAGGAGTCTTCTTTTGGCAGGAATCCTCGAGGATTCTTGAGGTCGACTAAGTTGGGGAGGAGTTTTCAGAGATTGAAAACCTGGTTGGGGGTCATCCTATGAACAGGATCTTGGGGGAGATTTTTCACTGCCCCTAGTAATAGGTGTTTGTGGAACTGCTGGGGAATGTCTGACTGTACGTGACCCTTTGTTAGGATTCGCGTTCAATGCCCTTGGTTACTCAATACTTCTTGAGATATTTCTTGGAATCTTGACAGGACTACCCCAGGTGTGTTGGATAGTGATCATGTTGATGCCCTCTGCTTATAGGAAATCTGTTATTAGAAGTGTCTTCCCACTTGAAATGATTTTGCTCTTTGAGAGGGTTTTTGTCCATTGGATATTCGTCGTGCGAATTTCTCCGCTATCAAACAAATAGCCACATGCAAACAACGATATTCAAATAATGCAAAGTTTATACTCGTCTTGAAGTTTTGAAAATGTGTTTTAGCATATAAGAATTTTTTTGTAAGAACGTGAATTCAAACTCAGGATTCAGAGTAAGCCTTGTAGGAGTCAAGATACCTTTTGTAACAATATGCTTTCGAATTAACCCATGCTTCAATTAGGACTTTTGAAGGGTTGTAACGTGGCTTAGTTCACGGTTTAAGAAACAAAGAATAAGGCTCAAATTTTATTTGTACCCACCCGTTCTCCGTGATGTTCCTCAATCCTAAACTCAGTTAATTATGCGTTTGAACTCCAATTGAATCTGGAATGACGTTTTGGTGATGGTTCAGACAAGTTTAATTTATCTGAAGGCAGTCATTTTTTGCAACATTTTTCATGTTGGTCGAGGATCTGTAGTGACCTCTTTTTTTGGTTTATTATCCCTGATTTTTACCTGACTGTTCTTGTTTTTGAGATCACAGTCAGTGAGATGCCCCTAGTTTTTTTTAAGTCTCCTTCGTAGGTGTGATACGATGGGAGAACTGACTTGAGGTTTTGCGTTTGTTTTCGCAAATGTTTCGGTTGAGCAAGAGTCGCCACCGACTTTTTATTTTATCCTAAGGAAAGGTTAAAAAGCACAGCAAAAACCTTTGAGATGTTTTCTTGGGTCTGGGGAGTAGATTATAGAAAGGGAAGGTATTAGCACCCTTTCTATCCATGGTTATCCATGGGCTCTTAGTTACTTGCTTAGATCAACTTGCCTTGATTTTCAATTGTTTGAAATGGTGCTTTGTGTATGTGGTTTTGAAAATGTTTTGAAAAAGATGCCTTGTCTAGGCAACCCTTGTAACAATTCTTTACTCGAATGTTTTACAAAAGGTGTTTGTCTTTTTGAAAAGATGTTTCAAGGTTTTGAAAGTTGTTTTGAAAGTTGGTGTTTGTGATGTGTGTTTTGAAAATGGACAAGTGTTTTTGTTTCACAAGTTGGCAAGTAACCAAGAGCTATCTACCCTAAATTTCTCAAAGATCTTTGCTATGTTTTAACCCTTTTAACAATTTTGTTCCACCATTGTATTTGGTGGACAATCTTGTGTTAGGATATGAACGGGACAGGCGCGGGTCATCGTTTAGACCATGATTGCAATGGTGCCAAGTATCTTTGGCAACTTTTCCTTTAAGGGACTTGATCATGTTTTAGGCAACTTTCGAAAGCGTCATCGAGGGACTATGATCATTTGATTGTTTTGTTTTTGCCAAAGATACCTAATATGCAATATGGCCCATTATTGAAGGCAACAAGTGGAGTACCCTAGGGGTGCAAGTGTGATTAGTGTTGTCCATTTTCATGCTTGTTTATCTTGAAATTAGGTCAAACTATTCTTGGTTAATTTTGCATACAAAACCCTAATTCTAACATGGCATAATTAGAAAACTTTTAAATGCGAAAAGTAAAAGGTCATAAGTTATTACAACACAATATATGGGATGGGGGGTACAAATGTTCAAATGGGGATATTTTAGCAAGAAATTAAACCTAAACTATTACATCCAAATTGAATTATACAAACTATTTAATATACAACAATTAAATAAGAATATAATAAATGTGCAAGATGCAAAAAAAGGTTTTTTATATGTATGAAAAAAAATATTTTTTATGTGTCAAATAAACAAAAATAAAGTTAATTAATTTTTGGTATTTTTATGTATTTAGGGTGAAACCCTAATTTTATAAATAAAAGGTATTTATTATATAATATATGCAATATTTATTAATTATTTACAAAAAATAAATAAAAGAAGATATATTGTAAAAAAAAGTATTTTTGAGGTCAAAATATTAATAAAATAAAATGTATCAATTCTTTGTATTTTCCTTAAATATACTAATAAATATATAAGTATTTTACATTATTTATTAAATATATATTATATGTACAAAAATTAAGTATTTAATGTTTACAAAAAAAAGAGTATATTTTTTATAAAATGTTTTCAAAAGGGTAAAATAAAATAAAATCAGAAAGTAAAAATATTTGCATTGTTTTTAGTTATCTTAAATAAAAGTATTATGTTTATTTTATGTACAAAACTAAATAAAATCAAATAAATATCAAATAAAAATGTAAAAATGTGAGAAAAATAATTTTAATATTTTTTCATGCTTAAATAAAATAAATGAATCAGAAACCAAAATCAAAAGTCAAAAATAATAAAAATAAAATGCAATGGGCTAAGGGGGTGCATATGTGAGAATGTGGTGTAAAAAGAAGAAAAATCACAGGCCTAGCCCATGAAAGGTTGTCTTCAACCTTCAGACAACAACATTTGAAAAAAACGCGCCTTTTCTTCCCTGCTTGCTATCTCTTGATTCTTTGATTTTCAACACAAACTCATAACATGAAAAATGTCAAGCATTGAACCACGAATCCAGACATATAAAAAACTTAACCTAACTCTCAGAAATGAGAGAGAATTTCTCCATCCCTAATTCTTGACCTAAGATTTTATCAATGTTCAGATTCAAAATACTCTCAACATATGCAATATAAATGGAAAGTGAAGATATGTATAGTTTCAGGGCCATGAGCATGACATTTTTCATTCATAAATCTAAGCCTAACTCTTCCTAGATTGAGAGATAGAGATCCATGAACTTACCTGTTCAGCTTGGATCGTGCTTGGCAATGGAGGTACTTTCAAGGCAAGGTAAGGATTTGTATAGCTTGCTTAATGTCCAGGGATGCTATTCCAATGCTTGGTGTGCTTTGAATCTTGCTATATCAAGTTGCAGAAGTCAACCTGCAAGAGAGAAAAGTGAAAATGGCACAACTGGTTAGAGGTGTTACAGTCTGCTTCCAATGCTTGGGACAGTTTGTATGGATGGTAGGGAATGTGTTTGAACCGGTTTGGATGAAAATGCACGAGTGGATTGAGCTATGGGATTCAAACTGCAGCTTATGCTCTGTTTTTGCAGTTTTATGGTGTTTCTGTGAATGGGGAGATATTGAAGGTGATAGGCTCGTGTTTCAGGTCAGGTTGGATGTTTGGAAGATGCTCAAGAAGTTTTTCTAAGCTTGTGGTTGCAGCAATGTGTGTTGGTGTTACAAAATGCCAAGTTTCTTGTAATGTAAGTCAAAATGCCCAATGTTGGTACAAGCTCCTCTAGGCCCCTCTAATGTGCTGCTAAAACTTGCCCTTGATCAGTGGGATTAGCTCAATAAATTGTGCCAAAGAGATTTGCCTTGTACTACTTAGATTGCAAATTTGACATAAAGTTAATCTTTTCAAGAATAGATAAAATGCTTTTTCCATTTATGGCTTAAACTTCCATGTAATGACCAAATGAGCAAAATAATGTCTTGGCACAATGGATTAGCATTGAATTTATGAGTGTAAATGAGATTTGAGGCCTGTAATCTAGGAGTGCAAGCTGAGTTCAAAAATGCCTAAGTGTATGAACATGAAAATTGGCCATGAGCAAAGTGAGTTTTTCCTATATTGCCAAATTCGATTCTCCCTAACCATAAGGTTGTTTGATGAGTTCTTGGACATTTTAGAAATCTTGGAATGTGTACTACAATCCATCTTTGTAATGAAAATTGAAATTCCAAGTGGAAGCATGTGAAAAGTGGCCATGAAGTTAGGCAAAAATCCTGCCTAAAATAGGTCAAAATTTCTCTAAGTTAAGAAATGTTTTGCACCCTTGTTCCAAAAATCATAACTTGAGCTACAAGCTTTTTTTGAGGAAACTTTGTGAATCAAAGTTGTAGATTTTGAAATGAACTACAACTTTCATGTTTTGACTTTTGTTTGAATCCAAATGTTTCTTGATGAAAAAAAGGGACAAAGTTAGGAAAAAATTAGGGATTTTCATAACTTAGAAAAATTCTAAGTTATGAAAATTCTTCATTTTAAACCCTAATTTGCAATTTTTGATTTCTTGATGAACAAGTTTCATAATTTGGCATGTTTTGGTGAAAAATGAATCTTGACACTTGATTTTGACCAAAAAGTCAAAGTTTGACTTTTCAGTATACAGTCAAAAATTGATCAATTGACTGGAAAATTCATCTGTCAATCTTGTGCATTTGGGATCTTTTGAATTTGTTGAACAAGTAAATACAATTCCATAGGGTCCTTGAGTCCATATGTGAGTTTGGCTAGGCATTGGTTAGGTCAAACAGTCAAAAATTGCCTTTGTGCAGTCAAAACCCTAAAAATGACCATTTTGCCCTTTTGGTGATCTGATCAAATTTCTTGTGGAATTGTGATCCAAACTTGACCAAATGGTTTGTATGAGTCCATAATGTTGATGTGGGTCAAAAATCATGAGGTTTGACTGTCAATTAACCACAGTTGACTTTTTCCCCAATACAGTTGATTTCTAGGTCAACTGTCCAATTGACTGGGCAAAGATTGGAATCAAGGCTTGAAACTTGGTATGGATAAACTTGTGAGTCCAACATAAAGCATGAAATTCATTTTGGGTCTTTTAGGTCAAAACATCTTTGTGCAAACACAAACCCTAATTTGGGTCAACAGTGCAAAGAGGAGCCTTGAGCAGAGTAAACCCTAACTTGATCTTGAGCTCCAAGGGTCTTGTGGTGAGAAAATACTGATGAAAATGGGAGGGCAAATTTTGGGGTACAACAGTAGGTATTGACTTAGTGGGCTTTTTTTTAGAGATAATGACTGCCTATGTGATAGGGAACCATCATTGTCTTTTGATTCCAGAGGAATGTTTTTGATGTCATTCGTTGTATTACAAAGTGAAAGTTTGCGATAGAACGCGCATTTAAATTAACTGAGAGACTATCCTGCCCCATGTTTTGATTAAAGGTTTCAATTTGTGTAAAAAGGAAACTCCTACTTCTTTGGCTCAAAGTGGTTTACTAGGGATTATTGTAACGCCCGTAATTTAATTAATTATTTAATTAAATTATTTTTGGAATAATTGTGAAGATGTGTTATGATGATAATTGATGTGTTGAGATTAGTTGGATTTATTTGTTTTATTAAGTTGTGGAATAATATTAGACTGATAATATTATTTGATGTGGGCTTGTTTTAAAGGATAGAAGTAGTATTAAGGGGGTGTAGTAGTCTTAAGCCCATTAAAGAATAAAGAGAATAATAGGGTTATTTTATTATTGTAGAAATAATAATAAAGAAGAAGCAATAAGAGAGAAAGAATAAGGGTTAGAAGAAGAGAAAGAACGTGAAAGTTGTTGGAAAAAAGGAAAAGAGGCAGAACGGAAATCAACCGAAAAAGTTATAGAGCAACATTCAATCCAAGGTAAGGGTGGGGTTATGACTCTATAATAGGGTTTATGATGATTGGTTTATGGGATTAGATGTGAAAGTGTTGTTTTGTTCATAATTGAATTATATGTTGTTTTATGATGAGAATCGATGATTGAAAGATGAATAATGATGCCCTGACGTTGTATATTTGATGTGGAATTATAGGATAATTACAATTGATGATTATCTATGATTAGAGGATGTTTTTAGGGCCTAAAGTATGGAAACCATAGTGAAAACACTGTGAAATCGCAGAAAATATTCATGACAGAGCAGTATGTGTCGACCCCAAAAGCCATGCGTCGATGCATGAAGGCTTTTAGACTCAGGATGAATCGATACGAAGGAGTCTTGTGTCGATACATGAGGGCTTTTAGACTCAGGATGAGTCGATGTGTAAGAGCATGTATCGATACATGCAATATTGTAGACTCAGTATGAGTCGATACGAAGAGAGTATGCATTGACTCATGTAGCATGTTCAGTCCAGTATGCGTCGACCCAAGGCATTACGCGTCGATCCATGTTGTCTGGTTTTTGGCAGAATCAGTATGAAAAGGCTGTAACTTGACTTTTCGGACTCCGTTTGAGGTGCCATTCGAAGCGTTGAATAGATAACGCGGTGAAATTCATTCTTAAGGATTAAAATGAAGAATAGGAAGGATAATCCTAGTATCCAAATTATGATTAGAGTTAGTTTCCGCGTTAATCACTATGTTGATTTTTGTGAAGAATAATGAGGATGAGATGATTATAGATTACTGTTTGGTTCGTAACAGTAGGATTAATGATGATAATGATGTAGTATTACAGAATAGTAATATGTATAGGTTTGGTAATTTAGAAGTAAGCCTTAGATGATTAATTAATTATAGGCAATATCATGTTGTAGGCCTATGGCCAACGTTGCGAGAATAACGAGTTACTGTTGTATTGTTGTATGGATGAGTTGTTGATGAAATGATGTTGATGAGATTATGTTTGAGGAATTATGATGTATAAATGATGTTTGACGAATTATGATGATAAATGATGTTGATGAACGATGTTGATGAATGATGTTGAGATGCCTCTAATAATTGGAAACTATTAATATGTAGGTTTATGACCAACGATGATGTTGTGTTAAGATGTTGTTAATTATGGTGTTGTCATTACATTCATGATTGTGTCGCATACATTGAATTTCAAGATGGAGCTTATGCTCGTTAAGATGGCATGTATTGGTGAATATTAAGATGAAGGCTTATGCCTTGTTGACGCCTCTATTTATTGGCAGATTTTTAAGATGGGAGTTCTGCTCCAATGGTACCACATGCATTTGCATAGTATTGAGTCGCATTATATGATTGCATAAAGAAGTTGTGTATTGATATGGTGAATGTGTATATTGTTGGTATTTCTGTTGTGATTATTATTGTTTATAAGATGAGAAGTGGTGGTGTTATATGATCTAATTTAATATATTAATTATCATACGTTTTATTATATTGTTAGATATATCACCCCTTCTGTTTGAATGTTACCCTTACGTTGGTAACATGCAGGTAATCGAGAGTGAAGGTTGTATACCTTCAGTAGTTTGAGTCGGTGTCATTGATCTGATATGTAACACTCGGGGGGATGAACGCTTGTTGCTTTTAATTGTTGATTATTTCAGTTGTTGAACTTTAATTTGATTGTTATTAAGTATGTGTTGTTTTGAAGTTGCTGTAACGATGGATAAAGATGTTATTATGATTTCCGCTGCGTAGATGTTTAAATTTTTGAACTAAGAGATTAAAGTATTATGCTTATGGTTCATCCGAAGTTATAAAGTGTTATGTATCCACAATGAATGCAATGTGTTTTTAATGTTGAATTTGTGGCATCCTGATTCGTTTGCATGAATGATTATAACTCTGATTTACATTTTTAATTGCCGGATAGAATTGTGGTGTTACAATTATCTTCCTTATGACTCCAGTGTTTAGGATTTGAAAGAAACGCTTGTACATCATCAGCAAGGTCAGTCCAAAAGCATATTGTATGAGATTAAGGCATGGTTTTCGTCATCCTCCCTCTAAAGGCTTGTAACTTTTAGAAAGAGTTGAGAGTAAAAAGCATAGTTTAAATATAGTGAAAATGAATGGATGAATCCAAGACAAACATATGCAATGCATTAATGAAACATAGTTTAACATTAATAGATAATTGTTTGAATAAAAAAAGAAATTACAATTGAAAATTCAAAAATGAACTGGAACACTCAATGATTTGGCATGGGAGCGGTGATCACGTTGGGAGTCTCTAGAGGATCAAACTCGATCTCCTCGGCGTCAATCATGTTTTGAATCTTGTACTTCAGTGCCCAACAATCGTTAGTATCATGCCCGGGACTGCCGGAATTATAAGCGCATGTTGCATTAGGATTGTAGTTAGGAGAAGAAGTTTTGGGGTTTGGATGAGGTCCTATCAACTTAATCAGGTTCATTCTTAACAAGTGTTACAATGCTTGAGACAGCGGCATCTTGATGTTGGTAAACTGTCTTTTTGGCTCGTATGACCTTCGTTGATTTCCCCTTTGTTATTGCCACTATGACGCAGGACTGGAGATCAGGACTGCCCCCACATGTTGGTCATGGTTTCTATTGTTAAGACTCTTTTGACCATACACATCATTGGACTCTTTCTTCCCATTGTATGGCTTTTTCTGAGCATCAGAGGGTGTAGCCCCTTGGATCTTTCCGCTTTTGATGCCAGCTTCGACCCTTTCGCCAGTAAGTATTATCTCGGTGAACCCGGCTGAGGAGCTTCTGATTAGGTGGTTGAAGAAAGGTCCTGTTAAAGTTCCCATGAAGATGTCAATCAGCTCCCTGTCATTTAATGGGGGCTGCACCCTACCAGCTAGATCTCTCCGCTTTTGGTGTATTCTTTGAAGCCCTCATTGGAACGCATGGTCATGTTCCGCAACTGCACATGAGTTGGTGCAAGATCAGCATTGTATTGGTATTGCTTGTAAAAATCAGCGGCTAGATCTTTCCAAGTGTGAATGTGGGAACTCTCCAATTGATAGAACCACTCAAGTTGTGTCCCAGCTAAACTCTCTTGGAAGAAGTGGATTCAAAGCTTCTGATTAGTTATGTATGGTTGAATCTTGCGGACATAAGACTTTAGATGCATCTTAGGACAAGAGACTCCATCATTTGGGGCAAAGGTATGGATTTTGAACTTTGGTGGGATGGCCACTCCAGAAACCAAGCCCATGTCTCCTAAATCCAAACCAGGCACAACTTGGATCTCCACAGCTTTTAGTTTGTCTTCAAGTTGTTTGTATTTTTCATCTGCTAGTGGATACTGCTCCTTAGAAGAGTCTTCGTTATTAGTAGCTATATTAGCTCTAATGCTTCCAGCTTCCTCTTCTTTATTGCCTTTAGAAGAAGCATCTTCTCTTTGAGTGAGCTGGATATGCCCCCTGGACCTTCTTCTCACGTTAAGGATGACAAACTTTTTCTTCTTCTTGCTCTCTTTGGTGAAGAGTGTTTTCAGATCTTCCTGCCCCTTGGCCAAGTTCATGAGTGCTTGTTGGAGCTGAGCGTTTTGAGCTTGGAGATATTTAACTATTTGCTCTAGAGCCATCTCTTACTGAAATAAACAGTTAGCAGATGAGAAAGCCTGTACGGGAAAACCTGACATACATGATATGTGGATGCAATGTTTTCAAGGATCTCGCGGGGTAAACACAAAAATATGTTAGAATTTTAACATTGATCAACAGCTTTAATTGGAAAACTTTGTGTCAGTGGATGTCCTTCCACGAGAATCGATCTCACCATGGTCATAGCCCTTGAATAAAGTTATATGTTGACCTTTGATGGTGTTTGATTAGAGAACAAATCCTTTTTCCCCTTGATATGCGCCTGGCTCAACATGACCCTGCATCACAGGCACTTGAGATCCTTGAAATAGTTATTGAAAATGCTATGGTATGATGTTTATGATGTTATGTACAAGTAAGTAAGTTGTTATGTACACACAAAGCAAATAAGTCCTTAGGTTTAGGCTTGCATGGAGTTTGTAGGTAAGTACCCTCTTGAAGTTTTAGTTGGCTCAAACTTGTCTTAGTAATAGTAACCGGGTTCTAAAGCGTCTCAATATCACCGACCTTTCTTTTAGGCATTGTCTCAGCACAATCAATCTTTTCTTGCGGCCGAGATATCCCAAAAGTCCAATCTCAATGAGTGTAGTATCGAGTATCAACCAATTTTCAACTTTCCACCGAAACCGGTTATCTCACTACGTCCTAATGTCCAAGTTTGTTCAATTAAGGTTCTAAAGTCAGTTAGTTCTTCATGACGCCACTTAGCGGCCCCGTATTCTCCTCGATTCAACACAAGGGATACCGGTACCCACAAATGCGTCACACTAATGTAGCCATTGTTTCAACCATATTGGTCTACGCCGTACAGTTTCCATAATCTATTGCTACTTACCTAAAAAGGTGTCCCAGACCCAGTTAGAGGATCAAAGCAAGACCAAACAAGGAACCAAAATGTAAAGCAAGCAAGTTAAACAATGAAAGCAAATAAAGGTGATCTAGCCCTAAGGTAACCCCACAAATTACAAATTCCCAGCAGAATCGCCAGTTCTGTAATACGGTGGGAGAACTGACTTGGGATGTTTTTCATTTTATCAAAATTGTTGCAGATAGCAAGAGTCACCACCGACTTTTCTTTTATCCAAAAGGAAAGGTGGAAAAGAACATGAAATACCTTTGAGATTATTTCTTGAGTTCGGGGGGTATATTATGAAAAAGGAAGGTGTTAGCACCCTTTTCATCCATAGTTATCTATGGGCTTTTAGTTGCTTGCTAGATCACTTGCTTTGCTTGAAAATGTGATTTATAGTGGTTTTTGAAAGTATTTTTGAAAAGGCGCCTTCGTTTAGGCGAACTTTATAACAGTTCTTGTGTTGTAAGAACATGTACAAAGTGTTGGACTTTTGAAAATATTTCATGTTTTGAAAGTGTTTAGTGTATTTGAAAATGAGCAAGGATGTATGTTTTGAAAGTGTTTGGTGTATTTGAAAATGAGCAAGGATGTATGTTTTTAAAGTGAGCAAGAAACTAAGAATGTTTCTACCTACTCAAAAGTATTTTGTTCATTTCTTCCTTTCCTTTGATATTGTTATCTTACCATTGATTGGTAAGAAGCCTTATCTTTAGATGTAAAGGGACGGACGTGCGTCATCGTATAGTCATGATAACAATGTTGTAAGATGTCTTAGCATTTATCTTTGAGGGACTAAGATCATTTGAAAGGCAACATTTGTAGCGTCATCGAGGGACTATGATCTTGTATTTCGATTGTTTTTGCTAAGACATCTCATATGCATAAGATGACCATTTTTAGGCAACAAGTGGAGTTAACACTAGGGGTGCATGTGTGAATAGTGTGTTTGATTTGCATGTATTTAGTATTTGATTAGTGGTGGCCTACTTATTGTTTTCATCTTCCCATACAAATCCTACTTTACTAGCATTTATATGAAAGCGATAAATTGCGAAAAGTAAATATTCTACGCTATTACAATTATTTGGAAGAGAGGTGCACAAATTTACAAATGAGGATTGCAAGAAATTAAAGTCCTAATTATCTATTACAACCATATTGAAATAATGTACAAGAAATGTAAAATGGACTTGTTTTGTTTTTGTTAAGAGAAGAAATAAATTTGCTTAAGAAAATATTTTTTAGTCTTTTGTTTAAAAGAAATAAAATAAAGCATGTGAATATAAAAATGTTTTTTGGTGTTTTTGATTAATGAAAAATAAAACTGATGATAAAAATAGTAAAGAAAAAGATTCGGAATCAGTGCATTACTGAAAGTGAAGAAATAAGAGGCAGAAGTTCTGATTCTGATACGCTGCAAAATCAGAAATAACATGTTAGAAGAAATGGGGAAGGTCAGAAGTTCTGGGTCTGGGTACACCGAAGTTCTGAAGTTGCTGGGAATAAAGGAAAGCCTAGAAGTTCTGATTGCTGAAGGAGTTTAGAAGCTCTAGTGCAGCTGGGATTCTAGAAGTTCTAATATCACTGGAAGGTCAGAAGTTCTGGTTGTTTGAGAGAGTGAGGTGATAATGCTGTTGGGTAAGGATATCTAGAAGTTCTGATCTAGGAATATTGCCTGACAAATAAACGGATAAAAATGTCAATAAATGAACCTAAAAAAAAGATGCTTCTGAGGCTAGAACCCAGGACCATTAGCATTAATGTCTTATGCGCACACTTACTACCATTGGGGTGGCTACATCTAGTATTAGAAGCAAAAGTATAAACATATACCACAAAGTACTCTGATGATGAACTTCGTCTCTTTCTCCATGCTAGTCAGAGCATCTGCAACTTAGTAATTTCTCAACAAAACAGAAAATGTGCACATAGCAGTTATGGCAGGTTTCATCATGTTTCAGAAATATAAGATATCAGAACTATAAATCAGAAGCAAGCATGAATTTTGATAATCCTAATTCTGAGTCCTAATTTCTTCAAGAAGTTATGAACTGAAGTTCTCTCTACTTAGGCAAAAATACATGAAATATATGAATATGTACAGAATCAGAATCAGGATGTCTACATTGTATTTTTGAACATGCAAGTCTAACAATGCCTAAATGATATGATGAGAGTCAGCAAAAGCTTACCTTGCAGCTGGAAAATGTTTTGTGAGCTAGAGCCTGGTCCTGACTGTTGTGATGTTCTGGTCAACTTCCTCACATGCTCAGAAGGCTGGGACAACCTTTAACTTGAGCTATGAGTGGCTGGAAAATCCTGGAACAACCAAGAATCAAAATTCTGATTTTGGAATGGAAGTTGGTGGAGATGGAATTATAGTCTGAAAAAAGAAGTTGGGATGACTTCTAAATGTGTATAAGAAACTACGTTTATGATTTACTCGAGAAACACTTGAGGAAAATTGGAATCTGAATGCAAAAATCAAAGACTAGTAGGTTTTTGTATTTGGGCTACAACTTCAAGTTCTTGGGAGATCTTAGCAAGGTTTCAAGGCTTTTCTTTTCAATTTTTCCACGACCTTTTTACAGTTGCCAATGAAGTTCAATTTATAGGCAAGGATTTTGTAGCTTGGAGAAGTCAAGGGTACAACCATCATGCTAGAGCACTGACTTGTTCTTGAAGCAAGTTATACAAGTATGGTGGTTAGCAGCTTTTAGCCGTGCCTAAGCTGGATTTGTAAGCATGAATTAAGGAAAAGTACTCTCAAAATAAAAATCAAATCATGGGCCCAACATAAACTTTGTACAAAAGTTTGCTTTCCAAGGACAACCATGGTACTTCTATGCCACACGTGGGGAAATCCTTTGGACAAAGACTCAAAAGTGGGTGTGAGCATCAAATGATGATGAGATTTGTCAAAATAGAAATCCTGCAATATGAGATTATGCATCATAGCTTAATTCTGGGTCAGAAGTTCAACATCAGTGTAACTTAGAACAAACATCCAACTTCTGATCTTTGAATCTCCTTGTTCCAACATGTTCTGAAGGAGTTCTCAGACTTTTCAGAAAGCTTGTAACACGCTTTGTAGACTTTCTTTAAATTACTCTTGCAAACTCTGGTTGAACCTTCGTGAAAATTGGCCCAGAAGTTCTAACCAAACTCTGTCTTGGAAGTGTCTAGAATTTGCTGAGTACTTCAGTTTCATGGACGCGTCTTCAAAGATTTATAGCTTAAAATTCCAGCATTTCTAGGAGAAGTTATGTTCTGCAATGTTTTAGATCTCATTAAGATCTATAACTCTTGTGTTAGAAGTTCTTCCAAAATCAACTTGCATCATGGTGAAAATCTGACCAGAAGTTCTGAACTTATCATATTTCCTAAACACTTAGAGAATTTTCTAAGTATTTAGAATTTTGACTTTTCCAAAGTAATTTTGACTTTTGACTTTCTTGATGAAACAAACATCATATTCCAACATGTCTTGATGAAATATGGTTCTTGAAACTTGATTTTGATCCAAAAGTCAAAGTTTGACCTTTCAGTATGCAATTGACCATTTTACCCTTGTACCAATTCCAAACCTAAATAGATGTATTAGTGCTGCAAACTTGATGTCATGGAAGATCTTGTGAGAAAATTCTTGAGAAATGAGAGGGCAAATTTTGGGGTACAACATCCCCACATATTGCTCAAACAAACCCAGAGTTTGTTTTGGGCTTTTGAACGAAACTCTGGGCCTAAGGCATGTTCTCTTAACACCCCCAACTTACTTCCTTTTGCTAATTCATTTATAATTTTTACCCCCTGGCCATTGGACTTGAAACAAAAGCTTGGCCTTAGGCCTTTCATATTTGCACCTCCTGATTTCATATTTACACCCCCTTGCACAATATTTACCATTAATTAATTATTTTGTTTTTTGGTTTAATTTATTTTATTTATATATCGTCTCACGTCCTTTTTTTAGCATACTGTATTAGAATATTTTTGTGCATTTTGTCATAAAATTATTATTAAATAAATATTGGATTAATATTAAAAATATTAAATATATTCTTAATAATAAGAAAATAGTTATTTATTAAATATTTTCTAAAATATTGACCAAGTTTTCTTTCTATTTATCAAATATTTTCAAGCATTCAAACTCTTTTTTTCCATACTGCATCATAAAATTCCAAGACAACTAACCCATCAAATACTAACATTTTTACTAACTGAATTTAAAATTTAAATTTATTTTTCAAAAAGGATCATGGAAACATTTTATATTAAATGTGAACTACGTCTACGACTATGTCATTTCAAACCCAGACAAGGTTCAAGGATAATTTCAAACATTTCCATAATCCATTAAAATAAATTAACCAAACACCTACGAACTATGAAATTGGACTCTGATTCTTCTCAAGGAGATACGTAGGGATGCAGTTAAAACCAAGGCGAGTTCACAACTAAAAAATTAAATCTTTTTCTCAATATATAGAAATATTAACTACCAAATTCCCATTTTACCCTTAAACCTAAAAATGGAGCCCCTTGAAATCAAGTGAGATGAAGCATGCCTAACACCTTCCCTTCGTCTAATTGACTTACGAATTTAGAACCTTTGTATGAATTAGGGTTATCTATTATTTCCCCATCCTTAGGACAAAAATTAATGGTGGCGGCTCTCTTTTTTTTTGCCGGTAACGACAACTTGCAAGCTCTATCATGGACCCACTGAGTAAAGGGTTTAAAGGCAATGTAGTCCTTCTTTCCTAACTGGTCTTTACCTTTCACATGAATCTTCCGCCAAGCATCCACAAATTACTCCTTCAAATCTAGAATATCCTCTTCATTAAGGTAAAATAAACCTGACAACATAATGTTATTGGGTTTGTCCTCCACAAAGTATCCAAAATGACGTCTAGCAATAATACGGTTGTAGTTGATTTTTCCTTTTATACCAAGAAGAGGTACATTAGGAAAACCACCTCAATTGATGGTGATCGCCCCCTTGTCATAAGAGGGGATATACTAAGTTAAATCTGCTTGAGTAATGGACATAAGCCTTCGGGACCACCTAAGCTTTTCTGGATTGTCTTTGAAGAGATTGGACTTTAGTAAGTGTAAATTAAACCACTTGTACAACAGAGGGGCACAACATATGATAGTTCTATATCCTTTTTGAGTTCTATGATGAATAGAATGGTAGGTATCTCCAAGCAAAGTAGGCATTGGGTTACCAATCAAGAATATCTAAATAACATTAACATCAACAAAATGATCAACGTTTGGGAAGTCAAACCTTGAAAACCTTTTCTGAAAGTAAGATTTGCCTTCATCTCAGACACCTCTAAGTGAAGGATTTCTGTGATGATAGGGGGCTTGGGAACCTCCTTAAATCCACTGAAAGGTAAATCATTCGTCATTGGAAAATTAATCCAAAAGAGTACTCTTCTAAAGTAGGAACCAACTGATAATCGGGGAACGTGAAGCAATGGTAAAGGGGATCATAAAACTGAACAAGAGTCTCAAGAATTCCATATGGTATATTAACTTTGAGAATACCCAAAATCCCTCCATACCATTTTCTAAAATCTTCACGATTAGATACCAAAGACCTTAGCTTTCTCAACTTTTGTATTTTAGGCTTCTTGAAATCGTAATTCTTAGTGTTCCTCTTTCCAATTTCCATGATTACAAACCCTATTATGTTGGCAAAGAGAATTTTATAAGTTCCTTGAAAAAGAGTTTTCAGTGAATGCATGAATGCATGGTTATGAAATAATCACAAACATGGTTTTAAGGTTTCAAAGTCACGAGCAAGGAGCTAAAGGTAAGAATCACCCCCACAAGGTATGTACTATAGGTTCATTTGTACCTGTAGAACAAGGTTCTAAAAGTACCTTTGGAGTCATGATTCTTCTTTCGGATATTATTGATTTAGACAACTACTTGTGAGTACCAATAATATTCTCAAGAAAACCTCGTCCAAGCATAGTATCATGTAACGACTAATTCAAGACTACTTTTGCATTGTCGGTGCACTATATCTTATTGGACAAGATGGTTAAAAGAGGTTCTACGGCTTCCCAGCTTCATGTGCTCTCAGGTTGGAAGTAGTAATGCTTTAACAACTGGCTTGTTTTAGCATTACCATCCCAAGGAGGTCTCCATTGAGTGGGGTTATCATATGTTACTTATGTCAGGATTACTCCATTCATGTAAATTTTGATTATACTACCATATTAATCTTAAGTGTTACTTTAATCCGGGTGTAGGATTTGTCCATTGCAAAAACATTAATACCCAAATAACCATAAAATAACACATATAAACAAACAATAATAAAACAGATAAAATAAACTAGGTTTAACCCTCTTGAGCATACATGTCCCCGATGTAATATCCATTTCTATTGTGGTGAAAAATCGAGGAGACCAGCCTATTAAGAAACTTGACTCACAATGACTTAAGAAGTCACCACCAAACTTTATTATTTCCAAGGAAAAGAGAAAAGATTGAAACCTTGTTATTTAACATGCAATGAAATAAGTAAAGACTAAAAGCAAATCATAGGGAATAGATCCAAGGTATGAGGTTTGGTTATACAAAGGGAAGGTATTAGCACACTATGTATCTATAGTACTCTACAGGAACCATTTATAATGTCTGTTTTTGGTTTAAAATTTGTTTGTTTGCTAAATGAGTGTGAAGATGGGTAAAGAAATGTATTTTAGGATATTTTTGTTTGGAAAGATATAGTATTATACCTATGTATCATTTAAGGATAAAAACCTCGTAGTTCATGGTAAAAATAACATAAGGGGTTTGTTGTGGTTGATTTTAGGAGAAAAGATATTTCATTATCTTTTAGAGAGAAAGCTCAACTAATACCACCACAAGTATGAGAAGATGGATCTTGCATCATCCTGAAGGAAAGGCTACTAACTTGGATATAAAGGTCAACAAGTTGCCAACTACCATCTTCATGTGAAAAGAATCACATTTACTTCAACAATTACTATGGGGATAGGAGAATCATATCTCAACTATAAAGAGGATTTATATCTAATATCTTTGAGAAAAGGTTTTAAATTGAACAGCCAAGTGGCAAAAATGTTTGGGTGAGGTTGAATCACTTTTTAGTCTTTTGAAATTATTTTGATAAGATTAAGTATATTAGGGTTTATTAAAGAAAGAAAGTTTGAAAATGCAATGACACAAAGTCAAGGTTTTTATATGAAAGTGGTGAAAGTTTGAAAAATGATTTTTTAGGGTTAAGAGTTTTTTTATAGTACACGAGAATACATAGGGTGAACATTCACAAGGGTTTTTATACAAAGTGGAATGCACATGTTTATGACTATAAAGTCAACAATATTATCCTTTTCTTGTATTTTTTGGGGTACAAATATTTTAATATCAATTATTAACACACACATCACAAGTGTTGAGCACAAACAGAAAATAATAACATGCTTATCAAGTAAAAGTTGTGACAAAAGGTAGAGTAAACAACAAGTAAACAAACAAGCATGATATCATTTTGGTTTAAAGGAGTTTATGAAGGAATATGTTTTAAAAAAGTTTGAGAAAAACTTGTGAAAATATAAATAAGTATAATGTTTGAATCAACATATGCATCACAATCAAGATGAAAATCATGGAGCATAGTTTTGATTTTTGAACATATTTCATGGTTTGTTTTGAATTTCAGTGAAGAAACCCTAAAATGAACTCAAGCTATCATGAAATGCTTTACTCAAGAGTCAATATATCAAGTGAGAATCAATATCTATCATGGTAAGGTCAAGCCTTGTGATAAAAATTGGAAAATCAATCAAAAGATCATGGAAAAGTCCTTTGAAAACCCAAAAAAAGGTATATCTTTGATTTGATTAGAAAATGATGAAATAAATAGTATATTTGTGATTTTTTTATAGTATTTATAAAATAGAGGTAATAAACTAAGGGTGTGCAAAAAATTGGCTCAAAAAGGAATAATTTGATTGGTGAAAAAATTAAATGAAAATTGCAAAAGGAAGTGAAAAAATGATGAAGAAAATAAGTTGTAAAAATAGGGGAGGGCACCAGCAGGTTCGAATCCACTCCCTATAGGTGACAGGTGCACGTTTCTTGCCACTGGGGTGGCTGTTTCATCTGTTCATAATACCATTACCAATAAATATAAAATAAACTTGGTTTTCAAAAATGAATTTTCGTGCCACCCTTCTTCTTCCTCGCGCGGATTACAACAACATCACCATTTTCAAACATGTAAAAACTTCATTTCTCAACCATTTTGAAACGTGTAAAAACCAAAATCACTCAGAATTTAACAAGGATTTCAAATATGCAAACATCATAAACTGATATTGACTATAACTCATGAATTTTTATCAGTACCGAAATGAAACCCTAACTGTTCATAGACACGATTCTCATCCCACAAGAAAAATCAATGAAAACTAATTACATGATTAACTTCAGGACATTGATATCTATATTTTTCATTTAGAAATCAAATGCAAATGATGCATGTATGAGGATATCATAGTTTGAGAAATTTACCAAATTAGAGAAAGTCCAATGCTTCTTCTATGGTTTTTCAGTGAAAAGTGATGATATGGTTACCTTGTTGGGGCCTTCCTAAATCTATTCCAATCCTTACTTTGCTTTAAAAGTTGCTAAAATGCTCTAGCCAAGTTAATATGCAAGCCATAATTTTGGAGTTTGGAGGATGGTGATGATGATGTTACAAAAATGTAACAAGGTTTTGGATGAGTTCTAAATGATGATTATGAGGTGTTTGGTGTAAGAACAAGAAGTATTTTTACATTAGGCCTTAAGATTTTAATGATAACTTTACATGATATCATTAATAACAATTGTATACTCTAATGGTTTCATTTCAGTGTTTAGATGCTGATGAAATGTTCTAGATCTAGTATCAAGGCGTGTGACATCATCAGGTTCTGAACATAAACACTGCTGGATGAAAACATGTGGTTACGTGTTATAGTTGAAGTCAATATTATGAAGTTCATCTTATGCAAAGGGTCTTAGGAACGTTAGTACAAGAGGTTCTGATTGTGACTTTATGGTTAAGCTTTGGAGGCCTTCCAAAGCTTTTCTTCTGTGTGTTATAAGTTCTGAAGATTATGGATAAGAGGTTCTGCTGAACAAGTTCTGATGATCTGAAGAAAATCAAGTTCTTACAACCAAGTTCTTGAGACTTTGAAGAAGAGGTTTTGATATGACAAGTTTTGAAGACCCCATCACTTAGGTTCTAAGACTTAAGAGTGGTTCTTCTACAACACACTTCAAACATTCAAATTATCTGAAGCCTATACAGACAAGAAGAAGTTCTAAATGGTTAACATGTGATGGTGGAAAAAAGTTTCAAAAAGTGCTATGTGACCTCTACCCTCTAGGGTAGCGTAAGGAAAATCCTTTCGTACTATATTGTGACCACTCTCATTATGACCGTTGAGAACAAACAACTTTATTTTCCGATTACCTTTTTACCCTTTCAGCGGATCTCTTTTACAAGCTATAAAAGGAAGAATTTGAAGCTGAAGAAATGTAAGAATCAACATTACACAAATCTATCAGATTAAATCAAGCTCAAGCAAAACTACACCAAAGCGCTGTGCAAACTCTTTAGAAAAATATTATGTGTATAGTTTTGTAAATAAGAAAGGAGTTGTTGCTCGTATCTTGCTTTAGAGCACTTAGGTGTTTTTATTTGTACTGGAACATCTGTGTAATCTGCTTAAGAATAAGAAAACTGTAATACACTGAAAGTATTCAACTGTTGTTGATTCCTTGAGAGACTAAGTGAAGGACAGATCTCAAGAAGACTCTTGTTGCGGTGTGAGTGGATTTGCAATAAGAATCGACTGATTTATTAGGGGTGCCAATAAGGTTGATCTGACTTATTGTGGGTTATCTATAATCAATTTGGTTATAGTGGATTGAGTCCTTGTTGAAGGAAAATTACCTTGCTGGGTGGACTGGAGTAGCTTAGTTAACAGTGAACCAGGATAAAAATAATTGTGTTCATTTATTTTTATGTTCTAAGTTAACTTGGTTTTTCATCAACGAAAAAGATTCAAATTTTATTTTGGTGAAACCCAACTCAAACCCCTTTTCTTGTGTTTCTCACGCCTTCAATTGGCATCAGAGATCCGGTTCTAGTATTGATTGTTATCAAACACATAATCGTGTCAGATAAAGATCCAGACAAGTTTTTCTTTGAAGAAACACAATGGTTGAACCCACACCAACTAATGTTGCTTCAGATTCAGACGACAAAAGCTATAATGTAAAACCTCCCATCTTTAATGGTAAAAAGTTTGAATACCAGAAAGATAGACTAGAAATTTTATTTCTAGGTCATGATGTTGATCTTTGAGGTTTGGTAGTTGATGGCTACGTATCTCCCACATATGCTACTGGAAAGGAAATAGCTAGGAGAGCCATGACTGATCAACAAAAGAAAGATTACAAGAATCATCATAAAGCAAGAACCATCTTGCCGAATGTGATATCTTATACTGAGTATGAGAAGGTCACAAATAGAGACTCTGCTAAGTCTATATTTGACTCTCTTAAAATGACTCATGAAGGAAATGATCAAGTCAAAGAAACCAAGGCGCTGGCCTTGATTCTGAAGTATGAAGCCTTCAAGATGGAGGATGATAAAAGCATTGAAGTCATGTTCTCAAGATTTCAAACCTTGGTTACAGGACTAAGAGTTATGAACAAAGGCTATTCAACAACAGATCATGTGAAGAAGATTATCATAAGCTTTCCATCCAAATGGAGGCCTATGGTAACTGCACTCAAGCTTGCAAAGGATCTGAACAACACTTCTCTAAAAGAACTGATAAGTTATTTGAGAAGTCATGAGATTGAGCTAGAACAAGATGAACCGCAGAAGAAGATAAAGTCTATTGCACTCATGTCCATCAAAAAATCTGAGAAGTCCAAAGCTCTTCAAGCAGAAGAGATAGAGGATTCATAAGAAGATCTTGATAATGAAGAAGATGAGTTGTCTCTATTGTCCAGAAGGGTTAACCGTATCTGGAAGAGAAATCAAGGCAACAGGTTCAGAAGTTCAAGAAGGACTATAGGTCGCTTCAAATAAACTTTTGGTCAAAGGAAGTCTAGTGGCAACGAAGTCACTTGTTATGAGTGCAATGAGCCAGGACACTACAAGTATGCATGTCCTAAGCTTATAAAGGACATACTAAAGAAGAAATATCTTAAAGGCAAAAATAATGGGCTAATGGCAACATGGGATGATTCAGACTATTTTGACTGCGACTCGGACGGAGAACATGCTAACGTGGCGTTGATGGCTCATGTTGGAACATCAAGTGAAGTAATCCCTCAGAATATGAAGCTTATTCAGAAACAGAAGAAATATCCTGCAAAAAGGTATTCTCTGATCTTATTCATTCTGAATTAACATTTTCCTTAATTGAAATTCTAGAAAAACATGAGTTACTCAAGATTCGGTTCAAGGATCTCAAAAAGACCCATGAATCTGTATCTGTTGAAAACAATAAGCTTAAGGAAGAGATTTTTGTTTTAAAAGAAGAAAACTTTTTAAAAGATGAAAACTCTACCCTTAAAGGCACGAGAACTCTTCCAAAAGCCTCTGAGAGTACTGATGATGTTATTAAGAAATGTGACAAAGCCTTCCAGAAATTTATAGCTAAGAGCATAGGGAGAAGCGGGCTAGCTTCTATAATCTATGGTATAAGCAGAAATGAAGTTAAAGGTATTGGTTATGATCCTCATGATAAATATAAATCTAATAAGGAAAACATACCAACCACCTTACACTCTCATTTTATGTATGTTGGGTTTGTGCTAAAAGAAGATCGAAAATATGAAGAGAAATCTGATTCTGAATCCGATGATAATCAATTGGATAAACCAAGTAGTTCTAATAATTTCAAATATGATTATTCTACTTCTAAAACCAAAGTTGTTCACAACTCTGGTAGAACTAACAAGAAAGGACCCAAGAAATAATGGGTACCAAAAGATAAGATAATTCATGTTGTAGATATTCTTAGCAGTGCAATTGAAACACCAATCCTGGTTCCTGGACTCTGCCTACTTGAAACACATTATAGAAAAAAGGAATATGTTCCAAATCCTGGAACTTAAGCTTGAAAAGGTCATAGGTTTCGGAGGCGACCAAAAAGGAAAGATCATAGGCTTTGAAACAATAAATCATTGGAACTTCTGCACACTAATTTGCTTGGACCAGTAAAAGCTAAGTCAATGAATGGAAATAAGTATGGATTAGTTATCTTAGATAACTACAGTAGGTGAACATGGGTAAAGTTTCTCAGACACAAGGATGAGTCACATTCTATTTTTACTACCTTCTGTGCTCAAGTTCAAAATGAGATTAATCTCAAAATTGTCAAGTTTAGAAGTGATCATGGTGGACATTTTGAAAACAAATATTTTGAAAAACTATTTGATGAAAATGCCATTTCCCATGATTTCTCATGTCCAAGAACTCCACAACAAAATGGAGTTGTTGAGAGGAAGAATAGGACTTTACAAGAAATGGATAGGACCATGACCAATGAAACCAATATGGAAAATCACTTATGGGCAAAGGCTGTAAACACAGAGTGTTATATCCAAAACAATGTCTCCGTAAGACCTATTCTTGGAAATACTCCTTATGAATTGTGGAAGAACAAGAAACCCAATATTTCATATTTTCATCCGTTTGAATGCTCTTGTTTTATCCTAATCACTAAAGAAAATCTGAACAAGTTTGATTCAAAAGATCAAAGTTGTATCATGTTAAGATGTTTTGAACGCTCAAAAGGCTACAAAGTATATAACACTAAAACACTCTCTGTGAGGAATCAATTAATGTTATATTAATGATATGCTTGACTATGAAAAGTTAAAGCTAGTTAATAAACTTGCAGGTGTGGATATTACCCTCTTAGAATTTGAAGGTAATATAGCTGCTACTAAAGTGCAAGAAGATCATAAGATGTACAATCAAAAGCTTTTAATGATCAAACTCCTTTGAAGAGGGTCCTGCAAAGACTATCACATTATGAAAAGATGTATCTATGGTTGATGTCCATGACTCCACAAAAAGGAAGTTTTAAGACTAATTATTTGATCAAAAGGGAACTCACGTCATTACAACCAAATGGACGATCAAAATCAAGTTCGATGATGAAGGTGATCTCATCATAGAAAAAATACACCAGGTCAATATTTATATATTTTCTGACAAAGTACTTATAGATACCTCTACAAGTTAGAAGGTATTCTATCAAGGAAAATGTCAAAATATTCCTGGTCAGATATATCTTTTATAAGAATCTCTGCACTCTGGATACTGAAGAGTCACTTCATTAATTAATGTTAGACTAAATTTATACTCTTTATCATCTGACCAACGTGTACAATTTAACTATATGACATATTTGGTAAACTAACTTTCTGGAAATGATAATTGTTAGCTTGCTATATTCAATTATTATCATAAGTGTCTGTCTTGTCTCTTGACCCACGTCTTGGAACTCGTATATATACATTTCTCCATAAATTTTCATTTATTGAGTTGTCATCCTTTGAATTCTCGGTTATCTGAACTATATCTCTTATACAGTTGTGATACGATGGGAGAACTGACTTGGGTGTTTTGTGTTTGTGTTCGCAAATGTTTCGGTTTAGCAAGAGTCGCCACCGACTTTTTATTTTATCCAAAGGAAAGGTCAAAAAGCACAGGAAAGACCTTTGAGATGTTTTCTTGGGTTCGGGGGGTAGATTATGAAAAGGGAAGGTGCAAGCACCATTTTCATCCATGGTTATCCATGGGCTCTTAGTTACTTGTTTAGATCACTTGCTTTGCTTTTCCAATTATTTGAAATGGTGCTTTGTGTGTGGTTTTGAAAATGTTTTGAAAAGAGGCCATCGTTGTGGCAACCTTTGTAATGATTCTTGTTTGAATGTATACAAAGATGTTTTGTCTTTTGAAAAGATTTCAATGTTTGAAAGTTTGATTTGGGAAATGTTTTGAAATTGTGTTGTGAAGTGTGTTTGAAAATAGCGAGGATGTTTTGCAAGCTTTTGGTCAAGTAACTAAGAGCTATCTACCCTAGGGTTTCATACACTCGTTACATTAAAGGATTTTTGCATACAAACCCTAATCTCTAACATGGCATATTTGAAAGCCTAAAGTGCGCAAAATAAACCTAAGCTATTACAACAGATATGGGGAGGGGGATACAATTTTTGAATGGGGGATATTTACAAGAAAATAAAACCATAATATTTACTATTACATCCAAATTGAATAAATGGTACAAATAACTAAATAGGCAAGTATTTAAATGGTCAATTAAATAAATATGCAAAATATTATGAATATGCAAAAAATATTTTTGTTTATCTTTATGTATGTAAAAATAAAATGTTTAATGTATTAAAAAAAGAAATAAAAGATTATTTTTTATTAAGGGTAAAAACCCTAATTTTCTTTAAGAAAGTGTATATATTAATTATATTATTTATGTACAACAAAAATAAAATAAAATATATACAAAAATAAAAATATATTAGAAAAAATATTATTTAAGTATAAATAATAAAAATAAAGGCATAATATTTTTATGTATCATTTTCAAGTTTTTATTAAATAAAATAAAGGTATATTATCTAAAAATTATTTTCATATTAGAAAAATAATAAAATAAAATAAAATAAAATATGAAAATTTATGAAAATGTTTTTTTAATATTTTTTATGTTTAGAAAATAATAAAATAAAATCAGAAATGAAAAATAAATAGAAAAATATAAAAATATAAAGAAATGGGCCAAGGGGGGTGCAATCAGTAAAGAGGGGTGTCAAAAACAATGCCAGAACCAAGCCCAGCCCACTGAACTTTATCTTCAACCTTTGTCAACCAAAAACACGCGCGCCTGACTCAAATATGGAAAACCTGCATACGTGCTCTAATGCAAAAACTCATAACACCAAAGTTGTAGCATTTGTCAAGACGATTTCAACCATATAAAGAACTTAATCTAACTCTCAAAGACCAAGAGAATTTCTCTGGCCCTAATTTCTAACCTAACTTTTTCAGGAAGTTCATGAATCAAATTCTCTTAACACGTTTAACTTAAATGAAAACTGAGCATATGTACAGCTTCAGGACTATGAGTACTACATTTTTTATTCACAAACCTAAGCCTAATGATTCCTAAATAGAGAGATAGAAAGTTGACAAATACCTGTTTCAGACGAACTCGTGTATGGCAATGTGGAGCTTTTCAGTGAGGCCTGAGATGCTTGGGAGCTTGCTTGAACTTCCTCTGACCTTCCCCAATGCCTAGTTTGCCTTGGATGTGCTTGAACAAGCTTGTAGAAGTCAACCTGCACAAGCTAAAAACAGAAATGGTGAAGCTTGAGAATGGAGTTACAGTTAGTGTCCAATGGTTGTGATAGCTTGGATAGGTTATATGGAATGTATTGGAACAAGTTTGGGGCAAAACGTACGAGTAACTTGTGAGATGGAAGTGAAACTGTAGGGAGTGCCCTGTTTTGCAAGAAGAATGTGATTTGGTGTTTTGGAAGGCTTGAGGGATGTAGGGCTCGTGTTTATGGCTCAAGGAAATGTCAAAAAACTTATCTCTAATGCTTGCAAGGGTTGGTTATATCAGATATGCAGGTTGTGGCTCTTTGGCAAGTTTTCTTGTATTTTAAGAAAAAGTAACAAGTGATGTAAGACAGGCCTGTACATGCTATCTACCAGCTTTCACTTTATGATCTTGGCCCCCTCAGTTTGTGGATATTGTTTGTTGTACAAGATTTTGTTCAAGGCTCAAGAATGCAATTTGACATAAAGCAATTTTGACAAAAATGGCAATGTTGCCTTTTTGCTATTTTTGGATTAATCTCTTGTGTAATCCTCTAATGACCAGAACAAAGCATCAACCCAATGGATTTGCATTTAATTATTGAGTATGAAAAGGTTTAGGGTCCTGTAATCAAGTACAAACAATGCTGGATGGAAGTTGCAACTTGTATCAACATGAAAATGCCATGGATCAAAAGTGAGTTTTTGCCAAATTCAAACCTTCGATTCTCCCTAACCACAAATGATTTTGGAGAGTTCTTGGACATTTTGGAAAGCTTGTAACATTATTTACAATCCATCTTTGAAATGCATTTTGAGATTCCAAGTGTAACTATGTGAAAAATGGTCATGAAGATAGGTCAAAATCCTGCCTAAACTTGGGCAAAATTTCACTAAGTTAAAAGTTTCATGGACCCTTGTTCCAAAAATCATAACTTGAGATCCAAGCTTCTTTTGAGAAAACTTTGTGAATAAAAGTTGTAGATTTTGTGGAGGAATACAACTTTCATGTTGGAAGTTTTGTTTGAATCCAATTTCATCATGGTGAAAATGTTGGGAAAAGTTGGGGAAAATTAAGAAAGTTTCATAACTTAGAAAAATTATAAGTTATGAAATTTTTCAATCTTAAACCCTAATTTGCAAAATTAGGTTTCTTGATGAAAAAGTTTCATGTTTTGACATATCTTGATGAAAAATGACCCTTGGCACTTGATTTTGGCCAAAAAGTCAAAGTTTGACTTTTCAGTGTACAATCAAATTTTGATCAGTTGACTGAAAAATTCATCTGTCAATCCAATGCATTTGAGATCTTTTGAACCTTGTGAATAGGTCAAGATGATGCCATTTATTCCTTGAATCCATTATTGAACCCAATTTGCCATTGGCTAGGTTAAAAATCAGAAATTGCCCTTGTGCAGTCAAAACCCTAAAAATGACCATTTTGCCCTTTTGATGATCTGATCAAATTTCTTGAGGAGTTGTGGTCCAAAATTGATCAGATGATTCATATGAGCCTATAATGTTGATGTGGATCAAAAATTGTGAGGTTTGACTGTAAATTGGCCACAGTTGACTTTTTCCCCAATACAACTGATTTTTAGGTCAACTGTCCAATTGACTGGGCAAAAATTTGATTCAAGGCTTGAAACTTGGTAGGGGAAATCTTATAAGTCCAACATGAAATATGAAATCTAACTTGAGCATTGAAGGTCCAAAAATCCTTGTGTAAACTCAAACCCTAATTTAGGTCATCAGTGCAAGGAGATGTCTTGAGTAGAGCAAACCCTAATCCTGTCTGGAGCTCAAGGAGTCTTGTGAGGGGAAATCTTGATAAAATGAGAGGGAAAATTTTGGGGTACAACAACAGTCAGTTGCATTTTCCTTTCCTCTATTTAAAGCTTTGATCACCATACCCTAGTCATTCATCTCTTGTTTCTCTCTCTCTCTCTCTCTCTCTCTCTCTCTCTCTCTCTCTCTCATCATGGCTTCAAGAACCTTTCACGGTGATGAATATTTTCTTGAAATTATCTATGAATGTCTCCCAAATATTCCAAGGATAATCGGTGATAATCTTGGTCTTACTCAAATTATAAACGCTCAAAGATGGTCAAATTACTTTGTTGTGTTGTTTGGACCAATATATATTGACCTAGTCAAGGATTTCTGGTTGCATGCCAATGTTAGGTCAAATGAAACTTCCATCCACTCATCTGTCTTTGGAAACTCCATCATTATCACCCCAACTTCTATTGTAGTTGCTATTGGGTGTGCCCAAGCTAGAGTTACCGTAGAAGCCTTCCAATACTCCGTACTATTTATAATATCTATGATGAATATGGTCACACCAATCTTGCCAATCTTCTTCAAGCTGCTTCAATTTGGTTTCAGCTTGTGTTGACAAACTTTAGACCTAGAATATCAATAATGAAAACCCTAACCTATAAGGACAAAGTTTTCATTTACTTCCTTGTCCATCATATTAGAGTCAACTTACCTTAATCCATTTTTAACTACCTAAGAGACTCAATCATTGCTTCCAGAACTCAACACCATACCTTTATACCTTTTGCTAGAGTTCTCTCTATTCTCTTCACAAGGTCTAGGATTATTGGATCCATTCGTCACAATGGACCTGAGGATGTTCTTGAGGAAGTTCGATGTGAAGTTCTTGAAGCTTGGTTTTTTAGGGGTTGTTTTTATTTGTGTGTGTATGTCTGCCTTGTTTTAACATTTTTGTGTCATTCTTGTTATTCCCTGTTCAATTAATAAAATATTTTGTTTTGTTATGATTTGATTGGATTTTTGTGTGCTATCTCAATATTTTCATTTTCATAAAGTCTTACCAAACAATTCTTTTAAACTGTATATTTAAAGATAGAATTTAAAACTTAAATTTTATCCAAACAATTCTCTGGTTTGAATATGTTATCTTCAAAGTTCATTTCTATGTCTCTTAATTACCTTTTTAATTTCTAACAAAGTGGGAGAAAGTAAAATGATTTTGATAATACTTATTCTCAAAATATTAAACTTAAACAATGTATAATGTTGTTGCTACTAACTATTTGTTTGATGTTTCATTCTAGGAACTTTGAATAAGTTCACTGAGTATTCTAAGACAAGTTGAATATGAAGATCCCGATTCTAAGGTTGAGAACCTTATGGATGAAATCAACTCTGATTTCATATATAATAAGTTGTACACTTTGTAAATATATGTATATTCAAATAGATGTACCAATCATAGTTCAGAAGTTATAAAATTACTGAAAGTAAGGTAATCTTGCTTGATATCATATTGTTCAAAAGTCTTGAACTTTTTGAAAGTATGGAATTCAGACTTAAAGCTTCAAAATATGTGCTCTCCTGAAATAAAGTCAAGTCAACATTTTGATCCATGCTCTGATACAGAGATGCCACTCCAAAGATGAGCTCTGATATGTGTGCTTATGCAATGTATGCTCTATTCAGAAGTTGTGAATTGTCCGAATGAATGATATATTGGAATATATCAAATCAAATGTTGATGCTTAAGAAGTAGTGAACTTCTTCAGAAGTATAGTGTTTTGGTTGTGATATTAGATTTGAGAAATAGAAGTGTTGATAAATGATGTGTGGTATTATTCAGTCATGCTTAAAATCAAGTTTTGATTCTTCATTAAGTTCTGATAGTAACCAGGTCTGAGATGAAGACCATGTGTTCTAGTAAGACTTTGATGAGTTGTTGTAAGGAAGTGTTCCTTCTTTATCTATATGTTCAGAAAACTCAATTTATTTTGTGAGTCTTCGGCTCAGAGGGAGACTTTGAACAAGCATAAATAAAATTTTGAGATTAATAGATTCAGGGGGAGCTGTGAGCTTAACTCTGAATTTGTCGGTTACGGTGATTACCCTATATAAATTGTTCTATCAAAATACATGGTTTTGTCATTATCAAAAAGGGGGAGATTATAAGAACATGAAGTGTTTCTACATATGGCCTTAAAATTTTGATGATAACTTTACATGATACCATTAATAAAAATTGCATACTCTAATGATTCTGTTCCAGTGTGTAGCTGTTGATGTAATATTCTAGATCTGGTATCAAGACGTGTGATGTCATCAGGTTCTGAATGTAAACACTACTAGATGAAAACATATGGTTACGTGTTACAGTTGAAGTCAAGATTCTGGAATTCATCTTATGCAATAGGTCTTAGGAACGTTAGTATAAGAGGTTCTGATCGTGACTTTATGTTTAAGCTTTGGAGGCCTTCTAAAGCTTTGCTTATGTGTGTTACAAGTTCTGAAGATTCCAAAGACGAGGTTCTGCTAAACAAGTTCTGATGATCTGAAGAAAAGCAAGTTCTTACAACCAAGTTTTGAATACTATGAAGAAGAGGTTTTGATAGGATAAGTTCTAAAGACTCTAAGACTTAGGTTCTAAGACTTAAGAGTGATTCTTCTACAAAAAGCTTCAAATATTCAAATTATCTGAAGCCTCTAAAGATAAGAAGAAGATATAAATGGTTAACATGTGATGGTATATAAAAAGTACAAAAAATTCTTTGTGACCTCTAGCCTCTAGGGTGGCATAAGGACAATCCTGTTGTACTATACTGTGACCACTCTCATTATGACCGTTGAGAACAAACAACTTTATTTTTCAATTACCTTTCTACCCTTTCAACGAATCTATTTTACAATCTATAAAAGGAAGACTTGGAAGCTGAAGAAATATAAGAATCAACATTACATAAATCTATCAGATTAAATCAAGCTCAAGAAAAACCACACCAAAATGTTGTGCAAACTCTTTAGAGAAATCTTATGTGTATAGTTTTGTAAATAAGCAAGGAGTTGTTGCTCGTATCTTGCTGTAGAACACTTAGGTGTTTTTATTTATACTGAAACGTCTGTGTAATTTTCTTAAGAAGAAGAAAATTGTAATACACTGAAAGTATTCAACTGTTGTTGATTCCTTGAGAGACCAAGTGAAGGTCAAATCTCAAGAAGGTCAGAGACTAAGTGTTGAAAAATCTTCAACCTTTGACTTTTGTTGACTTTCTTGATTCTTTTGATTCTTGATGATCAAGTTTGATATTCTTGAAAGTTTTGATAATCCTTGATCTTTGAAGTTCAATTTTGACCAAAAAAAAGTCCAAATTGGACTTTTGTGTGACAATTGACTTTTCATCAATTGATTTCAATTCTTTCACTATCAATCAATTTCATCTTTGAAAATGTCTTAAGCCATATAATTAGGTCAAGATGTTGCATTTGAGTTCTTTGAATCATGCCTCAAGCCATTAAGTAATGCACTTAACCAAAGGTCAATGATCCATTCTCCTAAATCAAAACCCTAATTGATTAAGACTTGTATTAATGAAGACCTCTTGATTTAAGAACCTGCTTGACACAAGGAGAAAATACACAAGCTATATTTGTATTTTGTTAGAGATGAAATGATGCATATTAAGTGGGATCCTGGATCAAAAATTAGGGTACAACAATATGTAATGGTATGTGATGGGTAGTAACATGAAAATAGGAATTTGTTCTTCAATTTTTAGATTTTGACATTTTAGGGTTTGAAGGTGAAATCATGAAATTGGTGTTTGAATCATGTTTTGATATTTGTAATTGATGCTATATGTTAGATATATGTTATGATACATTTAAATGATGAAAATGACTTTTTGGAATGGATTTTGGAACCCAAATTCCTAGAGGACAAAATGTTGTCCGAAGCAGATTTTTTGCATAATCGTGAAGCTGCTTAGCGTGATGGAGGTTGCTTAGCGTGGTCTGAAATGCAAAACTTTATAATTTCTGAAACTGTTCTGGATCATAGATGTATATGATTTATCATGAATTGTCATGAATTTTGTGGAATTTAATTATGTGTCTTGAATTGCTTTTGATGCACTTTTGGTGAGAAACATAATACTTGAATTTGTGTATATGAATGTTGGGAATTAATGTTGATTGTAGATAACATGGATTAAACTTGTTGCTACATGCTATAATTATGTGTTCAGATGATTAATGCTATGAATATATATTATGTGTGAATGTTGACATGGTGTATGTATGTTGTGCAATTTGGTGAAGATAATTCAAATGTGTTGAATTATGTGAAATATGCTTGTATGATTAAGATATGGAAATTGTCTTAATTGCATATATATGTTGATATTGCACATGCATCATGAGTTGTCAAGAGGCAATGTTTGTTAATTCCGTGGGAATTATTGACTTGTCCCAAACCTAGAGATGGGGGTTTAAAAGCTTAGAGAACGGGCTTTTTGGTGGTTATCTGTCTTGGAGATGTGGACCTGGCAGGACCAATAAGGATAACAATTGGTACCACATATGTTGTACCCCAAAATTTTCCCTCTCATTTCTCAAAAGATCATACTGGACTCTCAGGTTTGCTTCTATCAAGTTCCAAGTCTTGAATTACAACTTTTCAAGAAAATCATCCACAAGGGAAAAATGATCAAAAGCACATTGAAAAGTCAAACTTGGACTTTTTAGATCAAATCAAGTTTCAACAATTATATTTCATCAAGACATGAAATTGGTTCATCAAAAAATCAGAAGTCAGAAGTTACTTTGAAAAAAATCAAATTTCTAAACATTTAGAAAATTTTCTAAGTGTCAAGAGAATATGATAATTCGGAACTTCTGAGCCAGCCGCCACGCAAGTGTAGTCAGAAGTTGCAAACATGGTTCAGAACATGATGCTTCAATTAAGCGATGCTCTTTGGTCAGAACATGATTCTTCAACATATGAAGGCTATGTTCAATGCTTCGGTCAGAACATCACCCTTCGAGTCTCATTTTGGTCTTCTGCGATCAGAACATCACCAAATCCCAAGACCTCATTTAAACAACCTGTTGCACTGCTACAACACAGTACTCTAACCAGCAGCTAATCCAGTCCACGCCTGCATTTTCCCAAATCCAATATTTGCACCAAATACAAAAAGCTGTGATCAAAAAGCAATGGAATAGTGTACCAAAAAGTTTAAATCCCATTTGTTTCCCCCCCCCCCCCCCAAAAAAAAAACCACAGCAAATTCACCTATAAATAAGTTGCTCCATCACACTTTCAAGGGGCTGGTTTTTTGAGAGAGAAAAGAAAACTGTGAAACCTTCATAAAAAAATCCAGAATTCTCAAACAGAAAACAAAACCTTTGTTCTTCCCTTTGAATCAAAGAACTTGGAATTTTCTCTCCCGTTGCTCTTGCTAACTCCAGAACATTTAAAGGCAGTAGTTCAAGTTCCAAGCACACGCTCCAGATTCAAGGTAAGTCTTTCTAACTTTTCATCTTCTCATTCAGAACATCATTAAATATGTAAATATCACAATATTAATGTTGTCAATATCATTGCATAAGTAGGAAAATTATGGATCAGAACTTCTTGATTAAGGATAGGCTCAGAATTAGGATTAGAACTTCTATAAACTGTTGTGCTTTTATCCTCCTGATTTGCTGTTAAGGGTTGAATAAATTGTTGATGTGCTGATTAATATGATGAAAGAGTTGAAATGTAACACAGAACTTCTATTTTTCATTCACCATTTTAACACACAAAATTTCTAGGATTTTCTCACTGTTTAAGCACGCAGAACTTCTGAGTTCTCTTTACCATTTTAACACACAAAACTTCTTATGCTCACTCACTGTTTTAGCACAGCACAAAACTTCTGAGTTCTCCCTACACGTTAAACACACTAAACTTCTGATTTTCCACACGCTGACAATGCACTGAATTTCTGATGTTCACTCACTATTTTAGCGCAATACAGAACTTCTGACTTTTGGCTCATTGTCTGAATACCACCCAGAACCTTTGTTTCCTTTCCCTATGAAGTTTCTTGCAGGACCTCAGAGTGTACCAATCCAGAACTTCTGATTCCACTGACGTTCCTTTCTTAGTCACCACGCGCCTGGCTTCAGAAGTTCTGATCCTTGTTGTTTTGCTTGCAGCAACACGCTGTTTCTATCTTTCATTTATTTTCTTTTTTATCATTTTCAATATTAACCCCTTTTTTTATTAATATAAAAAAGACATAAAAATATTTTATTTTATTTTATTAATTTATTTATTTCTTTTTCTTAATTCATTAAGACAAAAAAAACCATTTTCTAAACAAGTCATTTTTCTCTCTTGCATTGTACATTTCAATATGGTTGTAATAGTTAAATGGGATTTAAATTCTTGCAACCCTCCATTTTTAAATATATACCCCCCATCCCTAAAATATTGTGATAGCGTAGGACTTTATATTCCCGTAATTTATCGCTTTCTAAATAAATGCTAGTAATTAGGGCGTGTATGGCAAGACATGAAATCAGCAAATAGATAACCCTAATTGAGACTAAAATGCATGCAATCAAACACACTTGCACACTAGCACCCTTTGGATAATCCCACCTTGTTGCCTATCGAAAAAATAGTCATGTCCCTCAAACATGGGCCTTTTAGCAAAAGACCCTCGATAAAAGATCGTAGTCCCTCGATGACCCTCAATGTTGCCTTCAATAAACGATCTAGTCCCTAACATGACATTGCTAAAACATTCCATGGGTTGCCTTCTATGACTATACAAAAACGTCCCGCGTCCGTCCCTTCACATCCAACGATGGGGCTTCTTACCAAATCAATGGTAATATAGCAACATCTAGATGAGGAGGAAAAGAACATCTAAGACCTTTTGAGTAGGTAGATTCGCTCCTAGTTGCTCGCTTGCTCACAAAAAAACATTTTATACACCAACATATCTCTTTGAACTATTTTCGAAACCAACACTTTGTACGCATTCTTATAGAGACGAGAATCATTACAAAGTCACATTCCCAAAATACTTTCAAAACCCACATCATAAAGCATATTTTAAAACAAAAGCAAGTGATCTAGCAAGCAACTAAGAGCCCGTAGATAACTATGGATGAAAAGGGTGCTAACACCTCCCCTTTTCATAATCTACCCCCCGAACTCAAGAAAATATCTCTAAAGGTCTTTCCTGTGCTTTTTCACCTTTCCTTATTGGATAAAAGAAAAGTTGGTGGCGACTCTTGCTATCCACAACATTACGATCAAACACAAAACAAAAAGTCAGTTCTCCCACCGTATCACAGAACTGGAGACTCTGCTGGGGACTTTTTTTAAGTGGGGTTTCCTTAGGGCTAGATCATATCTACTTGCTTTCATTGTTTGACTTGTATGCTTTACGTTTTGGGTCCTTGTTTGGGTTACTGTTAAAAATCCTACAGCCGGATTTGGGAAGCACCTTTTTAGGTAAGTAGAAATAAACTGTGAGGGAACAGTGCGGGGTATACTGACACGGTTGAAGAAGTAGCTACGTTGATGTGGCACTTTGGTTGGTACCGGTAACCCTTGAGTCAATCAAGGAGAGTACGGGGCTGCCACGTGGTGTCGTGAAGCATCAACTGACCTTAGAACCTTTAATTGCACAACTTGTCCAGTAGGACGTAGCAAGGTGGCCGGCCTTGGTGTATTCCTAAGGTCGACAGATACTCTATGCTACACTCATTGAGATTTAACTCTTGAGCTTTGTTTGGTTGCGAGTCAATTTCCTATTGAACGAAGCTGGGGGAAAGATCGGTGATATTGAGATCCCTTAGAACCTGGTTACTATTTATAGGACAGGTTGAACCAATCCAACTTCAAGAGGGTATGACCTTAAAACTCATGCAGGCCTTAAACCTAAGGACTTGGTGTGACTTGTTTGTTGTTTGCTATAGTTGTGATTTTCTAACATAATCATGACATCATAAATCATGACATATCATGACTAACCATTTCAAAGGTTTCCTAGGGCTCATTTTTTTGCTCTGTTTTGTAGGACATGGCATCCGCCCATAGGAACACTATACAGATTAACCTTGTGAAAGTGTCTCTCCAACTAAAGGATATGGCATTAAGGGTTCTTGAAAGTTATCATTTCACTAAAAAGCATGGTCAGTTGCTCATTTTGGTCACTGCAAAACCTGACGAAGAATTATTAAAAGTTTTGTTCCAGTTCTTCGATCTTGTGCACCATTGTTTCACCTTCCCGGATTACCAGCTAGTACCTACTATGGAGGAATTTTCTCAGTTGTTGGGGGTACCTATTCTTGACCAGTTACCTTTCAACGGTACTGAAGAACATCCAAAACCTGAAGAGATTGTTAGAGCTATGTCCTTACAACGATCCGACATAGTGACAAATTGGGAGACTAGAGGGAGTGTCCAAGGAATTCCGGTTAAGTTTCTATTCGAGAAGGCTTACCATTTTTGGGATACTTTAGATTTACAAGCTTTCAAAGAGGTGATGGCACTTCTCATTTATGGGATGGTACTTTTACCTAATACAAATCAACTTGTAGATGTAAGCACTATTAAGGTTTTTCTGTCTCATAATTCATGCCTACATTACTCGGGGATATTCTGCACTCTCTGCATGCTCACAATCTAAAGAGAAGGGGGACCCTCCTGTGTTGCACTCCTATTGGCTAAGTGGTTTATTTCACACCTACCCAGGTATGTTTTGAAGAATGAACAGGGTTTGAAATGGTCTCGTAGGTTGATGTCCCTTAAGCATTCAGACATTCATTGGTGTTCGTGGTTCTCGGAAGATGTTACCATCATTGATCGTTGTGGTGAATTCCATAATGTCCCTCTCTTAGGAATTAGGGGGGAATCACTTACAACCCTTGTTTAGCCTTGCGTCAGTTTGGTTATGCAAGGAGAAATGGTCCTCATGATATGTTTATCCAGGGAATTACCTTCAATTATGATAATGATGCTCAGGGATACCGTAAAAGGCTCATAAAAGCTTGGGGCATGGTACATAAAATTGATAGCAAGACACTGGGGAACAAGAATTCCATCCCTCTTGAGCCCTATCTCCGATGGGTACGAGCCCGCACTCAAAATCTTATGATGCCTTACCCTGTTGTCCTACCGATAATTATGGAACCAGTTGCTGAGGGAGATACGACTTCCCTTGTTCATCATCCAGACATGCCAACCGATCATGAGGAGTTGCAGAAGTCCTGGGTTCAACTTAAAGAGGAGTGGGACACGTTTGAAGCTTAGTTTTATGCTAGCGAGAAAAAGGTTCTGGAGATCACTAGGCTACTTCAAGAAGAAAGAAACATAAACGCCTACATTGCACCAAAGAGGATGCGCTCCTGGGAGACCTAGTTTCTTTTTGCTTTTTGTTTTGTTTTGTTTAAACTGTAAGCCTAAAAGGCATTCTTTGTAACAATTCAAACTCATTGAATACAATTAACGTGTGTTTCTTTTTGGGTTAAGCAAATTTGAGCTTTTAAGAATCTTTGAAATCATTGCATACGCATATCATCCATATCATTGCATAAGCAGTTACCATTACGGGTTTCTCATCTCCTTTGTTGTTTATTTCAGCAAAAATGTCTTTTGAACAAAGCATCAAAGATCTTCAGACACAAAATGCCCAATTTCAACAGATGTTCATAACTCTGGCAAAAGGGTAGGAGGATCTGAAGGCCCTCATCCTAAAAGAGAAGAAGAAGAAGAAGAATAAACCCATTGGTATCCTTAATATGAGTAGAAGATTCGGGGGGCCGCTAAATCAATCAGTCGATCTGACCTCCTCGTCCAAAGAAGGGGAGAATCAAGAGAGGCAAGCAAGGGAAGAGGACCCCAGTCCTGAAGTTTCTGACAATGATACAGACTACAATGATGAGCAATATCCTCCCATTGAGGATAGATATAAGCAGTTAGAGGATCGGATGAGCGCCATGGAAGTCCAGAGAATACCTGGGTTGGACTTCGAAGAACTAGGATTGGTGTCCGGAGTGGTCATCCCACAAAAGTTTAAAGCTCCGGTTTTTGCAAAATATGATGGGGTGTCTTGCCCAAAGCTTCATCTCCATTCCTACGTAAGGAAGATCCAGCCCCACACTGCTGATAGAAACTTGTGGATTCACTTCTTTCAAGACATCCTGTCAGGGACTCAGCTCAAATGGTTCTACCAATTGGAGGGAACCAATGTCTGAAACTGGGAGGATTTGGTTGCTGCTTTTTATAAGCAGTATCAGTATAATGCTGACCTGGCCCCTACTCGTACTCAACTCCAGAGTATGTCCATGGGTGCAGGTGAAGGCTTTAAGGGCTATGCACAGAAGTGGAGAGATTTGGCCGGGAGAGTTCAACCGCCTTTGTCTGATAGGGAGTTGGTCGACATGTTTCTTGGGACGCTGTCTGGTCCATTCTTCAACCATTTAATCGATAGCTCATCGGATGGTTTTACGGAGCTGCTATTAACTGGAGAAAGGGTAGAAGTTGGAATCCGAAGCAGTAAAATACAGAGAGACACCTCTTCGAGTTCAGTAAAGAGGCCATTCACCGGTAAGAAGGAGGCCAGTGCCATTTATAGTCCGAGAGGTCAGAGCAAAATGGAATACCGTCCAATGGTAAGTGCTATAATGATACATATGCATGCGGATGCCCCACAACGCAACAATCAACAAAGGGTAGAAAGACCACAAAGGAAGTTTACCCAGATTAATATGACATTGACAGAGGTTCTACCCCATCTGCTGAGATCCAACTTGACAACTTTGAAAGAGGCTCCCAAGAATCCTAATACCTCGTCTCCTCGGTACAATCCTAACTCTCGGTGTGCCTACCATTCTGAGAGTCCTGGTCACGATACAAATGATTGTTGGGCTCTAAGAAATAAAGTACAAGATCTAATTGAAGCCAAGGAGATTAAGTTCGACGCTCCGGAGAAGCCCAATGTCATAACTGCTCCCATGCCTAGGCACAACCGTGGAGTTAATATCGTTGATACCGATCTTTTTTTGACCTCAGTTGATGAAGTTTCTACTCCCCTTATGACTGTTAAGAAGAATTTGTTGTTGGCCGGTTTATTTACGGTTTGTGGTGAAGGTTGCCATATGTGTTCATCTCTACCTTTTGGTTTCTATCTGCTAAAGATAGGTGTCCAGCGCCTGATGGATAGCAGAGAAATTTTGTTCGAGAAAATTTTGACTCCTGTTGTTCCGTTCGAAGATATTGCTATTATAACCATTACCGCCAATCCTTCCAAGGCCTCCTCGAGAAGACCTGTTAGGATTACACCCGCTCTGAGAGTTGCTCCATTAATAATCACCTGTCTTGGTCCTGTCCCGTACACCTCAGACAAAGTTGTCTCTTGGCATTATGGCGCCGATATTTACTATTATGGAATTAAACAAGACCTGAAGAATGAAGAGGCTGATTCCGATGTCAGTAACATTATCGGGACCAGTAGGATTACTAGAAGTGGAAGGGTTTTTTCTCCTGGGATCTCCCCAAAGACTGTCACTAAGCCTGTTGTTATTTCATCTACTGTTCCTACCAGTACTTTCGTCGCTACTCCTGTTCTTACTCCAATTGTTACTCCTGCCGTAGAGTCATCTGGGACTCGAGGCAAAGAAGCTATAGGTGAGCCTGCCCGAACGGAGGCACCTAGAAAGATTGTCATGGAAACCTTTAAGCATGAGTTAGAGGAAAATTTTAAAATAATTAAAAAAGTGACTACAATGTGGTCAAATAGTTGGGGCAGACCCCCTCGAATATATTAATGTTGTCTTTGTTGTTATGTTTCGAGGCCCATGCAAAGGCTTTGATTTCATTCCTTAAGACCGCGCATGTGCCGCAAGAAAACTCAGTCGGTCAATTCAAAGACTATGTAGCCAGTTTGACTGCCGACAATGGGCTGGGTTTTTTGGATGCTGACTTAACTTCGAAAGGGAGAAAACACAATGATGTTATGCATGTCTTGATCGAATGCAGGGGCACTACCATGGCTCATGTGCTGGTGGATACTGGGTCTTCCCTGAATGTGCTACCTAATAAGGCTCTTGATCATTTGGATTGTGAAGGCTTGACCGTAAGACCCAGTACCATTGTGGTAAGGGATTTTGACGGGTCAAAGAGAATGGTGCATGGAGAGGTGGACATCCCTATCAAGATAGGCTCTAAAACTTTTAAGTCCATTTTCTACGTGATGGACATCAGGTCATCGTACTCTTGTTTGTTGGGTCGTCTTTGGATCCATGAAGTTGGGGCTGTTACTTCTACACTACAACAAATGTTGAAGTATCCGGTGAATGGGAAGATAGTCACTGTGCATGGCGAAGAGGAATATATGGTGAGCCACCTGAACTCCTTCAGGTATGTGGAGATGGACGAGGAATTCATAGAGACCCCTTGTCAAAACTTTGAAGAGGTTCCCCAGATTTTGGTGTCGATTGAAACTATCACCAGTACCAAACTTCCTTTGAGGATGGCTTCTCTCAAGGATGCTATAACAGTGGTTGAAGAAGGTGGGTGTACTAATTGGGGACGGCTCCCTGATTTTACTCACAAAAATGACAAATTTGGTTTGGGCTTTACTTCAGGGGCTCAAAGGGTTGTTCGAAGCGCTCGGGCTGGAGGACCTCCCATATACATCAGCAACCGTGGGGTCAACTCTATTGAAGATAGTGAGGAAGACCCTGACATTGATAGTTGGATCTACCCGACTACCAACGGTGGACCGAATAACTGGACAACTAGAGATTTTATTCCAGTTTCTTTTATTCCGTAGTAATTGTCTTACTTGTGTTCTGAATTTGTAATGAATAATTTTTAAACTTTTTGGCCTTGTGCTTTACCCGAGGCACAATGGTTCCGTCTGTGAGGGCTATTATATGTCATTTCACATGTCATCAATAAAGCATGGACGTTCCTGGCATACTGTTATACCCCAAAATTTTCCCTCCCATTTTTCATAGAAAGCACAACCTTAGGGTTTCTCAAATATTCAAGTTGGCTCAGGAATCGATTAGACAGATTTTCTCCTTTGGCAGTAAACCAGTAGTTAGGGTTTTCTTGCAATTCTCAAAAGAAACGAATCCTCAAAGATCCAATTGGCTTTCACATGTTTTCATGCTTTCTCAAGATTACTGAAAAAAATAGTGTTTGTTTTCAAGGTTAACCAGATGATTCGCGTCTTCTAAAAAACATTTGCTTGTTTAGGAATTGGAATGGACAGTGCGTGTTTTGATTGGAATGCAGTTGCAAGATTACAAAATTATTGGATTACTTGGAGTTTAAGTTATCAGATGGGAACATTTTGTTTCAATTATCCTGATTGGGAATCTTTAAGATTTAGTTAAGATGCGGAGAGAAAATTGCGAGTTATTGACAGTAAAGGATTTTAATGGACATCAGAATATCTCATAAGACTTTCTCCATTTATTTCATAAGTTGTTACAAAACAATTTATTATTTAAATACTTTAGGTTTTACAACTTATCGTATTTGAAAAATAAATTAGTACAATTGATTGAATGTTTCTCTCTAAATTACAAAGAAAATGAATTTATGCCTAAGGTTGACTGAGCTTCCATTGCTTCCATGCTTGCCACAGAGTCTCTTGCTTCCCCTGCTTGGCCATCATCCAGTTGTGCTCACATGAAAATGAAAGACAGAAAAATAGTTAGTACAAAAACTATTTGGGCATAAGCAAGAATTTTCAAAAGAAAGAAAAAGTGTTCATCATTAAAGTTTGCAATTTGGAATCAGAAGGCTATTTTTTATTTCATCACATTTTTTATTTTTCTCTATTTACAAATCACAAGAGAATTATTCCTCTTGGTTCACAAAAAGAAGAAATAGGAAATGTATGCAAATTATCCAAACAAGAGAAATGCCCAAACAGCGGCCAAAAAAAATATTCCAAACTGAATGCAACAAACAGCAGCATGACCAAAACAAATATTCCAAACTGAATGCAACAAATAGCAGTATGGCCAAAACAAATGTTCCAAACAACATCCAAACAAACAAACAGCATAAGCAGGTAGCAAAGAAAGTATATCAATATGGTAAACCAAGTCAACAAGCAAGAGGCTTGTTCAATAAGCCATTTTCATCATTTTAAGTTATTTGCATACTTTTCAGAAAAAGCAATTTGCTTTTTTATCATTGAGAGAGGAGAGAGGAAAGAAATCACCTAGGTTATTGGAATTGCACAAAAGGTACAGCCTTGCTGCCCTGCCCACAGCCTGTCACAAGATGCAAAGAGTATGCTGAAAAATAAAACTGCAACAAAGAGAGCAAAAGAGGAAGATGCCAAAGTATTCAAAATATGATGGTTTTCCCCCTTTTTTTTTTGAATAAGCTGTCAAACCAAAGCAGCCTGAATATAACAGTAGACAAGGCTCAAGCAAAAGACGAAGAGAAAGAAATTATCAAACTCGGAAAACTATCAAAGTCCAAAAAGCATCAAAACTGTCTCCAACGGTAAAAACTCCAAAAAATCTCAAACCATTTTCAAAAACTCACAAAGCCTGCAACATTTCAAACCAATATCCCAAGCCTGATCTCAAACCAAGAAAATAACAACCATCCTCAAGTCTAAAACCTCCTGAAACATCAAACAAAAATCTGTAGCAAACAGTTCAAAACCATAAGCCAACACGCCTAAAAACCACACAAATCACCAAAACTGCATACTCAAAGAAAACCTCCACAACTGTCCAACATTTCAAACCTCAAAAACCATCATCAACCCAAAACAAAACAAAAAGAAATAGAAAAAAATAAACCAGCAATCATCAAACCATTTTCAAACATACAAAATCCCAAGCCTAATCTCAAGCCAACAAAACATAACCTTCAAAAATAATGCCAACAAAACATAATCAAAAGAATCAAATCAACAACCAACCAAAAAATTCACCAAAACTGTCAAACCAGTAACAATATCCCAAAAGCCTAGAGTTATTTTCCAAATAATAACAACCTCAAAATACCAAAAATCATATCCAATCACAAAATCCAGAAGCACATCATCATCATTCAAAGCATAGAAAACTGAAGAAGGTTACCATAAGCACGCCTTCAATCATCTTCATTTCTTCCCCCTCTGTTTCCGGCCACCAAGGAGCATCATCATCTCAGTCTCACTATCCTTTTCCATTTCGTAAAAATTCCAAACAGGTATGACTACTCTACCTTCCTCATAATATTTCCTGCATCTCAATGGATAAAATAGTAGGTTAACATAAAAAATGTAACGAGATAAGAAATAACAAAATCGTTCAAAGCTTCAAACTTACAGAACCGTACCGTTTCCAGAAAACCATTGAAAACCGTTTAAAGATGTGAGGTTGAGAGGCGCTCCGACAACGGAAACTTAGGGGGAAGATCAAAATAAGCTAATCGAGCATCTTAGGCATAAATCAGAACCTAGGGTTTCCAGAAGAACGCAAATCAGAATGAGTTAGAGAGGTCAAGAATGACTTCATTTGCAAAGAGGGATAGGGACGTTTAATGAGAAGAAGATAGACGTTTAGTGAGAAAGATGAACAAGAGAGAAGCGATAGAGACGACCGGAGCGGCGCCGCCGTGAGAAACAAAACCACAAACCCTGATTCATGTTTCCCCTAATCAAATGTTAAACAGAATTAATACATTTGGGCCCATCTTTTGCAAACTTCTCAGGCCCACGCGCTTGCTAACTCACCCCCATTATGCCTTATTCTGTTTCAACAATAATGCTTATGTTTCTTTGGGCCCAATACTCCCTAAATCTCCCTAAGCCCACTTTTACTTGTTGTTTTTAATTTAATTTATTTCTTTTTTGTTAACAATATACCAATGAAACTTAAAACTTTTTTATATTAATTTAATTTAGATTTTAGTGTTTAATTTTTTTTCATTTTCTCTTTTTATACAACTTATTTTTTATTAACTTTTTACATTTAACAAAACACCAAAAAAGAATTATCTTAGCTTATTTTCTTTCTTTAATTTAGTTTACATAATTAATAAAATACATAATGATAAAGATTTTTTTTTTAATTTAATCAATTTCTTTTTAGAATAGGTTTTATTTTACTCTTTTCAAGTAAATACATACATTTCATATTTTGTTGACTTTATTTCTTAAATTGTCATAGCTTTGTATTAAATCGCACAAGAATTCGATTTGGTTGTATTGCTTGATATTTGGACATCGCTATTTCATTTGATTCATCCCCATTTGTAATAATTGTACCCCCATTCCCGAATACTTTTATAATAGCGTAGAATTTCAATTCCCGCAATTTACTGTTTTCCATATACTGTATAGTAATTAGGCATGTATGGAAAGATTCAAAAATCAATCGCTAGATGACCTAATCCAAGAATAAAATAACTTGAAACAAACACACTTTCTCACACGCGCACCTCTAGGGTAACCTCGCTCATTGCCTCGGAAATACAATCATGTCCCTCGAATATGAGACACTCTAGCAATGAACCTTCGATAAACAAAGATCGTAGTCCCTCGATGACCCTCGATGTTGCCTTCAATTAAAACGATCTCGTCCCTTACAGAAAATTGCTAGAGCGTCTCACAAGTTGCCTTCAATGATTGTAAAATTGACCCGCGCCTGTCCCTTCACATCCAATGATGGGGATTCTTACCAAATCAATGGTAAGATAGCACCACTAAAAAGAAGAAGAAAGGAACAACTTAAGACCTTTCGAGTAGATAGATTCGCTCTTTGTTACTCGCTTGCTCACGACAAAAACTTTTACACCTACACTCTCACTTCAAAACACTTTCAAAAGACAAAACGTTTTGTATACGTTCTTATAGAGACGAGACCCATTGCAAAACCTCTTTTCATAACACTTTTCGAAACACGATTCACAAACACATCTTTGAACCATTTTTCGAAACAAAACTTTGTATACGTTCTTATAGAGACGAGAACCATTACAAAGAGACTTTTCAAAATATTTTCAAAGCCCACACCACAAGCATAGAATCAAACAAAAGCAAGTGATCTAAAACGAGTAACTAAGAGCCCATGGAAAACCATGGATGAAAAGGGTTCTAATACCTCCCCTTTTCATAATCTACCCCCCGAACTCGAGAAAATTCTCGAAAGGTCTTTCCTATGCTTTTTTACCTTTCCTTTTGGATAAAAGAAAAGTCGATTGTGACTCTTGCTAACTGCACAAGTGCGAACGAAACGCAAAACTTCAAGTCAGTTCTCCCACTGTATCACAGAACTGGCGACTCTGCTGGAGATGAACAAAAGTGGGGTTACCTTAGGGTTAGATCACCTTTACTTGCTTTCATTGTTTGATTTGTTTGATTTACATTTTGGTTCCTTGTTTGGGTTTATTTTAAATCCTACACCCGGATTTGGGGACAACTTGTAAGTAAGTAGCAATAGACCGTGAGGGAACTGTGCAGGGTATACCGACATGGTTGAAGCAGTAGCTACGTTGATGTGGCACTTTGTTTGGTACCGGTAACCCTTGAGTCGAATCAAGGAGAGTATGGGGCCACTGCGTAGTGTCGTGAAGCATCAACTGACCTTAGAACCTTACTTGACCAACTTGGCCATTAGGACGTAGTGAGATGACCGGTTTCGGTGTAGAGCTGAAAATTGGTTGATACTCGATGCTACACTCATTGAGACTTGACCCTTGGGTTTTGTTCGGTTGCGAGTCAATTCCTTATTGAACGAAGCTTGTGGGAAAGGTCAGTGATATTGAGATCCTTGAGAACCCGATCATTATTTCTAGGACAGGTTGAGCCAACTAGACTTCAAGAGGGTACTTACCTACGAATTCCATGCAAGTATAAACCTAAGGACTTATCGGCTTTGTGTGAATATGATTATTTGTATATAAACTCGCATATCTGTACATAACATCATAACATAGCATTTTCAATAACCATTTCAAGGATCTCGAGGGTCTTTGATGCAGGGTCACGTTGAACCAGACGTCTACCAAAAGGGCAAGAGGATTCATTTTCCTCTAAACAAACACCGTCAAAGATCAAGTACAACAACTTGAGTCAAGGGCTATGACCCGCTTGACATGGTGAGCTTGATTCTCGTGGAAAGACATCCACCGATACGAAGTTCTCCAATCAAAGTTGTTGATCAAAATTCAACTTCCAACATTTTCTTATGTTTACCCCGTGAGATCCTTGAAAACATGCATTCACATATCATGCATCTTATCATGACAGGTTTCTCCCTTTCAGGTCTCTTTATCTTCCTACTGTTTATATTAGTAGATATGGCTCTAGAGAAGACTATCAAGGACATCCAAGCTCAAAACGCCCAACTTCAAGAGATGTTCTTGAACCTATCCAAGGGGCAGCAAGAAGTGAAATCTCTCCTCACTAGGGGCATGATCATGGGGAATCCCGAGGGAAACAAAGATGATGAGTTGGAGCTTCTACGAACTGAGATAGCCATAATGAAAATCCAGATGATGGGACAACTGGTGGGCCAGATGGCTCTCATCCAAAACTTGGCACAAGGGCAAGAGGAGCTAAGAGTCCTCATCAACAAGCTTCATCAAGACGAATGTAACCAAATGGGGAAAACAACTAGGGTTGAGGATCAAGTCATCATCCAGCCTCCCTTGAGACAAGAAGCCGAGAGAAAACCTCCCTAGTTTGCTTCAGGGTCACAAGTCCAACAACGACCTCGCCAACGTCAACGGGGTAATCGACATAGGCGAAATACATCTGAAAAGCGCTTCACTGAGATTAGCATGTCATTATCTCAAGTGTTGCAACGCTTGTTGGAAGTCAAGCTGATTGTATTAAGGGACCCCCCCTCGGAATCCCAACATAGCCTCTCCAGGGTACAATCCAAATGCAAGATGTGTGTATCACTCCAACTGTCATGGACATGACACCAATAGCTGTTGGGCATTGAGAAACAAAATTCAAGATATGATTGAAGAAACAATGCTGGAGTTCGCACAAGATGGCCAGGTGAAAATCTTCCGCTGAGGGCTCTCCACCTAAAATAACAAGTTCGAACAAAGAGGCTTCTGTTCATTTTGATTTCCAATTGTAATTTCTTTTGTTATTCAAACAATTATCTATTAATGTCAAACTCTGTTTCATTAATGCATTGCATATGTTTGTCTTGAATTCATCTTTTCATTTTCACTATTTTTAAACTATGCTTTTATTCTTCTTATGACGCAAACCTTTAGAGGGAGGATGACGAAAACAATGCCATAATCTCATACAGTATGCTTTTGGACAGACCTTGCTAACGATGTACAGGCGTTTATTTCAAATCCTAAACACTGGAGTTATAAGGAAGATAATCCCTAGTCAACCCCTGTGAGCCAAAGAAGTAGAAGCTTTCTGTTTTAACACAAATTGAAACCTTTAATCAAAACCTGGGGTAGGGTAGTCTCTCAGTTAATTCAAACGCACGTTAAAATCGCAAACTCTCATCTTGTAATACAATGAATGACATCAAAAACATTCCTTTGAAATCAAAAGACGGTGATGGTTCCCTATCACATAGGCAGTCATTATCTCTCAAAGAGAAAAGCCCACTAAGTCGAAACCTACGAAGGAGGCTTAAGAAAACTGGGGCATCCTGCTGACTGTAATCTCAAAAACAGGAACAGTCAGGCAAAAATTAGGGATAATAAATTGAAAGAAAGAGGTCACTACAAATCCTCAACAAAAATAATGTTGCAAAAATAACTGCCTTCCAACAAATTTAACTTGTTTGAACCATCACCAAAATGTCATCCCAGACTCATTTGGAGTTTAAACGAACAATTAACTGAGTTTAGGACTGAAGAACATCACGAAGAGTGGGTGGGTACAAATATACTTTGAGCATTTATCCTTTGTTTCTTAAACCGTGAACCAAGACACGTTACAACCCTTCAAAAGTCCTAATTGAAGCACGGGTTAGTTCGAAAGCATACTGTTACAAAATGTATCCTGACTCCTGTAAGGCTTTGCTCTAAATCCTGAGTTGAGTTTTTCTTACAAAAGTTTTCTGCTAAAAAACGCATTTCAAGACAAGCATAAACTTTGCATTATTTGAATATCGTTGTTTGCATATGGCTATTTGTTTGGCAGCGGAGAAATTCATACAACGAATATCCAATGAACGAAGAGCTCTCTTAGTGAACAAAGTCGCTGCAAGCGGGATGACACTTCCATTGCGAAAATCTCCTATCAACAAGAGGACATGACATGTCATTGTCCAGCACACCTGGGGAAGTCCAGTCAAGATTTCAAGAAATTTCTCAAAGTGCAGAGTAACCAGGGGCAAATCTCTGTCCCCGTCACTTGGGGGATTGAACGTCAATCCTAAAAAAGGGTTGGATACAGTCAAACATTTATTGGCAAAGTCATAAATGCTCGCTACTAGGGGCAGTGATGAATCTCCCCAAAATCCTTCTCATAAGATGGCTCCCAGCCAGAGTTTCAATCTTTGATAACCTCTTCCCAGCTAAGTCGACCTCAAGAATCCCTGAGGATTTTTCCCCATTAAAGTCGCCAGAATTTTCATTATCCCCAGCGGAAACGAAGAATTCAACTCTTTTCTCCAGCACCAATTCAGGATTTATTTTCCCCAGCGAGAGATCATCTTGAAAACATTACGTATCCATACATCAGGACATCATACAACACAATCTCATTTATTTTGAGAACATCATTGTTTGATATATGATGCGACTAACCTTTACCTTTCAGGAAAGACGCAATCAAATTCTCACAAAATTCAAGCTATAAAGCCTGGACCATGACCAGATAGTAGTTTATTCAACTTTCAAATTCAGCCGAGATGATTCCTCAGTAGAATAACGGACGACGGAAGTTCCCAAAATTCAACAGGGATAATTCCTCAACAGAATAACGGACGACCGAAGTTCCAAAAATTCAACAGAGATGATTCCTCAACAGAATAACGGGCGATCAAAGTTTCCAAAATTCAACAGAGATGATTCCTCAGTAGAATAACGGACGACCGAAGTTCCCAAAATTCAACAGAGATGATTCCTCAATAGAATAACGGATGACCGAAGTTCCCAAAATTCAACAAAGATGATTCCTTAGTAGAATAACGGACGGCCGAAGTTCCCAAAATTCAACATAGATGATTCCTCAACAGAATAACGGACGACCGAAGTTCCCAAAATTCAACAGAGATGATTCCTCAACAGAATAACAGACGACCGAAGTTCCCAAAATTCATCAGAGATGATTCCTCAACAGAATAACAGACGACCTAAGTTCCCAAAATTCAACAGGGATGATTCCTCAACAGAATAACGGACGACCGAAGTTCCCAAAATTCAACAGAGATGATTCCTCAACAGAATAACGGACGATCGAAGTTCCCAAAATTCAACAGAGATGATTCCTCAACAGAATAACGGACGACCGAAGTTCCCAAAATTCAACAAAGATGATTCCTCAGTAGAATAACGGACGACCGAAGTTCCCAAAATTCAACAAAGATGATTCCTCAGAAGAATAACGGACGACTGAAGTTCCTAAAATTCAACAGAGATGGTACCCCAGTAGATTAACGGACGACTGAAGCTCCTAAAACTCTATTTCTCTCAAGACAAAGATCAACATTTCCCAGCGGAGTCCTCCTCAAACAACGAAACAGGAATCCCCATTGGAAACATTCTAAGCAAAGTTTGAAGACACACATACTCTTCAACAGCAGTCCAGGATTTAATGGTTCCCCGGCATCTGTTGAAGATATTCCAAGACTTTCGTCTGGTTCAGTTAAATCGATTCTAAGATTTTTCTGATTCTTACCCAGTCAAAGTTAATTCAAGACCTTCTCTGGTTCAGTCAGATCGACACTAAGATCTCCCTAATTCTTATTGCAGTTGAAGATTTTCCAAGACTTTCGTCTGGTTCAGTTAAATCGATTCAAAGATTTTTTTGATTCTTATCCAGTCAAAGTTAATTCAAGACCTTCTCTGGTTCAGTCAAATCGACACTAAGATCCCCCTGATTCTTATTCCAGTTGAAGATATTCCAGATTTTTATTTCAGATAAATATCTCAACGATTTATTTTGATTCGTTTCCAGCTTTTTACTGTTTCAGATAAATCTCTCAATGATTTATTCTGATTCATTTCCGGACTTTTGCTGTTTCAGATAAATCTCCCAATGGTTTATTCTGATTCATTCTCTGTTCAGATCCAGTTCAAACTTTCCGTCAAACAATCACCTTTGGATGGCATCTTTAAGCCCATTTCCATGAGCAATCTCTACAACACGTCATTAAGATCACCAACGGAGCCAAAACTTTGAACTACAGATCCCCAACGGAGCTGAGACTACCAACTACCAATCCCCAGCGGAGCCGAAACTTCGAACTATCAGCCCACAGTGGAAATCATCCAATTTCTCCAGATATCCCCAACAAGTTGACTTGAAGCCTGAAATTTAGCCAGATAACGTTTAAACTTCTGTTTCTCCCCAACCTAGGGTAACTCCCCAGTAGATTGGCATACAACCCAAACTCCTGAACTCCCCGGCATGATAAACTTTTTCCCCACAGAGTTTTTATTGCTTCTCGACAGAACAAAGACTCCTGTCAATAATCCTCAGTAAAAGCCATTAAAATTCTCTGGATTCCCCAAGCAGATTCCTCAAGAAGTATATGGCATTACTCTCGCAACGCTATCCTCAGCAGTCAAGGATTTATTTTCCCTGGAAGCAGTCAAGGATTTATTTTCCTCAGCAATACAACAAATCAGCTTACATGCGCATACATTACATCATAAACATGGATAAAACACATTTATTACATCATACATTTCATGCAATATAATTTTGTGTTTCAGCTAACATTTTACCCTTTTCAGGATAAGATTAACAGCTATCTTTAACAAATATTCAAAGATTTCAGATATAGTACATATGCGCTCCAGACACGGAAGCCATTCTGTCACTCATTCATATTCCAAGTATCGATACAGTCCATATACGCTCCAGACACGAAAGCCATTATGTCGCTCATTCAGGCTTAATTTCAAGATACAGTTCAAATACATTTCAGATACGCTCCAGACACGGAAGTCATTCTGTCACTTATTAAGATTCAAGGACAAATACAGTTCAGATACATTCCGAATATGGACACCATTCTTATTCTTATTCTGTCGATTTACAACCAAACATTCTTGGATGGCATCTGCAAGCCCATCTCCAACAAGATTCTAACATCTCTCCAAATGGCATCTTTAAGCCCATTCCCTCAATTACACTTTTGTCAAGCGCAAATTTATGGGCACTCTAGTGTCCAATCATCTTTTACCTTCGAGTCACGAACGATAAAACTCGCCAATATAACTCTTCAGGTTCAAGAAGATTGAACAGAGGCAGTTGTTGTACCCCAAAATTTGCCCTCCCATTTTTCATAGAAAGCACAACCCCAGGGTTTCTCAAATATTCAAGTTGGCCCAGGAATCGATCAGACAGATTTTCTCCTTTGGCAGTAAACCAGCAGTTAGGGTTTTCTTGCAATTCTCAAAAGAAACGAGTCCTCAAAGATCCAATTGGCTTTCACATGTTTTCATGCTTTCTCAAGATTACTGAAAAAAATAGTGTTTGTTTTCAAGGTTAACTAGATGATTTGCGTCTTCTAAAAAACATTTGCTTGTTTAGGAATTGGAATGGACATTGCGTGTTTTTATTGGAATGCAGTTGCAAGATTACAGAATTATTGGATTACTTGGAGTTTAAGTTATCAGATGGGAACATTTTGTTTCAATTATCCTGATTGGGAATCTTTAAGATTTAGTTAAGAAGCGAAGAGAAAATTGAGAGTTATTGACAGTAAAGGATTTTAATGGACATCAGAATATCTCATAAGACTTTCTCCATTTATTTCAAAAGTTGTTACAAAACAATTTATTATTTAAATACTTTAGGTTTTACAACTTATCGTATTTGAAAAATAAATTAGTACAATTGATTGAATGTTTCTCTCTAAATTACAAAGAAAATGAATCTATGCCTAAGGTTGACTGAGCTTCCATTGCTTCCATGCTTGCCACAGAGTCTCTTGCTTCCCCTGCTTGGCCACCATCCAGTTGTGCTCACATGAAAATGAAAGACAGAAAAATAGTTAGTACAAAAACTATTTGGGCATAAGCAAGAATTTTAAAAAGAAAGAAAATGTGTTCATCATTAAAGTTTGAAATTTGGAATCAGAAGGCTATTTTTTATTTCATCACATTTTTTATTTTTCTCTATTTGTAAATCACAAGAGAATTATTTCTCTTGGTTCACAAAAAGAAGAAATAGGAAATGTATGCAAACTATCCAAACAAGAGAAATGCTCAAACAGCGGCCAAAATAAATATTCCAAACTGAATGCAACAAACAACAGCATGGCCAAAACAAATATTCCAAACTGAATGCAACAAATAGCAGTATGGCCAAAACAAATGTTCCAAACAGCATCCAAACAAACAGCATAAGCAGGCAGCAAAGAAAGTATATCAGTATGGTAAACCAAGTCAACAAGCAAGAGGCTTGTTCAATAAGCCATTTTCATCATTTTCCAAGTTATTTGCAAACTTTTCAGAAAAAGCAATTTGCTTTTTTATCATTGAGAGAGGAGAGAGGAAAGAAATCACCTAGGTTATTGGAATTGCAGAAAAGGTACAACCTTGCTGCCCTGCCCACAGCCTGTCACAAGTTGCATAGAGTATGCTGAAAAACAAAACAGCAACAAAGAGAGCAAAAGAGGAAGATGCCAAAGTATTCGAAATATGATGGTTTCCCCCCCCCCCCCCCCCCCTTTTTTTGAATAAGCTGTCAAACCAAAGCAGCCTGAATATAACAGTAGACAAGGCTCAAGCAAAAGACGAAGAGAAAGAAATTATCAAACTCAGAAAACTATCAAAGTCCAAAAAGCATCAAAATTGTCTCCAACGGTAAAAACTCCAAAAAATCTCAAACCATTTTCAAAAACTCACAAAGCCTACAACATTCAAACCAATATCCCAAGCCTGATCTCAAACCAAGCAAATAACAACCATCCTCAAGTCTAAAACCTGCGGAAACATCAAACAAAAATCTGTAGCAAACAGTTCAAAACCATAAGCCAACAAGCCTAAAAACCACACAAATCACCAAAACTGCATACTCAAAGAAAACCTCCACAACTGTCCAACATTTCAAACCTCAAAAACCATCATCAACCCCAAACAAAATAAAAAGAAACAGAAAAAAATAAACCAGCAATCATCAAACCATTTTCAAACATACAAAATCCCAAGCCTAATCTCAAGCCAACAAAACATAACCTTCAAAAATACTGTCAACAAAACATAATCAAAAGAATCAAATCAATAACCAACCAAAAAAATCACCAAAACTGTTAAACCAGTAACAATATCCCAAAAGCCTAGAGTTATTTTCAAAACAGTAACAACCTCAAAAATACCAAAAAAACATATCCAATCACAAAATCCATAAGCACATCATCATCATCATTCAAAGCATAGAAAACTGAAGAAGGTTACCAAAAGCACGCCTTCAATCATCTTCATTTCTTCCCCCTCCGTTTCCGGCCACCAAGGAGCATCATCATCTCAGTCTCACTATCCTTTTCCATTTCGCAAAAATTCCAAACAGGTATGACTACTCTACCTTCCTCATAACATTTCCTGCATCTCAATTGATAAAACAGTAGGTTAACATAAAAAACATAACGAGATAAGAAATAACAAAATCGTTTAAAGCTTCAAACTTACAAAACCGTACCGTTTCCAGAAAACCATTGAAAATCGTTTAAAGATGTGAGGTTGAGAGGCGCTCCGGCAACGGAAACTTGGGGGGAAGATCAGAATAATCTAATCGAGCATCTTAGGCATGAATCAGAACCTAGGGTTTCTAGAAGAACGCAAATCAGAATGAGTTAGAGAGGTCAAGAATGACTTCATTTGCAAAGAGGGATAGGGACGTTTAACGAGAAGAAGAGGGACGATCGGAGCGACGCCGCCGTGAGCAACAAAACCACAAACCCTGATTCATGTTTCCCCTAATCAAATGTTAAACAGAATTAATACATTTGGGCCCATCTTTTGCAAACTTCTCAGGCCCACGCGCTTGCTAACTCACCCCCCTTATGCCTTATTCTGTTTCAACAATAATGCTTATGTTTCTTTGGGCCCAATACTCCCTAAATCTCCCTAAGCCCACTTTTACTTGTTGTTTTTAATTTAATTTATTTCTTTTTTGTTAACAATATACCAGTGAAACTTAAAACTTTTTTATATTAATTTAATTTAGATTTTAGTGTTTAATTTTTTTTCATTTTCTCTTTTTATACAACTTATTTTTTATTAACTTTTTACATTTAACAAAACACCAAAAAAGAATTAACTTAGCTTATTTTATTTCTTTAATTTAGTTTACATAATTAATAAAATACATAATGATAAAGACTTTTTTTTAATTTAATCAATTTCTTTTTAGAATAGGTTTTATTTTTCTCTTTCCAAGTAAATACATATATTTCATATTTTGTTGACTTTATTTCATAAATTGTCATAGCTTTATATTAAATCGCACAAAAATTCGATTTGGTTGTATTGCTTGATATTTGGACATTGCTATTTCATTTGATTCATCCCCATTTGTAATAATTGTACCCCCATTCCCGAATACTTTTGTAATAGCGTAGAATTTCAATTCCCGCAATTTACTGTTTTCCATATACTGTATAGTAATTAGGCATGTATGGCAAGATTCAAAAATCAATCGCTAGATGACCTATTCCAAGAATAAAATAACTTGAAACCAACACACTTTCTCACACGCGCACCTCTAGGGTAACCTCGCTCGTTGCCTCGGAAATACAATCATGTCCCTCGAATATGAGACACTCTAGCAATGACCCTTCGATAAGCAAAGATCGTAGTCCCTCAATGACCCTCGATGTTGCCTTCGATTAAAATGATCTCGTCCCTTACAGAAAATTGCTAGAGCGTCTCACAAGTTGCCTTCAATGATTATAAAATTGACCCACGCATGTCCCTTCACATCCAATGATGGGGCTTCTCACCAAATCAATGGTAAGATAGCACCATTAAAAAGAAGAAGAAAAGAACAACTTAAGACCTTTCGAGTAGATAGATTCGCTCTTTGTTACTCGCTTGCTCACGACAAAAACTTTTACACCTACACTCTCACTTCAAAACACTTTCAAAAGACAAAATGTTTTGTATGCGTTCTTATAGAGACGAGAACCATTGCAAAACCTCTTTTCAAAACACTTTTTGAAACACGGTTCACAAACACATCTTTGAACCATTTTTTGAAACAAAACTTTGTATACGTTCTTATAGAGACGAGAACGATTACAAAGAGACTTTTCAAAATATTTTCAAAGCCCACACCACAAGCATACAATCAAACAAAAGCAAGTGATCTAAAACGAGTAACTAAGAGCCCATGGAAAACCATGGATGAAAAGGATTCTAATACCTTCCCTTTTCATAATCTACCCCCCGAACCCGAGAAAATTCTCGAAAGGTCTTTCCTGTGCTTTTTTACCTTTCCTTTTGGATAAAAGAAAAGTTGGTGGCGACTCTTGCTAACCGCACAAGTGCGAACGAAACGCAAAACTTCAAGTCAGTTCTCCCACCGTATCACACATACAAATGTTTCATTTTCTGTTTTTCTTTTCTACTTTTACTTTATTAATACATCTATGCTCTTACACACACGCACGTATTAAACTGCAGATCCATATCCACTCTAGATCCCATTGATAACAATCCTGCTAATACCAGTTATGACTTCGAGAATCCGATCAACTAAGTCGAGGACGAAGGTGAGAATGATTGTGAGGTGCCTGGGGAACTGGCTAGACTATTACAACAAGAAGAGAGGGCTATACAGCCTCATGAAGAGCCAGCTATAACAATAAACTTGGGCACAGAGACTGACAGAAAAGAGGTCAAGATCGGCGCAAATCTGGAAGTTAAGATCAAATAGCGGTTGATATAGATGTTGCGCGACTATGTTGAGATTTTTGCTTGGTCATATGAAGACATGGCTGGTTTAGAAACTGACATCGTGGTACACCGTCTCCCAAGTAAAGAGGATTGTCCTCCGGTTAAACAGAAGGTCCGCCGTATGCACCCTGAAATATTAGAGAAGATAAAGGCAGAGGTCATAAAGCAGTTCGACGCAGGTTTCTTAGCTGTCACCTCATATCCGCAGTGGGTTGCTGACGTTGTTCTGGTACCTAAGAAGGACAGAAAGGTATGGATGTGTGTGGATTACAGAGATATGAACAGGGCAAGCCCCAAGGATGACTTCCTGCTTCCCCACATTGATGTTCTGGTTAACAACACCGCGCAGCACAAAATCTTCTCCTTCATGGATGGTTTCTCTGGCTACAACCAGATCAAGATGGCTCCTGAAGACATGGAGAAGACGACCTTTGCCACACAGTGGGGCACCTTCTGTTACACGGTGATGCCTTTTGGGTTGAAGAATGTTGGGGAAACCTATGAGCGAGCCATGGTCGCTTTGTTCCATGATATGATTCATCATGAGATCGAGGTTTATGTCGATGACATGATAGCCAGGTCTCAAACCAAAGAGGAACATCCTGATCATCTACAAAAGTTATTCGACAGGTTGAAGACATACAAGCTGAGGTTGAATCTGAACAAGTGCACCTTCGGGGTAAGGTCTGGTAAGCTTATGGGTTTCATCGTCAGTGACAAAGGTATTCAGGTAGACCCCACAAAGGTAAGGGATATACAAGAGATGCCAACTCCCTGTACCAATAAGGAAGTTAGATGTTTATTGGGACGCTTGAATTATATCGTCATGTTCATTTCACATCTGACGGCTACTTGTAAGCCCATCTTCAAGCTTCTGAAGAAAGATCAAGTGGTAAAGTGGAATGACGAATGCCAGATTGCTTTCGAAAGGATCAAAGAATATCTTCAAGAACCGCCAATTCTGATGCCTCCGGTTGAAGGAAGACCTTTTATATTATACTTAACAGTGCTAGACAATTCAATGGGGTGTGTGCTGGGGCAGCATGACGAGTCTGGTCGAAAAGAGCATGCAATATACTACCTTAGCAAAAAGTTTACCGACTGTGAGACAAGATACTCATTGCTCGAGAAAACTTGCTGCGCTTTAGCATGGGCTGCTCACCGGCTAAGACAATATATGTTGACCCACACTACTTTGTTGATATCTAAGATGGATCCAATCAAATACATCTTCGAGAAGCCCGCACTCTCCGGAAGAATAGCGAGATGGCAGATGATCTTAATCGAATACAATATACAATATACAACACAGAAAGCAATCTAGAGGAGTGTATTGGCTGATCATTTGGCTCATCGGGCCGTGGATGACTACCAGTCCATGAATTTTGAGTTCCCGGATGAGAACATTATGTTGGTGACTGACTACGAAGGACATGGACCTGGTGAAGGACCTAAGAAAGGATCCCGATGGACTATGGTTTTTGATGGAGCTTCGAACGCACTCGGTAATGGAATTGGTGTTGTATTCATATCCCTTGAGGGATGTCACACTCCTTTCACTGCCCTACTATGTTTTAACTGCACTAACAACATGGCATAGTATAAAGCCTGCATCACGGGACTCAAAGCCGCTATTGACCTCAGAATCAAGTTCCTAAATGTCTTTGGAGATTCAGCCTTGGTGATAAGTCAGATCAAAGGCAAATGGGATACGAAGCATCCGAATCTCATCCCATATAAAGAGCACGTACTGACATTGCTCCCACACTTTGAGGAGGTAAATTTTGAACATTTCCCACGAGAGGAGAATCAGTTAGCGGACGCACTAGCTACCATGTCTTCTATGTTCAAAGTTAGGTGGGACAACGAAGCTCCCCGAATCACCATTGAAAGGTTGGATGAACCAGCGCACTGCTGTGAGATTGATACTAAAGAGGTGGCAGACAAACCATGGTTTCATGAAATGAAGAAGTATCTTGAGGCTCAAGAATATCCTGAAGAGGCATCTGTCAATGATAAGAAGTTTCTGAGAAGGTTCGCTGCGAAATTCTTCCTCAGCAATGGAATCCTCTACAAGCGCAATCATGACTCTACCTTACTGCGGTGTGTAGACAAGAGCGAAGCAGAGAGGATTATGACAGATCTACATGAAGGTACCTTCGGAACCCATTCCAGTGGACATACCATGGCTAAGAAGATCCTACGGGCAGGATACTATTGGTCCATTATGGAAGCAGATTGTTATCAGCACTCCCGAACTTGTCATAAATGCCAAATTTGTGCTGATAAGATGCATGTGCCTCCGTTTCCTTTGAATTTCTTGACAGCTCCGTGGCCCTTTGCAATGTGGGGCATTGACATGATCAGAGAAATCAGGCCAATCGCCTCCAATTGGCATCGCTTCATCCTAGTGGCCATTGATTACTTCACGAAATGGGTTGAGGCGGCCTCCTTTGCTACTGTTACTAAGAATGTTGTGGTGCGGTTTATCAAACATAACCTGATCTGTCGGTATGGCGTGCCAGAGAGAATTATCACCGATAATGGTATGAATCTCAATAGCACGATGATCACCGAACTCTGTAAGCAGTTCAAAATACAATATCATAACTCTTCTCCCTACCGGCCGAAGATGAATGGCGTTGTTGAAGAGGCTAACAAGAATATCAATAAGATTATACAGAAGATGACGGTGACATACAAAGACTGGCATGAGATGCTACCATTCGCTATGCATGGGTACCGTACCTCAGCATGGACGTCGACACGGGAAACACCTTACTCTCTGGTATATGGCATGGAGGAAGTCCTACCCATTAAGGTCCAGATTCCTTCTCTAAGGATTATGAAGGATGCAGGTTTGAACAAAGACGACTGGATCCAAACCTGGCTTGATCAGCTAAATCTAATCGATGAGAAGAGACTTACTTCTATCTGTCATGGTCAGACGTATCAAAAGCGAATGATCAAGGCTTTTAACAATAAAGTCAGGCGTCAAGAATATCAAGTCGGGGATCTAGTGATCAAGCGTATCATACTACCACAAGGTGATCCCAGGGAAAAATGGACCCCCACATACGAAGCGCCATTTATGGTTAAAAACATTTTATCGGGTGGAGCCATGATTCTGACCACCATGGACAGTGACAACTTTCCTCACCCTGTCAATACGGACATAGTGAAAAGATAATACGCATGATAAAAGACTCGCTAGGTCGGCTGGCCTAGGCAAAAATAAGGGCTTCCCGGTGAACCAAAAGGGTTTGGGCAAAAATAAGGGATGAAAATGAAAAATTTGTACACCCGGCAATTCAAAAACCTGAAAAGGCGACTTGGGCAAAAAAGGGTATCCCGGTGGACTGAAAACCCGAAAGGGTGGTCCAGGAAAAAGTTAGGGATGAAAATCGTATCACTATGTCACATTGGATCACCCATGCGATCTGACCGCAGTATCAATTGTCAAGCTCAAACATCATCGATCAACCCAATCAGCTTCAGACAAGCAGCAAAGTGATGAGACGCTCGAAGACATAGCAGCGATAGCAGAATTGGAACCCAATGGGATTGTTGTACATATATGTTTTCTTTTTACACAATATTGTATAACTTCTATTTTTGCGGTGGCATCCTCTTACTAAAACGTCAACCTCCTTGTACGAAAACGCGTATTACAGGCCAACTTCAAGAAAATCAATACAAAATCATTTTCATAAGAAACTTTGAGTTTTTCTTTTTTTTGCAAGAACGTCCATTGATTTATTTTTGACATATGCATTTAAATATGATCGCTGCTCATAAATATTTACATAAAGAAACAAAAGACAATTACTCATAATTCCATAAACAGGGGCAAAAAATGTCAACCCCGACGATTACTCTGTCCAGCAGGTACCAGGGCAGAGATAGCTTTGGAGCACAGTCATCAATACATGCGACTTTATAATTCCCCATAGAGTAAATGTAATCAAAGCATTGATATCAGTTCTCTCGAAATGGGAAGTAATCTCCCTAGCCAGGGACGTCCAGAAACCTGACATCTATATCCCCCGGTCGAATGGCATGATCGCGAATGAATCATCATAAATTATTATCTCCCTGTTTACAGTGATTTCTGGTAAACAACCGCTAGTCCTCCAAACTATCAAATAAACTTACTGACTGTTATTCAATTTCTCTGGTAACTCGTAGGATCGACTAGATTGATCCTAGGACGTGTTGGTCATTAGGGTAACTCTCATGATCGAACAGGTATTCATGGTTGGTGTTTGAAATGTTGTGTAGGTGTTTGACTTATTTCGATTTCTCTCTTAAAGATCTAAAGGTGTAATCTAAATATATGTGCGCGAAACTAGATTGCATGAATAAAAGTTAATTGTAAAGACATGTAAAAACTGCATAAAAGACAAGTAAATTGCTTCGAAACATAAAACAAAACAGTTAATGTAAAAGATTCGAAATATGAAGAAAGCGTTTAATGCAAGAAATCTGTAAAATGACTTTAAGTAAAAAAGATGTTCGAGGGATAAAAACTTGAAGATAAAGGCATGGAATGTATAACAGTTTCTGAAATGTAAAGTGTTTGAAATGGAAGGAAAGCATTTAAATGTAAGGCATTAGTAAAAAGATTTCGAATAAAAAGACTTTAAATGAGAAAACTTGTAAATGGTATTTGACATAAAGATAAAGGAAAGTACTGGAAATGATAAAGGGTTTTCATTAAATCATAAACATGTGGTGTTATCATACGTACATTGCTCTTGCATTCGTTTCCCTAGCCATGTGGTAATTTGAATGTTTACTGAGTGTTTTTGTACAATAGATATGACACACGAAATCCTAATGCTAAGACTTCTATTTATACTACTTCGACCATAACGGTCTTACTATAAGATTCTGCCACGTTCAGAACATGCATAGCAATGCCTCTCTCTTGCTTCCACGCGTCTTCGAATGCTCCAGCGTATAAATTTCAAACTTCGAACATCCCGCTTGTATTTGAATTTCAAATGTTTTGGCACTTCCTCGCTTCGAACGCATTCCTTAGATACAGCCTAGTTGTCATTTCGAGACTTCTTTGGATATATTCTCATAAATGTCACTCGAAGCTCTAAGCTTTGATATGCTCATTCGAAGCATTGCTTCTACTATTTCGAAACATGACGTTTTGTTTCATTTCGATCGAAACGTCCAATTTGTTTTGCTTCTAATAATATCATCAAAATCTTCAGCCAACAAAATGCCCCTTTAAAATATGTATTTTGATTCCTTTGAGAAATACTTATTTTAAACACATACACAAGATTTTGATGCGACCTTCGAACCATCGTAACATTTATTGCATTTGACTCCAGTCACGTCAATCATAACACTTTTTAGATTCCTTAACCGCCTTGAACCACTTCATAGTATGGTGCAGTTACAAAACAATGATTATCTTTAATCACGCCTATTACCAATGTTAACTTTACGCCACCTCTTCATCAAACCAACCCATGATTACCACGTATCACAACCTTACTCAGTGGATGCTTAAACTTCCATATTATAAAAACCTATCAACTTAGTTTTTTTTCTTTTCTTTCCACATTCTGAATCTTTACTCCTTCTTTTCTCACCGAAAACCCTAAGCTTTCAACATTTTTCCAACAATGTCTTCTTCTACTTCATCCCAACTAAAAAAGGTTTCCAAAAAGAAAGGAAAGACCGCAGGAACTACCATGGAAAGCAAGGTTGTCACTCACCAAGGTCAATCTGTTCTTGTTCCCCAGATGATCTCAAAGGAGAAAGAAATGCTTTATGCATCCCAGGTACTTATTCCTACCACCGCTGCTGGTAAGAGGTTAGCTTTAATGGGCCCTGTTACAGTTTTTGAAATTTTAAAAGACACCAGGAAAATCTTCCCAGTTTGCTATAATTTCAAACCCCTGTTTAATAAAATGGACGCCCCTAAGGCAATAGAATCTTCAGGCTCAAACACCGTGGAAAATCCAACTGTTCCTCCTAAGGACCCTTTTGTATTAGACTATGTAAAGAGTAATTTCAAACCGTTTCGATCTTGCCCCACCTCCGACACTGCTTATCAAAACTGGCTCAATAAGGTAGAAGCTAAGAAATCCCAGCAATGGGAAGAATTAGGTATCTACAACTTGATTAAGCTGTCGAAGCCAGGTTTTACTTACAGCCACCCATTTTTATTCGCGTCCCTATATTTCTGGGACAGTACTTATAATACTTTCCATCTCCCTGGTGGAATGATCACCCATACCTTTTTTGACATAGCGGCCATCACTGGGCTATCACCAGTAGGAGAAACATATATCCCTGACAACGAAGAACATTTGAGCATAATCGACTTCGAAGTTAAACTAGCAAGTTTTTCAAAGTTTATCAGTCACTACCATGCTAAAGGAGACAGCGTTTCTGATGTAGAACACATTGCTTTCCTTACCCTATGGCTGTCAAGATATGTCTTCTGCAGTAGATCCCTACAGGTAGCCAGTAGGTTTATTCCTCTAGCTAGGGATTTGCATGAGAACCAGAGAGTGTGCTTAAGTGAACTGCTTTTAGTTGACCTTTATGAAAGCCTAATGTCAGCTGTTTCGAGCCTAAAATCTCATACCTCCAAGAATATCCTGTTAGCTGGCCCTTTTTGGTTACTTCAGCTATGGCTAAATGCCATGTTCGAACCTTCTTTGTCAACTGCCAACACCATTGATGAACGAGACCCTGAAATAACGGATAGAATAATCGAAGGCACTAGGCTGCGAAGATTAACTCCAAATGACGACAAGGATGACTTCAAAGTCCTATTCTCAAAGTACATCATGATATTCTCCAAGAGGCATAAGTTCGAAGAGACCATGGCGCCTTTTGCTTCAAGGGCTCATGGACCTTCATCGTTCACCATGGCTCTCTCAGAAGCTGTCAAGAGCAAAGAGATTCAAGATGTATGGAGAGCCTTTTTGCTACCCAGACTAATCTCTTCAAGAATAACTCCTGCCAAGAATCAGATTTTCCTTTTCGCTTACCAGCCAAATTTTGTTTCGAGACAGTTTGGCTTATGCCAACTAATTCCTGAACCCTTATTTCAAACTGAGAGTGCCATTACCTCTGGGCGAACCTTCAAGGCACGGGAAGCCAAACTACAGCAAGAACAATACCAAGGCTTTGCCCAGTTTGAGCTAATAACTTTCGAACCTACCCACCTTACAGCAAAGGGGTTTCTGGAATGATGGACAAAGTTTTATCAGACTTATATGTTCGATACTCTTACAATTCAGCAGAAACTAACTGATGCCTTCGATGTGCAGGTACCATCCAAGAAAGGTATGTTCACTCATGCCAAAGAGATTAAAGCTTTTCAAAATTATTTCGAAACCACTTATGATCCCACACACTTGGAATCCACTGTGCATCAAGCGGGTGAGACCTTGAAGGAAAAATTCAAACAAAAAGTTTCTAAGCTAAAACTTCCTTCAGGGTTGTCACCTGAGGATAGGTATAGGTTGGCATTTGAAATGCATCCACCTAAATTTCCTAGATTACCTACCTCAGAACTGGCTCTGGCTTGGTTTCCTCCATACCCTTGGTGGTTCACTTGCAAAGAAATGTTCAAACATCTTCAAAAGAAACCAAAGCCATCTGAGACTGTGACATGGGCTCGACATTGGCTCCACGATTTCCCAGAACATCTTCGCTATGACCTTTCTGCCATGTCGATTAAATCTGATCAAGGCACAGGTGCGAATGCTTGGGAAAAATCCCAAACGTTTTTCATTTTCCACATCTTTAACTTTTGCCTTAATTGTTTCGATTTTCAGCCATCAGGATAAAGACAGCCGCTTCAAAGTCGAAAGAAGGGAGCACCTCTCAAGCCTCTATCGAAACCACTGACAATGTAACTCCATCCGAAACAAAAACCATTGCTGCAACAACAACAACAACAACAATACCAACAACAACCAGTGCTCCAACTCCACAGGTATTTATTTAGCCTTGATGTTTCGAATTCACTAATGTTTCCTGATTTGCATCTAACTCTTTGTTTAAATCTTTTCAGACCAACAAACTTCCGCCTACCACTCCAAAGAAGCGAAAGTCAAACACCACTAGGGAAGACCCCAAGGCTGGAGGAAACTTACCAGCTGCTTCAAAGAAGAAGCAGAAGAAGGATATTTCAAAGAGTACCGTACCAACTAGTGTCTCCGGACTCGATTCCAGGGATGCTGCTCCCTCACCCAAATCCAAAATTCCACCTTCGACCTCCAACGTAATGTTGGAACGCATAGCTAGCAACCTCTCTTCCGAGAGTCCACAGGTAAATTGAACTTCAAATCTTTTTGAAAATAATAATTTCTCATTACCTTGGTGCATGCTTTTAATATTCTTTCGCTCTTTGCAGAATATCTTAAATCCAGCTTCCACTACTTCGACCTCACCATCAAAAGCTGCTGCTCCACTCAACTCCTCTCCTCAAGGAGACTCCAGCAACCTTGTACAGAACAAAGGTTCCTCCAATATGGCGGTTCTGGCTGGGACTTCTGAGCAGCAGGATGATCAGAGTACTTCCCCTCCTCTAAAAGAGACAACTGAAACACCACTTCATGAATCTGCAGAGGCTTTGCAAAGAACTTCTCTTCAAAAGTCCCCTCTTGAAACCCTTCAAGAAGACCCAAAGGATACTCATGCTGAAGGAGAGAAAGCTGATTCTGGTCAAAGAAATGAAGAATCTGCAGAAGAAGAGTCTGAGGAGGAGGATGCCAATGATGGTTCGACTGCTGGGACAGAGTCCAATGCAAATAGCAGCGAAAAAGAAGACATCGAAGTGGTGGACTTGGATGACGATGAAGAAGATCATGAGCACGAAACGAATGAAGGGGATGGTGACACAACCAACAAACCCATGGAAGTCGAATTGGATGTGAATCCCCTACGTGTGGAACTCCCTCAACCGTATTTATCTCGAATGACTGACGAGGATCTTGCACTCTTGAGACGAAATGACCCTATTGGGTACATGAAGGCGAAACTGGCTCAAAGGGACGTTCCACTTGCTAGGGCTGGCACAAGTTTGACTAGCTATCCTCTTCCCACAGATGAAAGAATTGTACTTCTTAACAGGACCAGGAAAACAATTCTCAATGTGGATATATTCGAAGTGCTCAAACAGGATAGCACTGCTTGCTACACTATGAAGGAGTTGCTTACAAAAGTCAACCTTGATACGTGCTCCTTTCCAGTTAGTACTATCTTGTTCGATCTTCAGTCTTTGCTGGACAACATAACTGGTTACCTTCTCCAAGATGAATTTGCTGCCAGAAAGGTTCAAGAAAAACGCACTGCAATAGATGCTGCTTATGAACAAGCTTCGAAACTCTCTCAAGAAGCTGAGGATCAAGCTATGCATCTAAAGCAAGCAAAAACTGATTATGAGGCTCGAGCTGAGTCCATCCTTCTCTGGGAAAGGCAGATCCAGGAACTTCAACAGAAGGTTAAAGAGGATAAAGAACAACAAATAGCCTTCGAAACCAATACTGCTGGTAACCAATTCGAAGAGCTTCTCAACCAGGGGCTTGCAGAAATGGAAACTGCAGAACAACTCAAGGGAGAAGTGGCAACCTTGGAAGGAGCCAGGCGTTTCGCTCAACAGAGACTTGAATCTTTTCGAAGTACCTTCAACAGACTGAAGAATAATTCTTATTTCTAAATTTCAGTGCTCATTTGATTACAATTTGGTTTTTTATATGTAACACTCGAACAACGCCATTTTGGCATCTCATCTTGCCATTTTGGCATTTTTATAATATTTTAGTTACGCTGTTACTATTCGAATCTCCTACAGGCGTGGCTTATATTTCTTTAAATATTTCCCATTAACCTTTAGGATACGTTTATCATTCGTCAATTCTTTGATTTCATATGCATTGTTCGAGAATACCTTTAGTATTCGAAAAGGGCCTTCCCAATGAGGTGACCATTTACCTAATGTTTTATTTTTCTTGTCCATGGGCAATATGACTTTCCAGACTAAATCATTAATAATGAATGCTTTTTTCTTCACCCTTTTGTTATATGTCCTGGCCACTCTTTCTTTTTGTCTCATCAAGATTTCCAATGCATGTAATCTAACTTCGTCCAACTCAACTAATTCATTCATCATCATCTCCCAATATAATGCAGCTGGAAGTTCGTTTGGTCTTTGAATTCGAACTGATTGTAGATGAATTTCTACTGGCAGCACTGCATCATGACCAAATGTGAGTTGGAAAGGCGTAGTGTTAGTAGCTTCCTTAGGAGATGTTCTACAGGCCCATAGTATTTGGTCCAAAGTTTTGTGCCAGTTTCTTGGCTTTTTACCAATATGTTTCTTGATTAACCCTATTATTACTTTATTGGCTACTTCGACTTGACCATTTGCTTGAGCATAATATGGCGTTGATGTTAGTAATCTAAACCCCATTTCTTGGGCAAAATCTTGCATCTTTCTACCGGTAAACACAAAGCCTTGGTCTGTGGTTATGCTCTCTGGAAATCCGAACCTATAGATAATGTGCTTCTGTATAAACTCAATAATAGCCTCTTGATCAGCAACTATTAATGGTATAGCTTCGATCCACTTGGTAAAATAATCTATTCCTACCAAGATATATTTCTGTCCTTTAGACGAAGCAGGATTTATTTCTCCTATCAAATCCAATGCCCATCCTCTAAATGGCCATGGTTTGATGTTGAATCCCTGCATGTTTCTGACATTCCTCACATCCTTTAGCAAAGTCTATACAATCTTTGAGCATGCTAGGCCAATACATGCCATATCGAAATAACAGCCATTTCATTTTATGACCTGCTTGATGTGCCCCACATGCCCCATTGTGGACTTCTGACAATGCTAAGTATGCCTCACTTTCTCCTAGGCATTTCAATAATACGCCCTCTTGGGTCTTTTTGAACAATTCGTTCCCCATGAGGAGATATGATAATGCTCTGTATTTTGTCTTTCTATCCACATTCAGAGTTGGATTTGCTAAATAATTCACCAGTGGACTTCGCCAATCTGCATCTGATAAAGTGTTTATGGCTAATATTTCGAATCCCTGTTTCTCAGCATATCCCAATTTCATACTTTCTAGATCTGATGGTGTGAATCTAGTAGCCATTACTCTACCCCTTAATTCAACTAAATCCTTAAAGTTCCTGGTAGAAACTTTATAACCCGAAGCCAACTGTGCTAAGTCATTTGCTTCTTGGTTCTCTATTCTTGGTATGTGTTGAATATCCATGTATTCAAATTTCCTAAGTAGCCTGTTGACTATGACGAAGTATATCATCAAGTTTTCCTTTATTCATTTATACTCCTTTGTTATTTGTTTGACCACTAATTCTGAGTCTCCTTTAATTTCGACTCTAGTTGCCCCCAATTCCAACAAAGCTTCAAGTCCAACAATGAGTGCTTCATACTCAGCTTTGTTGTTCGAGCAATGAGGACCATCTAATTTATACTTGAATTTTGTTGGAATTCCTTCAGGAGAAATTAGAAGGACTCCAACACCACTTCCATTCCTGTGGGTTGAACCATCAAAGTATAATTTCCATGGTTGCATTTCGACGTAACTCATGGCAGTCTGCTCAACCAATGAATGGTCCGCAATAAAATCAGAAATCACTTGGCCTTTCACAGCTTTTAAAGGCATGAAAGTCAAAGAATATTATGTTAAGGCTAAAGCCCATTTACCAACTCTGCTATGCATTATTGGTTTTGAAAGCATGTGTTTAATGACATCGAAATGAGATGAAACATAAACATCAACAGGCTTTATATAATACTTGAGTTTCATACAAGAGAAATACAAACAGAGACATAGCTTTTCTAAATTGCTATATCTGGTCTCTGCATCATTCAATACTCTACTTAGATAGTATATGGCTCTTTCGATACCATTGCTATCTTCTTGTGCTAACATACTACCTATACTAACTTCAGAGGCAGATATGTACAATCTCATGGGCTTCCCCCATGAAGGTGGAGACAAGATAGGAGGCTGAGAGAGGTATCTTTTTATCCTGTCAAATGCCTCCTGATGGGCTTCGTTCCATTCGAAGGCTTGGCCTTGCTTTAGACGAAGCAACGGAGAGAAAGCTTGGGTTCTTCCACTCAGATTCAAAATGAACCTTCTGAGGAAGTTAATCTTCCCTAGCAGAGATTGCAGCTCCCTTTTTGACGTAGGTGCTTTCGTCTCCATTATGGCTTTGGTTTTGTTTTGGTTGATCTCAATCCTTTTCTTGTGAACCACAAAACCAAGGAAATCTCCAGCCTGCACAAAAAATGCACATTTAAAGGGATTCATCTTTAAGCCATGTTTTCTCATTCGTTCGAATGATTGGCTCAAATGATGCAAATGTGTTACTGCAGATATAGATTTGATGACTATATCATCAATATACACCTGCATAAAGGTTTCAATGAAATCATGAAAAATCGAATTCATTGCCCTTTGATAAGTTTCCCCAGCGTTCTTTAAACCAAAAGGCATCACCACCCATTCGTAGGTGCCTAAGGCTCCTGGGCAACGAAATGCTGTCTTGGCAACATCTTCTTCAGCAATAAAAATCTGATTATACCCAGAGTATCCATCTAACATACTCAAGTATTCGAACTCTGCAGCAGAGTCTACTAGCATTTCTGCCACGGGCATGGAGTACTCATCTTTAGGGGTTGCAGTGTTTAAATCCCTAAAATCTATGCAAATTCTTAAAGAACCATTTTTCTTAATAACAGGTACTATATTTGCTAACCATTCGACGTACCTTGTGGTTCTGATGAATTTGCAACACAGCAACCTTTCGATCTCAGCTTTAATCTTTGTGAGAACCGCTGGTGCGAGTCTTCTGGGAGTTTGTTTGATGGGCTTCTTGCCATCTTTGATTGGCAGTCTGTGTTCGACTAACTCCCTCTTTAAACCAGGCATTTTGTCATAATCCCATGCGAAGCAATCTTTGTTTTTCTTGAGGACTTCGATTACTTTTTGTTTGAGGCCTGGGCTAAGTTTTGCACTTATGTAGGTTATTCTTTTCGTGTTTTCATCCCCTAAGTTGACTTCTTCGAGTGGATCCTGCGCCAACATTTTGGCACCTGAGTCTATGGGGTCCCTTTCGAAGCCTAAGGGCTCTTTATCGTAGATGGAATCCAACCTTTGATTCATCTCAAGTTCTTTGAAGGGTGAGCATTTCGAGCCATCCCCACTTACTTCGTTCATCTTTACAGCTAATTTATTTATTTCAGCCTCTAAGGCCGCCTTTGATTCGTTCTCAGCCATATAGGCCGAAATCCTTTCAAAAAAGGTAGACTCAGTCATGGATAAGGTTGTCGAAGTCCCAGCCTGCTGGCCGTCTTTGTATAGTACTTTCGACTCCCTCTTCTTCACTGATTATTGTTTTATCCCAGTATAGGCCATCATGGCGAAGGGTCATGTAGTAGTGGGCGTTTCTGGTTTCGTTGATCTCATCATTTAGAACACACGGAGCAATCTTTGCCAGATGTTTATCATAATCCCTCTTGTCAACTAAATTGACTGTTGACATAAAGTAACTCTGGTCTGCTTCGATGTTTTCCACGATCCCATCATCTCTCCATAGAACTAGTCGCTGATGCATTGACGAAGGAACTGCCCCTACGCCATGGATCCACTCCCTTCCCAGCAATAAGTTGTAGTTGGCCTTGGCTTCGATCACCATAAACATGGTGGGCCTACAGCTTGAGCCTATTGTCAAGTCCAACTGAACCACTCCCAGTGTTTTTCCCATTTTTCCTTCATAATTGGATAGAACCATATTATGGGGCTTGATGTCCCCTTCGCGTATTTCTAACCTTTTCAGCATGAAGTGGGGTATCAAATTGACAGCAGCACCCCCATCCACTAGAACCTTATTCACGCCATGGGCACCAACTTTTACCCGAATAAATAGTGGTTTAAGATGGTTCTTCATAGCTGGTTCTGGACGTTCGAAGAACGCATTTTGCTCCTCGACAACCCCATTGTCTATCACATAGTAGCACACAGGCCTATGCTTCATCAAATCTATGGTATCTTCTTCCTCATATTCATCAATTTCAGTTTCCTGTCCAAATTCACAGGGAAGCACAGATACCACGTTGCAGTTTAGGTTGAACGAAGACTCCCCCTCCGATTCGAAGTTTTCAGTTATCATATCTTCGTCTTCTTCTGGGCCTGGAGTGTATTCCTTTGGTTCATCTAGTTGTACTTCAGAGAAAAGCCTCCTATTAACTGGAGGTTTGTCTTCAGTTTGATTTTTTGGTGAGGGTTTGTTGGTGCTAGATTCACCTTGGTTCTTTGTTGAAGTGACCCCTTTATTTGCCACAGCTTCCCTCTCAGCCTTTCGAATCCTCTGTTTCCTGCGCCACTGGGATCTCGACATGGGGTTCCTTCCCTTGTAGTTTTCTAATCTTACCTCCTCCCTTTTTTCTGTTGAATTGCCTTCTGTATGTCATAGCATGGCGTGTATTTCGTTCGGTGTTTCTCCATCTGTCTTTGCCTTTGTCGTTTCTGACTTGCAGCCATCTGTCGGTTGGCACTTCAGCAGGGAGTTTAAAAGTCACTCTTCGAGCAGCCTTGGGATGAGGACTATCAGGCCTTCGTTGTTTGTGTCTGCTATCGAAACGTGGACCCATCTGGACAGTTTCTTGATGGTTCCAGCAAGGGGCGAAGGGAATCGTTTCGAAGGCTCTGGCCATGCTTTGATCATACACAGCAAAACACCTTGGGAATATCAAGCACTTGGTTGCCCCTTTGTAGCAACGAAACACAAATTCCAGCAAACTTTCTCCAGCCTTAGGATAACACCTGAATAGCTGGTTATCCTGGCGCCAATTGTTGCCAGTTCGAGCCCTCTATACCCTCTAGAAGTTCGCAGCGATTCTCTGATTGCAGAGGATGCTGCACCTAGGGCACAGTATCATGCATGTATCTCCCTTGTGGCATGTCATGAGGTAATCCTTGAGACTAGCATCTCCAGCATGATTATCCTCCATTTTATACTTCTCTTTTTCTAAGTATCTTTCTACCTCCTCCATCTCAGAGTGAGGCCTCTCCATATCCACCATGTTTACCTCAACATCTTCCCCCTTAGCTTCATCATCTCCCCATCCTGTGGGTTTTATGTCTTCAATGTGGACTTTTGAACTCTCTGGGGCAGAATATTTGACCAAATAGTCAAATTTTCCACTGGGTTCCCCTAAAGTGTCCCATATTTCTTTCTGAGGGGAAGTTGGCTTCGTGATTTGGACTTTCTCCAATTCCAGCCTCAGGCCTTCACTGAACTGTGTCAATTCTTGGTTTTGATTTTCCTGGCCTTCAGTAGCCTGGATTTCTTTTGCAACAGCTAAAGGTGCTGCTTCAATCGAAGTCTCTGGTAGCTTCTGGACGTCTTCAGTGACCTCCTTATCGACTTCGACTATCACCCAGCTTTCGTTTTCAGTACCTTTCTCTCCTTTTGGGGCATCAATTTGGTCAGCTTCCACCATGTTAATCTCTCCAATGCATGCAGGCTCGGAGTAGTTGGTGTCCGCGACGTCCAGGGGATCTTCGTCCACTTTCATCTTTGCTTTATCAGTAAACTTCAGTCTGCCATCTTTGATTGCATTCTGAATTAGGTCCCTGAAAAGAAAACACTGTGAGGTTTTGTGGCCTAGGAAACTATGATATTTGCAAAATCCTCTCTTCTTTCTTTGATCTAAAGGAGGAATTTTGATATTTGATGGCACAATGAGTTGGCCATCTTTGACAAGTAAATCAAAAATCTCGTCACATTTAGTGACATCAAAGGTATAAACCTTATTTGGGAATTTGTCACTTTTCTCATTTTCAACAATCTCTTTCCCTTTTGTGGGAACTAATAACTTGCAGGAGTAAGGTGGTGCCTGTTTTAATTCAGCGAGGTCGATTTCGACCTCTTCGAATTCGAATTCAGGATAATCTTCTGCTTCCTCAGTTCCAACATAGGAGATCCTTTCCTTCTTGTTATTTTTAAAGACTCTGGCCTTTTCGGCTTTTAGCCTTTCGACCTGTCGAACCCTGTCGGCTAACTGAGCCATGTCCCTCAAATATTGAGTGTCTAGTTTCTTTCGAATAGAGTAATCCAGGCCACCAGCGGCCATTTCAACTAACTCATGTTCGGGCACCACTGTGTAACATCTGGATTTCAAAAGCCTAAATCTATTCAGATAATCATCTATGGGTTCTGTGAACTTTCTCTTGACACTGGCTAATTCCTTCAAGCTTATTTTCGACTGTCCCATGTAAAACTATTCATGGAATAATCTCTCCAAAAGAGCCCAAGTATCAATAGACCCAGGAGGCAAAGTGGTGAACCATGTGAAGGCGTTTTTAATCAGGGAACTTGGGAAGTATTTGATCCTGAGGTCTTCATTATTGGCTATATCTCCCACTTCGGTTAGATATCTGGCTATATGTTCGACTGTTGATTCATTAGTATCCCCAGCGAACTTTGTAAATTTAGGGACTTTATACCCCCTTGGTAAATCAGTATGCATTATGCAATCTAATATAGGAGAAGCATAATTTGGCCTTCTCATTTCTGTGTTGAGGCCATTCTGGGCCATGACTCTCTCTATCATGGTGGTTAAATTGTTTTCTGCCAAGATGTTATCGTTTCGAATTCTATGAACGACAGCATCAGCATCCTGATTTCGACCCACCATGACAACCCCCCTAGGTTGTTCTTCTCGAAACTCTGGGACTTCCAGCCTTTCGACCCTTGACCCTGGTTCCATAATTTATCTTTGTGGGCCTGGGATCATTGGGGCTTCTAGCCTTTGTGCCCTTGCCCCCAAGTTAACTTCTTCTCTAGGTGGTCTATAAGTTGGGTCGTTAGCAACTTGTTCCATAATAGGGATGTTTGCTCGAACTCCCGCCTGATTCTGCCTACGCCTCTCTGGGGGAGCAAAGAAATCTGCTATTCGACTCATGTTATCTGCGTTTTCTCTGTTTGTCACAGTCACATTTTGTACTATTGGGGCAAATATTTCCTGCATAGTTTGTGCTAATACCCCTATCATATTATGGTTACTGTCATCCATCAATTGCCTAAAAGCCAACTGGTTTTCTGTGGTTAAAATAGGCATTGTGCTATAACCCACTGACCCTTGGTTATTTGTCATAAACTGATTCGCCCCAGACCCAGACCCTAATTGTGGTGATGAATTCGATGTGGAATTGTGTAAACCTGCCATAAAAGATGTTGGCATTCCATAAGAGGAATTTCTGGTTCTATTACTATCGAAACCGGGTGGTCTAGTTAGTGGAGTGGCGAAATGGGTTTGTGTCCCTGATGGTGGAACAAATCCCCCAGGATAACCAATGGTTCCAGTATTTCCTAAGATCGAACTATTAGTTGATATGCCACTTACTCCATTAGTGGCTATATTACTGGTAGAAGATGCAACAGACTGTGCATTCGAAGGGATCACATTAGATGTTCCCATCGAAGCGGATACATTAGTGCCTGTTGTATATGGGGCACTTTGTTCCCCTTGTTGATTGTCAGAATTAGATATCTTGTTCAAACGTTTTCTTCTGGATAAGGGTTGATTGCTGTTGGTTATTTTACCACTTCTTAGGTTCATAAAACAACAAACTTATCACTCAGAGGGTCTTTTTATAATGGTTATGTCTCAACAATCTTTATTTCCGTTCTAAATTCTGTAACGTCCAACGATTGGTCCCACCGGGTGTGCCAATTTGTTTACAGTGATTTCTGGTAAACAACCGCTAGTCCTCCAAACTATCGAATAAACTTACTGACTGTTATTCAATTTCTCTGGTAACTCGCAGGATCGACTAGATTGATCCTAGGACGTGTTGGTCATTAGGGTAACTCTCATGATCGAACAGGTATTCATGGTTGGTGTTTGAAATGTTGTGTAGGTGTTTGACTTATTTCGATTTCTCTCTTAAAGATCTAAAGGTGTAATCTAAATATATGTGCGCGAAACTAGATTGCATGAATAAAAGTTAATTGTAAAGACATGTAAAAACTGCATAAAAGACAAGTAAATTGCTTTGAAACGTAAAACAAAACAGTTAATGTAAAAGATTCGAAATATGAAGAAAGCGTTTAATGCAAGAAATCTGTAAAATGACTTTAAGTAAAAAAGATGTTCGAGGGATAAAAAATTGAAGATAAAGGAATGGAATGTATAACAGTTTCTGAAATGTAAAGTGTTTGAAATGGAAGGAAAGCATTTAAATGTAAGGCATTAGTAAAAAGATTTCGAATAAAAAGACTTTAAATGAGAAAACTTGTAAATGGTATTTGACATAAAGATAAAGGAAAGTACTGGAAATGATAAAGGGTTTTCATTAAATCATAAACATGTGGTGTTATCATACGTACATTGCTCTTGCATTCGTTTCCCTAGCCATGTGGTAATTTGAATGTTTACTGAGTGTTTTTGTACAATAGATATGACACACAAAAACCTAATGCTAAGACTTCTATTTATACTACTTCGACCATAACGGTCTTGCTATAAGATTCGGACACGTTCAGAACATGCAGAGCAATGCCTCTCTCTTGCTTCCACGCGTCTTCGAATGCTCCAGCGCATAAATTTCAAACTTCGAACATCCCGCTTGTATTTGAATTTCAAATGTTTTGGCACTTCCTCGCTTCGAACGCATTCCTTAGATACAACCTTGTTGTCATTTCGAGACTTCTTTGGATATATTCTCATAACTGTCACTCGAAGCTCTAAGCTTTGATATGCTCATTCGAAGCATTGCTTCTACTATTTCGAAACATGACGTTTTGTTTCATTTCGATCGAAACGTCCAATTTGTTTTTCTTCTAATAATATCATCAAAATCTTCAGCCAACACTCCCCAAGCAGAGTTTGTTTCTCTAGCTCAATCCCCAAGAGAGCTTAACAAGAGTCATTCCCTCGCAGAGCTATTCTCGAACAAAGTCTCTCCCTGGCAGAATATTAAAAAACAACAAAGAGCAAATCTCCGGCACAGTCATTTTCGCTCACCATCTCCAACGGAAGTAGAAGAACCACAGTTCTCTACAACAGTCAGAAATGCTATATTCTCCAGCAGCTGTCAGGGATTTATTTTCCTAGACTCGGATATGTCACAAATAACATCTCATGTTTATACATCATGACATGCACACTGTTGTACCCCAAAATTTTCCCCCTCATTTGTCAAGTATTTGCTCACAAGATATTATAAGACGTCAAGTTTGCAGCACTAATACATCAACTTAGGCTTGAAATTGGCACAAGGGCAAAATGGTCAATTGCATACTAGAAAGTCAAACTTTGACTTTTTGGTCAACATTACAACCCAAAGATCAAATTTCATCAAGACATTCAAAAATATGAAACTTGATCATCAAGAAAGTCAAAAGTCAATGTGAAAGTTCAAACCCTTCAAGACTTAGAAATTTTTCTGTGTTTTTTATACATAATAATCTCATTTCTTCATGCCAACTTTTCACCTTGATGCAAGATGATTCAAGAGAAGCTTCCAACATGAAAGCTGTAGGTCTCCATGATATCTACAACACTTCTTTACACAACTTCTCTTAAATATGCTTGGATTTCAGGTTATAAATTCATGAAGTCATGACATTTTCATTTAAGCACTTAGATAAAATTTCAACAGTTTTGGTCAGGTTTTTATCCCAACTTCTTGCCCATTTTTCATCAAGTTCCAGTTTGATTTAACAAAAGTGGCCAACATGAAAGTTATAGAGGGTGTTTCAAGCTTTTCAAAACATCCAAGAGAATGAATGTATCATATTTGAGCTAGGAGATACAAGGATCTGAAGTTGGACATTCTTTCTTGATTTACAAGGCAGATTTGTGATGAACACTTGACTAAAATTCCAACCAAAGCTACAAGATCTCTCTTTTCAGGCTATGTTCTCTCCAAATCTATGCATATTCAAGCAATTACACAAACCATAAGTGTATTACACAGGCATTTGAAGTTTTGTCCAAGTCTTGATACCATTTATGGTTAGAAATGCAAAAAGCAACATTTCCATTTGCATAAAGCTTCACTTTTCCAACCACTCTCTTCTTTCAAAGCTTGAAATCTGTTCCAAAGATGACAGAAAAATATCTCAACAGCAGAAGCAATCTACAAGACCTTCAAAGCATGGCTAAAGTTCCTTAATTCACTCCTTTCTTCATCATAAAGCAACTTGTCTTTATGAATTTGAAAAAAGGGCATAACATGTGATTTTCAAAAAGTCTGAGTTTCTCAAGTCTCAAACCTTCTCTATAAATAGAGAGGCCGATCACAATACAAAGGGTTGGAAAAAGGTTAGAAAAAATAGAGAGAGAGAGAGAGAGAGAGAGAGAGAATAGAGAGTCTCTTTGAGCTGAAAAACAGTATTCTTGTTAACCTTGACTGATTTTTCAAAATCAAATATGTTCTTGTTCAAAACAGAATCCCAACCTCTTACTCCACCATACAAACTCTCTCTAAGCCAAACACTTCATACAAAGTTTGTCCAAACATAAAAACAGTCCTGATAGTGCTACTCACCTTCATCATCAAAAATACCAAAAATATTACAGTACAGTCCAACTCAGTTCTAGCAGTCCATAGCAGCTTCAGGAAGATTCACAAGGTTATCATATCATTTGGAAAAGCATTCAGATCTAAAACAACCAGTGCGGCCCAAAGGTAAGTCCTCTTGACTTGACATCTTATCATTACATCATTAACAAGTTGTTGTTCTTTGAAGACAAGATGTAGTACTTTATTATCCTGTTGAACTAGTCATATGCACTTTGTTTAGGCTTATTCAATAATTTATTATTCATGTTTATCCATCATATGCCATAAGTTAACCTGTACATTCAGTAAAATAATGTTTGAGGCAGGAAAATGCAGCATGTATCAACACATATCCTCATGTGTCGACTCATCCTAGTGAAAAACAGGGTATGAGTCGACACATAACCCCCATGCATCGACTCATACTGATTTCAGGTTACAAAACAGAAATGGGAAAGGACTATGAGTCGACACATACACATTTCGCGTTGATGCAAAAAGGTGTATGAGTCGATACATCCCATTATGTGTCGACTCATACTGAACAGATTCCACAAAATAGAAGCTGGAAAAGCCTATGAGTCGATACATACACATTTCGCATTGATACAAGAAGGTGCATGAGTCGACACATCCCATTATGTATCGACCCATACTGAACTAATTTTGTTTTACAGGGGCAGGGAGAAGCTATGTGTCGATGCATAGCAGCATGGGTCGACACATAGCAGTTCAAAATTGCATTTTCCCTTTATTTTACACTGTTTTCACATTCTTTTCATTATCATTCGATATGGTTGTAATATTTTAGTTCCTACTTCACCCCATTGCTAAATTGTACCCCCATCCCCCTAAAGTGATGTAATAGCTTAGATTTTACTTTCCTCCTTTTACTTGCTTTTCATATATTGCTAGTAAATAAGTGTGTATGGCAAGATAAAAACAACAAAATAGGCCACCCTAATCAAAGACTAAATGCATGCAAATCAAACACATTATTCACACATGCACCTCTAGGGTAATCTCACTTGTTGCCTATCGGAAAATAGTCATGTCCCTCGAGCATGGGAGTTTTAGCAAAGCTCCTCGATAAAAGATTGTAGTCCCTCGATGACCCTCAATGTTGCCTTTGGTAAACGATCTAGTCCCTAAAACGACATTGCTAAAACGTCCCATATGTTTCCTTCTATGACTATACAAACGTCCCAACGCCCGTCCCTTTACATCCAACGGTGGGGCTTCTTACCAAATCAATGGTAAGATAGCAACATCTAAAGGAGGAGGAAAAACACATCTAAGACCTTTTGAGTAGATAGATTCGTTCTTAGTTACTTATTTGCTCACAACAAAAACATTTTTATACACCCACACTCTCATCTTTGAACTATTTTCGAAACAAACACTTTGAAGGCGTTCTTATAGAAACGAGAACCATTACGAAGTTCCATTTTCAAAATACTTTCAAAAACACATCTCACAAGCACACCTTTGAACTATTTTCGAAACAAACACTTTGTAGGCGTTCTTATAGAAACAAGAACCATTACAAAGTTACATTTTCAAAATACTTTCAAAAATCACCACCACAAGCACACATTCAAACAAAAGCAAGTGATCTAGCAAGTAACTAAGAGCCCATGGAAAACCATGGATGAAAAGGGTGCTAATACCTTCCCTTTCATAATCTACCCCCCGAACCCAAAAAACATCTCTAAAGGTCTTTCCTGTGCTTTTTCACCTTTCCTTTTTGGATAAAAGAAAATTCGGTGGAGACTCTTGCTAACCACAACATTTGCAATCAAACGCAAAACCTTCAAGTCAGTTCTCCCACCATATCACAGAACTGGAGACTCTGCTGGGGAATTAAAACTAAAAGTGGGGTTACCTTAGAGTTAGATCACCTTTACTTGCTTTCATTGTTTGATTTGTATGCTTTACATTTTGGTTCCTTGTTTGGGTTTATTTTAAATCCTACACCCGGATTTGGGGGCACCTTTTAGGTAAGTAGCAATAAACTGTGAGGGAACTGTGTGGCGTATACCGACATGGTTGAGGTAGTAGCTACGTTGATGTGACACTTTAGTTGGTACTGGTAACCCTTGAGTCGAATCAAGGAGAGTATGGGGCCGCCGCATGGTGTCGTGAAGCATCAACTGACTTTAGAACCCTAATTGAACCAACTTGGCCATTAGGACGTAGTGAGATAACCGGTTTCGGTGTAGAGCTGAAAATTGGTTGATACTCGATGCTACACTCATTGAGACCGGACTTTTGGGATATCTCGGCCGCAAGAAAAGATTAATTGAGCTGAGACAATGCCTAAAAGAAAGGTTAGTGATATTGAGACCCCTTAGAACCCAGTTACTATTAACTAGGACAGGTTGAGCCAACTAAACTTCAAGAGGGTACTTACCTACAAACTCCATGCAAGCCTAAAACTAAGGATTTGTTTGCTTTGTGTGAATATGATTATTTCTATATAAACTAGCTTACCTCGCATATCTGTACATAACATCATACCATAGCATTTTCAATGACATTGAACCATAGCATTTCAAGGATCTCAAGGGTCTTTGATGCAGGGTCACGTTGAACCAGACGTCTATCAAGAGGCAAGATGATTTATTTCCCTCTAACTAAACACCGTCAAAATCAAGTACAACAAACCGGAGTCAAGGGCTATGACCCACTTGACATGGTGAACTTAATTCTCGTGGAAAGACATCCACCGATACAAAGTTCTCCAATCAAAGTTGTTGATCGAAGTTCAACTTCTAACATTTTCTTGTGTTTACCCCGCGAGATCCTTGAAAATATGCATCCATATATCATGCATCATATCATGATAGGTTTCTCCCATTCAAGTCTCCTTATCTTCCTACTATTTATTTCAGTAGAGATGGCTCTAGAACATACTTTCAAGGACATCCAGGCTCAAAACGCTCAACTTCAAGAGATGTTCTTGAACCTATCCAAGGGACAAGAAGAGGTCAAGGCGCTCCTCACCAGGGGCATGATCATGGGAAACCCTGGGGACGACAGAGGTGACCAGTTGGAACGGCTACAAACTGAGATAGCCATAATAAAGGTCCAAATGATGGGGCAATTGGTGGGTCGGTTGACTCTTATCCAAAATCTGGCACAAGGACAAGAAGAGTTGAGGGTCCTCATCAACAAGCTTCGTCGGGATGGATGTAACCAAATGGGGCAAACATCTAGGATTGGAGATCAAATCATCATTCAGCCTCCCTTGAGACAAGAAGCCGAGAGTGCACCTTTCCAATTTGCTTCCGCGTCACGAGCCCAACAACAACCTTGCTGTGATCGGTGGAAATAGAACTGACTGTTTTTTAAGCTGGTTCGCGAAATGTCGCGGTAAGCAAGAGTCGCCACCGTCTTTTATGTTCTCCAACATGGAAAGGACAAAAGCACAGCAAAATTCCTTATTCGAGATGTCTCTCGGTTCGGGAGGTAGATTTATAGAAAGGGAAGGTGTTAGCACCTTTTCTATCCGTGGTTATCCACGGGATCTTAGGTACTTGCTCTTATGTTTTCAAAGATTTGTTTGCTTTTCAAGTGTGTGTGGGTTTTGAAAAAAAGTTTCGTTTGAAAAATTTCTAAGTAACTCTTGTATCAGTCCTCAAGAATGTATGAAAAATTTGTTTGAAAACTTTTGAAAGTGTAAGTGTGAAAAGTTGTTTTTGTTTGTTTTGAAAAGAGCAAGTACTTAAGAGAAATCTACCTACTCTAAGGAATTAGGCTGTGTAAGATTCCTTTAGATAGTGCTATCCCACCATTGAGAGGTAGGTAGCACCGTCGTTGGAAGTATTCGGGTCAATTCGATTATCGGGACATGTATGGTCACCGAAGCAATAGTAGGACACCTTAGAAGTAACCCTAATGTCCTAGATCCTTTTATCCGAGGCAACCGTTTCGAGGCAACTGGATCTTTTAGACAGAAGGGTGACCTCTAAGACACCCTATACTTGATGACCACGTTCGAGGCAACCAGTGAGGCGTACCCTAGGGGTGGTATGTGCATGTGTATTGAATTCAGTTTATGTTTATCTTTGCATGTTATTTGTGAGCTACGGATTGATTTTATTTACATACATTCTTGCAGGCATATTAGCAGTTAGGGGTGCGGAAAGTAAATTGCGGAAAGATAAATCTAACTATTACAAGGCGCGGGTCTATACATCGCCAAAAATAATAACCCGTTTGAAAAAATAAACTGCGGGAAAATAAATAAAGCAATAAAAGAGGTCCTAATTAACTATTACATTTCCAGAAGCAATTACATAAATATAATGAAAATAAATTAAAGAGCGAGAGAATCGAATCGGGATGCCTTAGGGTGTTGACCCTTTTTTAAGAAAGAATTGAATTTTTTGTCCTTTTTTTTGTAATTAAATTAAATGTTAAAGCTAATTAACTAATTAATTATTTAATTAAAGAAAAAAAGTTTTTTTTTGTGTTTTTGTGTTTTTAATGAAAATAAAGAGAAAATAAATAGAAATTAAAAGTTAGTAAAAAACCTAATTCTAAATTGTTTTTATTTATTGTAAAAGAAAATTAAAATAAAATCTAATTAAACTAAATTAATTTATGTTAGTGTTTATTTACAAAGTAATAACTAATTAAATTTAATTAATGAAAATATTATTACTATTTTTTGGTTTTTTCTGAATTTATAAAAAAAAAATTAATTTGTTAGTTAATGAAAATAATATTAATAATTAAAAGAATTGAAAAAGAGAAAAATATAAAAAGGCAAATAGACCAGGAGGTTAATAGACCAATGGGAGGTTTTTTTGTTGAATTTCTGACCCAATAGAAGCAAGCCTGTTTGAATTTTTTTTTTGATTATCCACGCTAGCTTTGACTTGAGCACATGGTGGTCAACCATCCCTGGCCTTTGGATCTATGATTGTGGACATCTGGCGCGCTTGGGTGTGAGGTGTATGGTGGGACGTCCTTGAGGGCCTGCACGTGAACATGTAAAGCAAAATAACATGGAAATTATGGGGGACCTGGGATTCGAACCCAGGTCCCAACGCTCACTACACCAACGCCTTAGCCAATTATGCTGCATGCTTCATTCGTTATTAAAATAACACGTAATTATTAAATGGGAAAACCTCAGCATATGCCTAAAAAAAATATAAAAACGCGTAATTTTTGAAATGGGCGAATCAAGCTGCAACACATCATCATCTTCTTCAATGAAAATTCCTGGTTATTTACCTGCGGATTTTTATCCGCAGGTAGTTTCGTAGGTTTGTCCTAGAATCGTCCCTAGGCCATGAAAATCCATTTCAAAACCATGGTTGACCTCGTCCATGTCCCCTGATCACACTTATGCCCTTGGCTGGCCTTGATTTAACCTGAAACAAAAATGCCTAAAACGCAAGAACGTGAACCCTAGAATCGGGCATCACGATTTAGGGCCTAACAATAAAATTGGCTAATGCAATCATGTTGGAAATTAATCAAGAAGTATGAATATGCTAGCTTTTTTGAGAAAAAACGCAAGAATAGAGAATTCCAATTTCATGTTCAGAGACGAGTTTGTGATGACTTACAGTGCTTGATATTGAGCCTCGGGACTTGGCAAAGGTTGCTTTAGCTTCAGGGTGTGGCAAGGAATAGAACCACGTGCTTGTTTTGATCCGAAGATGCTCGCAACTATGTTTTAGAACTCTCACTTTTTGGACAATTTTTGGTTTTGCTCTTGGCCGTTTCTGCACACACTAGGTCGTGAATGAGGCTTGCATATGTAGTCATGAATGAGAATAATTCACCTTTAGGAGCCTTAAACTTGTGCCATTATGTTTTTGGATTTTGTCTTAACCACCATTAAAGGCCTTTCAAAGCTTTGTCCAAATTCAAAATTTCGTGCATAAATGAGCTTGGCATGGTTTTGGTATGTGGAATATGACACATGAAGGCTAATCAAACCACAAGATACCATTTAATTAATTTTTTTAATTTTATTTGAATTATTATGGATTAAAATGAATTAAATCCATAAAAATTAAATAAAAATGGAAAAATAATTATTTGGTCTTGAAATTGATCATGGGACACGTGGGTGGCATGACAAGGATGAATCAAGTGGAAAAAAGTGGGCCCTTTTGTCAAAAATTGAAGTTTCAAGGATAGTTGACTTTTGCCATTTCACAAAAATTTCCCAACTTCTCTAATGCATATCTTGCTCAATTTTGATCATATGAACATGTTCTTAGACATTTTGGAAAGGTCTTGAAGTCCTCTAACCAATGCCTTTGGTCCCATGTCATTTTGATTTACCAATCTCAAGTTATGGTATTTGACTTAAAGTGCCTCTTTGTTGACTTTTGAAAATGACCTATAATGTTGAAATTGATAACTTTTTGTGAGAGCATTTCTTGGGCTTGGAATGTGAAGATGAGTTGTAGGAAATGTCATCCCCTTCAAAATGAGCATTGGATGGGATTTTTCTGATGAACCATGAAAAAGTTATGCCTTGGTCAAGTTACAGTTGACTTTTTAGCTGTCCAAAAATAGAAACTTTTGCATCTTGATGATTTTTGAGCCATTCTTGTGAAATCATGGTCAAGATTTGACCAAATGATGATTGTGGCTTCAAAATAAGATGTTGACCAAAAATTTTGACTTTTGACTGCCAAATGACCATTTTGCCCCTACAGTTGATTGTGAAGCAATTAGGGTCTTTGACTGTGCAACTTGACCTTGTGAGCCTTGAAACTTGACATGTAGGTGCTTGACAATGTATATGAGCATATGGGACTTAATTGAGCCCTTGAAAACCTAAACTTCCTTGCAAGAACCAAAACCCTAATTTGACTGGCTTAGGAGGGTGTTTGACTGTGCAACCCTTGAGTAGACTTGGGCAAATTTAGATGATGCTTGTCAAAACTTTGAAGAATATGGGAGGGCAAATTTTGGGGTACAACAGTTTCCCCTGTTAAATCTTATTAGACCTGAGGATGTAGATTGGCTTGTGTGCCTTTCGTGATCCGAAGGTGGAAGATGATTGAACACTAGAGTGCCCAGAAATTTGCACTCACATAGTGAGGTATCAGCAATGTGATGTCGGGAATGGGCTTACAGATGCCATTTGGAGAGATGGTGGATAGGAGGATGGGCTTATAGATGCCATCTGGATATGTGACAGAACCTTGTCGGGAATGGGCTTATAGATGCCATTTAGAGACTGTTGATAGGTGGATGGGCTTATAGATGCCATCTGGAGGTGGTTTGTTGAATTGTAATTTTTGTAAGTTGAAAGAGGGAACCTGTGTAGGGTTGCCTGATGATGAGCTCGTGTAAAACTGCATCTTGGAAAGAAGGACACCTGTGTAGGGTTGACTGATGATGAGCTCGTGTAAAACTACATCTTTGGAGGAAGGAAACCTGTGTAGGGTTTACTGATAATGAGTCCGTATAAGACTGCATCTGAAGTGGAGAAGGAACCTGTGTAGGGTTACTTTGATGACGAGTCCGTGTAAAACCGCATCTAGAGCTGAGAAGGAAACCTGTGTAGGGTTTACTGATGACGAGTCCGTGTAAAACTATGTCTGGAGTTTGAGAAGGGAACCTGTGTGGGGTTACTTTGATGATGAGTCCATGTAAAACTTCATCCTGGAAGAAGTAAAACCTGGGTAGAGTTTCTGATGACAAGTCAGTGTAAAACTGCATCTTTGGGAAGAGAGAACCTGTGTAGGGTTTCTTCGGGATAAGTTCGTGGAAAACTTCTGGAGGAACCGGGGTAAGGTTACTTCGGGATAAGTCCGTGTAAGACTTCTGGAGGAACCGGGGTAAGGTTACTGCAGGATAAGTTCGTGTAAAACTTCTTGATGAACCGGGGTAAGGTCATCTTGAGATAAGTTCGTGTAAGACTTATGGAGGAACCAGGGTAAGGTTACTGCAGGATAAGTTCGTGTAAAACTTCTTGATGAACCGGGGTAAGGTCATCTTGAGATAAGTCCGTGTAAGACTTCTTCTGAAAGAAAAGGAACCGGCGTAGGGTTACTTTGATGATAAGTCCGTGTAAGACTTCGTCTGAAAATTGAGAAGGAACCGGTGTAGGGTTGCCTGATGATGAGTTTGTGTAAAACTACATCTGAGGTTGAGAAGGAAACGGTGTAGGGTTGCCTGTTGATGAGCCCGTGTAAGACTTCTTCTGAAAGAAAAGGAACCGGTGTAGGGTTGCCTGAGGATGATCAAGTAGATAATTGTCCTGTTTGGTTTCGGATATTAACCCACGATCAGTCGTCCATAGAATTTTCCTGGCTTGTTACAGGTGTTGATCTGGAACTGTAAAGGTAGATGGTAATCATCTTTTGATTGACTTTTTTTCTGAAAAGGCAAAGTATTAGTCATATGCAATATCATGATGCATGAACTGCATGATTTTAAGATGTTCTCAAAATAAATGAGATTTGTGTTGTATGATGTGTATGCATGCTATAATGTATGAAGATGTGATGTTTATGAATGTATTCTCGTCTGGGAAAATAAATCCTTGACGAATGCCGGGAGTTTGTTGAATCCTGGGCTGATGTTGAAGAGTAGAGTTCTTCGTTTCCGCTGGGGATGATGGTTGTAAGAATAAACCGATAGGAGAAGATGACTCTGTTGGGGAATAAACTTGTTGAGGAGATTACTCTGCGGGGAATTACTCTGTGGGAAGAGATACCTTGCTGAGGTTTTGATGATAACTATGCTGGGGATTCCGTTGATAAGCTCTGTTGGAAGATTTGATGAACTCCGTTGGGGATAGGAAGAGCTTCGCCGAGGACGATCTTTCCGTGGTAATTAGCTGAGGATAACCCAGTTATAAGTTCTGGTGAGGAATAATCTTTGAATAAAGCCGGGGAGATGCGTTCGTACTCTGTAGGGATAAGCTTCCAGAATCTACTGGGGATGAGCTCCCAGAATCTACTGGGGAGATTGATTCAACTCTCTTGGGGAGACTTTTGAACTGTACTGGGGAATAGCTCCACTGGGGTGTCTGGTATTCCGCCAGGGAATAATCTTATATTAAGATGGCTGGGGATGCTTGCTTAGGAACATCTGCATACTGCTGGAGAATATTGAGATTTTCTGGGGATACCCAACTTCCTTAAGGCTGACAGTAGACTAACTCTGCTTGGGGAGAGCGTTATTGACTTGCTGGAGATATTGTGCCTTGTCAGGGCTGACGGGAGACCAACTCTGCTCGGGGGAGAGTATTGTTGAACCTTGTCTTACTCCCGGGGAGTGGAGGCCTCTTGGTTATGTTCTTCAGCCGAACCTACCTTGGTACCTTGGTTGACAGAGCAACTAGATCGCTTGGACAACTCATTATTGCCCCTGTTTCTGATGTGGGAGAAGAAGATACCTGGTGGAGGTGCTTGATAACTGCCGATTGGCAAATCTTCTTCTGGTAGGAAAGTGACGAGATGACGGGACGTAGTCGTACGCTTTAATCCCTAATTTTTGCCTGGACCGCCCTTTCGGGTTTTTAGTCCACCGGGATACCCATTTTTGCCCAAGCCGCCTTTTCAGGTTTTCGACTTGCCGGGTGTACATATTTTTCTATTTCATCCCGTATTTTTGCCCGAACCCTTTTGGTTCGCCGGGAAGCCCTTTTTTTTGCCTAGGTGTGTCAACCTAGCGGGTCTTTGGTTATGCACCATACTTTTTCGACTATGTCCGTGCTCTCAGGATGTAGGGAGGTGCCCCTGTCAGTAGTGTTACGTTGCCATACCACTAGAAGATATTTGATCGTGCAAGATTCGCAGCTGGAATTCATGTCCAATGCCCAAAGTGACTCAGAGGGAGGTTTGCCCCTGGCTATTTGGCATTTGAGAGATTCTTCGAATCTTGACTTAACTGCCCCATATGACGGACAATAATCACGTCTGCCCCTTGGTTGGAAGTACTTTTGTTCACTAGATATTCTTCGTGTGAATTTCTTTGTTGTTCGAACAAAAAAGTCATATGCAAACAATGTTATTTTAAAAATGCAAAGCTTATGTCTGTCTTGAAGTTTTTGGAAATGCATTTTTTCATAAAAACAAGTGAATTTTTTGTAAACTGTGATGTCAACTTGTTATTTTACCGCAAGCCTTAAGGAGTCAGGATACCTTTCGTAACAGTATGCTTTCGAACTAAACCCATGCTTCAGCTAGGACTTTTTAAGGTTTGTAGCGTGGCCTGGTTCACGGTTTAAGAAACAAAGGATAAAGGCTCAAATTTTATTTGTACCCACCCGTTCTTCGTGATGTTCTTCAAACCTAAACTCAGCTGATCATGCGTTAGACCTTGTTTGAGTCTTTGCTCTGATATTCCAGTGATGGTTCGGATATTGACAATTTATTTTGAACAGGCAGTCATTTTTATAAGGGTTTGCAGGACCTCTTCCTTTTTTTTTATTTTGTTATCCCTGTTTTTTTTTTTGCCTGAACTGTTTCTTTTGTGATTACAGTCAGCGGGATGTCCCAGTTTTTGTAAGTCTCCTTCATAGGTTTTGACTTAATGGGCTTTAGTTTTTTTTTTGGTAATGACTGCCTGTCTTTATGATTATTCGGAACCATCACTGTCTTTGATTTTGACAGGAATCCTTTGGTGCCATTCGTTGTGCACTTGGATCAACTGAGAGAACTACCCTGCCCCAGGTTATGATTAAGGGTTTTAATTTTCGACAAGAAAAACTCCTACTTCTTTGGCTCAAAGGGGTTGACGAGGGATTACCTCCCCTTAACTCCAGTGTTTAGGAATTGAAACAATGCCTGTACCTCATCAGTGGGGTCTGTTCAAAAGCATACTGTAGATTATGGTATCGTTTTCGTCATCCTCCCTCAAGAGGCTTAGAATTTTCAATCGAGAGTTGAACATCAAGAAAAAAATAAAAGCAATTTTGAATATAGAGAACACAATTACTTCAAAACAGACACGTGTAATGCATTAATGAAATAATAGAGTTTGACATGATAATTGTTTGAATAAGCATAGAAAAATACAATATCAGAATTTAAATGAACAAGAGTCTCTCAATCCTAGCCATGTTTTGGCAAGGGAGCAGTAATCACATCGGGAGTCTCAGCAGGCTCGAATTCGATCTCCTTGGCGTCAATCATGTTCTGAATCTTGTATTTCAGCGCCCAACAATCCTCAGTATCGTGCCCCGGGCTTCCGGAATGATAAGCACACCTCGCATCTGGGTTGTAGTTTGGAGAAGAGGTTTTGGGATTTGCAGGAGGGTTGATCACCGCAATCAGATTCATTTTTAACATGTGCTGCAATGCTTGTGACAATGGCATGTTGATGTTGGTGAATTGTCTTTTAGGCTCGTCTGGCCTTTGCTGATTTCCCTTTGGCGGTTGTCGGCGTGACGCAGAACCTGAGATCATGACTGCCCCTACGTGTTGGTCACGACAATCCTTCTGACTGTACGCAGCATTGGACTCTTTCTTGAATGGTTTCTTCTCAGCGTTCGAGGAGTCACCCTTTTGTATCTTCCCGGACTTGATACCAGCTTCTATCCTCTCACCAGTCAAGATCAGATCTGTGAACCCAGCAGAAGAATTCCTAATCAGATGATTGAAAAATGGACCAGACAGGGTCCCCAAGAACATGTCCACGAGTTCACGATCAGTCAACGGTGGCTGCACCCTGCCAGCCAGGTCTCTGCATTTCTGTGCGTACTCCTTAAAACCTTCACCCGTCCCCAGTGACATACCCTGGAGTTGGGTACGCGTAGGAGCGAGGTCGGCATTATACTGATACTGCTTATAAAAAGCAGTTTCCAAGTCCTCCCAGTTACGAATACTGGTTCCATCCAGCTGATAGAACCATTCGAGCTGAGTCCCTGAAAGACTTTCCTGGAAGAAATGAATCCATAGGTTCTTGTCTGCCGTGTAGGGATGGATCTTCCTTGCGTATGAATGGAGGTGCAGCTTAGGACAGGAAGCCCCGTCGTACTTTACAAAGGCAGGTGCCTTGAAATTGTGAGGGATCACCACCCTAGAAGATAAACCTAGGTCCCCAAAGTCCAACCCAGGCACACGTTAAATTTCCATAGCATTTAACCGGTCCTCCAGCTGTTTGTACCTGTCCTCAGCAGGAGGGTACTGTTCATCATTGAAACCTGTCTCGGTGTCAGAGACTACGGGACTAGGAACCCTTCCCTCTTGGTGACTACCTTCCCCAACAGATGGAGTAGTCCGCTCAGCTTCATTCTGCAGTGTATTCCCAGATCTGCGTCTAGGGTTGAACAAAACAGTCCTCTTCTTCTTTTTCTTTAAAAGCAGAGTCTTCAATTCCTATTGTCCTTGGGCTAAGCTCATGACCAGCTCCTGGAACTGGGCGTTCTGGGCCTGGAGGGCCTTGATAGCTTGTTCATTGGATGATTCAGGATTCATGATGATGGCTGAAATAAACAGCGAAGAAGATTAAGAAACCTGTGGAAAAGAGTACCTGTAATGCAATGATATGTATGTATGCATGCAATGTTTTCAAGGATCTCCCGGGGTAAATAGAGAAACTTGTTAGAATTTGAATTTGGGTAGCTTGATTGAAGGAACTTCATGTTGCTGAGAGTCCTTCTTCAAGAGTAAAGGCTCACCATATCGAGTGGGTCATAGCCCCTGACAACCTCGGCTAGAGGAAAATAAATCCCCTTTGCTCCTGCTAGACACTTTGATTCATCATGACCTGCATCACAAGCCCTTGAGATCCTTGAAATGGATTAGTTTTTATGCAAGATGCATGCAATGGTATGATGTTATGCTATGCATGGAGTGATGTAAGTAGGCCCTGTAATGAGTCCCAATTAAGGACTGTAAACAAAACCTGCAAGGAACCCGTGTTGTTAGATAACAAGTATGCAAGTAGTTCAAGTATGAAGGCACACAAGTCACACAAAAGAGCCCTTAGAGTTTAGGCCAGCATGAATTTTGGGTACTACCCTCTTTGAAGTTGGTGGGCTCAAACCTGTCCTGTCAAAAGTAACCGGGTTCTAAGGAGCTCAATATCATTGGGTTGCTTTCTATGTTCATTGTTTTGATTTAGCCACTGAACTGACGATCAAAATATTCCAAGAAAACAACCCTCAATGAGTGTAGTATCGAGTATCAACCAACTTTGGACTGCACCAAAGTCAGTCATCTCACTACCCCTAAAGAGGCCAGGATGGTTCAATTAAGGCTCCTAAGGTCAGTTGATGCTTCACGACACCACGCGGCAGCCCCGTACTCTCCTTGACTTGACTCAAGGGTTACCGGTACTCACCAAAGTGCCACATCAACGTAGCAAACTGCTTCAACCGTGTCGGTATACCCCGCACAGTTCCCTCACAGTTTGTTGCTACTTTCTAAGAAGGTATCCCCCAGATCTGGGTTAGGATCTATGAAACTCCCAAAACAGGCCCACAATATTAAAGCAAACAGATCAAGCAATTGAAAACATGATGATGAACTATTCCTAAGGTACACCCCACTCATTAAGTCCCCAGCAGAGTCGCCAGTTCTGTGATCGGTGGAAATAGAACTGACTGTTTTTTAAGCTGGTTCGCGAAATGTCGTGGTAAGCAAGAGTCGCCATCGTCTTTTATGTTCTCCAACATGGAAAGGACAAAAGCACAGCAAAATTCCTTATTCGAGATGTCTCTCGGTTCGGGAGGTAGATTTATAGAAAGGGAAGGTGTTAGCACCCTTTCTATCCGTGGTTATCCACGGGATCTTAGGTACTTGCTCTTATGTTTTCAAAGATTTGTTTGCTTTTCAAGTGTGTGTGGGTTTTGAAAAAAAGTTTCGTTTGAAAATTTTCTAAGTAACTCTTGTATCAGTCCTCAAGAGTGTATGAAAAATTTGTTTGAAAACTTTTGAAAGTGTAAGTGTGAAAAGTTGTTTTTGTTTGTTTTGAAAAGAGCAAGTACTTAAGAGAAATCTACCTACTCTAAGGAATTAGGCTGTGTAAGATTCCTTTAGATAGTGTTATCCCACCATTGAGAGGTAGGTAGCACCGTCGTTGGAAGTATTCGGGTCAATTCGATTATCGGGACATGTATGGTCACCGAAGCAATAGTAGGACACCTTAGAAGTAACCCTAATATCCTAGATCCTTTTATCCGAGGCAACCGTTTCGAGGCAACTGGATCTTTTAGACAGAAGGGCGACCTCTAAGACACCCTATACTTGATGACCACGTTCGAGGCAACCAGTGAGGCGTACCCTAGGGGTGGTATGTGCATGTGTATTGAATTCAGTTTATGTTTATCTTTGCATGTTATTTGTGAGCTACGGATTGATTTTATTTACATACATTCTTGCAGGCATATTAGCAGTTAGGGGTGCGGAAAGTAAACACTACAAGAAAATTGGCAGATTGCGACAGGTATTTTTGTAGATTACGACGGTTAAAACCGTCGCAATTTGCTTTCCACGACGGTTGCTTTACCGTCGCAGAAGTGTGTGTCCCCAACCTATTTCGCGACGGTTACAAAAAATGTCGTTCAAGTTTACGACGGGTTGATACCGTCGTGACTATCTTTTGAGTTTCTTTTAATTATTGATGGCGACGGTTCGATACTGTCGTGAATATCTTTTGAAATTGATTAAATTGTTTATGGCGACGGTTCGATACCGTCATGACTTTTGTTGATTATTTTTAATTGTTGATTACGACGGTTCGGTACTGTCGCCAATTTAAATTGCGGAAAGATAAATCTAACTATTACAAGGCGTGGGTCTATACATCGCCAAAAACAATAACCCGTTTGAAAAAATAAACTGCGGGAAAATAAATAAAGCAATAAAAGAGGTCCTAATTAACTATTACATTTCCAGAAGCAATTACATAAATATAATGAAAATAAATTAAAGCGCGAGAGAATCGAATCGGGATGCCTTAGGGTGTTGACCCTTTTTTAAGAAAGAATTGAATTTTTTGTCCTTTTTTTTATAATTAAATTAAATGTTAAAGCTAATTAACTAATTAATTATTTAATTAAAGAAAAAAAGTTTTTTTTTGTGTTTTTGTGTTTTTAATGAAAATAAAGAGAAAATAAATAGAAATTAAAAGTTAGTAAAAAACCTAATTCTAAATTGTTTTTATTTATTGTAAAAGAAAATTAAAATAAAATCTAATTAAACTAAATTAATTTATGTTAGTGTTTATTTACAAAGTAATAACTAATTAAATTTAATTAATGAAAATATTATTACTATTTTTTGGTTTTTTCTGAATTTATAAAAAAAAAATTAATTTGTTAGTTAATGAAAATAATATTAATAATTAAAAGAATTGAAAAAGAGAAAAATATAAAAAGGCAAATAGACGAGGAGGTTAATGGACCAATGGGAGGTTTTTTTGTTGAATTTCTGGCCCAATAGAAGCAAGCCTGTTTGACTTTTTTTTTTTTATTATCCACGCTGGCTTTGACTTGAGCACATGGTGGTCAACCATCCCTGGCCTTTGGATCTATGATTGTGGACATCTGGCGCGCTTGGGTGTGAGGTGTATGGTGGGACGTCCTTGAGGGCCTGCACGTGAACATGTAAAGTAAAATAACATGGAAATTATGGGGGACCTGGGATTCGAACCCAGGTCCCAACGCTCACTACACCAACGCCTTAGCCAACTGTGATGCATGCTTCATTCGTTATTAAAATAACACGTAATTATTAAATGGGAAAACCTCAGCATATGCCTAAAAAAAATATAAAAACGCGCAATTTTTGAAATGGGAGAATCAAGCTGCAACACATCATCATCTTCTTCAATGAAAATTCCTGGTTATTTACCTGCGGATTTTTATCCGCAGGTAGTTTCGTAGGTTTGTCCTAGAATCGTCCCTAGGCCATGAAAATCCATTTCAAAACCATGGTTGACCTCGTCCATGTCCCCTGATCACACTTATGCCCTTGGCTGGCCTTGATTTAACCTGAAACAAAAATGCCTAAAACGCAAGAACGTGAACCCTAGAATCGAGCATCACGATTCAGGGCCTAACAATAAAATTGGCTAATGCAATCATGTTGGAAATTAATCAAGAAGTATGAATATGCTAGCTTTTTTGAGAAAAAATGTAAGAATAGAGAATTCCAATTTCATGTTCAGAGACGAGTTTGTGATGACTTACAGTGCTTGATATTGAGCCTTAGGACTTGGCAAAGGTTTCTTTAGCTTCAGGGTGTGGCAAGGAATAGAACCACGTGCTTGTTTTGATCCGAAGATGCTCACAACTATGTTTTAGAACTCTCACTTTTTGGACAATTTTTGGTTTTTCTCTTGGCCGTTTCTGCACACACTAGGTCGTGAATGAGGCTTGCAAGGCTTGCATATGTAGTCATAAATGAGAATAATTCACCTTTAGGAGCCTTAAACTTGTGCCATTATGTTTTTGGATTTTGTCTTAACCACCATTAAAGGCCTTTCAAAGCTTTGTCCAAATTCAAAATTTCGTGCATAAATGAGCTTGGCATGGTTTTGGTATGTGGAATATGACACATGAAGGCTAATCAAACCACAAGATACCATTTAATTAATTTTTTTAATTTTATTTGAATTATTATGGATTAAAATGAATTAAATCCATAAAAATTAAATAAAAATGGAAAAATAATTATTTGGTCTTGAAATTGATCATGGGACACGTGGGTGGCATGACAAGGATGAATCAAGTGGAAAAAAGTGGGCCCTTTTGTCAAAAATTGAAGTTTCAAGGATAGTTGACTTTTGCCATTTCACAAAAATTTCCCAACTTCTCCAATGCATATCTTGCTCAATTTTGATCATATGAACATGTTCTTGGACATTTCGGAAAGGTATTGAAGTCCTCTAACCAATGCCTTTGGTCCCATGTCATTTTGATTTACCAATCTCAAGTTATGGTCTTTGACTTAAAGTGCCTTTTGTTGACTTTTGAAAATGACCTATAATGTTGAAATTGATAACTTTTTGTGAGAGCATTTCTTGGACTTGGAATGTGAATATGAGTTGTAGGAAATGTCATCCCCTTCAAAATGAGCATTGGATGGGATTTTTATGATGAACCATGAAAAAGTTATGTCTTGGTCAAGTTACAGTTGACTTTTCACCTGTCCAAAAATAGAAACTTTTGCATCTTGATGATTTTTGAGCCATTCTTGTGAAATCATGGTCAAGATTTGACCAAATGATGATTGTGGCTTCAAAATAAGATGTTGACCAAAAATTTTGACTTTTGACTGTCAAATGACCATTTTGCCCCTACAGTTGATTGTGAAGCAATTAGGGTCTTTGACTGTGCAACTTGACCTTGTGAGCCTTGAAACTTGACATGTAGGTGCTTGACAATGTATATGAGCATATGGGACTTGATTGAGCCCTTGAAAACCTCAACTTCCTTGCAAGAACCAAAACCCTAATTTGATTGGCTTAGGAGGGTGTTTGACTGTGCAACCCTTGAGTAGACTTGGGCAAATTTAGATGATGCTTGTCAAAACTTTGAAGAATATGGGAGGGCAAATTTTGGGGTACAACACTAGCCAACAACAACAGGGTAATCGGCATAAGCGGAATACAGCTGAAAGACGCTTTACCAAAATCAACATGTCATTGTCTCAAGCACTGCAACACATGTTGGAGGCCAAGCTGGTTACGTTGAAAGACCCCCCTCAGAATCCCAACACAGCCTCTCCGAAGTACAATCCAAATGCAAGATGTGCGTACCACTCCAACAGTCCTGGACATGACACCAATAGCTGTTGGACATTAAGAAATAAAATTCAAGATCTGATTGAAGAAGGAATGCTGGAGTTCACACAAGATGGCCAGACTGAATTCTTCTGCCAAAGGCACTTCACCCAAATCAACGTGCCATTGTCACAAGCATTACAACACATGTTGAGGATGAATCTGATTACAGTGATAAACCCTCATCCGAGCCCGAAGACTTCCTCTCCTAAATACAATCCGGAGGCAAGGTGTGCTTATCATTCTGATAGCCCTGGGCATGATACAAATGATTGTTGGGAATTGAAGTATAAGATTCAAAACCTGGTCGACGAAGGAATGCTGGAGTTCACACAAGATGGTCAGACTGAGTTCTTCTGTCATCCTTCAAAGGCTCACCATCTAAAATGACAAGTTTGAACAAAGAAGCCTTTGTTTATTTGAATTTTCATTTGTAATTTATTTTTGCTTGTTCAAACAATTATCTATTAATGTCAAACTTTGTTTCATTAATACATTGCATATGTTTGTCTTGATTTGATTCACTCATTTTCATTACATTTAAACTATGCTTTTTACTCACTTTATGACATTCAACTCTTGCTAAAAGTTACAAGCCTTTAGAGGGAGGATGACGAAAACAACGCCATAATCTCATACAGTATGCTTTTGAACAGACCTTGCTGACGATGTACAGACATTCTTTCAAATCCTAAACACTGGAGTTATAAGGAAGATAATCTCTAGTCAACCCCTTCTGGCCAAAGAAGTAGAAGTTTTTCTTTTTCACAAATTGAAACCTTTAATCAAAACCTGGGGCAGGGTAGTCTCTCAGTTAATTTAAATGCGTGTTTAGCCGCAAACTCTTATCTCGTAATACAATGAATGACATCAAAAATATTCCTCTGGAATCAAAAGACAGTGATGGTTCCATATCACATAGGAAGTCATTATCTCTCAAAAAGAAAAGCCCGCTAAGTCAAAACCTATGAAGGAGACTTAAAGAAAAATGGGGCATTCCACTGACTGTAATCTCAAAACAATAACAGTCAGGCCAAAAACCAGGGATAACAAATCAAAAGAAAGAGGTCACTACAAATCCTCAACAACATGAAAAAAAAATGTTGCAAAAATGACTGCCTTCCAACAAACTTAACTTGTCTGAACCATCACTAAAATGTCATTCCAGACTCAATTAGAGTTCAAACGTACAATTAACTGAGCTTAGAACTGAAGAACATCACGAAGAACGGGTGGGTACAAATACACTTTGAGCCTTTATCCTTTGTTTCTTAAACCGTGAACCAAGCCACGTTACAACCCTTCAAAAGTCCTAATTGAAGAATGGGTTAGTTTGAAATCATACTGTTACAAAAGGTATCCTGACTCCTGTAAGGCTTTGCTCTAAATCCTGAGATTGAATTTTCTTACAAAAATTCCTTTACTTACAAAAACGCATTTTTCAAAACTTCAAGACAAGCATAAACTTTGCATTACTTGAATATCACTGTTTGCATATGGCTATTTGTTTGACAACAGAGAAATTCACATAATGAATATCCAGTGAACGAAAGCTCTCTCAGTGAACAAAATCACTTCAAGTGGGATGACACTTCCAACGACAAATCTCCTATAAGTAGGGGGACATGACATGTCGCTACCCAGCACACCTGGGGAAGTCCAGTCAAGATTCCAAGAAATCTCTCAAGAATTACAGAGTAACCAGGAGCAAGTCTTCACCTCTGTCACTTGGGGCATCGAATGTCAATCCTGACAAAGGGTTACGTACAGTCAAACATTTCCCGGCAGGGCTACAAACACTCGCTACTAGGGGAAGTGACAAATCTCCCCAAAATCCTTCTCATAGGATGACTCCCAGCCATAGTTTCAATCTCTGATAACCTCTTCCCAGCTAAGTCGACCTCAAGAATCCTCGAGGATTTTTCTCCAGTAAAGTTGCCGCCTCTCAAATAGACTGAGCAATAGGGTTATTTCCCCAACAAACGGCAGGATTCTCCAGTTTGAGTTTGCCTCTCCGACTACTACAAATCATAGGACCACAACCCCTCTTCCCCAGTAGACTACTCTAAAATCCCCAACAAGTTACTGTGAAACCTGGACCCGACCAGATATCAGTTCAACTTTGACTCCCCAGTAGAGCAACGGACAATCGAGACTCCTGAACTCTTTCCCCAAGTAGGAATAAACATGCTCCTCACAGAGTTCTCAATATTCCCCAGCGGAGTTCACCTCAAACAAAAAAATAGGAATCCCTGGTAGAAATATTCTAAGCAAAGCTTGAAGACACACATACTCTTCAACAACAGTCCAGGATTTAACAAACTCCCCGATATTTGTCAAGGATTTATTTTCCCATACAAAAATACATTCATTAAACATTTCACATTTCATACATCCTATTCACATACATTATACGTGCATACGACACCATCTCGTTTATTTTGAGAACATCATGACATCACGCATTTCATACATCATGACATTGCATACAACTAACATTCTACCTTTTTCAGGAAAGATCGATCAACAGATGGTTACCATCAACCTTTTCAAGTTCCAGATTAATGCCTGTAGCAAGCCAGGAAAACTATTTGTGGACGACTGATTGTAGATTAATACCTGTAACAAGCCAGGAAAACTAACTACATGAAGAGATTGAAGATTAATACCTGTAACAAGCCAGGAAAACTATCTTTCTTTCTCAGGTCAGAGATTAATACCTGAAACCAGCCAGGACAACTATCTCGTCGACCAACCTTTTCAAGTTCCAGATTAATACTTGTAGCAAGCCAGGAAAACTATCTACATGAAGAGATTGAAGATTAACACCTGTAGCAAGCCAGGAAAACTTTCTTTCTCAGGTCAAAGATTAATACCTGAAACCAGACAGGACAAATATCTACTCGACCACTCAGATTCAACCTTTTGATACATTTCAGATACGCACCAGATACGGATGCCATCCTGATACTCATTCAGATTCAGCTTTCAGATACAGTTCAGATACGCACCAGATACAGATGCCATCCTGATACTCATTCAGATTCAGCTTTCATATACGCACCAGATACGGATGTCATCCTAATACTCATTCAGATTCAGCTTTCAGATACAGTTCATATACGCACCAGATACGAATGCCATCCTGATACTCATTCAGATTCAGCTTTTAGATACAGTTCAGATACGCACCAGATACGGATGCCATCCTGATACTCATTCAGATTCAGCTTTCAGATACAGTTCAGATACGCACCAGATACGGATGCCATCCTGATACTCATTCAGATTCAACTTTCAGATACAGTTCAGATACGCACCAGATACGGATGCCATCCTGATACTCATTCAGATTCATCTTTCAGATACAGTTCAGATACGCACTAGATATGGATGCCATCCTGATACTCATTCAGATTCAGCTTTCAGATATAGTTCAGATACGGATGCCATCCTGATACTCATTCAGATTCAGCTTTCAGATACAGTTCAGATACGCTCCAGATACGGATGCCATCTTGATATTCATTCAGATACAGCTTAGATACACTCTAGACATGGAGACAATTCTGATACTCATTACAATTCAACAAGAATTCTTGAATGGCATCTTTAAGCCCATTCCTCCTATCATCGCATTGTCGAGTGCAAATTTCTGGGCACTCTAGTGTCCAATCATCTTCCACCTTCGAGTCACGAATGGCAGAACTCGCCAATCTAACTCTTCAGGTTTAAGAAGATTGAACAGGGGCAACTGTTGTACCTCAAAATTTTCCCTCTCATTTTTCAAGTATTTGCTCACAAGATATTCTAAGACGTCAAGTTTGCAGCACTGATACATCAACTTAGGCTTGAAATTGGCACAAGGGCAAAATGGTCAATTGCATACTGGAAAGTCAAACTTTGACTTTTTGGTCAACATTACAACCCAAAGATCAAAAATATGAAACTTGATCATCAAGAAAGTCAAAAGTCAATGTGAAAGTTCAAACCCTTCAAGACTTAGAAATTTTTCTAAGTGTTTTTTATACATGATAATCTCATTTCTTCATGCCAACTTTTCACCTTGATGTAAGATGATTCAAGAGAAGCTTCCAACATGAAAGTTGTAGGTCTCCATGATATCTACAACATTTCTTTACACAACTTCTCTTAAATATGCTTGGATTTCAGGTTATAAATTCATGAAGTCATGACATTTTCATTTAAGCACTTAGAGAAATTTTCAGCAGTTTTGGTCAGGTTTTTATCCCAACTTCTTGCCCATTTTTCATCAATTTCCAATTTGATTTAACAAAAGTGGTCAACATGAAAGTTATAGAGGGTGTTTCAAGCTTTCCAAAACATCCAAGAGCATGAATATTTCATATTTGAGCTAGGAGATACAAGGATCTGAAGTTGGACATTCATTCTTGATTTACAAGGCAGATTTGTGATGAACACTTGACTAAAATTCCAACCAAAGCTACAAGATCTCTCTTTTCAGGCTATGTTATCTCCAAATCTATGCATATTCAAGCAATTACACAAACCCTAAGTGTATTACACAGGCATTTGAAGTTTTGTCCAAGTCTTGATACCATTTATGGTTAGAAATGCAAAAAGCAACATTTCCATTTGCATAAAGCTTCACTTTTCCAACCACTCTCTTCTTTCAAAGCTTGAAATCTGTTCCAAAGATGACAGAAAAATCTCTCAACAGTAGAAGCAATCTACAAGACCTGCAAAGCATGGCTAAAGTTCCTTAGTTCACTCCTTTCTTCATCATAAAGCAACTTGTCTTTATGAATTTGAAAAAAGGGCATAACATGTGATTTTCAAAAAGTCTGAGTTTCTCAAGTCTCAAACCTTCTCTATAAATAGAGAGGCCAATCACAATACAAAGGGTTGGAAAAAGGTTAGAAAAAATAGAGAGAGAGAATAGAGAGTCTCTTTGAGCAGAAAAACAGTATTCTTGTTAACCTTGACTGATTTTTCAAAATCAAATCTGTTCTTGTTTAAAACAGAACCCCAACCTCTTACTCCACCATACAAACTCTCCCTAAGCCAAACACTTTATACAAAGTTTGTTCAAACATAAAAACAGTCCTGGTAGTGCTACTCACCTTCATCATCAAAAATACCAAAAATATTACAGTACAGTCCAACTCAGTTCTAGCAGTCCAGAGCAGCTTCAGGAAGATTCACAAGGTTATCATATCATTTGGAAAAGCATTCAGATCTAAAACAACCAGTGCGGCCCAAAGGTAAGTCCTATTGACTTGACATCTTGTCATTATATCCTTAACAAGCTGTTGTTCTTTGAAGACAAGATGTAGTACTTTATTATCCTGTTGAACTAGTCATCTGCACTTTGTTTAGGCTTATTCAATCATTTGTTATTCATGTTTATCCATCATATGCCATAAGCTAACTTGTACATTCAGTAAAATAATGTTTGAGGCAGGAAAATGCAGCATGTATCGACACATATCCTCATGTGTCGACTCATCCTAGTGAAAAACAGGGTATGAGTCGACACATAATCCACATGCATCGACTCATACTGATTTCAGGTTACAAAATAGAAATGGGAAAGGACTATGAGTCGACACATACGCATTTCGCATCGATGCAAAAAGGTGTATGAGTCGATACATCCCATTATTTGTCGACTCATACTGAACAGATTCCACAAAACAGAAGTTGGAAAAGCCTATGAGTTGATACATACGCATTTCGCGTCGATACAAGAAGGTGCATGAGTCGACACATCCCATTATGTGTCGACCTGTTGTACCCCAAAATTTGCCCTCTCATTTCATCAACATTTTCTCAATCACAAGACTCTTGGAACTCAAGATCAAGCTAGGGTTTGCTCTGCTCAAGACACCTCATTGCATTGTTGACCTAAATTAGGGTTTGAGTTTGCACATGGATGTTTTAACCTACAATGCCTAAAGTGACTTTCATACTTCATGTTGGACTCACAAGTTGGTCCATACCAAGTTTCAAGCCTTGATTCAAATTCTTGCCCAGTCAATTGGACAGATGACCTAGAAATCAGCTGTGTTGGGGAAAAAAGTCAATTGTGGCCAATTGACAGTCAAAACTCATGAAATTTGACCCACATCAACATTATGAACTCATATGAACCATTGGATCAAGTTTGGATCACAATTCCACAAGAAATTTAATCAGATCACCAAAAGGGCAAAATGGTCATTTTTAGGGTTTTGACTGCACAAAAGCAATTTTTGACTGTTTGAACTAGACAATGGCAAATCAAGCTCATACATGGACTCAAGGACTCAATGACAATGTCTTGACCCATTCAACAAGTTCAAAAGATCTCAAATGCATAGGATTGACAGATGAATTTTTCAGTCAACTGATCAAAATTTGACTGTACACTGAAAAGTCAAACTTTGACTTTTTGGTCAAAATCAAATGCCAAGAGTCATTTTTCACCAAGACATGTCAAATTATGAAACTTGTTCACCAAGAAACCCAAAAATGCAAATTAGGGTTTAAAATGGAAAATTTTCATAACTTAGAAATTTTCTAAGTTATGAAATTTTCTTATTTTTTCCTATATTTTGTCCCATTTTTTCACCAAGATGCAAATGGATTAAAACAAAACTTGCAACATGAAAGTTGTAGTCCATCACAAAGTCTACAACTTTGATTCACAAAGTTTTCTCAAAATAGGCTTGTATCTCATGTTATGATTTTTGGAACAAGGGTACCTAAAACTTTTAACTTAGAGAAAATTTGCCCTAATCTAGGCAGGATTTTGACCCATCTTCTTGGCCATTTTTCACATAGTTCCACTTGGAGTTTCAAGTTTAATTTCAAAGATGGATTTTATTACATGTTCCAAGCTTTCCAAATTGTCTAAGAACTCCTCAAACACCCTTGTGGTTAGAGAGAATCGAATGCTTGAAGTTGGCAAAAACTCACTTTGATCCATGGCCAATATATGTTCATACAAACTTGCATTTTCAAATCAGCATGTTTGGTACTAGCTTGCAGGCCTCAAAACCAGTTTGTACTCCATAATTTAATTCATAAACATTAAGATAAGGTTTTATCTTGGTCATTTGGACATTTCATACAAAATTAAGCCCTAAATGGTAAAAGGTATAATGCCATTTTTGTAAAGTTGCACTTTATGTCAAAACAAAATCCTTGAGGCATGGGGCCAGATCTTTGAGGCAAGATCGAATCTACCAATTCCAGTAACCAAGAGCAAAAGTTGCAGCATGATATAGGACTTGTACAGGCCTGCATTGGACAAATACACACTCTTGCTTCAAGTAGAAGAAATTTGCAAAATACAAGCCATCTCTCACATCTGTAAAAAACAACTTACACAAACATTGCAAACAAGTTTTGTACCTCCTAACAAACCAGAAACACGACCCCTTTGCCTCTCAAACTCCCTTGTACACAAAATCATTGTTTTTCTGTAAAACAGGGCAAGTTCTGCAAACTTCAAGCCATAACCAAATTCCATCGTGCGTTTTGTCCAAAGATACTTCAAACACCTTCCACCCAACATTCCTAAGCTATCCAGATCATCCATTGCTAGCTGTAACACCCTTAACACACTTTGCCATTTTTGTTTCAAAGCTTTGCAGGTTGAGTTCTATAGCATGATTCAAGCTGTTTCAAAACAAGCCAAGCATTGGGAAAGCCTCCTTGGACCTCAGGCAAGCTCAAAAGAAGCTCAAACACCATTGAAGGTTGCTACATTATCCAACTCGAACTCAACTGAAACAGGTACGTCATGAACTTCTATCTCTCTATTTAGGAATAGTTAGACTTAGGTTTGTGAATAAAATATGTTGTACTCATAGCCCTGAAGCCATACATATGCTTAGTTTTCATTTACATTAATCATGCTAAGAGAATTTCACCCATGAACTTTCTGAAAAAACTAGGTTAGAAATTAGGGCCAGAGAAATTCTCTCTGGTCTTTGAGAGTTAGTTCAAGTTTTTTACATGGTTGGATTCGTTGTTTAATGCTCTACAATTTTCATGTTATGAGTTTTGTCAAAAAATCAAAGAATCAGGAGATAGCATTTTCTATATAAAACGCACACATGTCTGTTCAAAGGAAGAAGAAGAAGTGGATTCTGGGTTGGGCCTGGTTTCCTTTGCTTTTGATACCCCATTTTTCAGTTTACACCCCCCTGGCCCATTTATTTGAATATTTATCATTTTGATATTTTTATTTTTTATTCTGAGTTTATTATTTTTTGTCCACATATAAAAAATGCCAAAAAATATTTTTCTATATTTTTCATATTTTATTTGATATTTATATTTATTTTACTAGTATAAGTATGTAATTAATCTATTTTCTTTTTATTAAAACTCAAAAATAATACAAAAAATATACTTATCTTCATTTATTATTTTTATTTTTATTTGAAAACATTTTCTTGAATATACACATTTTTTGTAAATAATTAATTTTTATTTCTATATATTTAATATGTTTAATATATATATATATAAATATACTTATATATTTTATTTAGTTAAATAATTAGGACAAAAATACAAGAAAAGAATACATTTTCATTTTATTAATATTTCACACTAAAAAATATATTTTTACAATATACTTTTTATTTTTTGTATAAATTAATGTATTATTGTATATAATTAATAAATAATACTATTTATTTAAGAATTAGGGTTTTGCCCTAAATAACAAAATAATTAAAATTGACCCTTTTTTATTTATTTATTTACATTTCACATTAAAAAATACTTTTTACATACATAAAAACTTTTTGCATAATACATTTTATTTGACATTTATTTATTGTATTTTATTCAATTATTGTACATTTAAATATTGCCTATACATTCGATTTGGTTGTAATAATTTACAATTTAATTTCTTGTCAAATACCCCCAATTCAAATTTGTACCCCTCTCCCTATATCATGTTGTAATAGTGTAGGCTTTAAATTCTCGCACTTTTAAATGCCTCCAATTATGCCATGATTAGACCTAGGGTTTGTATGCAAAATAAAATCAACAAGTAGTTTGACCTAATCCAAAGATAACAATGCATGAAAACAAACACAAATGCACACTTGCACCCCTAGGGTTTCAATCCACTTGTTGCCTTCAAAAATGGGCCATGGTTGCATGTCAAGTACTTTGGTAAAACAAAAACAAAAACAAAAGATCATAGTCCCTCGATGACGCTATCTGAGTTGCCTAAACAAAATGATCAAGTCCCTCAAGAAAATTGCCAAAAATACTTGACACTATTATTATCATGGTCTATACGATGACCCACGCCTGTCCCGTTAACATCCTAACACAAGGTTGTTCACCAAATACAATGGTGAAATAACACTATTAAAAGGGTTAAAAACATAAGAAAGATCTTTGAGTAAAATAGGGTAGATAGCTCTTAGTTACTTGATCAAGCTTGCAAAAAACACCCTTGCTACTTTTCAAAACACACTTCACAACACAACTTCAAAACCCTACTTTCAAACATTGAAAACTTTTCAAAAAGACAAAAACACCTTTGTATACATTCAAACAAGAATCATTACAAAGGTTGCCACAATGATGGCCTCTTTTCAAAACATCTTTCAAAATCATACACAAACACCATTTCAAACAATTAAAAAGCACCATTTCAAACAATTGAAAAGCACCATTTCAAACAATAGAAATGCAAAGCAAGTGATCTAAGCAAGTAACTAAGAGCCAATGGATAACCATGGATAGAAATGGTGCTAATACCTTCCCTTTCTATAATCTACTCCCCGAACCCAAGAAAACATCTCAAAGGTCTTTCCTGTGCTTTTTGACCTTTCCTTAGGATAAAATAAAAAGTCGGTGGCGACTCTTGCTAAACCGAAACATTTGCAAACACAAACGCAAAATCCCAAGTCAGTTCTCCCACCGTATCACAGAACTGGAGACTCTGTTGGGGAAAACTTTAAAAGTGGAGTAACCTTAGGGCTTAGATCACCCTTTGCATGATTATTGTATGCTCTGATTGCTTTACATTTGGTTCTCTTATTTGGGCTTGAAATCCTCCACCCGGATTTGGGAAACATTCATAGGTAAATAGCAATGCATTGTGGAAACTGTGCAGGGTATACCTACACGGTTGAAGCAATAGCTATATTAGTGTGACATATTTGTGAGTACCGGTAGCCTTTGAGTCAATCAAAGAGAATACGGGGCCGCTGAGTGATGTCATGAAGCACTAATGAACTCTTAGAACCTTACTTGACCATCTTGGCCTTTTTTAGGGGTAGTGAAATGACCGGCTTTGGTGTAGTCCGAAGTTGATAGATACTCGATACTACACTCATTGGGGGTTGTTTTCTTGGAATATTTTAGTCGCTAGTTAAGTGGCTAAACCAAAACAATGAATATAGAAAACAATCCAGTGATACCTCATGCAAGCCTGAAACTAAACTCAAGAGGGTATTTACCTATGAAACCTCATGCAAGCCTGAAACTAGGGTTTTGTGTGACTTGCTTGTACATGTGTTTGTGCATACATCATGAACATCATAAAACATCATATGCATCCACTAACCATTTCAAGGGTTTGGATCTTCATCTTTGTTCTTGTTTTGTAGGTCATGGAATCTCTTCGCAGGAAAACAATTCAAGTCAACCTTGTGAGAATCCCTCCTCAACTCAAGGAGATTACTTCTAGGATTCCAGAGAATTCTCTCTTCAGTGAAAGACATGGTAGACTCCTCAACTTGGTCAACACCAACATTGAAGAAGACATGGTGAAAGTTCTCTTCCAGTTCTTTGACCCCCTACACCACTGTTTCAAATTCCCTGATTACCAGTTGGTGCCTACTTTGTAGGAATTTTCTCAACTCTTGAGAATTCCTATTCTTAATCAACTACCCTACAACGGTGCGGAAAAAGAACCAAAGCCTGGAGATGTTGCTCAAGCATTACACTTGAAACCATCTGACATCAAGGGGAATTGGGAAACCAGAAGTGGTGTCAAGGGTTTCTTGGCAAAGTTTCTGTTTGAGAAAGCACAAGACTGTTGGAATTCTCTTGATCTACAAGCCTTTGAAGAAATTGTGGCACTCCTCATCTATGGGTTGGTCCTGTTCCCAAACCCTGATCAACTTATAGATGTGAATGCTGTCAAGATTTTCATATCCAGGAATCCTATACCTACACTGCTTGGGGACATCTTACACTCATTTTACACACGAACAATGAGGAAAAGAGGTGTTCTCATGTGCTGTACTCCTCTCCTAGAAAGGTGGTTTATTTCTCACCTTCCATAATCAGTTTTGAAGAATGAGCAGGGTTTAAGGTGGTCACAATGATTGATGACCCTCACACATTCTGATGTACATTGGTGTTCTCGGTCCAGAGAAAATGTCATCATCATTGATCGTTGTGGGGAATTCCGTAATGTCCCATTACTCGGCATTAGGGGAGGCATTACCTACAACCCATGTCTTTCTTTGAGACAATTTGGATATGCTCGGAGGGATGGCCCTCATGACATGCTGATTCCTGACCTAGTTTTTGACTTCGACAACGATGCATAAGGACTTTGACAAAGGTTCATCAGAGCTTGGAGGATGCCCAACAAGGTGGATAGTAAGACACTGGGGCACAACAATTCCATCCCCCTTGAGCCTTATCTCAAGTGGGTACGAACCCGCTCCCAGAATCTTATGATGCCATACCCTCACATTCTCCCCTTGATCAAAGAGCCTGTTACGGAAGGAGAGGTTCCATACACCATCCTACATCCTGACATGCCAACATCATGGGAAGAAAGGCAAAAGAGTTGGATCCAACTCAAAGAAGAACGGCATACTTTTGAATCCAACTTCTATGCCAGTGAGAAGAAGGTTTTGGAGCTTACCCGCCGACTTCACGAGGAGGAAACTCTCAACACCTACATTGCACCAAAGAGGATGCGTAATGTCTTTTTACATTAAGAATTTTGTAATATTTTGCCCATGGGGCACTTATGTACTAACAAATTTCTTCTTAATATGATGTGCGTTCTTTTTGTTTGCAACAAATTTGAATTTCTGAATCCTTGAATGCATTACATGAATAACATATCATTCATCAAATGCATAAACAGGTCTTCACGCCAGGTTTCCTTATCTTTCTGCTGTTTATTTCAGCCAGATGGATTTGGAGCAAACGGTAAAGGATCTGCAGGCACAAAATTCACAGTTCCAGTAACTCCTCATGACCTTGGCAAAGGGTCAAGAGGACCTCAAAGTTTTTATGGAGAAGAACAAAGAGAAAAAGAAAAAGAGACCTGGGGTAGCCACTTTCGGAAGAAGGTTTGAGAGCAATGCTAGGAAGGTTCTGGAGTTCCCCTCAACGTCCGACGAAGGGGCCGGTAAAGGGAAAGGGATTGTTGTGCCTTCTGAATCCGAGGTTGAAGAGGAGGAAGAGGAAGAAGACGAAGACTACTCCGAACAACAGTATCCACCAGCGGATGACAAATATAAGAATCTTGAGGATAGATTGGCAGCTATGGAGTTCCAGAGAGTACCAGGTTTGGATTTTGAAGAACTGGGGCTGGTGGCTGGGATTGTTATCCCTCCCAAGTTCAAGGTGCCAACATTTGCCAAGTACGACGGTTTGTCTTTCCCTAAGATGCACTTGAGGTCGTATGTCAGAAAAATCCAACCCCACTCATCCGATAAAGACCTTTGGGTACACTTTTTTCAAGACAGCTTGTCAGGAACGCAATTGGACTGGTTTTATCAGCTCGAGAGATCAGAGGTTCACAATTGGGAAGACTTAGAAGCTTCTTTTTATCATCAGTATCAATACAATGCTGATTTGGCGCCCACTCGTACTCAGTTGCAAAGTATGGGGATGGCTTCCAATGAAGGGTTTAAAGAGTACGCTCAAAAGTGGCGTGATCTGGCTGGAAGGGTGCAGCCACCGCTATCGGATAGGGAGTTAGTAGACATGTTTCTGGGGACCCTGTCTGGCCCCTTATTCAACCATCTAATTGGGAGCTCTTCTGCGGGATTTACTGAACTGATTTTGACCGGTGAAAGGGTTGAGGCCGGTATTAAAAGTGGAAAGATTCAAAAGGATGCTTCCGCATCCACAGCTGTTAAGAAACCCTTTCTGGCTAAGAAGGAAGCATCTGCTGTGTATTCTTAGAAGGGACAGGGAAGAACTGAGCGCCGGCCGACTGTAGGGGCTGTGATGATTCAAAACTTGTCAAATGATCAACCTCGTAACAATCAGTCGAGACCTAATCAACAACGGGTGGAAAAGCCACAACGACAGTTCACCCGCATCAACATGACGCCCGCTCAGGTGCTTCCCCATTTGTTGAAGCTGAATCTGACTAGTTTGAAGGAAGCGCCAAAGAACCCTAACACCTACTCTCCATACTACCATTCCAATGCCAAGTGTGCTTACCATTCCGACAGTGCTGGGAATGATACCAATAATTGTTGGGCGCTTAAGAACAAAATCCTGGATCAGATTGATGCTAAGGAAGTAGAATTTGATGCTCCTGAAAAGCCCAATGTCATATGTTCTCTGATGCCCAAGCACGGCCACAATGTTCATGCCGTTTTAGAAAACCTCCATGTTACTAATGTTGTTGATCTGTTGACACCATTACTTGTGATTAAAGAAAATTTGTTGAGAGCCGGGATCTTTCCTGGTTGTGTTAAAGACTGTTATTTTTGTTTGAACATACGAGGTGATTGCCCAATGTTGAAGTCAGGTGTCCAGCGCCTGATGGATACTCAAGAGATACTTTTCCAGAAGACTCCCATTGATACCTTCAATCCTGTTACTCTTGTTACTTGTGCTACTTCAACCAACGATATTGCAATTATAACCATTTCCTACAATCCTCCCAAGGCTTGCAAAAGGCCTGTCAGGATTACACCCAACTCTGAATGTGTACCTTTAAAGATCACCATGTCGGGACCTGTCCCGTACCAATCAAGCAAAATGATACCATGGAACTATGGGGGAGAAATCTTCTACCATGGTATCAAACAAATCGAAACAGTCCAAGAGATTTCTGAAGAAGAAAGCCCTGATATAGGGAACATTGCGGGTACAAGCAAGATAACCCGCAGCGGCTGGATCTTTTCTCTGGAGATTTCTCCCCCTCGAGCAGTTTTCGGACCCTTGAAAGCTTCTGTACCTGTTGGACCATTTGTGCAAGGCCCAGTGATTAAAGAATTGGATACTCCTGACGTAAGACCATCTACTGATACTACCGACAAGGGTAAGGGGATACTGGAAGTTCCTGTCAGGACGAAGGCTCATGTTGTGGTTATCCCCGAAACCACTCAGAAAGAAATGGATGAAATCTTGAAAATAATCAGAAAAAGTGACAACGACGTTATGGAACAGTTAGGGCAGACCCCTTCTAAAATTCCAGTGTTAGCTCTCCTTCTCTGTTTTGAGGCCCATGCTAAGGCCCTAATCAAATTCTTGAAAGCGGCACATGTACCCCAAGAGAATTCAGCTAACCAGTTTCAGGAATGTGTGGCCAGTCTTACTGCTGATAATGGCATTGACTTTTCCGATGCTGACTTAACTCCCAAAGGAAGGAAACACAACGACGTGCTACATGTCTCAGTTGAATGCAGGGGAACCACCCTCGCCCATGTTTTAGTTGATACTGGTTATTCCTTGAATGTGTTGCCGAAGAAAGCCTTAGATCGTTTGAACTACGAAGGACTGACCCTCAAACCTAGTAACATCGTTGTTAGGGCTTTTGATGGTTCAAAAAGAATGGTTCATGGAGAGGTTGATATTCCTATCAAAGTAGGCACAGAAGTTTTCAACTCCACCTTTTACGTGATGGACATCCGTCCTTCATATTCGTGTTTGTTAGGAAGACCGTGGATCCATTATGCCGGGGCAGTTACCTCCTCTTTGCACCAAATGCTGAAATATCCTGTTAAGGGTAAGATTATAACAGTGCACGGCGAGGAAGAGTACATGATAAGTCATCTCAATTCCTTCCTATATGTGGAGTTGGATGGCGAGTTCATCGAAACGCCTTTCCAACATTTTGAGGAAGTTTCTCCCGAGGTAGCAGTTGCGAAGACAATGGTTGAGGTGCCTATCATTCCCAAGCATGTATCTAAGATGGCATCTCTCAAGGACGTAGAGGCTATAATTAAAGAAGGGAAGAGTACAGTATGAGGGCAATTGCCTGACTTTCCCCATAAGACGGACAAGTTTAGGTTAGGGTTCACTGCTGAAGGACAAAAGGCTATGCGTCGCTCCAAGATTGGAAGACCACCCGTCAGGATCTCTCACCATGGAATCAATGCTGTAGAAGATGAAGATGAAGAGAGCCACTTTGAAGATTGGATCTTTCCGACCGTCGAAGGGGGTTTAAGCAACTGGGAAGCAAAAGATTTTGTTCCTATCACCTTTATCAACCAGTAATTTTATCTTTGAACAATTTCCCATTTTTATGGTCTGTAATAACTAAACAATTTACACACTATTTTCACCTCATCCTTTGCCCGGGGCATGTAGGTCCATTTGTAAGGGTTTGATTTTCTTCATAATCATATGCCATGTTTTAATGAATCATTGGACGTTTTTCATCTATAAACTGTTGTGCTCATTTTGCATTTTTGTTTGTTTAAGGATGGTTATCCCTTACACACACCCACACTCACAAATGCAGGTACCCATCCACTCCGGATTCCATGGGTGACTATTCTGTTTTAGCCTTTGATAACTCTGAAGATCTGGTCAATCATGATGAGTACGAAGTTGACGAAGATTGTGAAGTGCCGGGAGAGTTAGCCAGACTTTTACAACAAGAAGAGAGGGCTATTCTGCCTCATGAAGAGTTGCTAGAAACCATCAACTTGGGGACAGAGGAAGACAGGAAAGAAGTCAAAGTGGGTGCCAACCTGGAACCAAGTGTCAAGGAGCGCTTAGTGCAATTGTTGAATGAATATGTCGAAATCTTCGCCTGGTCTTATGAAGACATGCCAGGATTAGACACAGATATCATGGTCCACCGTCTCCCTACAAGAGAGGACTGTCCACCGATCAAACAAAAGGTCCGTTGAATGAGGCCTGACATGTCTGAGAAGATTAAGGCTGAAGTAATGAAGTAATTCAACGTTGGCTTTCTGGCTGTTACTTCCTATCCACAATGGGTTGCTAACATTGTGCCCGTGCCTAAGAAGGACGGTAAAGTCAGAATGTGTGTGGACTATCGGGATTTGAATAGGGCTAGCCCTAAAGACGATTTTCCGCTGCCACATATCGACCTCTTGGTTGACAACACAGCTCAGCACAAGGTATTTTCCTTCATGGACGGATTCTCGGGATACAACCAGATCAAAATGGCCCCCGAGGACATGGAGAAAACTACTTTCGTCACGCAATGGGGTACCTTCTGCTACAAAGTGATGCCATTCGGACTGAAGAATGCAGGGGAAACCTATCAACGCGCCATGGTAGCTTTGTTTCATGATATGATACATCATGAGATCGAAGTTTACGTAGACGACATGATAGCTCGATCACAGACAGAAGAAGAACACCTTGGTCATCTGCAAAAGTTGTTTGCCAGGTTGAAGGAGTATAACCTCAGACTGAACCCAAGCAAGTGCACTTTTGGAGTTAGGTCTGGTAAACTTTTGGGATTTATTGTCAGCAACAAAGGTATTGAGGTTGATCCAGCTAAAGTAAAGGCTATACAAGAAATGCATGCCCCCCGCACTGAAAATGAGGTTAGAGGATTCTTGGGACGCTTAAACTATATCGCAAGGTTCATCTCTCACCTGACATCTACCTGTGAGCCAATTTTCAAACTGTTGAAGAAAGATCAGGTAGTTGAATGGAATAATGATTGTCAAGTTGCTTTTGATAAAATCAAGGAGTATTTGTTATAACCTCCTATTCTGATGTCGCCCGTCGAAGAAAGGCCGTTAATCATGTATCTGACTGTTTTAGATAACTCAATGGGGTGCATACTGGGCCAACATGACGAGTCTGGCCGAAAAGAGCATGCCATTTATTACCTTAGCAAAAAGTTTACCGACTGTGAGACTCGCTACTCACTGCTCGAGAAAACTTGATGCGCTTTGGTATGGGCTGCTCGCCGGCTAAGGCAATATATGTTGACTCATACCACTTTGCTGATTTCCAAGATGGATCCGATCAAGTATATCTTCGAGAAGCCTGCTTTATCTGAGAGAATCGCTAGGTGGCAAATGATCCTGACTGAGTACGATATCCAGTATATTACCCAAAAAGCTATAAAAGGGAGTGTACTAGCTGACCATCTAGCTCATCAAGCCGTCGAAGATTACCAATCTATGAGATTCGACTTCCCAGACGAGGACATCATGACTTTGGACAACATTGAAGGTAACGGACCGTATGATGGACCTGAACAAGGATCCCGATGGACCCTGTACTTTGATGGTGCTTCAAATGCACTTGGCAACGGTATCGGTGCGGTACTCATTTCTCCGGCAGGTTGCCATACACCCTTCACTGCCCGACTTTGTTTCAGTTGTACCAACAACATGGCTGAATATGAAGCTTGCATCTTTGGTCTCAAGGCTGCTATAGACTTGGGAATCAAATCTTTGGTCGTATTTGGGGACTCGGCTTTGGTTATCAGTCAAGTCAAAGGAGAATAGAACACTAAACATCCTAATCTTATCCCATACAAAGAACATGTTCTGACATTGTTGCCTCATTTCGAGCAGATTACCTTCGAGCATTTCCCGCGAGAAAAAAATCAGCTAGCAGATGCTTTGGCTACAATGTCTTCCATGTTTAAACTCAACTGGGATAACGAGGCTCCCCGAATTACCATCGAGCGAATGGATGAACCTGCACATTGTCATGAGATTAATACCGAAGAAGTAGTGGAACAACCCTGGTTTCATGAAATCAAAAGGTATCTCCAGGCTAGAGAATATCCTGAAGGAGCTTCTGTCAATGACAAAAAGTTCTTAAGGAGATTTGCTGCCAAGTTCTTCCTAAGCAATGGCATCCTTTATAAGCGCAGCCATGATTGTGTTCTACTTCATTGTGTGGACAAAGCTGAAGCAGAGTTGATCATGACTGAAATACACAGTGGCACATTTGGCACCCACTTGAGCGGACATACGATGGCTAAAAAGATTCTAAGGGCAGGCTACTACTGGTCTACCATGGAAGCTGATTGTCATCAACATTCCCGTACTTGCCACAAATGCCAAGTCTATGCCGACAAGGTACATATTCCTCCTGTTCCTCTCAACATTCTGACAGCTCCTTGGCCATTCGCAATGTGGGGCATTGACATGATTGGAGAGATCAAGCCCACGGCATCCAATGGACATCGCTTCATCTTGGTCGCTATTGACTATTTTACCAAGTGGGTCGAAGCAGCTTCCTTTGCCTCAGTTACAAAGAATGTGGTTACCCTCTTTATCAAGCAGAACCTCATATGCCGGTATGGTGTCCCCGACAGGATCATCACAGACAACGGTAAAAATTTGAACAACACTATGATCACCGCTCTATGCGAACAGTTCAAGATTTATCATCACAATTCATCTCCCTATCGGCCGAAGATGAACGGTGTTGTTGAAGCCGCCAACAAGAATATCAAGAAGATCATTCAAAAGATGGCAGTCACCTACAAGGACTGGCATGAGATGTTATCGTTTGCTCTGCATGGATATCGTACCACGGCACGTACTTCAACAGGGGCAACCCCATTTTCTTTGGTGTATGGCATGGAAGTTGTTTTGCCTATGGAAGTTCAAATCCCTTCCTTGAGGATTATGAAGGATGTCGGTTTGAGTGAAGACAATTGGATTCAGACCCGGCTTGATCAACTTAATTTGATCGACGAGAAGCGACTTACTGCTGTTTGTTATGGTCAGACGTATCAAAAACGGATGATCAAGGCTTTCAACAAGAGAGTCAAACGTCAGGTATATCAGGTCGGAGATCTTGTAATCAAGCGGATCATCTTGCTGCAAAGTGATCCCAGGGGCAAGTGGACTCCTACTTACGAAGGACCATTTGTGATCAAGAGCATCTTTTCTGGTGGAGCAATGATTCTGACCACCATGGACGGTGACGACTTACCGCACCCTGCGAACGCAGATGTAGTCAAAAGATACTACGCATAAAATGACCCGACAAGTTGAAAACCTGAAAGGGAGACTTTGGAAAAAATGGGCATCCCGGTGAATCGAAAACCCGAAAGGGCGGTTCAGGCAAAAATTAGGGATAAAACAAAAAAATCTGTACACCCGACAAGTTGAAAACCCGAAAGGGCGACTTGGGCAAAAAAGGGTTTCCCGGTGGATCGAAAACCCGAAAGGGCGGTCCAGGAAAAAGTTAGGGAATTAAAGCGTATGACTATGTCTCGTCGGATCGCTTCAAGAACAATCTCTTCACCAACAAACTCCAAGCTTCTGATCAATCTAGTCATCGGCGGACGAAGCAGCAAATGGACAAGATATTCAGAGTTGTGAAGGCTATAGCAGAATGGGAATCCCATGGAATTATTACACATAGCCATCTTTCTTTTGTATAAAATTTTTCAATTTTTACGAAAACATTCTCTTACTAGGATGTCTGTCTCCCTTGTACAAAGATACTCACAAAAGTTAATACAAATATACTTCAAAATGCATAAATTTGCTTGTCTTTCTTTTCTTTTACACTTATGTTTTATTTGAAAACGTCCAATGATTTATTAAATAGGCATATGCATTTGAATATAATCACTATTTACAAATAAAACGAAATTGAAAAAGGATAATTACTGATAAGTTGAAGGAGTAGGAAGAAATCTTTATGCCATTCCAGAAGAAATCCCCTACGATACATCATTCGGATCCTCCACAAAGCTAAATTTGGAGTATATTTCCCCAGCGAAGTTAAGCTTCAAGATCCGCAGTAGAGCCAGTACAGTCTAAAACTTGATTCCCCAGCTGAGTTAAGTTTCAAAATTCCCATTAGAGTTAAGCTTCAAGATCCCCAATGGAGCCCGAAAACCCTGAAAAATCCTATCCCCAGCGGAGCCAGAATAGTGAACATTTTCCCCACAGAGTTATCTCCCGGCAAAATTAAAGATTCCCGGTCTCATTTCTCCAAGCAGAAGCCTCCAAGGTTTCAATTCCCCAATAGAGTTCATCAGAGTTTTCTTCATTCCCCGGGAAAGTCATGAAGGATCCTCACATCCCTGCAGGAGTTGTCAAAAGCCTTGTTAATCCCCACAAATTGTCGAGGATTATCAATCTCTAGAAGTGGTCCCAGAATTTCCCCTTCTCAGCAATCAGAGATCTTTAATCCCCAAGCAGTCAGCAAGGATTTCTCATCTTTAGTAATCAAAGATTTTTTGGAATCCCCAGCATTGGTCAAGGATTTACTTTCCCCAACAGCAATCAAAGATTTCATTATCTCCAGGCATCAAGGATTTATTTTCCTCAGCAAGACAGCTACTCAGCTTACATGCACAACCATTACATTCATATATCATAAACATTGATGAAACGCGATTCATTGCATCATACATATCATGCAGCATAACTTTGTGTTTAGCTAACATTTTACTCTTTTCAGGATAAGTTTAAAAGGCTATTGTTAACAATTATTTAGATAGTGTATGGATACACCCCAGACACGGTGGTCATTCTATTACTCATTCAGAATTTCAAATCAAGATACAGTACAGATACACCCTAGACACGGCGGTCATTCTACTACTCATTCAGACTTCAACAATCTGATACAGACTAGATACGCTCCAGACCCGACATCCATTCTATCTCTCATTCAGATTCAACTATCAACCACAAGTTCAGATATGCTCCAGACACGGATGCCATTCTGGCTCTTACACCAGCAGTTTGATTCTCCCCAGTGCAATCGCCACGGAAGTCATCATGTCACTTATTCGGATCCCAGTTACAGTCTCAGATACACTCCAAACACGGAAGTCATTCTGCTACTCATACGGATCTCAATTTCAGATACAGTCCAGATATGCTCCAGACACGGTTGCCATTTTGTCACTCATTCAGAGTTTATCCCCAGCACACAGCTGCTCCATACCCAGATGATTCTCTGTTACCCGGATACAATACAAATACACTCCAGGCATGGCAGTCATTCTGATATTCATTCAAACTTTCAAGTACAGTTACAGCTCAGATACGCCCCAGACGTGGATGCCATTCTTTTGCTCATACAAACTCAGTCTCTAGATACAGTTCAAGTGCATTCCAGACACGAATACCATTTGGTGCTCATTCTTCTGACCTACAACAGTGCACTTCAACAAACATTCTTGGATGACATCTTTAAGCCCATCTCCAGCAATATTCTACCATCTCCAAATGGCATCTTTAATCCCATTCCCTCAACGTTATTTTGACGAGTGCAAATTTACGGGCACTCTAGTGTCCAATCCTCTTTTACCTTCGAGTCGCGAAAGGCGAACTTGCCAATCTAACTCTTCAGGTTCAAGATGAATGAACAGGGGAAACTGTTGTACCCCAAAATTTTCCCTCTCATTTCATCAACATTTTCTCAATCACAAGACTCTTGGAACTCAAGATCAAGCTAGGGTTTGCTCTGCTCAAGACACCTCCTTGCACTGTTGACCTAAATTAGGGTTTGAGTTTGCACAGGGATATTTTAACCTACAATGCCCAAAGTGACTTTCATACTTCATGTTGGACTCACAAGTTGGTCCATACCAAGTTTCAAGCCTTGATTCAAATTCTTGCCCAGTCAATTGGACAGTTGACCTAGAAATCAGCTGTGTTGGGGAAAAAAGTCAAATGTGGCCAATTGACAGTCAAAACTCATGAAATTTGACCCACATCAACATTATGAACTCATATGAACCATTGGATCAAGTTTGAATCACAATTCCACAAGAAATTTGATCAGATCACCAAAAGGGCAAAATGGTCATTTTTAGGGTTTTGACTGCACAAAAGTAATTTTTGACTGTTTGACCTAGCCAATGGCAAATCAAGCTCACACATGGACTCAAGGACTCAATGACATTGTCTTGACCCATTCAACAAGTTCAAAAGATCTCAAATGCATAGGATTGACAGATGAATTTTTCAGTCAACTGATCAAAATTTGACTGTACACTGAAAAGTCAAACTTTGACTTTTTGGTCAAAATCAAATGCCAAGAGTCATTTTTCACCAAGACATGTCAAATTATGAAACTTGTTCACCAAGAAACCCAAAAATGCAAATTAGGGTTTAAAATGGAAAAAATTCATAACTTAGAAATTTTCTAAATCATGAAATTTTCTTATTTTTTTCCTAACTTTGTCCCATTTTTTCACCAAGATTAAAATGGATTCAAACAAAACTTGTAACATGAAAGTTGTAGTCCATCACAAAGTCTACAACTTTGATTCACAAAGTTTTCTCAAAAGAGGCTTGTATCTCAAGTTATGATTTTTGGAACAAGGGTACCTAAAACTTTTAACTTAGAGAAAATTTTCCCTATATTCTTGGCCATTTTTCACATAGTTCCACTTGGAGTTTCAAGTTGCATTTCAAAGATGGATTTTAGTACATGTTCCAAGGTTTCCAAATTGTCCAAGAAATCCTCAAACACCCTTGTGGTTAGAGAGAATCGAATGCTTGAAGTTGGCAAAAACTCACTTTGATCCATGGCCTATATATGTTCATACAAACTTGCATTTTCAAATCAGCATGTTTGATACTAGCTTGCAGGCCTCAAAACCAGTTTGTACTCCATAATTTAATACATAACCATTGAGCTAAGGTTTTATCTTGGTCATTTGGACATTTCATACAAAATTAAGCCCTAAATGGTAAAAGGTATAATGCCATTTTTGTAAAGTTGCACTTTATGTCAAAACAAAATCCTTGAGGCATGGGGCCAGATCTTTGAGGCAAGATCAAATCTACCAATTCCAGTAACCAAGAGAAAAAGGTGCAGCATGATATAGGACTTGTACAGGCCTGCATTGGACAAATACACACTCTTGCTTCAAGTAGAAGAAATTTGCAAAATACAAGCCATCTCTCACATATGTAAAAAACAACTTACACAAACATTGCAAACAAGTTTTGTACCTCCTAACAAACCAGAAACACGACCCCTTTGCCTCTCAAACTCCCTTGTGCACAGAATCACTGTTTTTCTGCAAAACAGGGCAAGTTCTGCAAACTTCAAGCCATAACCAAATTCCATCGTGCGTTTTGTCCAAAGATACTTCAAACACCTTCCAACCAACATACCTAAGCTATCCAGATCATCCATTGCTAGCAGTAACACCCTTAACACACTTTGCCATTTTTGTTTCAAAGCTTTGCAGGTTGAGTTCTATAGCACGATTCAAGCTGTTTCAAAATAAGCCAAGCATTGGGAAATCTTCCTTGGACCTCACGCAAGCTCAAAAGAAGCTCAAACATCATTGAAGGTTGCTACATTGTCCAACTCGAACTCAACTGAAACAGGTACGTCATGAACTTCTATCTCTCTATTTAGGAATAATTAGGCTTAGGTTTGTGAATAAAATATGTTGTACTCATAGCCCTGAAGCCATACATATGCTTAGTTTTCATTTACATTAATCGTGCTAAGAGAATTTCACCCATGAATTTTCTGAAAAAACTAGGTTAGAAATTAGGGCCAGAGAAATTCTCTCTGGTCTTTGAGAGTTAGTTCAAGTTTTTTACATGGTTGGATTCGTTGTTTAATGCTCTACAATTTTCATGTTATGAGTTTTGTCAAAAAATCAAAGAATCGGGAGATAGCATTTTCTGTATAAAACGCGCGCAGGTCTGTTCAAAGGAAGAAGAAGAAGTGGATTCTGGGCTGGGCCTGGTTTCCTTTGCTTTTGAAACCCCATTTTTCAGTTTACACCCCCCTGGCCCATGAATATTTATCATTTTGACATTTTTATTTTTTATTCTGAGTTTATTATTTTTTGTCCACATATAAAAAATGCCAAAAAATATTTTTCTATATTTTTCATATTTTATTTGATATTTATATTTATTTTACTAGTATAAGTATGTAATTAATCTATTTTCTTTTTATTAAAACTCAAAAATAATACAAAAAATATACTTATCTCCATTTATTATTTTTATTTATATTTGAAAACATTTTCTTGAATATACACATTTTTTGTAAATAATTAATTTTTATTTCTATATATTTAATATGTTTAATATATATATATATATATATATATATATATATATATATATATATATATATATATATATATATATATATATATATATATATATATATATATATATATATATATATATATATATATATATATACATTAATTAGGACAAAAATACAAGAAAAGAGTACATTTTCATTTTATTAATATTTTACACTAAAAAATATCTTTTTACAATATACTTTTTATTTTTTGTATAAATTAATGTATTATTGTATATAATTAATAAATAATACTATTTATTTAAGAATTAGGGTTTTGCCCTAAATAACAAAATAATTAAAATTGACCCTTTTTTTTATTTATTTACATTTCACATTAAAAAATACTTTTTACATACATAAAAACTTTTTGCATAATACATTTTATTTGACATTTATTTATTGTATTTTATTCAATTATTGTACATTTAAATATTGTCTATACTTTCGATTTGGTTGTAATAATTTAGAATTTAATTTCTTGTCAAATACCCCCAATTCAAATTTGTACCCCTCTCCCTATATCATGTTGTAATAGTGTAGGCTTTAAATTCTCGCACTTTTAAATGCCTCCAATTATGCCATGATTAGACCTAGGGTTTGTATGCAAAATAAAATCAACAAGTAGTTTGACCTAATCCAAAGATAACAATGCATGAAAACAAACACAAATGCACACTTGCATCCCTAGGGTTTCAATCCACTTGTTGCCTTCAAAAATGGGTCATGGTTGCATGTCAAGTACTTTGGTAAAACAAAAACAAAAACAAAAGATCATAGTCCCTCGATGACGCTATCTGAGTTGCCTAAACAAAATGATCAAGTTCCTCAAGAAAATTGCCAAAAATACTTGACACTATTGTTATCATGGTCTATACGATGACCCGCGCCTGTCCCATTAACATCCTAACACAAGGTTATTCACCAAATACAATGGTGAAACAACACTATTAAAAGGGTTAAAAACATAAGAAAGATCTTTGAGTAAAATAGGGTAGATAACTCTTAGTTACTTGATCAAGCTTGCAAAAAACACCCTTGCTACTTTTCAAAACACACTTCACAAAACAACTTCAAAACCCTACTTTCAAACATTGAAAACTTTTCAAAAATACAAAAACATATTTGTATACATTCAAACAAGAATCATTACAAAGGTTTCCACAATTATGGCCTCTTTTCAAAACATCTTTCAAAATCATACACAAGCACCATTTCAAACAATTGAAAAGCACCATTTCAAACAATTGAAAAGCACCATTTTAAACAATAGAAATGCAAAGCAAGTGATCTAAGAAAGTAACTAAGAGCCCATGGATAACCATGGATAGAAAGGGTGCTAATACCTTCCCTTTCTATAATCTACTCCCCGAACCCAAGAAAACATCTCAAAGGTCTTTCCTGTGCTTTTTGACCTTTCCTTAGGATAAAATAAAAAGTCGGTGGTGACTCTTGCTAAACAGAAACATTTGCAAACACAAACGCAAAATCCCAAGTCAGTTCTCCCACCATATCACACGACCCATACTGAACTAATTTTGTTTTACAGGGGCAGGGAGAAGTTATGTGTCGATGCATAGCAGCATGGGTCGACACATAGCAGTTCAAAAGTGCATTTTTCCTTTATTTTACATTGTTTTCACATTCTTTTCATTATCATTCGATATGGTTGTAATATTTTAGTTCCTACTTCACCCCATTACTAAATTGTACCCCCATCCCCCTAAAGTGATGTAATAGCTTAGATTTTACTTTCCGCCTTTTACTTGCTTTTCATATATTGCTAGTAAATAAGTGTGTATGACAAGATAAAAACAACAAAATAGGCCACCCTAATCAAAGACTAAATGCATGCAAATCAAACACATTATTCACACATGCACCTCTAGGGTAATCTCACTTGTTGCATATTGGAAAATAGTTATGTCCCTCGAGCATGGGCGTTTTAGCAAAAGCCCTCGATAAAAGATCGTAGTCCCTCGATGACCCTCAATGTTGCCTTCTGTAAACGATCTAGTCCCTAAAACGACATTGCTAAAACGTCCCATGTGTTGCCTTCTATGACTATACAAACGTCCCAACGCCCGTCCCTTTACATCCAACGGTGGGGATTCTTACCAAATCAATGGTAAGATAGCAACATCTAAAGGAGGAGGAAAACACATCTAAGACCTTTTGAGTAGATAGATTCATTCTTAGTTACTCGCTTGCTCACAACAACAAAAAATTTATACACCCACACTCTCATCTTTGAACTATTTTCGAAACAAACACTTTGTAGGCGTTCTTATAGAAACGAGAACCATTACGAAGTTCCATTTTCAAAATACTTTCAAAAACACATCTCACAAACACACCTTTGAACTATTTTCGAAACAAACACTTTGTAGGCGTTCTTATAGAAACGAGAACCATTACGAAGTTCCATTTTCAAAATACTTTCAAAAATCACCACCATAAGCACACATTCAAACAAAAGCAAGTGATCTAGCAAGTAACTAAGAGCCCATAGAAAACCATGGATGAAAAGGGTGCTAATACCTTCCCTTTTCATAATCTACCCCCCGAATCCAAAAAATATCTATAAAGGTCTTTCCTGTGCTTTTTCACCTTTCCTTTTTGGATAAAAGAAAAGCCGGTGGCGACTCTTGCTAACCGCAACATTTGCAATCAAACGCAAAACCTTCAAGTCAGTTCTCCCACCGTATCACACGCACAGATATCACATACAGCATAATCTCATTTATTTTGAGAACATCATCTCACAATGAATTTCATACATCACATATGATTAACCCTGTTGTCTTTTCAGGAAAGACAGTTATCACCAACAATTCCAGCAATTATACATATCATATCAGCAGACACCTAATGAAAAAATCAGTTCCCGAAACTAAGCGGTTCAACTAATCTACATGATCAAGCAAAGTAACCCTACTACCCAGGTTCCTTCTCATAGCCCTACTATCCAGGCTTTCATCTCGAAGTAACCCTACTACCCAGGTTCCTTCTCATAGCCCTACTATCCAGGCTTTCATTTTGAAGTAACCTTACTACCCAGGTTCCTTCTCATAGCCCTACTATCCAGGATTTCATCTCGAAGTAACCCTACTACCCAAGTTCCTTCTCATAGCCCTACTATTTAGGCTTTCATTTCGAAGTAACCCTACTACCAAGGTTCCTTCCCATAAGCCCTACTATCCAGGCTTTCATTTCGAAGTAACCCTACTACCCAAGTTCCTTCTCATAGCCCTACTATCCAAGCTTTCATCCCGAATTAACCCTGCTACCCAGGTTCCATCTCATAGCCCTACTATCCAGGCTTTCATCCCGAAGTAACCCTACTACCCAGGTTCCTTCTCATAGCCCTACTATCTAGGCTTTCATTTCGAAGTAACCCTACTACCCATGTTCCTTCCCATAAGCCCTACTGTTGTACCCCAAAATTTTCCATCTCATTTTATCAACATTTCTCATCACAAGGCTCTTTGAACTCAAGATCAAGCTAGGGTTTGCTCTGCTCAAGATATCTCCTTGCACTAATGACCTAAATTAGGGTTTGAGTTTGCATAGGATTTTTTTTACCTACAATGCCCAAAGTGACTTTCATACTTTATGTTGGACTCATAAGTTTGTCCATACCAAGTTTCAAACCTTGAATCAAATTTTTGCCCAGACAATTGGAGAGTTGACCTAGAAAATCAACTGTATTGGGGAAAAAGTCAATTGTGGCCAATTTACAGTCAAACCTCATGAATTTTGACCCACATCAACATTATAAACTCATATGAACCATTTGATCAAGTTTGGACCACAACTCCACAAGAAATTTGATCAGATCACCAAAAGGGCAAAATGGTCATTTTTAGGGTTTTGACTGCACAAAGGCAATTTCTGACTTTTTGACCTAGCCAATGGTAAATTGGGATCAAGAATGGATTCAAGGACTCAATGGCATCATCTTGACCTATTCAACAAGTTCAAAAGACCTCAATTGCATTGGATTGACAGATGAATTTTTCAGTCAACTGATCAAAATTTGACTGTACACTGAAAAGTCAAACTTTGACTTTTTGGTCAAAATCAAGTGCCAAGGGTCATTTTTCATCAAGATGTGTCAAAATATGAAACTTGTTCATCAAGAAACCCAAAATTGCAAATTAGGGTTTAAAGTTCAAAATTTTCATAACTTAGAATTTTTCTAAGTTATGAAATTTTCTTAATTTTTCCTAACTTTGCCCAACATTTTCACCATGATGCAATTGGATTCAAACAAAAATTCCAACATGAAAGTTGTATTCCTCCACAAATTCTACAACTTTTATTCACAAAGTTTTCCCAAAAGAAGCTTGGATCTCAAGTTATGATTTTTGGAACAAGGGTCCCTAAAACTTTTAACTTAGTGAAATGTTGCCCTATTTTAGGCAGGATTTTGACCTATCTTCATGGACATTTTTCACATAGTTCCACTTGGAATCTAAAGTTTCATTTCAAATATGGATTGTAGAGCATGTTTCAAGCTTTCCAAAATGTCCAAGAACTCCTCAAACACATTTGTGGTTAGGGAGAATCGAAGTCTTGAAGTTGGAAAAAACTTACTTTTCATCCATGGCATATTCATGTTCATACATATTGCAATTTCAAGTCAGCATGCTTTGCAATAGATTACAGGCCTCTAAACCATTTCACACTCAATAATTTAATGCAAATCCATTGGTCTAAGGTATTGTTTTGGTCATTAGGACATTATACACAAAATTAATCCCTAAGTAGAAAAAGGTACATTTCCATTTTTGCTTAAATATGCTTTATGTCAAAACTAAATCCCTTGAGCATTGGTCCATATCTCAGAGAGCAAATCAAATCCAAAAGTTGAAGGGGCCAAGGTCAAAGTATGAAAGCATAAGGATAGCCTGTACATGCCTGTTTCAATCACTTCCACATTTTGCTTCAAAAACAAGAAACTTGTCCAAAACATGAAAAACTTGAACACCAGCCAAGAAAAACTTATGCAAACAGTTTGAACATCTTTCTCACACCCCTTTGAGCCAGCAACACGATTGCTTGAGCCTCTAAACACCCCATAGCCAGAAATCACCTTCCATTGGCAAAACAGGGCATAACCTACAACTTGAGTTCCATAGCTCAATTGGCTCATGCGTTTTGCCCCAAGTTGCTTCAAACACCTTCCATTAAACTCATCCAAGCTATCCCAAACCTCAAACACCAACTGTAACTCCATTTACAGAGTTTGCCATTTTCATTTTGAGCTTGTGCAGGTTGAGTTCTATAGGCTGATTCAAGTACATTCAAGGCAAGCAGGCTATTGGAGAAGTTCAAGCAAGCTCCCAGACATCTCAAGCCTAGTTGAAAAGCTCTACATTGCCCTACACGATGTCAGCTGAAATAGGTTTTTGTCCACTTCCTATCTCTCTATTTAGGAACATTTAGCCTTAGGTTTATGAATAAGAAATGTAGTATTCATTGCCATGAAGTTGTACATATGCTCAGTTTTCATTTATATTAAGCATGCTAAGAGAATTTCATCCATGAACATACTGAAAAAACTAGGTTAGATTTTAGGGCCAGAGAAATTCTCTATGGTCTTTGAGAGTTAAGACAATTTGTTTATATGGTTGGAATCGTCTTGAAATGCTCTACAAGTTTGATGTTATGTGTTTTTGCAATAGAGCTCGTATACAGGATCTGGTGGTTGTACAGGGCGCGCCCGCATTTTCAAAAATCTGAAGGTTGAAGATGAAGTGGTCGGCTGGGCTTGGCCTGGCTCACTATTGACACCCCCATTTTCCCTTTTTGCACCCCCTGGCCCAATTTCTTGTTATTTTATATTTTAGAATTTTTATTTTCATTTCCAACTTTATTTATTTATTCCTAAATATAAAAAATACTCAATAATTTTTTCATAATTTTTTCACATTTATTTTGCATTTTATTTTTATTTTCCAAACATAAAAAACAAATTAATTACTTTTATCTTATTTATTAAAACTTGAAAATATATATAAATTACTTTTATTTTTTTATTCTTTATTTTTATTCACACTGAAAATATTATTCTAAATATAATTTATTTTTATATGTATTTTATTTATTGTACATATTTAATATAATATATATATATATATATATATATATATATATATATATATATATATATATATATATATATATATATATATATATATATATATATATATATATATATATATATATATATATATATATATATATATATATATATATATATATATATATATATATATATATATTTTATTATATATTTAGAATAAAAATATAAAATATTACACTTTTATTTTTATTATTAAATATACTTAATAAATATTTTTTCAAAACATATTTTATTTTTTTTACATATAATATTTTAATTTTATTGTATATAAATAAAATAAGTAATATATTTACTTTCTTAAAGAAATTAGGGTTTTTACCCTTAACCTAATAAAATTAATCTTTTATTTATTTCTTTATTTTTACATTAAATATTTTTACATACATAAATAAACAAACACCCTTTTTTGCATAATTCATATTATTTGATATATTTATTTATTTTGTTTATTTAAATATTGTCCATTTATTATTTATGCATTTGAATTCAATTTGGATGTAATAGTAAATTAGGGTTTATATTTCTTGTCAAATATACCCCCATTCAAAGATTGTACCCCCATCCCCATAATCATGTTGTAATAGCTTAGACTTTTAATTCCCGCACTTTATGCTTTCAATTATGCCATGATTAGAGAATTAGGGTTTGTATGCAAAAATCCAAAATCAACAAGTAGCTTAACCTAATCAAAGACAAAAAAAATGCATGAAAATCAAGCACAATACACACTTGCACCCTTAGGGTTACAATCCACTTGTTGCCTTAAAATGGGCCATGTTATGCGTGTTGGGTACTTTGGCAAAACAAAAACAAAACAAAAGATCATAGTCCCTCGATGACGCTATCTTGGTTGCCTAAACAAAATGATCAAGTCCCTCAAAAATTTGCCAAAGATACTTAACACAATTGCTATCATGGTCTATACGATGACCCGCGCATGTCTCGTTTAACATCCTAACACAAGGTTATTCACCAAATACAATGGTGAAATAACACTATCAAAAGGGTTAAAAACATATAGGAAAGATCTTTGAGTAAAATAGGATAGATAGCTCTTAGTTACTTGACCAAAAACTTGCAAAACATCCTTGCTATTTTCAAACAAACTTCACAACACAATTTCAAAACATTTCCCAAATCAAACTTTCAAACATTGAAATCTTTTCAAAAGACAAAACATCTTTGTATACATTCAAACAAGAACCATTAAAAGGTTGCCACAACGATGGCCTCTTTTAAAAACATCTTTCAAAACCACACACAAAGCACCATTTCAAACAATTGAAAAGAAAAAGCAAGTGATCTAAACAAGTAACTAAGAGCCCATGGATAACCATGGATGAAAAGGGTGCTTGCACCTTCCCTTTTCATAATCTACTCCCCGAACCCAAGAAAACATCTCAAAGGTCTTTCATGTGCTTTTTAACCTTTGCTTAGGATAAAATAAAAATTCGGTGGCGACTCTTGCTAAACCGAAACATTTGCGAACACAAAACGCAAAACCTCAAGTCAGTTCTCCCACCGTATCACAGAACTGGCGACTCTGCTGGGGATTACTTTAAAAGTGGAGTAACCTTAGGGTTTAGATCACCTTTGCATGATTATCTTGTTTGCTTTGATTACTTTACATTTGGTTCTATTGTTTGGGCTTGAAATCCTCTACCCGGATTTGGGGGAACATTCATAGGTAAATAGCAATACGTAGTGGAAATTGTGCGGGGTATACCGACATGGTTGAAGCAATAGCTATATTAGTGCGACATATTTATGGGTACCGGTAGCCTTTGAGTCAATCAAAGAGAATACGGGGCTACTGAGTGATGTCATAAAGCACTAATGAACTCTTAGAACCTTACTTGACCATCTTGGCCTTATTAGGGGTAGTGAGATGACCGGCTTTGGTGTAGTCCGAAGTTGGTAGATACTCGATACTACACTCATTGAGGGTTGTTTTCTTGGAATATTTCGGTCGCCAGTTAAGTGGCTAAACTGAAACAATGAACACAGAAAATAATCCAGTGATATTGAACTCCTTAGAACCCGGTTACTATTTATAGGACAGGTTGAGCCAACTAACTTCAAGAGGGTACTTACCTATGAAACCCCATGCAAGCCTGAAACTAGGATCTTGTGTGATTTGTTTGTACATATGCTCGTACATACATCATGAACATCATAAAGCATCATATGCATTCACTAACCATTTCAAGGGTTTGGATTTTCATCTTTGTTCTTGTTTTGTAGGTCATGGAATCCCTTCGCAGGAAAACAGTCCAAGTCAACCTTGTGAGAATCCCTCCTTAACTCAATGAGCTTACTTCCAAGATTCCAGAGAATTCTCTCTTCAGTGAAAGACATGGTAGACTTATCAACTTGGTCAACTCCAACATTGAAGAGGACATGGTGAAGGTTCTCTTCCAGTTCTTTGACCCCCTACACCACTGTTTCACATTCCCTGATTACCAACTAGTACCTACTTTGGAGGAATTTTCTCAACTCCTAAGGATTCCTATTCTCCATCAACTACCCTATAACGGTACGGAAAGAGAACCAAAGCCTGAAGATGTTGCTCAAGCCTTATACTTGCAACCATCTGATATCAAAGGTCATTGGGAAACCAGAAGTGGTGTCAAGGGTTTCTTGGCAAAGTTTCTGTTTGAGAAGGCACAAGACTGCTGGAATTCTCTAGATCTACAAGCCTTTGAGGAGATTGTGGCACTTCTTATCTATGGGTTGGTCTTGTTCCCAAACCCTGATCAGCTTATAGATGTGAATGCTGTCAATATTTTCATATCTCAGAATCCTGTGCCTACATTGCTTGGGGAAATCCTTCACTCATTTCACACACGAACAATGAGGAAAAGAGGTGTTCTCATGTGTTGTACTCCTCTTCTAGCAAGGTGGTTTATTTATCACCTTCCCTAATCAGTTTTGAAGAATGAGCAGGGTTTAAGGTGGTCACAACGGTTGATGACCCTCACACATTCTGATGTTCATTGGTGTTCTCGGTCCAGAGAAAATGTCATCATCATTGATCGTTGCGGAGAATTCCCTAATGTCCCATTACTTGGCATTAGGGGAGGTATTACCTACAACCCCTGTTTAGCTCTAAGACAATTTGGGTATGCCCGAAGGGATGGCCCTCATGATATGCTGATTCCTAATTTGGTTTTTGACTTCGACAACGATGCGCAAGGATTTCGACAAAGGTTTATCCGAGCTTGGAGGATGCCCAACAAAGTGGATAGTAAGACACTGGGGCACAAGAATTCCACCCCCCTTGAGCCTTACCTCAAGTGGGTACGAACCCGCGCCCAGAGTCTTATGATACCTTACCCTCACATTCTGCCTATGATCAAAGAGCCTGTTAGGGAAGGAGAGGTTCCATACACCCTCCTACATCCTGACATGCCGACATCATTGGAAGAATTACAAAAGAGTTGGATACAGCTCAAGGAAGAACGAAATACTTTTGAGGCCAACTTCTATGCCAGTGAAAAGAAGGTTTTGGAACTTACCCGCCGACTTCACAAAGAGGAGACTCTCAACACTTACATCGCACCAAAAAGGATGCGCAACGTCTTTTTACATTAAGAAGCTTTATAATATTTTGCCCATGGGGCATTTATGTACTAACAAATTTCTTCATATTAATATGACGTGTGTTCTTTTTGTTTGCAACAACTTTGAATTTTTGAATCCTTGAATGCATTACATGAATAACATATCATTCATCATATGCATAAACAGGTCTTCACACCAGGTTTCCTTATCTTTCCGCTGTTTATTTCAGCAAGATGGATATAGAGCAGACGGTTAAAGATCTGCAATCATAGAATTCGCAATTCCAACAACTCCTCATGACCTTAGAAAAGGGTCAGGAGGACCTTAAAGCACTGTTAGAGAAAGAGAAGGAACCAGAAAAGAAGAAAAAGAAAATAATTGGTGTGGCCACTATGGGAAGAAGATTTGAGCATCAGGCTAGGAGAGTTCTGGAATTCCCCTCGACGTTTGGCGAAGGGGTTGGTAAAGGAAAGGGAGTTGCAATGCCCTCCGAATCTGAAGCTGAAGAAGAAGAAGGGGAAGAGGATGAAGATTACTCAGAACAGCAATACCCTTCGGCGGATGATAAGTATAAAAATCTTGAGGATCGGTTGGCAGCCATGGAGTTGCAAAGGGTACCTGGGCTAGATTTCGAAGAACTAGGGTTGGTTGATGGGATCGTCATTCCTCCCAATTTCAAAGTACCTACATTTTCTAAATACGACGATTTGTCCTGTCCAAAGATGCATCTGAGGTCCTACGTCAGGAAGATCCAACCTCACTCTTCTGATAAGGATCTGTAGGTCCACTTTTTTCAAGATAGTTTGTCGGGTACGCAATTGGACTGGTTCTATCAACTTGAAAGATATGATGTTCATAACTGGGAAGATTTAACTACTGCTTTCTACCGACAATACCAATACAACGCAGATTTAGCGCCTACTCGTACTCAACTACAGAGTATGGGTATGGCTTCTAATGAGGGATTTAAGGAGTATGCCCAGAAGTGGCGGGATTTGGCTGGAAGGGTGCAGCCACCATTGTCGGATAGAGAGCTGTTTGACATATTTTTAGGGACTCTATCAGGTCCATTCTTCAATCACTTGATTGGGAGCTCATCTGCAGGGTTCACCGAATTAATTCTGACTGGTGAAAGGGTCGAAGCTGGCATTAAGAGTGGTAAAATTCAGAAGGATGCCTCTGCTTCCTATTCTATCAAGAAGACCTTCCCAACCAAGAAGGAAGTTTTTGCTATTCACACCCAGAGAAATCAAGGGAGAATGGAGCGCCGACTAGCGGTGGGGGTTGTGATGATCCAGAACTTCTCAGCCGATCAACCTCGCAGTAATCAACCAAGAGCTAACCAGCAAAGGGTAGAAAGGCCACAACGGCAATTCACCCAGATCAATATGACACCAGCTCAGGTCCCCCCTCATCTGTTAAAGTTAAACCTTACCAACTTGAAAGAAGCGCCGAAAAACCCAAATACCTCTTCTCCTTATTATCATTCCAATGCAAAATGTGCATACCACTCGGACAGTGTAGGGCATGATACCAACAACAGTTGGGCTCTTAAAAACATGATCCAAGATTTGATAGATGCCAAGAAGGTAGAGTTTGATGCTCCCGAAAAACCTAATGTGATATCCGCTCCTATGCCAAAACATGGTCATAATGTCCATGCAATTGTGGAAGACCTTCATGTTACCGATGTTGATGAATTAACGACTCCGCTGCATATGATTAAAGTGAATCTGTTGAAAGCTGAGATTTTCCCGGGATGTGAAAAAGTCTGTTACTTATGTTCAACCTTGCAATCCGACTGTCCGCTGTTGAAGTCAGGCATACAACGCCTGATGGATACTCAAGAGATCCTCTTTCAGAAAACTCCTGTTGCTACTATCACTCATGTTACTCATGTTACCTTTGTTACTCCAATCAATGACATTGCTATAATCACCATTTCCGACAATCTTTCCAAGACCTGTAAAAGGCCTGTTAAGATTACGCCTGATCCAAAGCTTGTACCGCTGAAGATTACCATGTTGGGGCCTATCCCATATAAGTCCAACAAGACGATACCATGGAATTATGTAGGAGAGATCTTCTACCATGGTATCAAGCAAATCGAATCATCAAAAGAGAATTCCGATGAAGAAACTCCTGATATAGGGAATATTGCGGGGACAAGTAAGATAACTCGTAGCGGAAGAATCTTCTCTCTGGAGATTGCTCCTCCACGAGCAGTCTTCGGACCCTAAAGTGCTTCTGTGCCTGTCAAGATATCTGTGCGAAGTCTAGTAATTGAAGAAATTGTAACTCCCGAAGTTGAACCCTCTGTTGTTACTGCTGATAAAGGTAAGGGGATCCAAGAAGCGCCTGTCAGGACGAAGGCTCAGACTTTGGTTATCTCCGAGACCACCCAAAAGGATATGGAGGAAATCTTAAAGATAATTAAGAAGAGCGACTATGATGTCGTAGAGCAGCTAGGGCAAACCCCTTCAAAATTCTCCATGTTGGCTCTCTTACTCTGCTCCGAGGCTCATGCCAAAGCCTTGATCAAATTTTTAAAGACGACACACGTGCCTCAAGAAACTTCTGCAGATCAATTTCAAGAGTGTGTGGCTAGCCTTACAGCCGACAATGGTCTTGGTTTTTCTGATGCTGATTTGACCGCTAAGGGAAGAAAGCATAATGATGCACTGCATGTCTCGGTAGAGTGCAGAGGAACTACACTTGCTCATGTTTTGGTTGATACCGGTTCATCTTTAAATGTTCTACCAAAGAAAGCATTAGACAGATTGTACTGTGAAGGTTTGACCCTAAAGCCCAGTAATATCATTGTTAGAGCCTTCGACGGTTCTAAGAGGATGGTTCGCGGAGAAGTGGACATCTCAATTAAGGTGGGAACGGAAATTTTCAACTCTACATTTTATGTGATGGACATACGTCCTTCATATTCATGCTTGTTGGGAAGGCCATGGATCCACAACGCTGGGGCAGTCACTTCTTCTCTACACCAGATGCTCAAATACCCAGTCCAGGGTAAGATCATAACAGTTCATGGTGAGGAGGAGTATATGATAAGCCACCTTAACTCTTTCCGCTATGTGGAGTTAGATGGCAAATTCATAGAAACACCTTTCCAACACTTTGAAGAGGTTTCTCCTGAGGTTGCGGTAGCAAAGACAATGGCTGATGTGCCTATCATTACCAAGCCTGTGTCCCGGATGTCATCCCTTAAAGATGCGGAGGCTGTAATCAAAGAAGGAGGAAGTACAGTGTGGGGGCAACTACCAGATTTTTCTCACAAGACAGACAAGTTCGGATTGGGTTTCACTGCTGCTGGCCAGAAAGCTACGCGTCACTCCTGGGATGGAGGACCACCCTTAAAAATCACTCACCATGGAGTTCATGCCTTAGAAGACAATGATGAATAAGGCAACTTTGAAGATTGGATCTTTCCAACCATTGAAGGGGGACTAAACAACTAGGAGGCGAAAGACTTTGTTCCCATTACTTTCATCAATCAGTAATTTATCTTTTGAACATTTCCTGTTGGTCTGTAATAACTTTTAAACAATTCGTACACTCTTTTCACCTTATGCCTTACCCGGGGCATATATGTCCATTTGTAAGGGTTTTGATTCTTCATTTTCATATGCCATTTTTAATGAATCATTGACGTTTTCATCTATAAACTGTTGTGTTCATTTTCTTTCCTTTTACATTTTATTTTGTTTAAGGATGGCTATCCCTTACACACACCCACACTCACAAAATGCAGGTACCCATCCACTCCGAATTCCATGGGTGACTATTCTGCTTTGGCCTTCGGTGACTCTGAAGATTTGGTCAATCATGCCGAGTACGAAGGTGATGAAGACTGTGAAGTGCCTGGAGAGTTAGCCAGACTTTTGCAACAAGAAGAAAGGGCTAATTTTCCCCATGAAGAGTTGTTGGAGACTGTCAATTTGGGAACAGAGGAAGACAAGAAAGAGGTTAAAGTGGGTGCCAACCTGCAGCCAAGTGTCAAAGAATGTTTAGTACAGTTGTTGAATGAATATGTTGAGATCTTTGCCTGGTCCTATGTAGACATGTCGGGACTAGATACAGATATTGTGGTTCACCGTCTCCCTACAAGAGAAGACTGTCCACCAATCAAACAGAAAGTCCACCGAATGAGGCCCGACATGTCCGAAAAGATCAAAGCTGAAGTGATGAAACAGTTCAATGCTGGCTTTCTGACTGTTACTTCCTATCCATAATGGGTTGCTAACATTGTACTTGTGCCTAAGAAGGACGGAAAAGTCAGAATGTGTGTGGACTACAGAGACCTAAACAGGGCTAGCCCTAAAGATGATTTTCCACTACCACACATTGACATCTTGGTTGACAACACAGCTCAACACAAGGTATTTTCCTTCATGGATGGATTCTCGGGATACAACCAGATCAAAATGGCCCCCGAAGACATCGAGAAAACTACTTTTGTTACGCAGTGGGGTACCTTCTGCTATAAAGTGATGCCATTCGGATTGAAGAATGTCGAGGCAACCTATCAGCAAGCCATGGTAGCTTTGTTTCATGACATGATACATCATGAGATTGAAGTCTACATAGACGACATGATAGCCCGTTCACAGACAGAAGAAGAACACCTCGACCATCTACAGAAGTTGTTTGTCAGGTTAAAGGAATATAAGCTCAGACTGAACCCTAGCAAGTGCACTTTCGGAGTCAGGTCCGGTAAACTTTTGGGATTCATCATCAGCAACAAAGGCATCGAGGTTGATCCTCCAAAGTCAAAGCTATGCAAGAAATGCCTGCCCCCCATACCGAAAAGGAGGTTAGAGGTTTCTTGGGACGCTTAAACTATATTGCAAGGTTCATCTCTCACCTAACATCTACCTGTGAGCCAATCTTCAAGCTGTTGAAGAAAGATCAGGTGGTTTAATGGAATAATGATTGTCAAGTTGCTTTTGATAAGATCATGGAGTATTTGCTGGAACCTCTTATCTTGATGCCACCCGTCGAAGGAAGACCTTTAATCATGTATCTGACTGTTTTGGACAACTCAATGGGGTGCGTACTGGGCCAACTTGACGAGTCTGGCTGAAAAGAGCATGCCATTTATTACCTTAGCAAAAAATTTACCGACTGTGAGACTCGTTACTCACTGCTCGAGAAAACTTGATGCGCTTTGGTATGGGCTGCTCGCCGGCTAAGGAAGTATATGTTGACACATACCACTTTGCTGATTTCCAAGATGGATCTGATCAAGTACATCTTCGAGAAGCCTGCTTTATCCGGAAGGATCGCTAGATGGCAGATGATCCTGACTGAGTATGATATCCAATACACAACCCAAAAAGCTATAAAGGGGAGTGTACTAGCTGACCATCTAGCTCATCAAGCCGTCGAAGATTACCAATCTATGAAGTTCGACTTCCCTGACGAGGACATTATGACATTGGACAACATTGAAGGTAACAGACCGTATGACGGACCTGAACAAGGATCCCGATGGACCCTGTACTTTGATGGTGCTTCAAATGCACTTGGCAATGGTATCAGCGCATTACTTATCTCTCTAGAAGGTTGCCACACACCTTTCACTGTTAGACTCTGCTTCAGCTGTACCAACAACATGGCCGAGTATGAAGCTTGTATCTTTGGTCTCAAGGCTGTTATTGACTTGGGAATCAAATCTCTGATTGTGTTTGGGGACTCAGCTTTGGTTATCAGTCAAATCAAAGGAGAGTGGGACACTAAACATCCTAATCTTATCCCATACAAAGAACATGTCCTGACATTGTTACCACATTTCGAGCAGATTACCTTTGAGCACTTCCCGCGAGAAGAAAATCAGCTAGCAGATGCTCTGGCTACAATGTCTTCCATGTTTAAACTCAACCGGGATAATGAGGCTCCCCAAATCACCATCGAGCGAATGGACGAACCTGCGCACTGTCATGAGATTAATACCGAAGAAGTAGTGGAACAACCCTGGTTTCATGAAATCAAAAGGTATCTCCAGACTCGAGAATACCCTGAAGGAGCTTCAGTCAATGATAAAAAGTTCTTAAGGAGATTTGCTGCCAAGTTCTTCCTGAGCAATGGTATCTTATATAAGCGCAACCATGATTGTGTTCTACTTCGTTGTGTGGGCAAAGTTGAAGCTGAGTTGATCATGACTGAAATACATAGCGGCACATTTGGCACCCACTTAAGCGGACATACGATGGCTAAGAAGATTCTAAGGGCGGGCTACTACTGGTCTACCATGGAAGCTGACTGTCATTAATATTCCTGTACTTGTCACAAATGCCAAGTCTATGCTGACAAGGTACATATTCCTCCAGTTCCTCTCAATGTTCTAACAGCTCCTTGGCCATTCGCGATGTGGGGAATCGACATGATTGGAGAGATCAAGCCTACGACATCCAATGGACATCGCTTCATCTTGGTGGCTATTGATTATTTTACCAAGTGGGTTGAAGAGGCTTCCTTCGCCTCCGTTACAGAGAATGTGGTTGCCCGCTTCATTAAGCAGAATCTCATATGTCGGTATGGTATCCCCGACAGGATCATCACGGACAACGGTACAAACCTGAATAACAATGTGATCACCGCTCTGTGCGAGCAGTTCAAGATTCAACATCACAATTAATCTCCCTATCGGCCAAAGATGAACGGTGCTGTTGAAGCTGCGAACAAAAATATCAAGAAGATCATTCAAAAGATGAAGGTCACATACAAGGACTGGCATGAGATGTTACCATTTGCTCTGCATGGATATCGTACCACGGTGCGTACTTCAACTGGGGAAACCCCCTTTTCTTTGGTATATGGCATGGAGGATGTTCTACCTATGAAAGTTCAGATTCCTTCTTTGAGGATTATGAAGGATGTTGGTTTAAGTGAAGACGATTGGATTCAGACCCGGCTTGATCAACTTAACTTGATCAACGAGAAACGACTTACTGCTGTTTGTCATGGTCAGACGTATCAAAAATGGATGATCAAGGTTTTCAACAAGAAAGTCATACGTTAGGTATATCAAGTCGGAGATCTTGTAATCAAGCGGATCATCTTGCCGCAAAGTGATCCCAGGGGCAAATGGACTCCTACTTATGAAGGACCGTTTGTGATCAAGAACATCTTTTCTGGTGGGGAAATGATTTTGACCACCATGGATGGCGATGACCTGCCGCACCCTGCGAACGCAGACATAATCAAAAGATACTACGCATGAAACAACCCGACAAGTTGAAAACCCGAAAGGGCAACTTGGGCAAAAATAGGAATCCCGGTGAATCGAAAACCCGAAAGGGAAGTTCAGGCAAAAATTAGGGATAATAAAAAAAATCAGTACACGCAAGTTGAAAACCCGAAAGGGCGACTTGGGCAAAAAAGGGTTTCCCGGTGGATCGAAAACCCGAAGGGGCGGTCCAGGCAAAAGTTAGGGAATTAAAGCGTATGACTACGTCTCGTCGGATCACTTTAGGGACAATCTCTTCACGACCAAACTCCAAGTTTCTAATCAATCCAATCATCCGCGGACGAAGCAACGAATGGACAAGATACTCAGAGTTGTGAAAGCTATAGCAGAATGGGAACCCCATGGAATTGTTACACATAGCCAGCTTTCTTTGTATAAAAATTTTCTCAATATTTCGACAACATTCTCTTACTAGGATGTCTGTCTCCTTTGTACAAAAATACTTACAAAAGTTAATACAAAGATACTTTAAAGTGCAGAAATTTGCTTGCCTTTCCTTTCTTTTTACACTTATGTTTTATTTGAAAACGTCCAATGGTTTGTTAAATAAGCATATGCATTTGAATATAATCACTGCTTACAAATAAAATAAAATAAGAAAGGATAATTACTGATAGGTCGAAAGTATAGGGAAACATCTTTAGTCTATTCCAGAAGAAATCCCCTACAGTATGTCATTTAGATCCTCAACAGAGCTAAAACCTTGAAGTATATATCCCCAGTGGAGACAGAATACTCTAAACTTTCTTCCCCAGCGGAGTCCAAAAACTTCAAATCTTAAACCCCGGTGGAATACTATCCAACTTCCTCCGATTCCCCATCGGAGTTTTTCCACAAAACAGGAATCCCCAGTAGATTGGCATACAACCCAAGCTCCTGATTTCCCGGGCAGGATAAGAATTCTCCCCACAGAGTTATTTCCCAGCAGAACGAAGATTCTTGTTCCCATTTCTCCGGTTGAAACCTCCCAGGTTTTAATTCCCCAGTAGAGATCGTCGGAGTTATCCTTATTTTCCCAGGAAAGTCATAAAGGATTCTCAATTCCTCACAAGTCACCAAGGATTTTTAATCCCCAGCAGTAAGTCCAAAGGATTCCTTAGTCTTAGCCAACGAAAGTTTTGAATCTCCAACAGCAGTCAAGGGTTTATTTTCCTCGGTAGTAGTCAAAGATTTCATTATCTCCAGTTATCAAGGATTTCTTTTCCTCAGCAAGATGGCTAGTCAGCTTACATGCGCATCCATTACATTCATATATCATAAACATTGATATAACACATTTTATTGCATCATACATATCATGTAACATAACTTTGTATTTCAGCTAACATTCTACCCTTTTCAGGATGAGATTAAAAGTTATCGTTAACAACTATTCAAAGATTTCAGATACAGTACATATACACTCCAAGACATAGAAGTCATTCTGCTACTCATTCAGAACTCTTATTTCGGATACAGTACGGATACACCCCAGACACGGCGGTCATTCTATTACTCATTCAGAATTTCAAGTCAAGATACAGTATGGATACACCCCAGACACGGCGGTCGTTCTACTACTCATTCAGACTTCAACAATCAGATACAGATTAGATACGCTCCACACACATAAGCCATTCTATTTCTCATTCAGATTCAACTATCAAATTCAAATTCAGATACACTCCAGACACGAAAGTCATTCTGTCACTTATCCAGATCCCAGTTACAATATGGATACACTCCAGACACGAAAGTTATTCTGCTGCTCATACAGATCTCAACTTCAGATACAGTCCAGATACGCACCAGACATGGTTGCCATTCTGTCACTCATTCGAACCTATTCCCCAGCCCAGAGATATCCCAGACAAGGATGTCTTTCTGTCGCTTATTCAGACTTCGGATTTCGGATACAATACATATACACTCCAGACACGGCAGTCATTCGGATATTCTTTCAAGAATCAAATACAGTTACAACTTGGATACGCTCTGAACACGGATGTCATTCCTTTGCTCATACCAATCAAATCTCCAGATACAACTCAGATACGTTCCAGACACGGATACCATTCTGATGTTCATTCTCCTGATTTTCAACAAACAGTTTTGGATGGAATCTCTAAGCCCATCTCCAGCAAGATTTTATCATCTCCAAATGGCATCTTTAAGCCCATTCCCTCAGCAATATTTTGACGAGTGCAAATTTACGGGCACTCTAGTGTCCAATCCTCTTTTACCTTCGAGTCACGAAAGGAAAACTTGCCAACCTAACTCTTCAGGTTCAAGAAGATTGAACAGGGGCAACTGTTGTACCCCAAAATTTGCCCTCTCATTTTATCAACATTTCTCATCACAAGGCTCTTTGAACTCAAGATCAAGCTAGGGTTTGCTCTGCTCAAGACATCTCCTTGCACTGATGACCTAAATTAGGGTTTGAGTTTGCACAGGATTTTTTTGACCTATAATGCCCAAAGTGACTTTCATACTTTATGTTGGACTCATAAGTTTGTCCACACCAAGTTTCAAACCTTGAATCAATTTTTTTCCCAGTCAATTGGACAATTGGCCTAGAAAATCAACTGTATTGGGGAAAAAGTCAACTATGGCCAATTTACAGTCAAACCTCATGAATTTTGACCCACATCAACATAATAAACTCATATGAACCATTTGATCAAGTTTGGACCACAACTCCACAAGAAATTTGATCAGATCACCAAAAGGGCAAAATGGTCATTTTTAGGGTTTTGACTGCACAAAGGCAATTTCTGACTTTTTGACCTAGCCAATGGAAAATTGGGCTCAAGAATGGATTCAAGGACTCAATGGCATCATCTTGACCTATTCAACAAGTTTAAAAGACCTCAATTGCATTGGATTGACACATGAATTTTTCAGTCAACTGATCAAAATTTGATTGTACACTGAAAAGTCAAACTTTGACTTTTTGGTCAAAATCAAGTGCCAAGGGTCATTTTTAATCAAGATGTGTCAAAATATGAAACTTGTTCATCAAGAAACCCAAAATTGCAAATTAGGGTTTAAAGTTGAAAATTTTCATAACTTAGAATTTTTCTAAGTTATGAAATTTTCTTAATTTTTCCTAACTTTGCCCAACATTTTCACCATGATGCAATTGGATTCAAACAAAACTTCCAACATGAAAGTTGTAGTCCTCCACAAAGTATACAACTTTTATTCACAAAGTTTTCCCAAAAGAAGCTTGGATCTCAAGTTATGAATTTTGGAACAAGGGTCCCTAAAACTTTTAACTTAGTGAAATTTTGCCCTAGTTTAGGCAGGATTTTGACCTATCTTCATGTCCATTTTTCACATAGTTCCACTTGTAATCTAAAGTTGAATTTCAAATATGTATTGTAGAGCATGCTGCAAGCTTTCCAAAATGTCCAAGAACTCCTCAAACACATTTGTGGTTAGGGAGAATCGAAGGCTTGAAGTTGGAAAAAACTCACTTTTCATCCATGGCATATTCATGTTCATACATGTTGCAATTTCAAGTCAGCATGCTTTGCACTAGATTATAGGCCTCTAAACCATTTCACACTCAATAATTTAATGCAAATCCATTGGTCTAAGGTATTATTTTGGTCATTAGGACATTGTACACAAAATTAATCTCTAAGTAGAAAAAGGTACATTTCCATTTTTGCTTAAATATGCTTTATGTCAAAACTAAATCCCTTGAGCATTGGTCCATATCTCAGAGAGCAAACCAAATCCACAAGTTGGAGGGGTCAAGGGCAAAGTATGAAAGCATAAGGATAGCCTGTACAAGCCTGTTTCAATCACTTCCACATTTTGCTTCAAAAACAAGAAACTTGTCCAAAACATGAAAAACTTGAACACCAGCCAAGAAAAACTTATGCAAACAGTTTGAACATCTTTCTCACACCCCTTTGAGCCAGAAACACGATTGCTTGAGCCTCTAAACACCCCATAGCCAGAAATCACCTTCCATTGGCAAAACATGGCAGAACCTGCAACTTGAGTTCCATAGCTAATTGGCTCGTGCGTTTTGCCCCAAGTTGCTTCAAACACCTTCCATTCAACTCATCCAAGCTATCCTAAACCTCAAACACCAACTGTAACTCCATTTACAGAGTTTGCCATTTTCATTTTGAGCTTGTGCAGGTTGAGTTCTATAGGCTGATTCAAGTACATTCAAGGCAAGCAGGTTATTGGAGAAGTTCAAGTGAAGTTCAAGCAAGCTCCTAGACATCTCAAGCCTTGTTGAAAACCTCTACATTGCCCTACACGAAGTCAACTGAAACAGGTTTTTGTCCACTTCCTATCTCTCTACTTAGGAACATTTAGCCTTAGGTTTGTGAATAAGAAATGTAGTATTCATTTCCATGAAGCTGTACATATGCTCAGTTTTCATTTATATTAAGCATGCTAAGAGAATTTCATCCATGAACATACTGAAAAAACTAGGTTAGATTTTAGGGCCAGAGAAATTCTCTTTGGTCTTTGAGAGTTAAGACAAGTTGTTTATATGGTTGGAATCATCTTGAAATGCTCTACAAGTTTGATGTTATGTGTTTTTGCAATAGAGCTCGTATACAGAATCTGGTGGTTATACAGGGCGCGCGCGCGTTTTCAAAAATCTGAAGGTTGAAGATGAAGTGGTGGGCTGGGCTTGGTCTTGCTCACTATTGACACCCCCCTTTTCCCTTTTTGCACCCCCTGGCCCAATTTCTTGTTATTTTATATTTTTGAATTTTTATTTTCATTTCTGACTTTATTTATTTATTCCCAAATATAAAAAATACTCAAAAATATTTTCAGAATTTTTTCACATTTATTTTGCATTTTATTTTTATTTTCCAAACATAAAAAACAAATTAATTACTTTTATCTTATTTATTAAAACTTGAAAATATATATAAATTACTTTATATATATATATATATATATATATATATATATATATATATATATATATATATATATATATATATATATATATATATATATATATATATATATATATATATATATATATATATATATATATATATATATATATATATATATATATATATATATATATATATATATATATATATATATATATATATATATATATATATATATATATATATATATATATATATATATATATATATATATATATATATATATATATATATATATATATATATATATATATATATATATATATATATATATATATATATATATATATATATATATATATATATATATATATATATATATATATATATATATATATATATATATATATATATATATATATATATATATATATATATATATATATATATATATATATATATATATACTCTTATTTTATTATATATTTAGAATAAAAATATAAAATATTACACTTTTATTTTTATTATTAAATATACTTAATAAATATTTTTTCTAAACATATTTTATTTTTTTACATATAATATTTTATTTTTATTGTATATAAATAAAATAAGTAATATATTTACTTTCTTAAAGAAATTAGGGTTTTTACCCTTAACCTAATAAAATTAATCTTTTATTTATTTCTTTATTTTTACATTAAATATTTTTACATACATAAATAAACAAACACCCTTTTTTGCATAATTCATATTATTTGATATATTTATTTATTTTGTTTATTTAAATATTGTCCATTTATTATTTATGCATTTGAATTCAATTTGGATGTAATAGTAAATTAGGGTTTATATTTCTTGTCAAATATACCCTCATTCAAAGATTGTACCCCCATCCCCATAATCATGTTGTAATAGCTTAGACTTTTAATCTCGCACTTTATGCTTTCAATTATGCCATGATTAGAGAATTAGGGTTTGTATGCAAAAATCCAAAATCAACAAGTAGCTTGACCTAATCAAAGACAAAAAATGCATGAAAATCAAGCACAATACACACTTGCACCCTTAGGGTTACAATCCACTTTTTGCCTTAAAATGGGACATGTTATGCATGTTGGGTACTTTGGCAAAACAAAAACAAAACAAAAGATCATAGTCCCTCGATGACGCTATCTTGGTTGCCTAAACAAAATGATCAAGTCCCTCAAAAATTTGCCAAAGATACTTAATACAATTGCTATCATGGTCTATACGATGACCCGCGCCTGTCTCGTTTAACATCCTAACACAAGGTTATTCACCAAATACAATGGTGAAATAACACTGTCAAAAGGGTTAAAAACATATAGGAAAGATCTTTGAGTAAAATAGGGTAGATAGCTCTTAGTTATTTGACCAAAAGCTTGGAAAACATCCTTGCTATTTTCAAACACACTTCACAACACAATTTCAAAACATTTCCCAAATCAAACTTTCAAACATTGAAATCTTTTCAAAAGACAAAACATCTTTGTATACATTCAAACAAGAATCATTACAAAGGTTGCCACAACGATGGCCTCTTTTTAAAGCATCTTTCAAAACCACACACAAAGCACCATTTCAAACAATTGAAAAGCAAAAGCAAGTGATCTAAACAAGTAACTAAGAGTCCATGGATAACCATGGATGAAAAGGGTGCTTGCACCTTCCCTTTTCATAATCTACTTCCCGAACCCAAGAAAACATCTCAAAGGTCTTTCCTGTGCTTTTTGATCTTTCCTTAGGATAAAATAAAAAGTCGGTGACGACTCTTGCTAAACCGAAACATTTGCGAACAAAAAACGCAAAACCTCAAGTCAGTTCTCCCAACGTATCACACCTACTATCCAGGCTTTCATTTCAAAGTAACCCTACTACCCAGGTTCCTTCTTATAGACATATTATGCAGGCTTTCATCTCAAAGTAACCCTACTACCCAGGTTCCTTCTCATATCCCTACTATCTAGGCTTTCATCTCGAAGTAACCCTACTACCCAGGTTCCTTCTCATAGCCCTACTATCCAGGCTTTCATTTCGAAGTAACCCTACTACCCAGGCTCCTTCCCATAAGCCCTACTATCCAGGCTTTCATTTCGAAGTAACCCTACTACCCAGGTTCCTTCTCATAGCCCTACTATCCAGGCTTTCATCTCAAAGTAACCCTACTACCCAGGTTCCTTCTCATAGCCCTACTATCCAGGCTTTCATCTCGAAGTAACCCTACTACCCAGGTTCCTTCTCATAGCCTTACTATCCAGGCTTTCATCTCGAAGTAACCCTACTACCCAAGCTTTCATTTCGAAGTAACCATACTACCTAGGTTCCTTCCCATAAGCATTATTATCCAGGCTTTCATCTCGAAGTAGCACTACTATCCAGGTTCCTTCTCCCTTATCTCCAGACAACATTTTACAACACTGTAAGGCCCGGACCCGACCAGATACGGTCGATTTCATATTTCCACAGTAAGCCTATGTATAGCCTGTACCCTAACCAGATATGCATTCTACTTTCACCTCTTTAATCAAGAGTTAATTCCCTAGTAGAGTAATGGACAACCGAAGCTCCTAGATTTTACTTCTCAGGGCATAAATCAACATTCCTCGGCAAAGTCCTCCTCAACAGTAGGTACAAGAATTCTCGCCAAGGAATATCTTATGCAATCGATCTTTTCGGGATGGCATCTTTAAGCTCATCTCCGGCGATTCTCCGTCACCTTCCAAATGGCATCCATAAGCCCATTCACCATCCATCTTCGAGTTCAAATTTATGGGCACTCTAGTGTTCAATCATCTTTCACCTTTAAGTCATGAATGGCAGATCCGCCAATCTAACTCTTCAGGTTTAAGAAGATTGAACAAGAGCAATTGTTGTACCCTAAAATTTGCCCTCTCATTTCTCAAAAGATCATCCTGGACTCTCAGGTTTGCTTCTATCAAGTTCCAAGTCTTGAATTACAACTTTTCAAGAAAATCATCCACAAGGGCAAAATGGTCAAAAGCACATTGAAAAGTCAAACTTGGACTTTTTAGATCAAATCAAGTTTCAACAATTATATTTCATCAAGACATGAAATTGGTTCATCAAAAAATAAGAAGTCAGAAGTTACTTTGAAAAAAAATCAAATTTCTAAACATTTAGAAAATTTTCTAAGTGTCAAGAGAATATGATACTTAAAAACTTCTGAGCCAGCCTCCACGCAAGTGCAGTCAGAAGTTGCAAACACGGTTCAGAATATGATGCTTCAATCAAGCAATGCTCTTTGGTCAGAACATGATTCTTCAACATATGAAGGCTATGTTCAACGCTTCGGTCAGAACATCACCCTTTGAGTCTCATTCTGGTCTTCTGCGATCAGAACATCACCAAATCCCAAGACCTCGTTTAAACAACCTGTTGCACTGCTACATCATAGTACTCTAACCAGCAGCTAATCTAGTCTATGCCTGCATTTTCCCAAATCCCATATTTGCACCAAATACAAAAAGCTATGATAAAAAAGCAATGGAATAGTGTACCAAAAAAGTTTAAATCCCATTTGTTTTTCCCCTCAAAACCACAGCAAATTCACCTATAAATAAGTTGCTCCATCACACTTTCAAGGGGATATTTTTTTGAGAGAGAAAATTGTCAAAAGAGAGAAAATAAAACTGTGAAACCTTTGTAAAAAAATCTAGAATTCCCAAACAGAAAACAAAACCTTTCTTCTTCCCTTTGAATCAAAGAACTTGGCATTTTCTCTCCCGTTGTTCTTGTTGACTCCAGAACATTTGAAGGCAGCAATTCAAGTTCCAAGCACACACTCCAGATTCAAGGTAAGTCTTTATGACTTTGCATCTTCTCATTCAGAACATCATTAAATATGTAAATATCACAATATTAATGTTGTCCATATCATTGCATAAGTAGGAAAACTGTGGATCAGAACTTCTTGATTAAGGCTAGGCTCAGAATTAGGATTAGAACTTCTATAAACTGCTGTGCTTTTATCCTCCTGATTTACTGTTGAGGATTGAATAAATTGCTGATGTGCTGATTAATATGATGAAAGAGTTGAAATGTAACACATAACTTCTGTTTTTCATTCACCATTTTAACACACAAAATTTCTAGGATTTTCTCACTGTTTAAGCACGCAGAACTTCTGAGTTCTCTTTACCATTTTAACACACAAAACTTCTGATGCTCACTCACTATTTTAGCACAACACAAAACTTCTGCGTTCTCCCTACACGTTAAACACACTGAACTTCTGATGCTTCCACTCGCTGTTTTAACACTCAAAATTTCTGATTTTCCACACGCTGACAACACACTGAATTTCTGATGTTCACTCACTATTTTAGCGTAATACAGAACTTCTGACTTTTGGCTCACTGTCTGAATACCACCCAGAACCTCTGTTTCCTTTCCCTCTGACGTTTCTTGCAGGACCTCAGAGTGTACCAATCCAGAACTTCTGATTTCACTGACGTTCCTTTCTGAGTCACCACACGCCTGGCTTCAGAACTTCTGATCCTTGTTGTTTCACTTGCAGCAACACACTATTTCTATCTTTCATTTATTTTCTTTTTTTATCATTTTCAATATTAACCCATTTTTTTTATTAATATAAAAAAGACATAAAAATATTTTCTTTAATTAATTAATTAATTTCTTTTTCTTAATTCATTAAGACAAAAAAACCATTTTCTAAACAAGTCCTTTTTCTCTCTTGCATCGTACATTTCAATATGGTTGTAATAGTTAAATAGGATTTAAATTCTTGCCCCATCCCTAAAATATTGTAATAGCGTAGGACTTTATATTCCCGTAATTTATCGCTTTCCAAATAAATGCTAGTAATTAGGACGTGTATGACAAGACATGAAATCAACAAATAGATAATCCTAATCGAGACTAAAATGCATGCAATCAAACACACTTGCACACTATCACCCTTAGGGTAATCCCACCTTGTTGCCTATCGGAAAAATAGTCGTGTCCCTCGAACATGGGCGTTTTAGTAAAAGACCCTCGATAAAAGATCGTAGTCCCTTGATGACCCTCAATGTTGCCTTCGATAAACGATCTAGTCCCTAACATAACATTTCTAAAACGTTCCATGGGTTGCCTTCTATGACTATACAAAAACGTCTCGCGCCCGTCCCTTCACATCTAACGATGGGGCTTCTTACCAAATCAATGGTAAGATAGCAACATCTAGAGGAGGAGGAAAAGAACATCTAAGACCTTTTGAGTAGGTAGATTCGCTCCTAGTTGCTTGCTTGCTCACAACAAAAACATTTTATACACCAACACATCTCTTTGAACTATTTTCGAAACCAACACTTTGTACGCATTCTTATAGAGACAAGAATCAATACAAAGTCACATTTCCAAAATACTTTCAAAACCCACATCACAAAGCACATTTTAAAACAAAAGCAAGTGATCTAGCAAGCAACTAAGAGCCCGTAGATAACTACGGATGAAAAGGGTGCTAACACCTTCCCTTTTCATAATCTACCCCCCGAACTCAAGAAAACATCTCTAAATGTCTTTCCTGTGCTTTTTCACCTTTCCTTATTGGATAAAAGAAAAGTCGATGGCGACTCTTGCTATCTGCAACATTGCAATCAAACGCAAAACAAAAATTCAGTTCTCCAACCGTATCACAACATGCATATTGCATTGAGTCGCATTGGTGTAACATGTGTCAATGTGAATGTTGAATTGGTGTGCAATATGTGATATTGGTGTGAATGTTACATTTATGATATTTGTGATTAATTATCTTTGAACCTTGAATCGTTGAGCAACGATGTATATGAAATCATATGAATTGTGTTGAAATATGTTGAATACCTGATTATGTGAAGTGTGATGAATTCAATTGATGTATGTTTGTTTTGCATTACTTATTATTATATATTTCTATAATGATATGAATTCGCATCCTTCTGCTGAAATGATATTTTATACGACATCGCTCAGGTAACGAGGATATCGGTGGTGCTCCTAACGAGGATTAATCAGAGGAGTTAGTTCTTTGTTTAGCCTTATTTAGGTAGTGAGTCATGCTCTGGTCATGTAACACAACGAACATATGGATTTATGTTATATTTGTTATATTCATGTGTGTTTGAAAGATGTTGTTATACTTTCTGAATTATTTATGTTGTATTGAGATTATGTGATGGTGGCCTTTAGTGCCTAATATTTTATGATATGATTGTCAGTATGAGATTTCAATCAATAATATTATTTTGGAATGAGAATTATTCAGCTGCGAGATACATATGTGTTAGTATATGGAACATGATTTTAAATGTGCGTTATAAGCATGACCAGTGTATTTGTGTTGTTGTCGTGAAGTAAATGTGACGTTCTCGTTGATATGCATGCTATTTTACTCTGATTATATCATATATTATGTGTGGGGTTCATGGGGTGTTACACACTACAAAAATAAAAAAGGAAGGAATTCATACCTGAGAAAAGGTTGCGAACAAAGAGATGACAAAGGAAGTAACTCAGACAAACTTGCAGAAAGAGGACAAAATAGAACAAAATGCAATGAGGGAAGTCTTTTATAGTGAAAAACATGGAAGACTCTCTGAATCCCCTCAAGGCTTTAGAAAAATTCAGCACGTTTCTGGCACGCTCCACTAATGTTTAAGGTCTCAAAAAATAGACCATCATTTATTACATCAAATAAAATTAAGCACAAATACATGATTATTGATTGACATCCCTGGCTGATAGTATTTCTTAGTTAAACAAGAGACGTCTGGCAGCTAACTCATCCATCGAGGGTCAAGATAAATAGACGACTTCAGCTGAGGGACTCACCTTTCATATATAGACGCATTCAGTTGAGGGACTCGCCCTGTGAGCATGATCGCCCTCGACTAGGGAAATCACTGATATGGTGAGGGGCTCGCTTCTAGTAAAAAAGGAGTTTAAAAACACTTTGTCCTTAGAAAAGTCCTCGCACTTGAAGGACTGTGCAATGTTATATTTTTGGAAGTCCTAAACCAAGGCACCCTCGTCTAGACGATAATTAGAAGACCCGCCCAGAGGTATCCCTGACGTGTGAGTCAAGAAAGAATGTCTCTACTAACTCTCAAAAGATAGGTGGTCAATAACTTCTCTTGATAAAAAGGGAGTGGTTGATGCCACTAAAGGTGACTCAATCTATAAGTCCAAAGGACCTCTATAAATACTATTCTCTCTAAAGGGAGGGAAAAATCATTCTTTACGTCTCAAAGGTGCATAATACTTACTAAGGTCACAACACACGACTAACCGTAACCATACGCTTGTTTCTAAGCGTCATCGTTCATCTACAAAACCTATGACCTCACGCGAACAAGACTCCTAAACTAACTCAAAATATCACCACACATGACTTCTCACCGTCGTAGACAAATTATAACTATCATATTATATTATAAACCTACTAAAACCTCCGAGTCTACCTACCCTTACAGAAATAACACACACCTATATTTTTTAAAAGTTCAATAATCAATACTTAAAGAATATTTAAGTTCTACTCTTTATTAGCTATACATGATTATATAACTTTGGCTTCTAAAAAAAAAATGGATTGACGGACTAAAGAATACTGCCCGCTGACTTGTACGACTTAACTTCACAAGCAACCGGCAACCGCTAAATCAACAACAACAAGACCAAACTCCAAACTATCCGAACCGCACCCGATCCTTCCCTCCCCCAACCTTTGCTGAAATCACTACACTTCCTCTTCTCCTTCAGATCCCTCGTTCCATCATTCGATCCAACTCAAGGTAAATTCAATCACTCCCTCACCAATGATTCTCCTTCATTTTCCAATTTCTTCTAATTTCATCTTTTTCTATATTCAGAATAAGGTTTCTCAGTAAATCACCAAGATGAGCCAAGTCTTTGAAGGCTACGAACGCCAATATTGCGAACTCTCTGCTAATCTCTCCCGCAAATGCAGTTCGGCATCTCTTCTTTCTGACAAAGGTGTTCATTATTGTTGTTTACTTGTTTTGGACTTAAATTTATTGCTTTGAATCTGATTGGTAACAAATTGTGCTGTTGAATGATTTTGTGCTACTTCTATGTGATTTGATGAAGTGTCTTATGACAATAGAGTCAGACATGTTCTTTTAATGTAGAATTGATTATGTTCTGGATTTTACTTGAAGCTTGAAGCTAGAATTTGTAGTTTTTGAGTTTAAATATGATTTTTACATTAAAATTTACTATTCAACTCACTTTACATTCAAGTCACTTTAAACCCGAATCAATTTTACGGAATTAATTCACTCCAAATCAATTTTTTTCATAACAAAAGGTTATTCTATTACTAGTATTAGATTTCTTATTGGACTCCACCATTGTTACTAAATTGTGATTTAGTTATATCAACGCACCTTCTAATTGTGACTTTGGTTCGTAGATAGTCGAGATTTTAGGATGGTTGATTTGATTAAGCTTAGTGGAGGTTATGAGATAACTAATGAGTCTAAATGTCGGGAGCATCAAATGGACCACTCCATTCCATTTAACACTTTAGGTCTATGTTCCATGTATGTGGTTTTTGTGATGGTGTTCACGGTGATTTCGTCAGCGATTCTGTCCGTAATTGATTTCGACAGCGATTGATTCAGTTGTCTGTGGTGCATGTGTGGTGCTCAATTGATTTAGACGGTGATCAATTTCGTTGACGGTGGTGTAGTGCTCGATTCATTATTCTAATGGGAGTTTTGAGCAGCTTTGTGTTGGCATCTTGTCAGAGATGAAGTGATGTGCACGCCAAGGAATGAATCACATGGCCACGAAACTGAAAAAGCAGAAGTTTTGAAGCTTCACCTAAGTAGGAAATAGGGACGTGGCTAGAGGAAACATGACTGGCAGCCGGATATTTGTTAGACCGAGCGCGTCCAGCTGTTTTGTTGACAGGAATCTTGGTAGACAGAGGCCGCTCATAGTTTGTTTATAAGTACCAGTTGTACAGAATTATTAGACATGCATGCAACTCTTTTTTTCATTTGCAATTTACCTTTAATTGCAAGTCTTTACTATATTATCATGATTTCCTAGTTTAGCTAACTTTGTTCACCTCACCGATACTTAACACTCTCTGGAGTAGTTAAAGAACTCATAGTTGACATAGTTCATTTCTCAATGAAATCATCTGAAAAAAAAGGAAATCCTTGTTGATAGGAATTAGTCGATCTCTCAGGTAAATTCAATTCACGTAAACAACAATGCTTTTTTTGTTATAGTTCTATGAGGAACACATGCTGGAATGGATGCATACTATGATATTCCGACAAGACAAAGAGGAGGATGAGAGCTCTTGTTAGTTGTTACAACTAAATGGGGGGAAAAGGGGAGGGGGAACCACTATTCTCTGCAACAATACACTGGTTTTATGACTGGAAGAACACCAATTAATCGATTGTCATGTCAACTAAAGATATCCATGTGCATATTTTTGGCCAACTAACATAAGAGTAGTGCATTTTGGTACCTATGGATTGACATAGATATGGTCATATGTTTCTTTTGTTGACACTGTTCACTCATTGGAAATTAATTCTCAAACAATTTTGCTGGAGAAGCTGGATGATATTTACTGTGCCGTGTGTCAAATGTTTTCATGAGCATGTTTCTGTCACTGCAACACAAATATGTCACAATACCATTTTTTTTACATTAGGTTCTGTTACTAATTCTTCCTTGTGATCAATACTAATTTCAGAAGAGAAGCTGCAAAAAATTTCTGAGATCAAAACTGGAATTGATGACGCAGATGTTCTGGTACAATGTTGAAGTGTTTCCTTACATCTCATGGCTTACTTTGATGCTTCTTAAGTTTTTAAATTCAATATTTTTTATTTTATTTCCCTCACCTATCTCTCCCTCTCTAGATTCGGAAGATGGACCTTGAGGCAAGAAGTCTGCAGCCAAGTGTAAAAGCAATGCTTCTTGCAAAATTGAGGGAATATAAATCTGATCTAAACAACTTGAAAAAAGAATTTAAAAGATTAACATCTCCCACTGCTGATCAGGCTGCCCGGGACGATTTGTTGGAGACCGGAAGGGCAGATGCATATTTGGTATATCTGGAACTCTGGAATATTTTACGTCATAGCATATATTTCTTGAAAATGAAAGGAGGAAGCTTGTGGCTTTCTTGTCCCTGGTTAGAGTCTTACGGAGCCCCAAAATGGGAAAATAAAGTTGTTTCTAGTTACAATTATTTTACATTTTATTGGTTTGTCAGATATGTTTTATTCTCTTTTATATCTCCTTAATGGGATCATGTGTGAAAGTTTCTTCACCTGTTAATCAAACTAACTACCATAAAGGCTCGTCATAGTGTGATATTTTAATGTGACTGAATGTTTCCTTTGTTACTAACATAGAAATTTGAGTAGAAGTAGCTTCCATAAATTTGGTAGTTGAAGTAGAAACTGCAAAATGGGTGTGGAAAGCATGAATAGTAGAAGCATACACTTATTTGAAAGATAGAAACTTGGGTTGAGATTCAAGGAGTCATATTTAATAGAGTTTAAATTGAGTATCGTTATTCCCTAACCTGAGAAATTTTGGAACTCATAGGAAGAGACGATAAATAGGGGAATTAGAGAAGATAGGAGATGGATTCATGGTGATTCGGATGAACAAGCTTCTCGCTCCCGCAAGGTTTGGCTTCCAAGAAAGGAATTTTCCTATCATTTCTCTAATTTCACATGAAAAGATCTAAGACTCTGTCAGAAACATCTTATCGACGAGGGTTTGACATAGGGCATAATCATGCCGACTTCTTGGCATATTTATGTGTCGTTCCATACATGCATGATGTTATATTGAGTGTTAATCCCATAGTTCCTAACATAAAGTCATGAGTATGAAAACACGAACAAACCCTTTGCAATGAACCCAATAGGCCAATGAGGTAAATGAACTACTCAGCTCAGATGAGCTAAAACCCAGTTCCAAGTTCCGAGTGGAACCTAGTCATACTGTCCTTCACTCTTTAGTTATTGTGAACCTCATTGATTTTGACCTATTTAAGTGAAGAGAAAACACAATTAAAATGATTATCATTACTTGAAAATAAGGTTGCAGAGATTGCACATGAAATATCTCTCGGTTTTGTTTAGCCTATCCGCATATCTTTTATTTTGAACTTAGATTTTTGAAATTGATTGCACATTGCACTTGTAATGATAATATTTCGTTTCCAAATGCATATCCAGTTCTCTTATAGTCCTATATCCCCGTACATATGATGAATTTTGAAATCTGTAGTGTTTTGAAAATGGTAGACATTAAGGAAAGTAGTGCAGTAAATCAATTGTTGTTATTCTATTATGTATAATGTGGTGGTGAAATATGGATGATTTTGCAGGCATCTTCTGATCAGAGAGAAAGACTAACTATGTCAGTGGAGAGATTAAATGAGTCGAGTGATAGAATCAGGGAGAGCCACAGAACAGTGCTGGAGACCGAAGAACTTGGCGTCTCAATCCTCCAAGATTTACACCAGCAGCGTGAGACTCTCCTGAGCTCCCATAAAAGGGTACTTGATATGTAAATGTTATTTTGTTTCAGATGGTGTTTTTATATGTTAACATTAGATAGTTCTTGTTCTCCTTCCTTTTAGTATAAAAGAATAACAGAATAAGATTGTCAGCTTTCAATGTAACGAATGGAAGATAGAAGCTGTGATGATTAATGGTTGACGATAATTTTTGTATGCTTTGCAGCTTCATGGGGTGGATAATGCTATTGACAAGAGTAAGAAAGTTTTAACCACCATGTCACGGAGAATAACAAGAAACAAATGGATTGTTGGATCTTTGATTGGAGCTCTTGTTTTTGCAGTAGTTGTTATTCTGTTTTACAAGCTATCTCGTTAGGTGATATGCACAAGATACGACGTAATTCAAGTGATCTTTTATGCTTTGTATCATTGTATGTGTTTGGTTGTATATAGGAATCACATATGATGTTTGTCATCTCCCTGCAATTGTTTCTCCGTTGTTATTTTTTATGATTGGTGAAGTTGTCAATGATTTCTTGGTTTCATGCTTTATACATTTGTTTTGAAATGAAATTATGTTTACTTGATGCACGTAAATAATGTTTACTTGATGCACGTATGCTCATTTCATGACACGATGCAAGTAAATTTGATCATTTAAACTCATTTTATGGAAGTGTATGAATTTATTGAATTTCAATTCCCCGTGTTAATACTGCATCTGCATTTGTGGGAAAGAAAAAAAGTGATTATTGGTAGCTTTTAGGGTGAGAGATCAATTAAATCCCTCACCTAGAGCTAGGGGTGAAAGTAGGTCAGGTTGACTAACAGGGGTTTACGGTCTAACCTATACAATTTTAGGTCAGATTAAGGTTTTTTTTTTTTTAAATAGAAAAGATCTAGAGTTTTTTATAAGGCTATTTAGTTAAAAAGAGAATTTTTTTATCCTATATCCCTATATTTATTTCTATACTGTGACTTTTACTATTCATCCAAAATAGACAAATGTGCACCTTTCTAATGTGAATCAGATAACTTGCTATGAAAATATCTGATATGTTATTTTTCTTAACCGGATAAGATTGTTAAATGAAATTCAGTTCAATTTCTGAACAAAACCGAAAAATATGATATGAAGTAATCCGGTTCAATATAGTCATCCAGATAACTTTCCTTAATGTTATTTGGTTTTCTTTTTACAATACCAGATAACTTCCATCCAAGTGTTCCGTTATGAATTATTTATCAATCGGATTTCTTTTCTATAAGGCTTCCGATTCGCTTGATTTTTTTAATTTTTTTTTATTGATTGATTTTTTATATTTATATTTAATAGGTATGGATATTCCTTTGATGATATGTCATAAAATTCAGACATGCGTAGATATCACTGATGTATTTTTAACTACTCAAAATTTTGCTACACGAGAAGAGGCAACAAGTTGGATTAGGGAGGTTGGAATCAGGAATAAAGTGACGGTTGTAGTAACTCGTTCAGATACCAAAACAGACAAGAGAAGAAGAAGTGACAGTAATATTTGGTTGTGATATAGGTGGAAAATACAAAGAAGGAGATAGTGAAACACAAAGTGCTAGTAAGAAATGTGATTGTCCATTCAAAATTAGGTCAACACTGTCAAAAGATGGTTATGGATGAAAGATTGATGTAAAATATGGACTTCATAACTATGCTTTACCTGATAGATTTAAAGGTCACACGTTTGTAGGTCGACTAAATGCAGATGAACAATATCATATTATTGATTTGACAAAATGTCATGTTCCACCAAGACACATACTATTGTCATTGAAGAGCGAGACCTGGAAAATGAAACTCGGATCACACAAATATATAAACATAAGAGTAAGTTACAGAAAGACATAAGGGAGTTTTAGAATGTAAATTTAACATTTGTTTAAGCTGATAGAGGATTCAAATTATGTTTACTGGAATAGAAAAAAAAGATGAGTCGGAAGTGTTGTACCCCAATTTTTGCCCCTAAGATTCCTGCATCATACCATATTGTTTCAATCACAACAAGATCACATTAGGGTTTTTGATTCTTCTCCTTATCTTTAGCCTTTCTCTTTTGAGGAGTTACCAAGCACCTTGACTTGTTTTCTTTTGTGATCATGGATATTTTGCTTTGATTTTCTCTCTAATTAATAAAATACAATGTTGGTTTGTCTTACTTGTTAATAATGCAGGTAAAGGCAATGAGGTTTAGCAAGTTGCTTCATGGGTTCATGAGTTTATTTCCATGCCCTAGTCAATAGCTTGAGAAATTCAAACTTCACTATTGGAGTGATTTTGAAAGAAATGGCATGACAAGGCTCATTTTGGTTCAACATATTTCAAAGTTATCAAAATTGATTCAAAAGTATAAAGGATTAAGGGAAGAAGTTATCATGATTGGACAAGGTCTTGTTCCTATTGGTCACAAGAGCATATTTCTCTATAATTTCAAGATATGAAAGTGGTTTTGGTGGCTATGAGTCCTCATCATCATCCTCAACAACTTCTATTCACAAAGGAAGAATATTGGCACAAAAAGCTTGTTCAAACTTGGCAAATTTCCTCAAAGCATTCTCTTGATCTAGAGGCTAGAGTTTTAGACTTCAAAGGAGCATATCTTACTCATCTTTTGGTATTTTTGAGTGATTCCAAAAACATCCTTCTCTTCAAAGAGTTAACAACAAATCACTTCTAAAGTTACAAGGAGTTTTCATGTGGAAGGAACTTGGTGAAGAAGAAAGATTACAAGTCACCCAGATGAATCCCCAATTTTCCATATGTGACTTTAAATGGTCATAACTTGGTCAATTTTTATCACCTTGAGCCCATTCTTTTTTCATGATTATCTTAAGGATGTGTGCTTCATGCCTTCTTTTATGTGCAAAGTAAGAAAATGGATGGAAGTTGCCTTAAGGATGCAAAAGATTATAGGTCATTTCATGATTTTTGGCCAACTTCAACAAGTCATAACTTGCTCAAATTTTGGAGATTTTGAGCGGTTCAAATTGAAAAATGTCATTCAATAGATCTACTTCATTCCATCTGTTTTGGTCAAGAGCAAATTCTAAATGGAAGGCCATGTTTGGATGCAAAAGATTATAAGTCATTTTTAAAGAAGAATTTGAAATATTTCTAAGTATGGAAAGTCAACTCTTTTTCTTCAACTTTGACTCCATGTAGCTTTCATCTCAAGCATCCATTTGATTCCATTATTTTTCCATTGCAAAGCTTGTAACCTCATCTTTCTAAAGCATCATGAATTATACCCTAAGACCCCTTGAGGTGGAAATGCCATGGATTTGAATTGGGTAGTTTGAAACTGAATTTTTCACAAAGTCAGGATTTTGAAATCTTTGTTTTGGCTTCTAATCACAAGGTTTCCATGCATTTTTGGTTCTAATCATGTTTAGCAACTTGCCAGAAGTGATTAGCATCACGAAATGCACGATTTGGTCGAGTTTTGATCAAGTTTGAGCCACACTTTCTTCATGATGCAAACTCACACGAATTCCCTCCAAAATGCATCATTTGCTATTCCTTTTGATCCCATTTGCTTCCCTATAAATAGAGGGTCATCCCCTATTCAATTTCCCAAGCTTGGATAGCCAGAATCATCCTGCCAAACTTGCTTCACAATCCAGAATTCAGCAACTTCGAAATCTATTCTCAAGCCTTTTTCAATCCATTTTTTCCCTCAATTCACCTTCCTTGATATTCACTGAAGCTAACCATATAATTACATTCAAGAATCGTGACCTATACTGCTCCATAGAAGTCCAGTTTCAGAGCTCTGCAACTCAACTTCAATAGATAGATTCCTTCATCAATTCTTCAAAATTCTGATATCATTGTATTGCTCTCATTGCCCTGGTTCTAGTCGTAACACTTACATTTCACTGGGAGTACGTTTTGACCATGAATTTTCAAATTCCTTTTCAAAATTTTCCTTCCAAATTGCTTGAGCTACAGTTTATATAAATTTGGCGCGAGGGTGTGGTTGTTTTCGTCTTGAAGAGACGAAGCGATTGGCATAGGTCTGAGCTCCTGATTTTACAGTTTGAGAGACCTTCAAATCACGTTGGCTGGAGGTTGAAGATGACCTATGTGTCATCTTCCAACCAATGATGGCGTGCCATTTGTGTTTTTCGAAAATATGATTTATTATTGATTATGTACATTATTCATTAATGACCATGATATGCACAGCGCGCCAGATCCCTTGGATTTGATTACTAACGCGTTTTGACTCTCATCCAGTGGTCCACATCTTTTACTTTTATTTTCTTTTTCTGATTTTTATATTTTAATTGTTTTAAATTTCAAAAAATCATAGAAAATTCATTTTTATTCAAAAAAATCTGAAAAAATTATGAAAAATATTTTTGATTATTCTCTTTCTGATTTTTATTTTTTCACGATTTAATTTTGTGTTTTGGTATTTTTTTAATGAATTTTACACTTATTTGATTTGTTAAAAATGTTTAAAAATACTTTTATACATTTTTAAATTCTGAAAAAAATTATGGAATGATCGAATGATATTGTGACAAATATTGATGACCTTATTTCATTTTTGTTTGACTTTACTATTTTTTACTATTTTTGTTTATTTTACCCATTTATTTTAATTTTTAAAAATAGTTTCTAACTTTTAAAAATTACCAAAAATTTTGTAAAATTACTTGGTCTCTTTTCTGATTTTTCTATAGTCTTATTTTTCATTTCTTTATTAATTTGAATATAATTAATATTTTTCTCATTATTTTCCTTTTAAAAAAAAACATTTTTAAACCTTTTAATGTATATATTAAATACATTATTATTTTGTGATTATTTTCTGGCTGTCTTGGGTTGATTTTTTGATCATGACTTTATTAACATCATTGGATCCATGGTGTTGAGTTTAACTCCACAAAAATGGATGAATGATTTTAATAATAGTTTGATTAAATTTTTAATTCAAAAGTGGTTTATTCATCTTTTGCCCCAATCCTCTTCATCTCATCCCCTTCCCATTGCACTAAATGTTGTTGGAGCATGATCTCTATATCATGTCTCAAAACAAATGGTGCGTAGATTGCTATTGACCGGCCTCAAAATAGGTGCGACTTCTATATAAGTCCACTTAGGATTGCTTAATATAGCGCTAAATTTTGTCCCGATTCGAATAAATGATCATTCGTGGCCCAAACTTATGATTGCAAGCCCAAGTATGCTAATTTGATCTCTTTGATCCAATAACCTTGAGATTCATTGTATGGAGGCTTTGGTTCTACCAATCCTTTAATGGATCTACAACATCTTTGGTCAACGCGGATCACTTAAACATTGTTGATCATTAAATGGTACTTATGAGAATTCCAAATGGATGATATACTTGATAAAAAGCAAATGCAACTTGTTGTGTGGAGGCTTTGGTTCTACCAATCCTCTAATGAGTTCCAAATGCAAGTTTCAAGATGGTCATCCAACTAACCACTAATTATTGACTTGTTTATTTTATGCTTTTATTCTTTTATGCTTTATGTACTATTTATTTTTTAGCATTTTTCATTTCATGCCATTTTCATCTTTGCTCATTTGAGCATTTATCTTCTTGCCATTTTTATTTTTGCTCACTTGAGCTTTTCTTTTTCTTTTCCTAAGATACTTAATAATCAACATAAACCCTAAAAAACTCTTAATGGTACTTGGACTATTTGGTTACTATCCTTGGTATTATGGAGCATGGGACTTTTTCTTGGACTTAGGATTAGAAACCTTGGCCTATCTTGGAGACCTTGTGATCCTATCTGATTATTTTGTCTGGAGCTTTTGAGGTTTACCTCAAGGCATTGGGTTGCTTGTTTGTTTTTGTGTGCAGGTTTTTGTGATTACATCCTTTGTTTGTAATCTGGGATTCACCCGTATACAACCGTTACTTTTCCCAATTTTTGTGAAGACTTAATACATTTGAAGAGGTCTAGTATATTTGCTTGCTTGGTTTCAATACAAAGAATGGGAATTCTATCTTGGCTCATAATGTCAAGTTTTGGCTTCTTGTTGGTTAGATGGTCCTTATCCTTAGCTTTTACCTTATGCTTTAGGATAGCCTCTTCTACTCCTCCCATCTTCTTTAATTTCAAAAATCTTCTCCCTCATTTTTAAACTCTTCTTGTTTCTAAACTTGAAACACTTTCATAATAAACTTGGACTTAGGTCCATGCATTTTCAAAACATTTTCATCAATAAACTTCAATCAATTTAATAATACTTTGACACTTTTTGTGAGAAGACTAAAAGTCAACCAATCTCATTTCAAACCATTTTGCCACTTTGGCTTTTATCTTTAAACTTTTCTCGAAAGGTTAGACTCTTGTCAATCCTTGTAGTGATGCAAACAACTATACTTCTACAATATGTAGTGAAGTGAGATATTTTCCACTTGGATGTTGAGTGAGGAATTGTTGATTTAAAAATCCAAGCCATATCCTCCACTTTGAGATGATGAAAATTCTGCTTTCTCATGATTGTGGGTAGTAAGTATGTTTTCCACACGGACAATGACGATGATGTCTTATCTCTTAAAATCAACAAACACACTTGTGTTTCAAATTTTTAAAAGAGGAACTACATGTACCCTGATCCCCTATTGCACGAAAGGTGGTACGTAGGCACTAAAGATTCGCAACCGCGACGGGTGCAAAAATCATAAAAAATATATTTCTCTTCTCACCTCCACCATCCATTATATATACAACACGTTTTATAGCCAAAATATATAGATTTTTCAAAGAGGTTCCTGTGGAGTACCGTAGATGTTTAGGGTGCTAATACCTTCCCTTTGCATAACCAACCCCCTTACCTTGAATCTTTCCCCCTCTTTTTGGGTTATTCGCTCTTTTCCCATTCCTTTGGAAACAATAAAGCGCGTTGGCGATTTTTATTTTGATTTGTATAAAGTCTAGTCAATCCAATGGCTTAGTCTTAAACATTTCTACCACTACAGGAAGTTGTGAGAGATATCTTCTGTGCCCATCCAAAATCAGTGAAGTTGTTGAATATGTTTCCTATTGTGTTGATTATGGATAACACATACAAGACAAACAAATATAGGCAACCTTTGTTTGAAGTAGTTGGTATGATATTAACTGAGTTAACATTTGTTGTTGCATTTGCCTATATGGAATATAAACAGACAGAGAATTTTTGTTGGGTGTGGGATAAGTTGAAATAATTGTTTACTAAGCAGGGGTTTTGGCCACAAGTGATTTTGAATGATAGAGATCTTGCTTTGATGAAAGAAATTGAAATAATATTTTCAGAGATAATTAATTTGCTTTGTCAATTTCATACCAACAAAAATGTGAAATCAAAGTGTAAGAAATATGTTGTGAATGATATGTGAGAATCGATAGAGAAAATATGGTATGAACTTGTAAGGACTAGTGATGAGGTGTAGTACCATCAACCGTTGCAACAACTTGAGCATGCATTTGTTGACTTTAAACAATTTTTTGATTATGTAAAAGACACACGGTTGACTCAGCATAGGCATAGATTTTTCAAAGCATAGATTAATCAAGTGTTGCATTTGGGAAACACCACGACAAATAGGTATGTTTGATTTTAGCCATAGTTTGTTTATCTTAATATTACAGGTACTTACTAGTTTTTTTAAGGGTTAAGTCCATGCATTGGAAACTGAAGCAGATGTTGGAGAACAACTTAGGTCATATGTGCAAATGTTGAGAGGCAATGAATGGAAATCTCAAGATACAATTGAGCAACATTGGAGCTTCATTTTAAAATGATTTTTATGAAGTTGGGCATACACACACTATTTCATTTAATGGGAATTTGCATGGATCAATATCAAGAGCTGCTTTGAGGCACATTACTGAAGAGTGGTTGAGGGTTGACATTGTGGGTATAGAAAAGTATATGGGTCACCTTATTCTTGTGAGTTAGGGAGATACACTTTGAGTGGTGACCCGATACCAATTGAGGCTATTCATATCCATTGGAGAAAGCTATGTATGAAAGGAAAACAAGAGGTAGATGCATATGATGGATCGGAGGTGGACATGACCAATGCATTTGATGTAATTTGGAAAAGGTTCAGGTCACTAGATGTTGCAGGAAAAAGATCACTAAAAATTAGGGTGTGTGAAATTGCTTATCCCACTACAACAAGGATGTGCCCACTGTCTGAAAAAATGAAAACCAAAGGAGGGGTAAAGAAGAAAGAGAATAAACCTGTAAGACATGGTGTTTATCATGACCCTTCATATCATGAGTATGTTGATCAAGCACACTCGAGTTCTCAAAAATCTTCAAATAGGCATGTTCAAAGTTATCCCAAACCTCCATGAAGAAACCATCTTGAAATTCAGGTATACAAATAAAAAATGTCCTAAAAGATGTCAAGACATTGTAATATGACTTTAACACAATGAACACAATTATCAGTGCAATAAGTAAACAACACGCATAATTGTTAACCCAATTTGGTGTACAATAACACCTAAGTCTAGAGGCTACCAAGATAGGAAGGAAATCCATTATCAGTAGTATCAATTCAAAGCTAAACTCCCCTGTTTACAACTTATCACTTAATCCCTACCCAGTACAACTTCTACCTAGAAACTCTTAGATATGAGTATACCCACTCACTCCCTATCACCACAGTGATATCAACTCAATAACACAACAATAAAAAATTTAGAAGAACTCTTCAAAGACACACAACTTAGCCAAGACTCTTGACCAAGAAAAATACTTAGAGTTGCTTACAAGCTTCCTCCAAGAACAATAATCATTCTATGCTTAAAAGCTTAAGAATGAATAATAGAGAATTACAAATCTATAACAACAATCCTACTCTTCTATCTACATGATATTAGAGAGGCTTACAAATAACACAAACCAACTCTTCTAGAGAGTGGTACACATACAAAGCCTTAATGCTTTTACATTATGGACTCGTACTCTTTTAGGTTACAAACACTTCTATTTATAACATTTTCCCAACTGGATTTGGGCTTAAAATCGCAGCATATCAGCTGCTACAAATATGCAGAAACTTCTACATAAAAATAGGTCTTCAATTATAACCTTCCTAATTTGTCTCCATAATTAGAAAGTCGATATTCTTCTTGAATTCAACTTGAATCTTCTAGACCTTAAAATCAGCGCCACATAGAATAGCATAATATTTCCAGAATATTTTGCATCTGTTAGATCTTAAATCGATCCAATAGCCTAGCCCAACACAGTCACGATGTCGAATAACTCTTTATAGGACATCTTGTCTGACATGTTTTCTTTAGTTGATAAAACATCTCAACTTAACATGTTTCTTCATAACATAGGATTTCTTGTTCAACCTGTTTTTCTCATCAAGTTAACTCATCATATTTAGCATATTGCTGCCATATTTGTTTTACTAAAATTGATACCAATCATACAACCAAAGAACTAACAATCCCCCTTTTGGAAAATTTTGGCTAAAATGAATAAACACATTACACCTCAGATTACAATAATAAGAAAGAATTACAAAACATCATAGTTAGTCTTCAGAAGCTACTAAGCATAGCAACATGTCTTCAGTCTGATTGATGTTAGGACATCTGGTTCGACATCTTCTTTACAACAGCTCCATTGCAGCATACCAACTCAATACCACAAACCGACAACCTCACGTACTACTCTCCCTTTTTAGCCATAATATGAAAAAGAGAGCCTTCATAAAACCATTCCTAAACAATTCTCACCCATATCCGGACAAAAGCCATAAGACTAATTTGGAAACACCCAACCACAAGATGAAGGAAGAGAAGAAATGACCTCTATAAACACCCGAGCAGTTACTTAGGAATTAACGATTCTAGACTGTAATAATTGGTCTTGGTCAAAGAAAATATTATTGAGGAAGATAACCATACCATGCACCATCCAAATCCGTTTGAACATCTTTATTGATTTTGAACCGATTCTTCTGGAAATAACGATACCAATAAATGTGCATGCATGGTCAACAAGCACGTTTTACGCTCCCTCCTGACATGTGCTTGGTTACACTATCCAAAAATATTTCCTTGTCGATCTCAAGGAATACATGTCCTAAACAAAGTCCTGACATCGTGTCAGACATTGTCTAAAAACTCAAACACAAACTTCTTCAACAATCAGCAAATGATGTTTCAAAGACTTCTCCTTATGCACTGAAGCATAATTACAATTCTTTCCACTAGACTCTAAGTAAACTCGTTTTAGCCAGCATCATATAAATGTACCAAGATACCAAGACATCATATGTATGGTATCTCCCATTTATCAACCAAAACAACCATTAAGTTCCTCCTCAATCTGCAGAGAAAAATAAATTTTCCCAGACACAAACACTGTGTCTAAGAGTCCACATGATTCAACCAATCATCTTCACATGGCTAGAACCGTACATGCTCGGTCAAAAACACAAATAACTACATTAAGTAGCCTTATTTCCCAGCATGTTGTATGACATCACAACCTCACAAGAGGTACATAATTTCCACAAGCTTGTAACATAAGAAAGCTTCATAATATTTTCACCATTGCAGCAACAATCCATAGACCATCACTTATCTCCCCCTGTCATGGATAAACAGTGCTCCTGTCGAGGATGATTTCTTTAGAACTAAATGAAATCATATGTAGGACTTCAAATTCTCATAGTGAAGGATAATAACTTCACACACCTGCTGAACACATTCGCACCTTTGTGAAAACAATCCTGAACCATATTCTCTAGCTCCTTGAGAGCACATCCAGGTCTTCTCACTTCTTCAAGGACACATCTGATACATGGCCTTACATATCCACACATGTTGTCATACCTCTTTGGATGACCAATACGACATACACACTTGCTTTGACATTACCCATATGTCAAAAAAAATCTCCAGTTTGCTTGCTTTTCAAGATCTAGAGTTACTTGCAGCAAAAGAAACCACTTTCTCATAAGCATAAAAATCAGATCACTTTATCAGATACTCCTCCTTTGCACTTCACTAGAAATTGCTTATACAAGTGGGGTCTTCAATATACTAGTCATACAATCATCAAACAAACTACTATAAACAAGATTATAATCTTCTCATTCTAATCCACATAGTCAGAAATGCCTCTTCTGACAATAATGTTGAGCATCAAACTCCATATTCTAATCTCAGGTATTTGCCAAGGACAACCACCAACAAGCCTGATGTTACAATATCATTTAGTACATCATCTTCTTATCACAGAATCCATTCACTTTGGTTCTTGATCCACCATCCATATGACTTATTATGCTTGAATGTCCTTCTTTCAAACTATACAAGAAGCTCTTAGAAACAAACCTTCTGCAGCTCATTTAGGTTATAACAAACACCTTAATACCATGGAGAGAAATAAAATCTCATACCCTTTATAAAGCAAAGAGTTCAGATTGCAGACTTGCATTAACACATCAGACAAGTACACAACTCTCGTCAGGATTTTTCCATCAGTCATATGCACACATTCACCAGAGGAACATTTCCTCACACAAAAACAACAAATATTGCTACCTTCTTACAAATGGTAGGACATTTGATCTGACCTTCTTCTTCTGCTCACCACTTAGCACAAGTGGATTCTTCATTATGCCAAACACTCAATGACAAATATTTACACTACAAACTATGCCAGATTAGGCCAGTGACTTAGCCTTATACTTTATCATAGTCATCCAACCAGTTTTTGAAACTAATGGTGATCATCAATCCTCACACCATGAATCTTCAAGACAACTTCCTTTATTGAAGAAGCAAACACCTGAGATGATGTTCCAACATCAGTTCATACATCTATCTCAATCACATGGATTTCACCATTTACTATGGTTTTGGAGACAACATCCATAGTAACCCATACACATCTCTTGAAGGGGACACGAGAGAACCATAGATACATGTAGTAACGTGCATAATACACACCTCAAAAAGCTTCTTCTTATAAGACAAATAATTATACCTCTTATCTAAATTTAAGGTGTTAGACGCCATCCTTCTGCACCTAAAGAGGAGATTCCCTCTAACAAGTATCTGGGGCAGACAACAACAGACGGGGTATTGGATACGCATCATACCACCAACAGATTGTTCATTACAAGTCTGCTTCTTCCAATCCTCCAAGACTCAAAGATGCACTGATTTCCGTTATGGACAATACTTGAGTACTTGCATAAAAAATGTTCCATCATGTGAGGACACTACATAATTGGACCCTAAGCTTGAGGAGGGCCTCCCTTGAGTATACACACCTTCCTCTAATAAGGCTTAATCTACAAACCCCTCCTTATTCAAGAAGAACAAAACTTGGATGTATCTTCCATTATGACATAACAGAAGTCCCATGTTCTCATAGACTTGATAAAAATATAAAGTTTGAGTAAACAACCTCCATCTTGTTTATGAAAAAACCAGCCAGGAATCTTGACTAATTGCTTCTTTAAGCCCATTCTCCAACACAAAACTGTCTCCTTTTGATCAGAGGAATCTTCCAGATGTCAGAGAGAATGTTCTAGACATTTGAACTTGATCTCCATAAAGACTCTGATTGAGGTGTCTTTAACAATTCTCCACTAGAAAATAGAGCTCAATCTCTGCACTCCTACTTTCTTGGATAAAAAATAAACTAATCCAAGGAGTAAACAAATGTTGATCATCTCTTGACTAGCACACATATCTAAGACATGTTTCTTTGATAGAAACATCTTAGACTCACAACCCAGAAGCCTCTTCAAATTCTGGAGAAAATTCCCAACATAATGTGATTAATACACTCCCATAGCATATGTTATGCCATTCCTTTGTCTAACCGGATTCTTCACACTCTTCTAATGTGATGTTCCAACATCTAGTAGAACATCTTCCCAAGGAACACACTAAGATATCCTTTATATAAAAAAACCGAAGACTGACCTTTTAGAGTTGGAAGAAAAAATAAATTGCTCTTAACTTTCTTTAGATCTCCTTTCAACAAGCTCATTTATAAGTGCCTTTATAAGTGGACTTGAGATGAACCTCAAGCATCTTTGGCATCTTTAGTAAGTTTGATGAAGATATCCTCCAAGTATCATAACATCATGGGATACACCTTCAGAGAAGCATAGATTATTACAACCCCAACACCAGGGACATGAGGAACCACCAGGAGTTTTCTATCAGATACATATGCAACGGAACACAAATAAAAAACTCCTCAACAATCTTCAGGAACATCTTGATCATCCTTGCTCACAAGCACCATGATCCAAGTGACAACATAACAACATATGTTTGAAAATAATCAAACACACCAATCAGAAACACAACAGCTCACAACCAAAGTAACGTGCCTGACACCTTCAAACAGGAACATATCTCACCCTGTCACACCAGTCAATACTCCCCCTCAAGGGATCATCCAAACAACAATATGAACTGACCATGTTCACACATCTTTTCACTAAAACCTCCTTCCTTGTCCATAATACCAGAAAGTATCTTTCCAAGATCTCACCCAGAAACAGAACAAGATGTCTGCTCTGATACCAATTGAAATTCTGGTATACAAATCACAAATGTCCTACAAGATGTCGAGACATTGTAATATGACTTTCACATAATAAACACAATTATCAGTGTAGTAAGTAAACAACACATAGAATTGTTAACCCAGTTCGATGTACAACAACACCTACATCTGGAGGCTACCAAGACATGAAGGAAATCCACTATCAGTAGTATTATTTCAAATCTAAACTCCCCCGTTTACAACTTATCACTTAATCCATACTCAGTGCAACTTCTACCTAGGAACTCCTAGATATGAGTATACCCACTCACTCCCTATCACCGTAATCATATAAACTCAATAACACAAAAATAACAACTTTAGAAGACACTCTTCAAATACACACAACTTAGCCAAGTTTCTTGACCAAGAACAATACTTAGAGTTTCTTACAATCTTCCTCCAAGAATAATAACCATTCTATGCTTAAAAGCTTAAGAATGAATAATAGAGAATTACAACTCTATAATAACATTTCTACTCTTCTATCAACATGATATTAGAGAGACTCACAAATAACACATACCAACTCTCCTAGAGAGTGGTACACAAACAAATCACTAATGCTTTTACATTCTAGAGTCGTACTCTTTTAGGTTACAAACACTTATATTTTTATCCCTTTTCCCAACTGGATTTGGGCTTTAAATCGCAGCATATCAACTGCTACAAATCTGTATGCCGCTTGATTTTTTATATTTATATTGAACATGTATAAATATTCCTTTGATGATATGCCAAAAAAATCAGACATGCGTAGATACCACTGATGTATTTTTAACTACTAAAAAATTTGCTACGCGAGAAGAGGCAACAAGTTGGATTAAGGAGGTTGGAGTCAGGAATAAAGTGATGGTTATAATAACTCGTTTAGATACCAAAATAGACAAGATAGGAAGAAGTGACAAAGTAATATTTGGTTGTGATAGAGGTGGAAAATACAAAGTAAGTGTCATACCCCAAATTTGTCCTATCCCCTCTAGGTATCATCTGGTTTATATATTTCATGCCCCTCATCTAACACATCATGCACCATTAAACTTGGAGTGGGATAAAGGATTTTGTAAGCTAGGGTTTCTCTATGATTGTGAGGTTTCCACTTTACTCCAACTTAATTCAGCTGGTTCATTCATCAAGTGTGGTTTGTGAAATTAAGGTTCGATTTCATGGGCACTATGAATCTTGTTTTCATCAAGTTATAAAGTTTCCCTTAAAACAATTTTTTATTTAAGATTAATGAGTCAGGGTTTCTTCATCCTATTGATTGCTTCAATTTCAAATTGTTGCGAACATATGGTTAAGACATGCATTTAAGGTTTTAATTCAAGAATGCATTCATTATGCAAGGCTTGAGCTGCAAATTGTACTCAAAAGGGCTAAACCATGGAGATAGGGACTCATTCAAATTATAAGGCATAATCATAGCATTATAAGAAATGATACTTGAGTCTTATTCATTTAGTTAAAACTAAGGGCTATGAATCAAAGAAAGTGCCAAGGAATTCCATTTTTTTCCGAAGGTATAATAAAAGGGTGATGTATTCTGTTAATGAAGATAAAGAGAAGTAATATGACATTAGATCATTCATGTGAAATTGAAAAATTTTGTACATAATGAAATACATGGATACAAACTCAAAAGGAAAGACTTAGGGATCTAGAAGAGAAAGTTGGTTCAAAAATGTTTCGTTTAAATTCACAATACCCCGTGAATAATTACAAAACACGTTCAAAATCAGGCCATACCATTACAACATCATTAAGGTCACCATTACAAAGAAAATTACAAAGAGAGTTTACATATGAAAGTGCCAAAATCTATTTATCCTAAACCTAAGTTCATCAATAGTGCATCTCCATTTTTCTAACAGTTTCAAAACATCTTCAACCTCCCCATGGCCAAGCTTCCAACTCCAATCTTTCTTCATGCTATTGCTTCTTTAAAGCCTATGCCTCCTCCATGAAAAACTTCTTGTCACGTTGTTACACCTGCAAGAAAGGCCTTGCATCAATACTAGACAAACAAAACTGATGAATACAAAACAGCAGCGTTACACGATTTACTTAACAGCCTGCTTAAAACCATACCTCATGCCAATGAATTACCTAGTAGCTCTGCATATACCTGTATCAAGTAAACGCCTGCATTTCAGACCTTTACAAAATGTCCACAACAGATAGCCTGCATCCTCATACCAGTCCATTAACACAAAGAAATAGTCAGCACTAACCTACACAAAGCTACTACACCAATTAACCAGTTCACAATCACTGCACAAATAGATATCCCTTTCATATAGGTATTAAAAGAAAAATATCAAACCAAAAGTAAAATTTAATTAATTCACAACTTGAAAATATGTTATAATCCAAAACAGGACATCATTCAATGAATCAAAGCACAAAATCATACATTTACAGCTGAATCGATACTCATTAAACAAGAATCAATGAATGCAGGAAACACAATCAAGACATGATCGGCTAATTGTGGAAACAAGTTGAAAAGCTTTGAAATCAACTAATTGCAGAAACAATAAAAAACAATCAAAAGCAAAAGGGGAAACAATTCAAATTCGTAACACATAATTACAGACACCATTAAAACTTTCCTAAATTTCTAAAGCCACTAAACCACTATAAATTAAAGCTAAATTTACAGATTGAGGGGAAGAGAAGAAAAATAGAAAAAGGGACGTGTTACAGAAATTGAAAGAGGAAAAGTTGCAAGCTATTTCGTCCCGCCGCCGTTCCACTCTATCGCACCACCATCTGCCATTACCTACGAGAACGAAAAAGAAAAGGAGTCAGAACACACCTGACCAGAAGCAAGCACCAAATTTAAAGAATAAATTCAAAAGCTCAGGGGTAAGCACTTATCTCCTTAGATCTTTATGATTGATGTTGGGGGTTTTGAATTCTGTTTAGGTTTTAGGGATGGTTTGTTGTGGTGACGAAGAGAATCGATTGGGTGCTGTCGCGAGGAGGGCTATTAGGGTTTGTGGGTGGAAGAAGAAAGTAAGAAGAGAGAAGGTGATTGGGTCGGATAGAGAGAGGGGGTGGAAAGGAGAAATGAAGTATGGTTTTAAGAAAAAAAACATATTAAGTCTTTAATCCCACACATGCTAGTACATAATTACTGTCATACGCCCTCATCTTTATTCGTCAGATCCCAATCGCATGCTCCAAAAAACTAGGTCCACCATAAGAGACCGTGTACCTGCAGGTATCAAGTCCAAACGGACTCCCAAAGGATGTGATTTTTGGGCCTGGCCTAAATCGTCACTTAAACCCCCCATCTTTTATTATTTTGCTAAAATAGTGAAAGCTATGCACCCCCTGGCTTATGGGTCTGAATTCAATATCTGAATTTAGGCCCTGTTATATACACTCCTCCATTTTACTAGACCATTATAAACATCACCCATCTCTAATTATATATATATATATATATATATATATATATATATATATATATATATATATATATATATATATATATATATATATATATATATATATATATATATATATATATATATATATATTATTTACTTGTTATCATAATTAAATAGGGATTTTTATACTTAGTAAATATATTGGTTTATTCATATTAAAACCTCACACTTAAGAATAATTTTTGCGATATAGTTTAGGTTAATGTTTTATATCCAAATATTAGAACCCGTATTTTTATTAATTTATAATGTTTGTAAGCGATACGTGGCCAATATCGGGCCACGTTATAAGAGAGCTATATTAGACTCTTCGGTTATATACGTCTAAAAAATATGCAAACAAATGTCAAACTATTTTTGTAATAAATTAAATCAAACAATCAATTTTCAAAAAGGAATACAAAGAGTTTTTAATTAACTTCGCGCTTAGTTCAAGATCTCCGCTATCTACACATTCGAACTAAGTGCGGGGAAAATTAAAATATCTACGTAATCCGTAAAAAATACAAACCAACCACGAACTATGAAAATGGGACTCTGATTCCTCCTAGGAGGATACATAGGCATGCGATCAAAAATCGTGGCAAGTTCCCCTAAAAAATATTAAAACCCTTTCTCCCCTAATAAAACTTAAAACCCTTTTTTCTTAAAAAGTGCTTCTAAACTTAGTATCCTTGCGAACTAGGTAGATAAAGGGGTGCCTAACCCTTCCCCTCGTCTAGAACCGAGTCAAACCTAGAATCTCTGAATTTCTTTTAGGGTTATTCCTTTATGCTCCATTCCTTTAGGATAAAAATTAAGGGTGGCGACTCTGATTTAAAAACCAGTTGCAAACATAAGGAGATAGAGAAACACAAAGTGCTAGCAAGAAATATGATTGTCCATTCAAAATTTGGTCAACACCGTCAAAAGACTATTATGGATGAAAGGTTAATGTAAAATATGGACTTCACAACTATGGTTTACCTAATAGATTTAAAGGTCACACATTTGTAGGTCGACTAAATGCAGATGAACAACAACATATTATTGATTTGACAAAATGTCATGTTCCACCAGGACAAATACTATTGTCATTGCAAGAGCGAGAACTGGAGAATGTCACTCAGATCACGCAAATATATAAGCATAAGAGTAAGTTACAAAAAGACATAAGGGGTTTTATAACAGAAATATAACATTTGACTAAGCTGATAGAGGATTCAAATTATGTTTACTGGAGTAGGAAAAAGATGTGATGGAAGTTGTGAGAGATATTTTCGAGGCCCATCCAAAATAAGTGAAGTTGTTGAATATGTTTCCTATTGTGTTGATTATGGACAACACTTACATGACAAACAAGTACAGGGAACCTCTGTTTGAAGTAGTTGGTATGATATTAACCGAGTTAACATTTGTTGTTGCATTTTCCTATATGGAATCTAAGCAGACTAAGAACTTTTGTTGGGTGTTGGATAAGTTGAAATCGTTGTTTACTAAGCAGGGGTTTTGGACACAAGTGATTTTGACTGATAGATATCTTGCTTTGATGAAAGGAATTGAAATAGTATTTCCAAAGATAACTAATTTTCTTTGTCGATTTCACACCAACAAAAATGTGAAACCAAAGTGTAAGAAATATGTTTTAAATGATATGCGAGAACCGATAGAGAAATTGGGTAAGAACTTGTAAGGACTAAGGATGAGGTGGAGTACCATCAACCCTTGCAACAACTTGAGCATGCATTTGCTGAATTTAAATAGTTTTTTGATTATGTGAAAGACACACAGTTGACTCTGCATAGGCATAAATTTGTCGAAGCAAGGATCTATCAAGTGTTGCATTTGGGCAACACCATGACTAATAGGTATGTTTGATTTTAGCCATAGTTTGTTTAACTTAATATTACAGGTACTTACTAGTTTTTTTAAGGGTTAAGTCCATGCATTGGAAACTGAAGTAGATGTTGGAAAACAACTTAGGTGATCTGTGCAAATATTGAGAGGCTATGAATTGAAATCCCAAGATATAATTGGGCAACATTAGAACTTAATATTAGAATAATTTTTATTAAGTTGAGCATGCATACACTATTTCATTTTATTGGAATTTGCATGGATCAATATCAAGAGTTGATTTGAGGCACATTGCCGAAGAGTGGTTGAGGGTTAAAATTGTGGATACAAACACTCAAAAGTGTGGTTGTACTCATAGAAAAGTATATAGGTTACCTTGTTCTTGTGAGTTAGGGAGATACACTTTGAGTGGTGACCCAATACTAATTGAGGCTATTCATATCCATTGGAGAAAGCTAAGTATAAAAGGAAAACAAGAGGTAGATGCAGATGATGGATCGGAGGTGGACATGGCCAATGCAATTGATGTAATTTGGAAAAGGTACAGGTCACTAGATGTTGCAGGAAAAAGAGCACTACAAATTAGGGTGTGTGAAATTGCTTATCCCACTACAAGAAGGATGTGCCCACTGTTTGAAAAAATAAAAACCAAAAGAGGGGTGAATAAGAAAGAGAATAAACATGTGAGATATGATGTTTTTGGTGAACCTTTATATCATGAGTGTTCTACCCCAAAATTTTCTCTCCCTTTTCTTCAAGACACTTCTCACAAAAGATCTCAAATGCTCAAGAAGTCTCAAGAGTTCATCAGGCAAGCTCACCTCCTAAGCACTGGGTCAAATTAGGGTTTGGGTTTTCTCAAAGATAATTGAACTTTTGATGCTTCAAATGAATTTCATGGTTCATTATTGGTCTCCAAGATTTATCATACCAAGTTTAGAGTCTTGCACCACAAATTTACTTAGTCAATTGCTCAGATGATTGAAAATCAGCTGTATTGGGTAAAAGGTCAACTGTGGTCAATATACAGTCAAACTTCATGATTTTTGGCCAATATCAACATTATGAAGTAATATTCATCAATTGATCAACGATTTATCATAATTCCTCAGGGAAAGCATTTAAATTATCAAAGGGGCAAAATTTTCAAAATTAGGGTTTTGATTGAGAATGATTGATCATTGACTTTTGACCTAGTACACGGCCTAATGGTTTGAAGCATAATCTCAAGGACTCAAACAAAACATGTTGACCTAATTTCATGGCTTAAATAATTTCTCAAGAGCAAATGATTGATAGTTGAATTTGGATCAACTGATGAAAAGTCAACTAATACACAAAAAGTAAAACTTTGACTTTTTGGTCAACATTGAATTCCAAAGATCAAGACTCATAAAGACATTAAAAAATATCAAACTTGATCATCAAGAATCAATAAAGTCAACAAAAGTCAAGATTTTTAATACTTAGAAAAATTCTAAGTGTTTTTTAACCTTAATAATTTCACTACTTCATGACAATTTTTCACCAAGATACAAGATGATTCAAGGAAAACTTTCAACATGAAAGTTATAAATATGGATGAATTATACAACTTTGTCCCTTAGGGTTGATTTCCTAAATAATTCTTGGATTTGAATATATAGGTCCATGAAGTCATGAATTTTTTTTATCAAAAACACTTAGTGAAATTTTCATCAAGTTAGGCAGATTTTTTGTCCCAACTTCTTGGTAATTTTTCACCAAGTTTCAAGATGATTTAGCCAAAGTGGTCAACATGAAGGTTGTAGACAATGTTTCAAGCTTTCTAAAATGTCAAATAAATTGAATAGGTCATGCTTGATCTAGGAGAATCGAAGAGAAGAAGTTGAGCATCCATTCTTGAATTACAAGGCATTTTCATGAAGAACACTTGATTAAATCTCAAGCCATGCTGCATAAATATTGCTTTGCAGGCTTCTAACTTGAAAATAACTCCATAATTAATTGTTTACACAATTGATTAATCTATGATCCAAGTGCTTGAGCCATTGTCCAAGTTATTAATCCATTTTTAGCACAAAGGTAACACTGCCATTTTGGAAAAGAGGCTTTAATCACAAAGTCCACTCTCCTTGAGCTTTTCACTTGTTCCTTATGAACACACACAATCTCAAAGCCAGAAGAAAATTGTCTAGAGCCTGTAAATACTCAGGTCATGCTTGTACTATGCATTGAACTATGTGTTTCAAGTTTGCTTCAAAAATAAGTTTCAAAACCATAACATGTGATCTCTTGAATCTGATGTTCCTCTTCCCTCAAACCTTTCCTCTATAAATATAGAGGTTATTTTCAAGCCAAGACACGATTTCACAATCCCTGAAACACTCACAAACTCCCTGAACTCAGAATTTGCATTTCAAACCTCCATTGTTGCATATTCTGACCTTGAACTTTAAATTCAAAATCTACTTGTGCATTTTCACTTCTAATCGATCACAAATCTTCCATACCTCATTTACAACTCATCCCCAACCCTGTTTTATAATTGTAACTCCATTTTACTCATCTTCCAAACTCAAAAACAATCACCTACAACTTGACTTCTCCAGGAAGATTCAGACACTTTCAGCATAAAGTAAGAGTTGTATTAGCTTCATAAGAGTTCAGTGAAGCTATCCAGATCATCACAACACCTCCAAGAGTGCTCTAACTCCATACACGATTTCCAGTTTTGAGGTAATTTTTCTCAACTTTGAAATCTCTATACAAGCATCATTAATGGTTACTTTGTGAATGAAAAATGTAGACATCATTGCCCTGAAGCTAACCATGCCTTTAGTTTTCATTTATGTTACATGAGTGATGCGAATTTTGAAGTTGAACTTTCTGAAAAAATTAGGTTTAATTTGGTACCAAACAAAATTCATGTTCATCTTTCATTTATAGCTTTAGTGACTTATATGGTTGAATTCATGTTGAAAAATGGAACAACTTTCCTGTTTACATTTTCTGATTTGGTTGAGAAATGAGGAAATTCCAAAAATGAAAAATGGCGGTGTTGTTCTGCGCGCGCGAAGGAGGAAGAAGATGAAGTTCAATTTTCAGAATTGAGTTTATTTAAATTTGCATTACTACCGGATGTAACAGCTGCCCCAGTGGCAGAGCACGCGTGTATAAGGCATTCTTATGCCTGGTCATGGGTTCGAGCCAGGCGTGGGACATTTTTTCTTTTCATATTTGTTTCACACTAATCAGGTACAAGAAAAATAAAAGCGCGTATGATATTTCTCTCCTCTACACCATCTGATCATCAGACAAGTCAACTCAGTGCTCTACAAATGCAAGCCCCTAGTGCACTCTCAAAAGCCAACAACACTGAACCATAAACAGCGCTGGACTTCTAAAAAACTGGGCCTCTTTCCTTTTTTGTTTTTACTTTCTCATACAACGCTTTTACTAAAGTAGCGTAGACCCATTTGTTTTTTTAATATTTTTTTTTCTGACTCAAATAAAAAACATACTTGGGCCCTGTTAGCTACTTTTAAGCCCCATTTTACTTTTCAACATCCCAGCCCAATATTTTTATATTCTTTATATTTTCTCTATATTTTATTTATTTATTTATTTATTTTATTTTAACCCAAAAATATAAAAACATATTTTCTTAAAATAATTAAATTAAAAATATTTTATTTTAAGCATTTTTTTTTTAATTTTTGTTAATATTTAGAACTAGATTTTGCTTATTTTCCACACTTTAAAATATTTTTCTAAATTGACATTAATATTCAAATTATTTTATAAACAAATTGTTAAACTTAGGTTTATTTTCTTCTTAATTTCAATTAACTTAGATATTAGATTTTGTTAAATATTAATTAGCTTCTCTTGTAAATTAGAAATTAATTAGTTTAAGTAGGATTAATTATCAAATTTTTTCCCCATCAAAAAACCCTAAAAGACAATTTCTTTCTTCCTTTATACATTTTGTACATTCTATTATTATTTTATTCAATGGTTTGTAATAGATAATTAGGCTTTATTGCTTTCTCCCCCCTATTCACAAACTTGTACTCCTCATTCCCAAAGCGTTGTAATAGCATAGGACATTTAAATTCCGCAATTTATCGCTTTCCTTATTTATTTTTAGTAATTAGGGTTTGCATGAAAATACTAAAACCAACATTAGAAAACCCTAATTCAAAGATAAAATAATTGAATCAAACACACTTTGCAGACATGCACCTCTAGGGTAACCCACACTTGTTGCCTTAGATAAAAACAGTCATGTCCCTCGAACGTGGGATGTTTTAGCAAAGACCCTCGATTAAAAGACCGTAGTCCCTTGATGACCCTTCAATGTTGCCTTCGGTAAACGATCTTAGTCCCTTACGACAATTTCTAAAATATCTTACAAGTTGCCTTCTATGACTGTATAATGACCCACGCCCGTTCCTCACATCCAATGATATGGATCCTTACCAACCAATGGTAAAATAGCACTATCTAAAGGAGGAGGAAAAGAACATAGACTTTTTGAGTAAGTAGATTGCTCGTATTTGCTTGATCACAAACTAAAACCATTTTCACACCTCACTCTTTAATAAAAACATCTTTTCAAACACTATCTTTCCAAACAAATATTTTCAAAACAAAAACATTTTGTATACATTCTCAACGATATGAGAATCTTTACAAAATTACCATTTTCAAAACACCTTCAAACATTTTCCAACATGCAAAAACACAAAGCATTTCAAAAAGTGATCAAGCAATTGAGATCCCGTAGATAACTACGAATGAAAAGAGTGCTAACACCTTCCCTTTTCATAACCTACCCCTCAAACTCAAGAAAATTCTCAAAAGATCTTTCCTATTCTTTTCACCCTTTCCTTTATTGGATAAAAGAAAAGTCAGTGGCGACTCTTGCTATCCGCAACATTTGCAATCAAACACAAAACACCCAAGTCAGTTCTCCCACTGTATCACAGAACTGGCGACTCTGCTGGGGAATTACTAAAAGGGGGGTTACCTTAAGAGTTAAATCACCTTTATTTGCTTAATTTGTATGCTTTACATTTTGGGGTTATGCTTGGGGTTATTTCTTGTGTAGATCCTATACCCAAATCTGGGGCATTTTAGGTAAGTAGCAATAGATCGTAGGGACTATGCAGCATAATACCGACATGGTTGAAGTGATGGCTATGTTAGTGTGACACATTTTTTGGTACCGGTGTCCCTTGAGTCCAGTCAAGGAGAATACGGGGACGCTGTGTGGTGTCATGAAGCACTAACTGATTGTAGAACCTTAGTTGAACAACTTGGCCATTATAAAGTAGTGAGATGGCTGACTTTGGTGAAAGACTAAAGTTGGTTGATACTCGATACTACACTCATTGAGATCGGACTTTCGGGATATTTTGGCCACAGTTTGGATGCTTGAGCTAAAACAATGCCTGATGAAGAAAGATCAGCGATATTGAGACTCCTAGAACCCGATTACTTATTTTAGGACAAGTTGAACCAACTAAACTTCAAGAGGGTACTTACCTATAAACCCCATGCAAACCTAAACCTAAGGCCTTGTGTGCTTTTTTTGTGTGTGATTATTTGTTCATGACATCATAGCATCATACCATAACATTTTCACTAACCATTTCAAGGACCTAGGGATTTATCTTTGTTCTATTTTGTAGGATATGACTTCTGCTCATAGAAATACCATCCAAATAAGCTTCGTGAGGGTGCCTCCTTAAATCAAAGAGTTAGCATCAAGGGTTCCTGAAAATTCTATGTTCACCAAAAGATATGGTCGACTTCTCAATCTGGTTACCTCAAGCTTTAAAGAAGACATAATGAGGGTGCTCTTTCAGTTATTTGACTGTATACATCATTCTTTCACCTTTCCCAATTATCAATTGGTGCCCACAATGGAAGAATTCTCTCAACTATTACGAGTACCTGTTCTTGATCAAATACCCTTCACTGTTTTAGAGGAAGCACCAAGACCTAAAGTTATTGCCACAACCTTACATTTGAAGAGTTCTCACATTGTAGCTAATTGGGAGACAATAAGTGGGGTCAAAGGCTTTTTGGCTAAATTCCCGGAGAAGGCTCGTTAGTTTTTGGATGCCATGAACTTTCAAGCTTTTGAGGAGATCATGGCTCTTATAATATATGGGTTGGTGCTTTTTCCTAATCCTGACCAACTCATAGATGTGAATGTTATCAAAATTTTCCTTACTCGTAACCCCGTGCTTACATTGCTTGGAGACGTTTTGCACTCTTTTCATACTCGCACTATGAGGAAGCAAGGGAATGTTATGTGTTGATTGCCTTTGCTGTCTAGGTGGTTTATTTCCCACCTTCCCCGATTGGTATTGAAGAATAAGCAAGGTTTGAGGTGGTCACAAAGGATAATGTCGCTTTCTCATACAAATAGCTATTGGTGCTCTCAATCTCAAGAGGACATTACTATCATTGGCTGTTGTGAGGAGTTCCCTAATGTTCCACTCTTGGGAATTAGGGGAGGTATTACATATAACCCTTCTATAGCTCTATGACAATTTGGCTATGCTCGAAGAGATGGTCCCCATGACGCACTCATTCAAGGTATTGTATTAAACTATAAGAACGATGGTCAAGGTTATCATCGAAGGTTTGTACATGCTTGGGGCATGGTAAGTAAGGTTGATAGCAAGACTTTAGGGTATAATAATTTCATCCCTCTTGAGCCTTATCTCAAAAGGGTACGAGCTCGTGCTCAAAGTCTCATGATACCATATCCAGCCATCCTACTAGTGATTATGGAGCCGATTGCCGAAGGGGATATTCCTTATACCATTCTCCATCCTGACATGCCTACTAATCTCGAAGAGTTGTAGAAGTCATGGATTTAACTCAAGGGAGAACGAGACGTCTTTGAAGCTCAATTCTATGTAAGCGAGAAGAAAGTGTTGGAGCTCACAAAGCAACTTCACGAGGAGCAAAGCCTGAATTCCTACATCGACACAAAGAGAAAGAATCCATGGGAGACCTGCGTCTTAGGTTTTAGGAGTTTTTATTTTGTTGTCTCTTTGAGACCCTTTTGCTTTTTCATTATAAGCCCAAGGGAAAATTGTAACTCTTGAACTTATTAATGCAATTTTTGTTTTTGTTTCCCATTTGGCTAGCAAATTTAAATCTCCTGGTGTCCTTGAAAATATTGCATCCACATAGCATGCATCATATCATAAGCAGGTCTTCCGATACAAGTTTCCTCATCTTTTTACTATTTATTTCAGTATAAGATGGCTCTAGAGAAAACCGTTAAAGATCTGCAAACTCAACACGCATAGTTCCAAGAGACTCTCCTCGGCCTAGCAAAAGGACAACAAGAAATGATGGCACTCCTTGCCACCAAAAAGAAGACCAAGAAACAAGATGTTATCCTCAACATGGGAAGAAGGTTCAATGGACCCGCCCGACAGGCTCAAATAGAAGAGGCTTCTTTGGAAGAAGAAGACAATTAAGAAGAGGATGTTAGAAGCACCAGGGTTGGGGATGGAAATAACCAGATCTCTGAGGATGAAGACTACTCCATTGAGCAGTACCCACCGGCGGATGACAAATACAAACAACTGGAAGACCGACTTAAGGCTGTGGAGATCCAAACAGTGCCTGGTTTGGACTTTGGATACTTAGGTTTGGTCCTTGTGGTGGTCATTCCCCATAAAATCAAGGTCCTTGTCTTCTCCAAGTATGGTGGAGTCTCTTGTCCAAAACTCCACTTAAGGTCATATGTCCGCAAAATTTAATCACACACCACTGATAGGAAGTTATGGGTCCATTTCTTCCAAGAGAGCTTATACAGGACACAATTGGAGTGGTTCTATCAACTAGAGGGAACTAATACACACACATGGGAGGATCTGGCTGCTGCCTTCTACAGAAAATACCAATATAATGCTGACCTTGCACCAACTCGCATGCAATTAGAAAGTATGACTATGGGCTCAAGCGAAGGCTTTAAGGAACGTGCTCAAAAATGGAGGGACCTGGCTGGAAGGGTGCAACCCCCTTTGACTAACAGAGAATTAGTGGACATGTTCATGGGTGTAGCGGTAGAAATGTTGATACTAAGCCATTGGATTGACTTAACTCATACATATCAAAATAAAAATCGTCACTGCGCTTTATTATTTCCAAAGGAATGGGAAAAGAGAGAATAACCCAAAAGAGGGGGAGAGAATCTAAGTTCGGGGGTTGGTTATGCAAATGGAAGATATTATTACCCTAAACATCTACGGTACTCCACAAGAACCTCTTTGAAAATCTGTGTATTTTGGCTATAAAATATTGTATACAAAAGTAGATTGTGGGGATGAGAAAAGAAGTATATTTTTTACAATTTTTGCACCAGTCCTGGTTGCGAACCTTTAGTGCCTACGCACCACCTTCCGTGCAATAGAGGATCAGGGTGCTCATAGTTTGTAACGCCCTGATATTTAATTATTTATTTAATTAATTATTGTTTTGAATATTGTATTTTAATTCGAATTTTTATCGTCGAAGTCAGAACTATTTTATTAAGTTGGAATAATAATTAATCAGGTTTTTATTGGTAGAGTCAAGTTGAAGTATCATTTTATTAATAAGCTTAGAATTGATGTTGGGCTTGATTATGGTGTCGCGAAGTAATAAGAGGGGTGTATTGATTAGGCCCATTTAAGTTTACTAAGGATTAAATAATAGTATTTTTATTAGAAAATAGAAGGAGAAAGAGAAGGTAGTGTTATCAGGAAAAACAAAAGGCGAATAGGGTTTTGTGAGAAGAGAAGACGAACAAGAAATTTGCTGCTAGGGCCAATCCCAGAAATTCCATTAAAGCTCCTTAGCGTGCCTTCAAATCAAACAAGGTAAGGGTGAGATTTCTTATCCTATAATGGGGCATATGATATTCTGTATGTGGGAATTAGTATGTGGGATTATACTATTTTGTTGACTTGTGTTAGCTTGTGTTGTTGTGATAATAATTGATTTGATTATAGAATTGTCAAAGAATAGGTGTGTTGTTGTGTTATAACTTATCTCTGGAATGGATTTGGTATCGTTAGACAGTATAGCAGGAAATTCAATAAAAAAATATCGAAGATGAGAAGAAGAAATAAAATTGGCCTGGGGGATGGAAGTGCCGTTCGGCACTTGTTGTGTGTGGGGGGCTGCCGTTCAGAAGCCTTGAGGATATAGGGAGGGTGCCGTTCGGCACTAGGCTCTTGCAGAAGTAAAGTACCGTTTGTCACTAAGTGTTAGGCAGGGGCGCTTGCTTCTGTTTCTGTTTCTGTGGCACTATGCTATATAATTTTGTATGATATCAGTATGGAGTTTATTAAATATAAAAGCACTTACGGAAAAATTAAACTATTCTTATCAGTAGTGTGATATAGCAGAAGCAACTTTAATAGAAGCACCTATATGTCAGTAATCTTAAGTTAGCAATTCAACTTAATTTTAACAGTCTGTAGTAATAGGACAGAGTTAGGAATAATTAGTAAAGTTGCAGTAACTGTTTTAGATAATTAATTAAATAGCAGAAGTAGTATTATGGATATTGTTGAATTATAGGTCTTATGACCAACGTTGTGTTATTTTGTGCTGATCGATAATGTGAATATGTTGTTGCCATGAAAAATTGTTGATTCCGTTGATATGTTGTGTTGTAGGCCCTTGGCCAATGTTGAACGGTGTGAATTGTTGTTATGCCGACCTTTATTATGTTGTTGTCATTGTTGCGTTGCCAAGTTGTGGTTGTTTATATCATCGCATAGCATAGCATATCATTAAAGTTGGCCTGGATTGACATGTTCTAAGTTGGAGCGAATGCTCACCATGTTGGCCTTTATTGGCAAGATTTTATGTTGAGGGCTTATGCCTTATGCCTCGGTAAACTGGCACTTTCTAAGTTGGGAGTTCTGCTCCAATGGTACCACATGCATTTGCATAGTTGAGTCGCATTTGGAGTCATTGATTTGTTGCTTATTTGAAGTGTTGTTTATGCACGGTAATGTTATAAGTTGGATTGATGTGTTGGTGAATGATGTTGCCTTATGTTGATGTTGTATGAAGTGGGGATCTTACATGAACTAATTTCGATATATTAATTATCATACATTCTATTATAGTATTCGATATCTCACCCCTTCCGTTTGTATGCTGCCCTTGTTGGTAACATGCAGGTAACCAAGAGGAGTAGCCAATAGCGTTGTAAGTTCGAGTTTGGTGTCATTTGCTCTGATACGTAGCACCCGGGGGGTGGGTGGGTGGGGGGGGGGGAATGACTGCTTGTCTTATTTTGTTGTTTATTTATTGAACCTTGTGTTGTTATTTGAGGAGTTATCGTATTGATGTTGTTTCATGATTCAAAAATGCTATGTCTTATATGGAGAACTATTATGAATCCGCTGCATGATTAATCAAAGTTTGGTTTATGTTATGAAGACTATATTCATGAGTTGTGTTCATTCCGCTTCTTTAAGTGTTATGTATCTATTCTAAAAGCATGACAGGTTTATGTGTCTCTGTTGAATGTGTGGCATCCTGATTACATTGAAAATTTTTATACTCTGATTTTCCGCATATTACTTTGGGTATAATTGGGGTGTTACATAGTTCACCTTTTATTTTTTTTTAAAACACAAGTGTTTTGGTTAATTTTAAGAGATGAGACATCATCATCATATCCTAGTGGAAGAACATACATACTACCCACTATTATGAGAAAGGAGAATTTGTGTCATCTCAAAGTGGAGGGTATGACTTGGATTTTAAAATCAACAAAGCCTCACTCAACACCCAAGTGGAAAATATCTCACTTCACTATATATCATAGAAGTATAGTAGCTCGTATCTCTACAAGAATTGACAAGAGTCTAATCTTTTGAGAAAATTTTAAAATAAAGAGCCAAAGTGGAAAAATGGTTTGAATGAGATTTGTAACACCCCAATTCTACCCCGAGCAAATTATGCAAAATAAATCAGAGTTATAAAATTTCAATCATACAAATGAATTGGGACGTCACAAATTCTTCTAACAAATTCATTGCATTCATCGTGGATATATAACACTTTTTCAAACATCGGATGAACCATCAACATAACATCTTTAATAAAATAACTCAACAGCTACGCAGCGAAATTCTTAATAACATCTCTAACAAAACAACAACTTCGAATCATCTCATAAATCATAATCAAATTAAAATTCAACAACTAAAAATCATCAACCAAAACAGCAAGCGTTCATCCCCCTGAGTGTTACATATCAGAGCAATGACACCGACTCGAACTATTGAAGGTATACAACCTTCACTCTTGATTACCTGCACGTTACCAACATAAGGGCAACATTCAAACAGAAGGGGTGATATATCTAACAATATAATAAAGTGCATGATAATTAATATATTAAATTAGATCAACAACATAACCACTTCTCATCTCATAATCAACAATAATCACAACAATGATATACATTCATCCACATCAAAATACACTTCTTTATGACATCATATAATGCGACTCAATACTATGCAAATGCATGTGGTACCATTGGAGCAGAACTCCCATCTCAAAAATTTGCCAATTAATAGAGGCATTAACAAGGCATAGCCTTCATCTCAAAATTTGCCAATCCAGGCCATCTCAACGAGCATAAGCTCCATCTCAAAAATGAAATGTATACGACACAACCATGAATGTAATGATAACACCCAAATTAACAACATCTCAAATCATCTCAAAACATCTCAATTTAACATCTCAAAACATCTCAATTTAACATCTCAGAACATCTCAATTTAACATCTCAAAATATTCAAAATAATTCATCAAACATCATTTATTTATAAATAAATTCTCAGTAATAACTCAGCAGCATTTAATTCCACAGTAAAATCAACAGTCATTCTGTAACTCTAAAGTCAAGACCGTCACTTCCTACTTTTATAGTTCAAACAGAAGCTTCTAAGCATCTAACTTCACCGTCCTATATAAAACCAAACTTAACGTCAAATACAACTTCTGACTAGAACGCTTCTAACAATACAACTCCTAACCAACCCAGCTTCTAATAATACATCTTCTAATAACGTAAACTCTGGGCGACAAAATCTTCTACCTACGATAACTTCTGACTATTGTAACCTCTGATCAGATGCAACTTCTGATCAACCATATCTCCTGGCTAGTGCAACTTCTGACCAGCCACATCCTCTGACCACTCAACCTCTAATCATGACATCTTCTGACCACTCAACCTCTGATCATGACATCTTTTGACCACTCATCTTCTGACCACTCAACCTCTGACCACTCATCTTCTGACCACTCATCTTCTGACCACTGAAACTTCTAACATCAGAACTGCTACCTTTCACTATGCCACACATCTTCTAACAGCTTATGTCTAACTTCAGAACTTCTATCTTGCACTAATCTAACGCAGCTCTAGTCAACATACTTCGAATGTCAAAACTGCTACTTTTTATTCCATCCTACAGTTATGATTCTTTGGCTGTTATTAACCTAATTAGGAACAGTACACCTAACGCCATCCCTAATTGATTCATTGTTCTAAAACAACAACTTTTGATATTCTTCATGCCTAATTATGTGTTTCTCTTTCCTGCATAATTCTGCATTTTCATTACTGCTACATTCAACGTTTTCCATTACTACACTTCACCACGGTTCCATAACTAAGCCCTAAAACTTAATCTAATCAATACAATTCATCACCCATAATTACCCTATGATTCTACATCATCAAGACATCAATATTCTTCAAAATTCATCAATCCTCATCATACATCAATCATATATTCTCAATTCACAAACAAGACAACAATCACCTCTAACCCCACATATCAATAATCATAAACCCAATTATAGAGTTAGAATCCCACCCTTACCTTGGATTGAAGGTCACTCTACAATTTCCGGTTGGATTCACGTTCTTTCCATTTTCCACTTCTCTAGCAGCTTGCACGTTCTCTTCCAAATCCTTATTTCTTTCTACTGCTTCTTACTTCTATTCCAACAACAAATAAAAAAATAACCCTATTATCCTATTATTCCTTATTGGGCTTAAAACCAACACACCCCCTTATTACTTCTACTCTCTCAAAATAAGCCCACATTAAATAATATTACACTTTTAATATTATTTCACCACATAATATTATATCTCTAATATTATTTCTCCACTTAATAAATTAAATCCAATTAATTATAACACAACTTCACAAATATTCCAAAAATAATTTAATTAATTAAATTACGGGCGTTACAAGATTAATTGACTTTTAGTCTTCTCACAAAAGTGTCAAAGTATTATTAAATCGATTAAGGTTTGATTAAGAAAAATGTTTTGAAAGTGCATGGAACTAAGTCCAAGTTTATTACGAAAGCGATTCAAGTTTAAAAAACAACAAGAGTTCTCAAAAGGAGGGATAAGATTTTTGAAATTAAAGAAGATGGAAGGAGAAGAAGGGACTATCCTAAAGCATAAGATAAAAAGCTAGGGAAAAGAACCGTCTAACAAATAAGAAACCAACACTTGACACAATGATTCAATGTAGAATTCGCATCCTTCGAATTTTAAACCAAACAAGAAAATATAATAGACCTCTTAAGAAAACCAAGCTTCAAATACATTAAGTGTTTACAAAAATTGGGCAGAGTTACAACTGTATACAGATGAATTCCAGATCACAGACAAAGCGTGTAATCACAATAACCTGCACACAAAGCAAACAAACAACTAAATGTCTTGGGGTTAAACCCTAAGAACTCCAGACAAAATAACAATTGAGGTCACAAGGTCTCAAGGTAGGCCAAAGTCTCTAATCCTAAGTCCAAGAAGTCCATCACTCAATAATGCCAAGGATAATAACCAAGTAGTTGAAGTAACATTAAAGCCTTTTATTGTTCAAGTTGGTTATTAAGTGTCTTCAAAAAGAAAATGAAAAGCTCAAGGGAGAAAAATAAATATGACATAAAAGTAAATGCTCAAATGAGCAAAGATGAAAATAGCATGAAATGTAATAGCTAAAATAAATGTGCTTAAAGTAAAAGCATAAAGTAAAAACCTAAAATAAAGTCAATTGTTAGAAATTAGAGGTTAGTTGAATGACCATCTTGAAACTTGCATTTGAAACTCATTAGAGGATTGATAAAATCAAAGCCTCTCAATAACAAGTTTAATTTTTCTTTTTGTCAAGTATATCATCCATTTAAAATTCTCAAGGCAACAATAAATGATCAACGATATTTAAGTGATTCACTTTGACCAAAGCTTATGAAGATTCATTAGAGGATTGATAAGACCAAAGCCTCCTAACAATGAATCTCAAGGTTATTGGATCAAAGGATTCAAATTAACATACTTGGGCTTACAAACATGGGTTTGGGCCACTAATGATCATTTCTCGAATCGGGACAAAATTTAGCGCTATGTTAAGCAATCGTAAGTGAACTTATATAGAAGTCACACCTATTTTGAGACCGGCCAATAGCAATCTATGTACTATTTATTTTGAGAAGTGATATGTAAATCATTTTCCAATAATATTTAGTACAATAAGAAAGGGATAAGATAAAGTGGGATGGGGTAAGAATTAAACCACATTTGAACCAAAAATTTAATCAAGCTATTATTAAAATCATTTATCCATTATTTGTGGAGTTAAACTAAACACCATGGATCCAATGATGTTAATAAAGCTCATGATCAAAATCTCATAGTCCAAGATCAGCTAGAATATATACAAGATAATATATATTTAAAAAAATAAATAAAAATATTTTTAAAAATGGCTTAAAAATGGAAATAAAAGTAGAAAATAGAACCTATGTTCGAAACATCGAAGAAAAATTAAATAAGACCATAGGAAAATCAGAAATGAGCTCAAATATTTATATAAAATTTTTGGTAATTTTTTAAAGTCATAAACTATTTTTAAAGTTAAAAGAAATAGGCAAAATGAACCAAAAATTGTGAAAAATAGTAAAGTCAGAAATAAAAATAAAATGAGGTCACCAATATTTGTCAAGAGGTCATTGGATCCTTCCATATTTTTTTCCAGAATTTAAAAATTAAGAAAAGTATTTTTAAACATTTAAAACAATTCAAATAAAGTGAAAAATTATAAAAAATATCAAAACATAAAATAAAATTTTTAAAAAATAATAATCAGAAAGAGAAAAATCAAAAGTATTTTTCATAATTTTTTTCAGATTTTTTGAAGTTAAAATGGATTTTTAATGAATTTTTGAAGTTTAAAACAAATAAAATATAAAAATAAAAAAATAAAGTCAAAAAATATGGACCAATAGATGTGAGTCAAAATACGTTAGTAAGCTAATCCAATGGATCATACGCGCTGTGCATATCATGGTCTTTAGTGAATAAAACACATAATCATTAATTAAATCAGATTTGAAAAAAGGCGTGGTACACTATCATTGGTTGAGGGATGACACGTTGGTCATCTTTAACCTCCATCCACGAGATTTACAGGTCCCTGAAATGGTAAAATTAGAGCTCGAGACCGGTACCATTCGCTTTGTCTCTTCAAGACGATTCCAATGGTACCCTCACGAAAACTTTATATAAGGTGTAACTCAGTCGTTTTAGAAGGGAAGATTGAAAAGGAATTTGAAATTTCATGGTCAAAATACACTTCCAATTAAAAACAAATGTTGCAACTAGAATCATAATGATGAGAGCTTCATAACAGTATCAAAGTTTGAGAGAATTGGTGAAGGAATCTACCTATTGAAGTTCAAATGCAGAGCTCTGAAAATTGACTGGGCTAGCACGATTTAGGAAGTCTTATAACTTGGTTCTTCTTCTGTTAGCTTCAGTGAGGTTCAAGGATGGTGAATTGACAAATAAATTGAATTGAGGAATGCTGTAAAAGCGAATTCGAGGTTGCAGAAAATTGGGTTCAAGAATAAGTTTTGACTCTCTAAGCTTGAGAAAATGAATGAGGTATGATCCTCTATTTATAGGGAAGCTGATTGAATGCTCAAGCGTGTGAAATGATGAGATTTGGAGGGAATTCGTGTGAACCTGATACACGAGTAAGGTGTGACTTGCTTAACATCAAAACTCATACAATCATTGTGTTTCAAGGTTCTAATCCACTTTGGTAAGTTGGTTAAACATGTTTAGATAAAAAACGCGTGCTAATTTGATGTTTAGAAGCCACAACATGAATTTCAAATTCTGACTTGAAGTGAAACTTCAGTTTCAAGGTACCATTTTTGAATTAATGGCATTCTCAAATCAAGGAGTCTTAGGACATGATTCTTGAAGCCTTAGAAATATGAGATAACAAGATTTATAATGTCTAAATAATGGAATCAAATGGATGCTTGAGCTGAAAATTATGATGAGTCCAAGTTGAGAAAAAGAGGTTGACTTTTGTACTTTGAAAAATTCTAAGTTTTTCTTCAAAAAATGACTTATAATGTCTTAATCCAAACACTGCCTTTCATTTGAAATTTGCTCTTGACAAAAAAATATGGCATGAAGTAGATATTTTGAATGAAATTTTGAGACTCGGACCATTTAAAATATCCAAAAAATGAGAAAGTTATGACTTGTTGAAGTTAGCAAAAATTCATAAAATGACCTATAATCTTTTGCATCCTTAGAGCATATTTCATCCATTTTAAAACATTGCACATAAAAGAAGAGTTGAAGTTCACATCTTCAAGATAATTATGGAAAATGAATGGGCTCAAGGAGAAAAAAATTGACCAAGTTATGATCTTTTGAAGTCACCTAAGGGAATTTGATGGCTTATCTAGAGGACTTGCAATCTTTCTTTATCATTAGGTATCTTCCACACAAAATTTTATTGAAACTTTTGAAGTGATTTGTTGATAAACCGTCAAAGGCCCTCACTACTATGTTGCTCGGTTTCAATGTCAATCCTTCGCAGTCAAGCCTATCAAGAGCCTTTTTAGGCAACACATTCAAAGATGAACCGGTGTAAACCAAGACATGATCCAACGTCGTGCCCTTGCATTCGACTAAGACATGTAATTCCTCATTTGCTTCCTCCCTCTTGGCGTTAAATAAGCATCTGAAAAACCTAAGCCAATTTTTGCAGTCAAGCTGGCTACGCAGTCTTGGAACTGATCGACATATGTTTTTTGGGGTACATGGGCAGTTTTCAGGAATTTTACCAAGGCCTTTGCATGAGCCTCGAAACATAACAAAAAAGCCAGCATGGAAATTTTTGATGGAGTTTACCCCAGTTGCTCGACTACATTGTAGTCACTTCTTTTTATGATCTTTAGGATTTCCTCCATCTCTTTTCGGGAGGTCTCAAGGATAGCTACTGATTGTGCCTTCGTCTAGAAAGGCTTGACCAAATTACCTTTACCTCGAGTCTCGATTGACTCGGCAGCAGGAATGTCAGCAGGAGTGATAACATGGATTGTAACAGTTTTGTCAACATGAGTATTAGCAGAGATGATTGTAGGATTGGGAATAGCCTTTGTAGGAACAACAACAACAGGAATGATTACGGGTCCATAAATAGCTTTTGGAGGAGAGATTTCTAGAGAGAAAAGCCTTCCACTTCGGGTTATCTTACTAGTCCCTGCAATATTACTGACATCAGAGTCAACTTTCTCAGAACTTGAACTTTCAGCAGCTGGATAATCTTGCTTGATACCATGGTAGTAGACATCACCTCCATAATTCCATGGGACGGTTTTGTCTGACGAATACTGGATTGGTCCAGGCATTGTAATTATCAATGAAGCTACTTTAGGAACTGATGTAATTTTAAAGGGTCTTTTGGTGGAGACCCTAAAAGAATTGGCGGGAATGGTCACGATGGAAACATCATTATAAGAAATAGTTGGAATAAAAGTCTTTTCGAACAAAATCTCCTTATTATCTATTAGGCATTGAACGTCTGCTTTTAACAAAGGATAGCTGGTTGGTGAGGAAAAACAGAAATGATAGCTTTCATCACAGCCTGGGAATACACTGGCATTCAAAAAGTTCTTTTTGATAGTCAGGAGTGGGGTCACAAGCTCATCAACTGAAGTAACAAACATATCTTCTTCAACGACATTGACATCACGACCGTGATTGGGCATAGGGGCAGTAATAACATTGGGCATTTCTAGCGCATCGAACTCAATCTCTTTGGCTTCAAGAAGGTCTTGTACGTTGTTCTTCAGAGCCCAATAGTTGTTAGTGTCATGACCAGGACTCTCAGAATGGTATGCACAACGAGCATTAGGATGATAGTGAGGAGAGGTTGTGTTAGGATTCTTTGGAGCTTCTTTCAAAGTCACTAGATTGGATCTTAACAAATGTGGAAATACTTGAGATAATGTCATATTAATTCTAGTGAACTGTCTGATTGGTCTTTCCATTCTTGGCTGGTTGCTTCTTTGCTGAGCAGGCACTGGTTTAGGAATCATGACAGCCCCCACCATTGGACGGTGTTCAGCCCTATCTTGATTTCTCCGTGGATATACATCAATAACTTTTTTCTTTCCAATGAATGGTTTCCTTACAGCAGCAGAGGATGCATCTTTTTGAATCTTTCCATTCTTTATCCCAGCTTCTACCGTTTCTCTGGTTAAAATCAATTCAGTAAAGCCTACCGATGAACTCCCAATTAAGTGATTAAAGAAAGGACCAGACAGGGTGCCCAAAAACATGTCTACCAACTCTCTTTCAGATAGGGGAGGCTGGGCTCATCCTGCTAAGTCCCTCCATTTTTGCGTATAGTCTTTGAAGCCCTCACTTGAAGCCATGGCCATGCTATAGAGTTGAGTATGGGTGGGCGCAAGATCAGCGATGTATTAGTATTGTTTGTAAAAGGCAGCGGCCAGATCTTCCCAGTTATGAACATTGGCTCTTTCTAACTGATAAAACCAATCATGTTGAGTGCCAGACAGGCTGTGTTGAAAGAAGTGTACCCATAAATCCTTGTCAGCGATATGAGGATGGATTTTCCTTACATAGGACCGGAGATGCATTTTGGGACATGAAACTCCGTCATATTTGGCGAACACACGTGCTTTGAATTTTGGAGGAATGACAATCCCCGATACTAATCCCAACTCCTCAACGTCCAATCCAGGCACTTTTTGGATTTCCATTGCACTTAACCGTTCTTTTGGATGCTTATACTTGTCGTAGGTTGGAGGGTATTGTTCTTCATAATAATATTCTTCTTCCTCTTCCTCTTCTGACTCTGGCTGGATGTGATACGGTAGGAGAACTGACTTGAAGGTTTTGCGTTTGATCGCAAATGTTGCAGTTAGCAAGAGTCGCCACCGACTTTTCTTTTATCCAAAAGGAAAGGTGAAAAAAGCACAGGAAAGACCTTTTAGATTATTTCTTGAGTTCGGGGGGTAGATTATGAAAAGGGAAGGTATTAGCACCCTTTTCATCCATGGTTTTCCATGGGCTCTTAGTTACTTGCTAGATCACTTGCTTTTTGTTTGAAATTGTGCTTTGTGTGGTTTTTGAAAGTATTTTGTAAAGAGGCCATTGTTTATGCAATCTTTATAATGATTCTTGTTTGTAAGAATGTATACAAAGATGTTGATCTTTTGAAAATGTTTTAAAGTTTGTAAGATGTTTGAAACTGTAGGTGATTGTTTTGAAAATAGCAAGGATGATTGTTTTTTGAAATTGAGCAAGTAATTAGGAGCATTCTACCTACTCAAAAGTCTTTCATGTTCATTTCCTTTTTCCTTTGACATTGTTATCTTACCATTAATTTGGTAAGTAACCCTATCTTTGGATGTAAACGGGACGGGCGCGGGTCATTGAATAACCTTGATTAACAATGTTTCAAGGTATCTTAGCATTCTTTTTTATGGACTAAGATCAGTTGAAAGGCAACTTATATAGCGTCATCGAGGGACTATGATCTTGTATTTGCTTGTTTTTGTTAAGATACCTTACATGCGTAATATGACCATTTTGTATAAGGCAACCAAGTGGAATAACCCTAGGGGTTCTTGTGTGCAAGTGTATTGTTTTCATGCTTGTTTTTGTCTTGAATTAGGGTTTTCTAAGTATTGGATTTAGTCTTTCCATACAAACCCTAATTACTAGCATTTGTATATGAAAACCATAAATTGCGGAATTTAAAGTTACTAAGCTATTACCATTTTTGTGGGAGGGGGTGTACAAATTGAATGGGGATTTTCAAGAATGTAAACCTAGTTAGTCTATTACAACCATATTTAATGGGTATCAATGTACAAGGAAATAAATACAATATGCAAAAAGAATAAATATGCAATAATGTGAAAGTGAAGAAAAATGAATATTTTGTATGATTTTTTTAGAGAAAAGGGAATTTGTTTTAACCTAATTAATTAAAGAAATTAATTAATTAAACTTAAATTTATTAAAGAAAATTTTGAATAGAATCCTAATTCTATTTAGTTGATTAAAAGAAAATAAGTTTAGAAAAAAGTATTTTTGGTATTTTTGTTTTGAAAATATTTATGGCATCATGAAATATTTGTAGTCTTTTTTATATCAAAAATAATATATTTTAATTAGTATAAAAGAAAATAACTAATAACCTAGTTTTAATTATATTTACAAGATAATAAGTAAAAAAATCAATAAAGTATAATTAATAAAAATATTTTTTGTGAGAAAAATAAAATAAGCTAAGTCAAAATATAAATCTATCATTTTTTTTTGTATTTTTATGATTTTTCAGTATTTAGAAAATATATTTAAGAAAATAAAAATGAAATAAAAAAGAAAATAAATAAATTTGGGCCAGTGGTGCCAATTGCTTGCACGGGGGTTAGTAAGCAAAAAATAAAAACAAGCCAGGCCCAAAGAGGCCCAGCGCCTGCCAAAAACACAAAATATCAGAAAGTAAAAATGTGAAAAATGAAAAGGGTACCACTGGGGCTCGAACCCAGGTCCCAAAGGTTACAGGCGTGCGCTTCTACCATTGGGGTGGCTATACATCCATTAACATAAGCAAAACAATAAATATGTAAGGCAAAACGCGCCCTGATGACTTCATCTTCAACCTCCAGCCAGACCAACTGTAACTTGCTCATTTCTCATCAAAAATGAAAACTGTAAACATGAAACTTGTAGCAAATTTTCTAACAGTTTTAGAAATGTAAAGCATTAAAACTATAGATCAAATATAAGCATGAACTTTAATGGCCCTAATTTGAATCCTAAAAATCTCAAAAATTCCAGTTTCAAAATTCTCTAAGCTCAAGCAAAATTAATGGAAACTATGGACATGGTTAGCTTCAGGGCAATGATATCTACATGTTTTGTTCACAAATAAACTATTAATGATGCCTGTATGAAGAGTTCCAAGTTGAGAAAACTTACCTCAAAACTGGAAATCGTGTTTTGAGTTTGAGCTTGTTTCAGGCAGTGGTGATGATCAGGTTAGCTTCCTCAAGTCCCTAGGAAGCTAATGCAATGGTTTTCTTGAGTTGAGAGGGGCTGAAATGGCCTGGAGAAGTCAAGTTGCAGACTCTGTTTTTTGGTTATGGAGGTTATGGTAAATGGTGTTACAGTTCTAGAATAAGGATGGGGATGAGTTGTATTTGATGTAAGGAAGCTTTAGGAAAGAATTTGAGGGAAAACTCACGAGGGAAATGGAATATAAAAGTTTAAGGTCAGAACTGTGTATCGATGGAGTTTTTTTGTGCAATTTCTGGCTAGAGGGAATTTGGGAGTGTTTTAGGGTGCTCAAACTCGTCCTTTAGCTCACAAATAGTGACTCAATTTATAAGCAACAACTTTGGAGTGCTCTAGTTGATCAGAATTCAAATTTACATGTTTAAGTTCAACATGTGATTTTTTTTGACAAAATAAGTTTCCATGCCTTGTACTTGGTTCATAGAGTGGTTATGCTTTAAACAAGCTTACTTATGACTTTGTGGATGGAGTGTGATCAGAGGGAACAAGTTAGAGGCTCAAGAATGGATTTTATGCAAAAAACTTGCTTTACAAGAATGGCAATGTTAACTTTGTGCCATAAATGGAAATGCAACTTGGATAATAGCTCAATTTCTTGGATCAAAGCCCTAACAGTTGTGTAAACATTTAATTATGGAGTGACAAACAAGTTTGAGGGTTTAAAAGCAAAGATTATGCAGCCTAGCATGGATTTGGTTCATGTGTTCATCAAAAAATGACTTGTAATTCAAGTGATGAAACCCTAACTTCATATCTTTGATTCTCCCTACTCAAGAATGATCTCAAGGAGTTCCTGGACATTTTGTAAAGCTTGAAATGTTATCTACAACCAATCATTGAATTGCTTTTGAAGATTCCCCTTGGAACTATATGAAAAGTTCCATGAAGTTGGGTCAAAATCCTGACCAAAATAGGGAAAAATTTCACTAAGTGTTTAGTTTCAGGACCACATGTTCATAAAATTATAACTTGAGATCCAAGAATTTTTGGAAGGAGTTGTGTAAAGAAAAGTTATATATTTCATGGAGATCTACAACTCTCATTTTGTAAGTTTCTCTTGAATCATCTTGCATCATGGTGAAAATATTGCTCAAAGTTATGAAAAAACATGAAATTTCCAACACACATAAAAATTTCTAAGTTTAGAAATTTTGACTTGTTAAAATGAAATCTTGACATTTTTATTTCTTGATTAATAAGTTTCATATTTTTACATGTTTTTATGAATTATGATCTTTGGCACTTGAATTTGACCAAAAAGTCAAAGTTTGACTTTTTAGTATATAATTGACTTTTGATCAGTTAACTGAAAAATTCATATGTCAATCCAATGAACTTGCAATGTTTTGAACCATGTAACTAGGTCAAAATGATGTAATTGGACTCTTGAGATCATGCCTTAAACAAATTGACCATTTGCTAGGCCAAAAATCAGAAATTGCCCTTTCCCAGTCAAAATCCTAATTTTGACCATTTTGCCCTTTAGGAGATTTGATCAAATTTCTTGAAGAGTTGTGGTCCAAACTTGATCAAATGATGAATATAAGTCTAGAATGTTGATGTGGATAAAAAATTATGAGGTTTGACTATAAATTGGCCATAGTTGAACTTTTCCCCAATACAACTGATTTTTAGGTCAACTGCTCAATTGACTGAGCAAAAGTGTGATTCAAGGCTTGAAACTTGTCATGAGTAATCTTGGGGGTCCATAATGATCCATGAAAATCATATGGGGCATTGTAAGTTCAAAAATCCTTGTGCAATCTAAAACCCTAATATTGTTCATCAGTGCATAAGGAGGTGTCTTGAGCCCAATGAGATCTTGTGAGCAAATTCTTGATAAGTGAGAGGGCAAATTTTGGGGTAAACAAGCTGCCACTATTCAATCTTCTTAAGTCTGAAGAGTTAGATTGGCAAGTTTTTTTATTCGTGACTCGAAGGTGGAAGATGATTGGACACTAGAGTGCCCAGAAATTTGCACTAAATGATGTGATGGTTGAGGGAATGGGCTTAAAGATGCCATTTGGAGAGGTGATAAAAGTTGTTAGAGATGGGCTTGTAGATGCCATCCAAAAGTGATTGTTGAATTGTAATTTGTAAGCTGAAGGAATGAGTATCAGAATGGCGTCCATATCTAGAGCGTATCTGAACTGTATCTGAAAGCTGACTCTGAATGAGTATCAGAATGGCATCTGCGTCTGTAGCGTATTTGTACTATATCTGAAAGAGACTCTGAATGAGTATTAGAATGGAATCCGCGTCTGGAGCGTATCTGTACTGTATCTGAAAGAGACTCTGAATGAGTATCAGAATGGCATCCGTGTCTGGAGCGTATCTGTATTGTATCTGGAAGAGACTCTGAATGAGTATCGGAATGGCATCCGTGTCTGGAGCGTATCTGTACTGTATCTGAAAGTTGACTGAGTTTCAGAATGGCGCCCATGTCTGGAGTGTATCTGAACTGTATCTGCAAACTTTGAACATTGTTAATGGTAGTTGTTAACCTTATCATGAAAAGGGTAAAATGTTAGCTAAAATGCAAAGTCATGTTGTATGAAATGCATGGTATAATGTATTCGTGTTATCAATATTTATGATATATGGATGCGATGTATGTGTATGTGAGCTAATCTGTCGCGCTGTTGTTGGATTGGGGAAAATAAATCCCTGACTGCTGCTGAAGATATGAGGTGTAAGTCTTCATGTTGTAAAGTTGAAGTGCTGATGATTTTCCCTTTAGAGAAATAAACTCTATTGTAAGGGGAATGCCGTGTACTGTTTAAAAAATCCTGGTTGGGGAATTCTGAGAAATTTGGCGACTTCTACAGGGGATTGATAAACTGGAAGCTTTGTTCCGCTGGGGATTAAACTGCACACTGTGGGGAATTTTATGGAGATAAACTTAGAGAGATTTCCCTATCTCTTAAAGCCATCAGCGATTGTCTTTTATTTTTGTTTATTTGTAAATACTAATTATGTTCAAATGCATATGTTCAACAATGAATCATTGGACGTTTTTGTAAACAAATCACAAGCGTAAAGAAAAAACAAATAGTTTTTGCACTTTCAAAGGGATATCTTTGTATTGACTTTGAGTAAGTATTTTTGTACAACGAGACAAACATTCTAGTAAGAGAATTTCGTCGTAAAAAATGAAAATTTTGATACAAAGAAAAGATAGCTATGTGTAATAATCCCATGGGGTTCCCATTATGCTATAGCCTTAGTATCTCTGAGCATCTTGTCTATTTGTTGACTTGTCCGAAGTTGATTGAATTAATCAGAACCTATGAGTTTGCAGGTTATCCGTAAGGTGATCAAATGGGACATAGTCACACGCTTTAATTCCCTAACTTTTGCCTGGACCGCCCTTTCGGGTTTTCAGTGCACCAGGATACCCTTTTTTGCCCAAGCCGCCCTTTCGGATTTTCAGCTTGTCGGGTGTACAGATTTTTTGTTTTATCCCTAATTTTTGCCCGAACCTTTTTGGTTCGCCGGGATGACCTCGTTTTGCCTAGGTGTGTCAACCTAGCGGGTCTCTTATGCGTAGTATCTTTTAACTATGTCTGCATTCGCAGGATGCGGCAAGTTGTTTCCATCCATGGTAGTCAAGATCATTGCTCCACCAGAGAATATGTTTTTGATTACAAATGATCCTTCATATGTAGGAGTCTATTTTCCCCTGGGATCACCTTGCGGTAGTATGATACGTTTGATCACCAGATCCCTAACTTGATACACTTGGCGTCTGACCTTTTTGTTGAAAGCATTGATCATCCGTTTTTGATACATTTGACCATGGCAGACAACAATAAGCCTTTTCTCATTAATCAAGTTTAGTTGATCAAGTCGAGTCTGGATCCAATCTTCTTCATTCAGCCCTGCATCCTTCATAATTCTTAGAGAGGGGATATGTACCTCAATAGGCAAGATAACCTCCATGCCGTAAACCAGATAGTAGGGTGTTGCCCCAGTTGATGTGCGTGCTGTGGTATGATATCCGTCGAGAGTGAATGGTAGCATCTCATGCCAGTCTTTGTATGTGACTGTCATTTTCTGTATGACTTTCTTAATGTTCTTATTCGCGGCTTCGACAACACCATTCATCTTTGTCCGGTAAGGGGAAGAATTATGATGCTGGATCTTGAATTGCTCGCACAAGGCGGTGATCATAGTATTATTCAAGTTTGTACCATTGTATGTAATGATCCTCTCCGGGATACCGTAACGACAGATGAGATTCTGCTTAATGAAATGGGCGACAACATTCTTGGTAACAAAAACGAAAGAAGCTGGCTCCACCCACTTTGTAAAATAGTCAATGGCCACTAAGATGAAACAGTGTCCATTGGAGGGTGTTGGCTTGATTTCCCCAATCATATCAATACCCCACATAGCAAAGGGCCAAGGAGCCGTCAAGACATTCAGAGGAACCGGAGGTACGTGCACTTTGTCAGTATAAATCTGACACTTGTGGCAGGTTCGAGAGTGTTGATAGAAATCTGCTTCCATGGTAGACCAGTAATAGCCTGCCCGTAGGTTTTTCTTTGTCATCGTATGCCCACTGGAATGGGTGCCAAAAGTTCCTTCATGTAATTCAGCCATGATTCTTTCAGCTTCAACCTTGTCTATGCACCGAAGTAACACAGAGTCATGATTGCGTTTGTAAAGAACACCATTACTAAGGAAGAATTTAGCAGAGAATATCCTTAATAACTTCTTATCATTGACTGAAGCTCCTTCCGGATATTCTTGGGTTTCGAGATACCTCTTGACTTCGTGAAACCAAGGTTGATCCACTACTTCTTCAGTATTAATCTCGTGACAGTGTGCCGGTTCATCCATTCGTTTGATGGTGATCTGGGGAGCCTCGTTATCCCATTTAAGTTTAAACATAGATGACATTGTGGCTAGTGCGTCTGCTAGCTGATTTTCTTCTCGTGGTAAATGCTCGAAGGTAATCTTCTCAAAATATGGGAGCAATGTCAAAACATGTTCTTTGTAAGGGACAAGGTTAGGGTGTTTGGTGGACCATTCCCCTTTGATCTGGATGATAACTAAAGCTGAATCTCCGAATACATTCAAAGATTTGATCCCCAAGTCTATGGAAACTTTGAGACCAAAGATACATGCTTCGTATTCCGCCATGTTATTTGTACAACTGAAGAAGAGTCTTGCAGTAAATAGAGTATGAAACCCTTAAGAAGATATGAGTACATAATCGATACCATTGCCGAGTACGTTATATGCCCCATCAAAAACCAGGGTCCATCGGGATCCTTGTTCAGGTCCGTCATATGACCTGAATTCTTCATAGTTGTTTACCATCATGATGTCCTCATCTGGGAATTCAAACTTCATGGACTGGTAGTCTTCCACAGCTTGGTGAGAAAGGTGATCAGCTAGTACAATGCCCTTTATTGCTTTTTGGGTAGTGTACTGTATGTCATATTCTGTCAGGATCATCTGCCATCTCGCTATTCTCCTAGAGAGAGTAGGTTTCTCGAAGATGTATTTTATTGGATCCATTCTAGATATCAACAAGGTAGTATGGGTCAGCATATACTGTCTTAGCCAGCGAGCAGCCCATGTCAGAGTGCAGCAAGTTTTCTCGAGCAGTGAATATCTTGTTTCACAGTCGGTAAACTTTTTGCTCAGGTAATAAATAGCGTGCTCTTTTCGGTCAGACTCGTCATGCTGCCCCAGCACACACCCCATTGAATTTCCCAAAATGGTCAGATACATGATCAATGGTCTTCCCTCGACTGATGGAATAAAAACAAGAGGCTCTTGCATGTACTCTTTGATCTTGTCGAAAGAAGTTTAGCACCCGTCATTCCATTTGACTACTTGATCTTTCTTCAGTAATTTGAAGATTGGTTCACAAGTAGCTGTCAGGTGAGAAATGAATATGGCAATTCAAATGTCCCAAGAATCCTCTGACTTCCTTCTCAGTACGAGGAGCAGGTATCTCTTGTATCTCTTTCACCTTGGAAGGATCTACTTTAATACCTTTATTGCTGATGACAAAACCTAAGAGCTTACCAGACCTTACTCCAAACGTGCATTTGTTCGGGTTCAACCTTACCTTGTACTTCTTTAGTCTCTCAAACAGTTTCTGTAAATGATCAAGATTCTCTTCTTCTGTTTAAGATCTAGCTATCATGTTGTCCACACATATCTCTATTTCGTGATGTATCATGTCGTGAAATAGAGCTACCATGGCACGCTGATAGGTTGCCCCCACATTCTTCAGTCCGAATGGCATAACCTTGTAGCAGAATATGCCCCACTGTGTGACAAAAGTTGTCTTCTCCATGTCCTCAGGCGCCATTGTGATTTGCTTGTAGCCTGAGAAACCGTTCATGAAGAAAAAGACTTTGTGCTGTGCCGTATTATCAACTAGAATATCAATGTGGGGCAGTGGGAAATCATCCTTAGGGCTTGCCCTGTTCAAATCTTTGTAGTCCACGCACATTCGTACCTTGCCATCTTTTTTGGGCACGGGAACAACATTAACAACCCATTGCGGATAGGAGGTGACATCCAAGAATCCAACGTTGAATTGTTTCATGACTTCATCCTTAATCTTCTCCGATATGTCAGGTCACATACGACAAACCTTTTGCTTTACTGGTGGACAGTCTTCTCTTGTAGGTAGACGATGTACCACAATATCTACATCAAGTCCTGGCATGTCTTCATATGACCAGGAAAAGACCTCAACATACTCGTGTAACAACTAAATCAGATGCTCCTTGACACTGGGTTCCAGATTGACACCCACCTTGACTTTTTTTTTGTTTTCTTTGATACCTAGGTTGATTGTGTCCACGGGTTCCTCGTGGGGCTGAATGGTTCTCTCTTCTTGTTGTAGTAATCTGGTAAGTTCCCCTGGTACTTCACAATCTTCCTCACCTTCGTCTTCGGCTTGGTAGATTAGATTTTCAGAGTCATAGAAGGCCATAGCAGAACCGTTACCCATGGGATCCCGAATGGATGTAGACCTGCATTGTGAGTGTGAGTGTGTGTAAGTGTATAGCTATCTTTGAAAGAAATGAAAATGTAAAAAGAAAAACAATGAGCACAAAGTTTGTATGCAAAAACGTCCATGATTCATTGATGTCATATGGAAATGAGATAATAACCCTTACAAATGGACCATTGTGCCTCGGGTAAGACACAAGGTTTTAAGAGTCTGAATTGTTTTAATATTATAGATCCAATAAAATGTAAAGATAAATTACTGTGGGATAAAAGTGATCCGGACGAAATCTCTAGCCTCCCAGTTGCTGAGTCCTCCACTGGCAGTTGGGAAAATCCAATACTCCAGGTTGTAGCTGTCTTTATCATCTTCCACCGCATTGACTTCGCGATTGCTGATCTTCAAGGGTGGTCCTCCAGCACGAGCGTGATCTACAGCCTTCTGGGCACCTGAAGTGAAACCCAGGATAAACTTGTCAGATTTGTATGGGATATCTGGGAGTTGTCCCCAAATAGTGCGCCCACCTTCTTCTATCACTGTCTTGGCATCCTTCAAAGACGACATCCTAAGTGGAGGCCTTGTGATCTTGGGAACTCGAGATACAACCTTGGTTACTGCCACATCTTGCGGGACTTCTTCAAAGTGTTGGAATGTAGTTTCAATAAATTCACCATCTAATTCCACATATTTGAAGGAATTGAGATGGCTGATCATATACTCTTCTTCTCCATGAACGGTGATAATCTTCCCTTGAATAAGATATTTTAGCATTTGGTGCAACGTAGAAGTAATAACACCAACATTGTGGATCCATGGTCGGCCTAGCAAGCAGGAATATGAAGGGCGAATATCCATTACATAAAAAGTTGAGTAAAACGTTTGGGTTCCAACCTTTATGGGGATATCCACTTCCCCATGCACCATCCTTTTTGAGACGTCAAAGGCTCTCACTACTATGTTGCTTGGTTTCAATGTCAGTCCCTTGAAGTCAAGTCTATCAAGAGCCTTTTTAGGAAAAACATTTAGAGATGAACCAATGTCAACCAACACATGATCCAAGGTTACGCCCCTTCATTCCACTGAGACATGTAATGCCTCATTATGCTTCCTCCCTCTTGGCATCAAATCAGCATCCGAAAAACCTAAACCATTATCTGTGGTCAAGCTAGCTATGCAGTCTTGGAAATGATCGACAAATGTTTCTTGGGGTACATGGGCAGTTTTCAGGAATTTTACCAAGGCCTTCGCATGCGCCTCGGAACATAGTAGTAAATCCAACATGGAAATTTTAGATGGAGTTTGCCCTAGTTGCTCAACTACATCGTAGTCACTTCTTTTTATGATCTTTAGAATTTCCTCCATCTCTTTCTGGGAAGTCTCAGGGATAGTAAATGATTGTGCCTTCATCCGGACAGGCTCAATCAAAATATCTTTACCTCGAGTCTTAGTTGACTCGGCAGCAGGAATGTCAGTAGGAGTGATAACAGGGGTTCTATCAGCTTTGTCAGTTGGAGTATTAGTGAAGATGATTGTAGGACTGGGAATATCCTTTGGAGGAGCAACAACGACATGAATGATTACGGGTCCAGAAACTGCTTTTAGGGGAGCGATTTATGGAGAGAATATCCTCCCGCTTCGGGTTATCTTATTAGTCCCTGCAATATTACTGATATCGGAGTCAACTTTCTCGGAACTTGAATCTTCGGCAGCTGGCCAATCTTGCTTGATACCGTGGTAGTAGACATCCCCTCCATAATTCCATGGTACAGTTTTATCTGACGAATACGTGACTGGTCTAGGCATTGTAATTATCAAAGGAGCTACTTTTGGAACTGATGTAATTCTAACGAGTCTTTTGGTGGAGACCCTGGAAGAATTGGCGGAAATGGTAATGATGGAAACATCATTATAAGGAATAGGTGGAACAAAAGTCTTCTCGAATAAAATTTCCTTGTTATCTATTAGGCACTGAACGCCTTCCTTCAACAAAGGACAGCTGGTTGGTGAGGACAAACAGAAATGGAAGCTTTTATCACAACCTGGAAATACACTAGAATTTAATAAGTTCTTTTTGATAGTCAGGAGTGAGGTCATAAGTTCATCAACTGAAGTAACAAACATATCTTCCTCAATGGCGTTGGCATTATGGCCGTGTTTGGGCATAGGGGAAGAAATGACATTGGACTTTTCTGGCGCATCGAATTCAATCTCTTTAGCTTCAAGGAGGTCTTCTACTTTGTTCTTTAGAGCCCAACAATTATTAGTGTCATAGCCGGGACTCTCAGAGTGGTACGCACAGCGGGCATTAGGATGATAGTGAGGAGAGGTTGTGTTAGGGTTCTTTGGAGCTTCTTTCAAAGTCACTAGGTTGGATCTTAACAGATGTGGCAATACTTGAGATGGGGTCATGTTAATTCTGGTGAACTGTCTGACTGGTCTTTCCATTCTTGGTTGGTTGTTTCTTTGCTGATCAGGTGGAGGTTTAGGAATCATAACAACCCCTACCATTGGACGGTGTTAGGCCTTATCTTGATTTCTCTGAGGATATAAAACAACCACTTCTTTCTTTCCGATGAATGGATTCCTTACAGCAGCAGAGGATGCATCTTTTTGGATCTTTCCATTCTTTATCCCAACTTCTACCCTTTCTCCGGTCAATATCAATTCAGTAAAACCTGCCAATGAACTCCTATAAGTGATTGAAGAAGGGACCAGACAAGGTGCCCAAAAACATGTCTACCAACTCTCTTTCAGATAGGGGAGGTTGAACTCTTCCATCTAAGTCCCTCCATTTTTGCGTATAGTCCTTGAGGCCTTCACTTGAAACCATGGCCATACTCTGGAGTTAAGTACATGTGGGTGCAAGATCAGTGTTGTATTGGTATTGTTTGTAAAAGGCTGCAGCAAGATCTTCCCAATTATGAATGTTGGCTCTCTCTAACTGATAAAACTAATCAAGTTGAGTTCCAGACAGACTGTCTTGGAAGAAGTGTACCCACAAGTCTTTGTCAGCGGTATGGGGCTGGATTTTCCTTACATAGGACCGGAGATGCATTTTTGGGCATGAGACTCCGTCATACTTGGTGAACACATGTGCTTTGAATTTTGGAGGAATGACAATCCCCGATACTAAACCCAATTCCTCAAAGTCCAATCCAGGCACTTTTTGGATTTCCATTGCGCTTAACCGCTCTTCTAGATGCTTATACTTGTCGTTGGCTGGAGGGTATTGTTCTTCAGAATAGTCTTCTTCTTCCTCTTCCTCTTCTGACTGGACAATTGTTTCTTTGCCTTTCCCATCTAGATTGTCTTTCTCACCGGATATTGTTGCAAAGTCTAAGGCCCTTCTTGTTTGCTCTTGTAATCTTCTTCCCATGTTTAGAACTTCGATTATTTTCTTTGTCTTCTTTTTCTTCTCCTCAACCAGCAAAGTATTTAACTCTTCTTGTCCTTTGGCTAGAGTTAAGAACAATTGTTGAAACTGTGCATTCTGAGCTTGGAGGTCCTTCACCGTTTGCTCGAGATCCATCTCACTGAAATAAACAGTAGAGAGACGAGGAGACTTGTTGCAAGAAACCTGCTTATGTTACGATGAATGGTAAATGTATATGCAATGATTTCAAGGATTTTAAGATTCAAAATTTTTTTAGACAAAAAGGAAATACACGTTATATTAATAGATTAAAGCTCGAGTGCATCAATGCCTTCTTGGGAAAAATAATATAAAAATTCTAAGATAAAAAGGTAGTACGCATCCTCTTTGGTGCAATGTAGGCATTCTGAGTCTTCTCCTCATGAAGTAGCCTAGTGAGTTCCAAAAATTTCTGCTCACTTGCGTAGAATTGGGCATTGAAAATATCTCGCTCCCCCTTGAGTTGTATCCAATCCCTTTGTAGGTCTTCAAGAGAGGTGGGCATGTCAGGATGTAGGATAGTATATGGAACATCTCCTTTCATGAAAGGCTCAATGATTACCAGGAGAATGGAGGGATAAGGCATCATAAGACTTTGAGCACGAGTTCGTACCCATTTGAGGTAAGGCTCAAGAGGGTTGGAATTCTTATGCCCCAATGTCTTTCTATCTACCTTGTACAACATCCTCCATGCTCGGATAAATCTCTGGATAAGACCTTGATCGTTGTTATCATAGTCAAATACCAAACCTTGAATTAGCATCTCATGCGGGCCATCCCTTTGGGCGTAACTAAACTGTCTTAAGGATAAACATGGGTTGTAGGTGATTCCTCCCCTAATTCCAAGTAAAGGGACATTAGGAAATTCTCCATAACGGTCGACAATAGTAACATTCTCTATGGATCAGGAGAACCAATGAATGTCTGAATGTATGAGCGTCATCAACCTTTCTGACCACCTTGAATGTTGCTTGTTCTTTAATACAGATTGAGGAAGATGCAAAATAAACCATCTTGCCAAGAGAGGAGTGCAACACATAAGGACACCTCTTTTCCTCATTGTGTGAGTGTGAAAAGAGTGTAAGATGTCTCCTAGCAAAGTAGGCACTGGGTTACGTGATATGAAGATTTTGACGGCGTTCACGTCTATGACTTGGTCAAGATTTGGAAACAAAACCATCCCATAGATGACGAGAGCCACAATTTCCTCAAAATATTTCAAATCCAAGAAGTTCCCACATTTTTGGGCTTTCTCGAACAAGAACTTTGCTAGGAAACCTTTAACACCACTCCTTGTTTCCCAATGAGTTATGACATCAAATGAGTGCAAGTGTAGAGCTTGTGCAATCTCTTCTGGCTTTGGGTCTCTTTCCATACCGTTGAAAGGTAATTGGTTGAGAATGGGAATCCTCAAGGGTCAGGAGAATTCTTCCAAAGTAGGCACAAGTTGATAGTCAGGAAATGTGAAGCAATGGTGTAAAGGATCAAAGAACTGAAAGAGAACCTTCATCATGTCCTCATCTGTGTTGAAGGTGACCAAGTTGAGTAGGCGACCATGTCTCTCGATGAATGGGGAGTTTTCTGGAATCCTCGAAGCTAGTTCCTTAATTTGTGGAGGGATCCTTACAAGGTTGACTTGAATGGTTTTCCTGCGAAGAGAATCCATATCCTACAAAACAGAACAAAGATAAATCCAAAAATCCTTGAAATGATTAGTGAATGTGTATGATGTTATAATGTTCATGATGTTATGTATAAGTATGTATATATACAAACAAAGCAAATAAGTCCTTAGGTTTAGGCTTGCATGGAGTTTCATAGGTAAGTACCCTCTTGAAGTTTAGTTGCTCAAACCTGTCCTAGTAATAGTAACCGGGTTCTAAGGAGCTCAATATCACTGGTTTGTTTCCTTATTCATTGTTTCAGCACAAGCCTCTTTAATGGCGACCGAAATATCCCAAGAAACCAAACCTCAATGAGTGTAGTATCGAGTATCTACCAACTTCGGACTGCACCAAAGCCGATCATCTCACTATATCCTAAAGGCCAAGTTGGTTAAGTAAAGGTTCTAGAAGTTCATTAGCGCTTCATGACATCACTCAACGGCCCCATATTCTCTTTTATTGACTCAAAGGCTACTGGCACCCACAAATATGTCAAACTAATGTAGCTATTACTTAGACCATGTCGGTATACCCCGCACAGTTTCCACAATGTATTGCTACTTACCTATAATGTATCCCATATCCGGGTAGAGGATTCAAACCAAAACAAAGAACCATAGTGTAAAGCATTCAAGTCAAACAATGAAAGAAAGTAAATTTGATCTAAACCTAAGGTAACCCCACTCTTAGAATCCTCCCCAGAAGAGTCTCCAGTTCTGGTGATATGGTGGGAGAACTGACTTGAAGGTTTTGCGTTTGATCGCAAATGTTGCGGTTATCAAGAGTCGCCACAGACTTTTCTTTTATCCAAAAGGAAAGGTGAAAAAAGCACAGGAAAGAACTTTTAGATTATTTCTTGAGTTCGGGGGGTAGATTATGAAAAGGGAAGGTATTAGCCCCCTTTTAATCCATGGTTTTACACGGGCTCTTAGTTACTTTCTAGATCACTTGCTTTTTGTTTGAAATTGTGCTTTGTGTGGTTTTTGAAAGTATTTTGTAAAGAGGCCATTGTTTATGCAATCTTTGTAATTATTCTTGTTTGTAAGAATGTATACAAAGATGTTGATCTTTTGAAAATGTTTTAAAGTTTGTAAGATGTTTGAAAGTGTAGGTGATTGTTTTGAAAATAGCAAGGATGTTTTTTTTTGAAATTGAGCAAGTAATTAGGAGCATTCTACCTACTCAAAAGTCTTTCATGTTCATTTCCTTTTTCCTTTGACATTGTTATCTTACCATTAATTTGGTAAGTAACCCTATCTTTGGATGTAAACGGGACGGGCGTGGGTCATCGAATAGCCATGATTAACAATGTTGCAAGGTATCTTAGCATTCTTTTTTATGGACTAAGATCATTTGAAAGGCAACTTAGATAGCGTCATCGAGGGACTATGATCTTGTATTTGCTTGTTTTTGCTAAGATACCTTACATGCGTAATATGACCATTTTGTATAAGGCAACCAAGTGGAATAACCCTAGGGGTTCTTGTGTGCAAGTTTATTGTTTTCATGCTTATTTTTGTCTTGAATTAGGGTTTTCTAAGTATTGGATTTAGTCTTTCCATACAAACCCTAATTACTAGCATTTGTATATGAAAACCATAAATTGCGGAATTTAAAGTTACTAACTATTACAATTTTTGTGGGAGGGGGTGCACAAATTGAATGGGGATTTGCAAGAATATAAACCTAGTTAGTCTATTACAACCATATTGAATGAGTATCAATGTACAAGGAATTAAATAAATACAATGTGCAAAAAGAATAAATATGAAATAATGTTAAGGTGAAGAAAAATGAATATTTTGTTTGATTTTTTTTAGAGAAAATGGAATTTATTTTAACCTAATTAATTAAAGAAAATAATTAATTAAACTTAAATTTATTAAAGAAAATTTTGAATAAAATCCTAATTCTATTTAGTTGATACAAAGAAAATAAGTTTAGAAAAAAGTATTTTTGTCTTGAAAATATTTATGGCATCATGAAATATTTTTAGTCTTTTTTATATCAAAAATAATATATTTTAATTAGTATGAAAGAAATTAACTAATAACCTAGTTTTAATTATATTTACAAGATAATAAGTAAAAAATAAATAAAGTAAAGTTAATAAAAATATTTTTTGTGAGAAAAATAAAATAAGCTAAGTCAAGATATAAATCTATCATTTTTTTTTGTATTTTTATGATTTTTCAGTATTTAGAAAATATATTTAAGAAAATAAAAATGAAATAAAAAAGAAAATAAATAAATTTGGGCCAGGGGTGCCAATAGCCTGCAGGGGGGTTAGTAAGCAAAAAATAAAAACAAGCCAGGCCCAAAGAGGCCTAGCGCCTGCCAAAAATACAAAAAACGAGAAATTAAAAATGTGAAAAATGAAAAGGGTACCACTGGGGCTCGAACCCAGGTCCCAAAGGTTACAGGCGCGCTCTTCTACCACTGGGGTGGCTATACATCTGTTAACATAAGCAAAACAATAAATATGTAAGGCAAAATGCGCCCTGATGACTTCATCTTCAACCTCCAGCCAGACCATCTGTAACTTGCTCATTTCTCATCAAAGATGGAAACTGTAAACATGAAAATTGTAGCAAATTTTCTCACGGCTTCAGAAATGTAAAGCATTAAAACTATAGATCAAAGATAAGCATGAATTTTAATGGCCCTAATCTGAACCCTAAAAATCTCAGAAATTTCAGTTTCAAAATTCTCTAAGCTCAAGCAAAATTAATGGAAATTATGGACATGGTTAACTTTAGGGCAATGATATCTACATGTTTTATTCATAAATAAACTATTGATGATGCCTGTATGAAGAGTTCCAAGTTGTGAAAACTTACCTCAAAAATGGAAATTATGCTTTGAGTTTGAGCTTGTTTCAGGCAGTGGTGATGATCAGGCTAGCTTCCTCAAGTAACTAGGAAGCTAATGCAATGGTTTGCTTGAGTTGAGAGTGGCTGAAATGGCCTGGAGAAGTCAAGTTGCAGACTCTGTTTTTTGGTTATGGAGGTTATGGTAAATGGTGTTACAGTTCTGGAATAAGGATGGGGATGAGTTTTATTTTATGTAAGGAATCTTTAGGAATGAATTTGAGGGAAAACGCACGAGGGAAATGGGAGATACAAGTTTAAGGTCAGAATTGTGTATCAATGGAGTTTTTTATGCAATTTCTGGCTAGAGGGAATTTGGGAGTGTTTCAGGGTGCTCAAACTCTTCCTTTAGCTCACAAATAGTGACTCTATTTATAAGCAACAAGTTTGGAGTGCTCTAGTTGATAAGAATTCAAATTTACATGTTTAAGTTCAACATGTGATTTTTTTTGACAAAACAAGTTTCCATGCCTTGTACTTGGTTCATAGAGTGGTTATGCTTTAAACAAGCTTGCTTATGGATTTATGGATGGAGTAGGATCAGAGGGAACAAGTTAGAGGCTCAATAATGGACTTTATGCAAAAAGCTTGCTTTATAAGAATGGCAATGTTAACTTTGTGCCATTAATGGAAATGCAACTTGGATAATAGCTCAATTGCTCGGATCAAAGCCCTAACAGCTGTGTAAACATTTAATTATGGAGTGACAAACAAGTTTGAGGCCTGCAAAGCAAATATTATGCAGCCTAGCATGGATTTGGTTCATGTGTTCATCAAAAAATGACTTGTAATTCAAGTTATGAAACCCTAACTTCATCTATTCGATTCTCCCTACTCTAGAATGATCTCAAGGAGTTATTGGACATTTTAGAAAGCTTGAAATGTTATCTACAACCCATCTTTGAATTGCTTTTGAAGATTCACCTTGGAACTATATTAACAAGTGACATGAAGTTGGGTCAAAATCCTGACCAAATTAGGGCAAATTTTCACTAAGTGTTTAGTTTCATGACCACATGTTCATAAAATTATAACTTTAGATCCAAGAATTTTTGGAAGGAGTTGTGTAAATAAAAGTTGTATATTTCATGGGTATATACAACTTTCATGTTGGAAGTTTATCTTGAATCATCTTGCATCATGGTGAAAAGTTTCCTCAAAGTTATGAAAAAACATGAAATTTCCAACACTTAGAAAAATATCTAAGTTTAGAAATTTTGACTTTTCAAAATGAAATCTTGACTTTTTGATTTCTTGATGAATAAGTTTTATATTTTGACATGTTTTTATGAATTATGATCTTTGGCACTTGAATTTGACCAAAAAGTCAAAGTTTGACTTTTCAGTATACAATTGACTTTTGATCAGTTGACTGAAAAATTCATCTGTCAATCCAATGGACTTGCAATGTTTTGAACCATGTCACAAGGTAAAAATGATGAAATTAGACTCTTGATATCATGCCTTAAACCAATTGACCATTTTCTAGGCCAAAAATCAGAAATTGCCCTTTCCCAGTCAAAACCCTAATTTTGACCATTTTGCCCTTTTGGAGATTTGATCAAATTTCTTGAGGAGTTGTGGTCCAAACTTGATCAAATGATGCATATTATTCTAGAATGTTGATGTGGATAAAATATTATGACGTTTGACTATAAATTGGCCATAGTTGACCTTTTCCCTAATACAACTGATTTTTAGGTCAACTGCTCAATTGATTGAGCAAAAGTGTGATTCAAGGCTTGAAACTTGTCATGAGTAATTTTGGGGGTCCATAATGATCCATGAAAATCATATGGGGCATTGGAAGTTCAAAAATCCTTGTGCAATCTCAAACCCTAATTTTGGTCATCAGTGCATACAGAGGTGTCTTGAGCTGATCAAACCCTAGTGCAGTCTTGAGCCCAAGGAGATCTTGTGAGCAAATTCTTGATAAGTGAGAGGGAAAATTTTGGGGTACAACACTGGATAACTGTTTCCTTGCCCTTCCCATCTTGATTGTCTTTCCACCAGATGACGTTGCAAAATCTAGGGTCCTTCTTGCTTGACCTTGAAATCTTTTTCCCATATTTAGAACTCCGGTTATTTTCTTTGTCTTCTTTTTCTTCTCTTAAACTAGAAAGGTCTTCAACTCTTCTCGTCCTTTGGCTAGAGTTAAGAACATCTGTTGAAACTGTGCATTCTGAGCTTGGAGGTCCTTCACCATCTGTTCGAGATCCATCTTACTGAAATAAACAGTAGAAAGATGAAGAGACTTGTTGCGAGAAACCTGCTTATGTTATGATAAATGGTAAATGCATATGCAATGATTTCAAGGATTTTAAAGATTCAAATTTGTTTTAGACAAAAAGGAAACACACGTTATATTAATAAATTAAAGCTTGAGTACATCAATGCCTTTTTGGGCAAACAATACAAAAAACTCTAAGATAAAAAGGTTGTACGCATCCTCTTTGGTGCGATGTAGGCATTCAAGTTCCTCTCCTCATGAAGTTGCTTGGTGATTTCCAAAACATTCTTCTTGCTTGTGTAGAATTGGGCTTCGAAAGTATCTTTCTCCCCCTTGAGTTGTATCCAATCTCTTTGTAAGTCTTCAAGAGAGGTGGGCATGTCAGGATGTAGGATAGTGTATGGAACATCTCCTTCCATAACAGGCTTAATGATTACCGAGAGAATGGAGGGATAAGGCATCATAAGACTCTGAGCACGAGTTCGTACCCATTTGAGGTAAGGCTCAAGAGGGATGGAACTCTTATGCCCCAATGTCTTGCTATCTACCTTGTTCAACATCCTCTAAGCTCGGATAAATCTCTGGCGAAGACCTTGATCATCGTTCTCGTAGTCAAATACCAAACCTTGAATGAGCATCTCATGAGGGCCATCCCTTCGGGCGTAACCAAACTGTCTTAAGGCTAAGCAGGGGTTGTAGGTGATACCTCCCCTAATGCCAAGTAAAGGGACATTAGGGAATTCTCCATAACAGTCAAAAATAGTAACATTCTCTATGGATCGGGAACACCAATGAATGTCTGAATGTTTGAGAGTCATCAACCTTTGTGACCACCTTGAACCTTGCTCGTTCTTCAATAAAGATTGGGGAAGATGTGAAATAAACCATCTTGCCAAAAGAGGAGTACAACACATAAGGACACCTCTTTTCGCCATAGTGAGAGTGTGAAAAGAATGTAGGATTTCCCCTAGTAAAGTAGGCACCGGGTTGCGGGATATGAAGATTTTGACGGTGTTCACATCTATGAGTTGGTCAGGATTTGGAAACAAAACCATCCCATAGATGAGGAGAGCAACAATTTCCTCAAAAGCTTGTAGATCCAAAGAATTCCAACAGCTTTGGGCTTTCTCAAATAATAACTTTGCTAGGAAACCCTTGACACCACTCCTTGTTTCCCAATTAGTCGTGACATCAGATGATTGCAAGTGTAGAGCTTGAGCAATATCTTCTGGCTTTGGGTCTCTTTCCGTACCGTTGAAAGGTAATTGATTAAGAATGGGAATCCTCAAGAGTTGGGAGAATTATTCCAAAGTAGGCACAAGCTGATAATCAGGAAATGTGAAGCAATGGTGCAAGGGATCAAAGAACTGAAAGAGCACCTTCATCATGTCTTCATCAGTGTTAGAGGTGACCAAGTTTAATAGGCGACCATGTCTATCGGTGAATGGATAGTTTTCGGGAATCCTTGAAGATAGCTCCTTAAGTTATGGAGGGATCCTTACAAGATTGATTTGAATGGTTTTCCCGCAAATAGAATCCATGTCCTACAAAACAGAACAAAGATAAATTCCAATATCCTTGAAATGGTTAGTGAATGAGTATGATGTTATGATGTTCATGATGTTATGTACAAGTAAATATACACAAACAAAGCAAACAAGTCCTTAGGTTTAGGCTTTCATGGAGTCTCATAGGTAAGTACCCTCTTGAAGTTTAGTTGGCTCAAACCTGTCCTAGCAATAGTAACCGGGTTCTAAGGAGCTCAATATCACCGGTTTGTTTCCTTGGTCATTGTTTCAGCACAAGCCTCTTTAATGGCGACCGAAATATCCCAAGAAACCAAACCTTAATGAGTGTAGTATCGAGTATCTACCAACTTCAGACTGCACTAAATCCGGTCATCTCACTACATCCTAAATGCCAAGTTGGTCAAGTAAAGGTTCTAAATGTTCATTAGTGCTTCATGACATCACTCAGCGGCCCCGTATTCTCCTTGCTTAACTCAAGGGCTACCGGTACCCACAAATATGTCGCATTAACATAGCTATTTCTTAGACCATGTTGGTATACCCCGCACAGTTTCCACAACGTATTGCTACTTACCTATAAGGTATCCCAAATCCGAGTAAAGGATTCAAATCCAAACAAAAAACCATAATTTAAAGCAAACAAGACAAACAATGAAAGCAAGTAAATATGATCTAACACTAAGGTAACCCCACTTTTAGAATTTTCCCCAGCAGATTCACCAGTTTTGTGATACGGTGGGAGAACTGACTTGAAGGTTTTGCATTTTATTGCAAATGTTGCGGTTAGCAAGAGTCGCCACCGACTTTTATTTTATCCAAAAGGAAAGGTGAAAAAGCACAGGAAATACCTTTGAGATTATTTCTTGAGTTCGGGGGGTAGATTATGAAAAGGGAAGGTATTAACACCCTTTTCATCCATGGTTTTCCATGGGCTCTTAGTTACTTTCTAGATCACTTGCTTTTGTTTGAAATTATGCTTTGTGTGGTTTTTGAAAGAATTTTGAAAAGGTTCCATTGTTTAGGCAAAATTTGTAATGATTCTCGTTCGTAAGAATATATACAAAGGTGTTGATCTTTTGAAAATGTTTTCAAGTTTGTAAGAGGTTTTCAAAGTGTTTGTGTTTGTTTTGAAAATAGCAAGGGTGTTTGTTTTGAAATGGAGCAAGTAATTAGGAGCATTCTTCCTACTCAAAAGTCTTTCTTGTTCATTTTCTTTTCCTTTGACATTGTTATCTTACCATTCATTTGGTAAGTAACCCTATCTTTGGATGTAAACGGGACGGGCGTGGGTTATCGTATAACCATGATTAGCAATGTTGCAAGGTATCTTAGCATTCTCTTTTAGGGACCAAGATCATTTGAAAGGCAACATAGATAGCGTCATCGAGGGACTATGATCTTATATTTGCTTGTTTTTGCTAAGATACCTCACATGCGTAATATGGATATTTTGTAAAGGCAACCAAGTGGATTTACCCTAGGGGTACTTGTGTGCAAGTGTATTGTTTTCATGCTTGATTTTGTCTTTGATTAGGGTTTTCTAAGCATTGGTTTTATTCTTTCCATACAAACCCTAATTACTAGCATTGATATATAAAGCGATAAATTGCGGAATTTAAAATTACTACGCTATTACAATACTTGTGGGAGGGGGGTGTACAAATTATAAATGGGGATTGCAAGAAAATAAACCTAGTTAATCTATTACAACCATATTGAATTGGTACAAGAATGGAAATAAATAAATGTACAAAATAAATAAATATGCAAGAATGTAAATGCAAAGAAAATAGATCTTTGTTTGGATTTTTTAGAGAAAAGAGAATTTGTTTTAACCTAATTAATTAAAAGGAAATAATTAATTAAAATAGTGAAAAGTAAACCTAATTTTACTAGGAAGAGAAATTAAATAAAACCCTAAATCTATTAATTGATTAAAAAGAAATTAAGTTTAAGAAAATGATTTTTGGTATTTTTGTCTTAAAAATAATTTATAGCATTATATAATATTTTTGGTCTTTTTTGGTATTAAAATAATATATTTTAATTGGTGTAAAAGAAAATAAATAAAGACCTATTTTTAATTAAATTTACAAAGATAATTAGTAAAATAAATAAAGTATTGATTAAATAAAATAATTTTTGTGAGAAAAATAAATAAACTAAGTCAAAATATAAATCTACTATTTTTATATTTTTTAATGATTTTTTAGTATTAGAAAAATATTTAAGAAAACAAATAAATAAAAAGAATAAGAAAAAGAAAATAATACTGGGCCAGGGGTTTGAATAGCCTGCAAGGGGGTTAGAGGTAAGAAAAAAAATCAAAGGCCCAATGGAGGCCCGACGCATGCCAAAACGTCAGAATGTATGAAAAAATATGGAAAAAAATCAAAAGGGTACCACTGGGGCTCGAACCCAGGTCCCTCTGGTTATAAGTGTGCGCTTCTACCACTGGGGTGGCTATACATCCATTTATATAAATCAAAGCATAAATATATATGGCAAACATGTTCCTGAGGTCAACTTCATCATCAACCTCACGCCCATCCAGAAGCTCTGTAACTCAATCAATCCTCAACAAAAATGAAAATTGAAAACATGAAACTTGTAGCAAATTTCCTCACAGTTTCAGAAATGTAAATCATTAAAGCTATAGATCAAAGACAAACATGAATTTCATTGGCCCTAATATGAACCCTAAAAATATCATAAACTTCAATATTAAAATTCTCTAAGCTCAAGCAAAATTAATCGAAACTATGGACATGGTTAGCTTTAGGGCAATGATATCTACATGTTTCATTCACAAATAAATCATTGATGATGCCTGTATGAAAAGTCCAAAGTTAGAAAACTTACCTTGCAAGAGGGTATCGGGTTTGGAGTTTGAGAAGCTTTCAGTGAGTTCTAATGATTGGGTTAGCTTCCTCAAGTTCCCAGGAAGCTAATGGGATGCTTAGCTTGAGCTGAAAGTTCCTGAGGAGTTATGGAGAAGTCCAAGTGCAAAGCTCTGTTTTTGAAAATGGTGGATGATGATGGAGGTGTCACAGTGGTGCTGCAGGTGTTGGGATTGTTTGTGTATGTTGTTTAGAAGTTTTTGAAAGCAAAAGGCCAAGAAACGCACGAGTAGATTTGAAGATTTGCTTCAAAACTCAAATGACAAGTTGTGAAGTGTTTTTGGTGATTCTGAGTTCTAGGTGTTTTCAGGGCCTAAGCATTCGTGTCTTTTGTGGAAAAATGCTTGTGTATGTATAAACAAAGAGTCTTGAGTGGTTTTGCAAGTCAGAGGTACAAGTTTTCAGCTAATTGCTAGGTTACTTGATTTTGAAGAAAAGTGGGAAGCCAAGTTTCAATGTGAGGTACAAGCATGGGCTGAGTGATTTTAAGTGTCCAAACCATTTCTCATGAGTTATAGGACTTGTGTGATCATAAGAGAACAAGTGCAAGGCTCAAGAACAAGTTTTGTGCAAAAAGTCACTTTATCAAAATGGCAATGTACACTTTCTTCCAAAAATGGATATAAAGCATGTCCATGCATTGAATGCTTGAAATGAGACCTCTAACAGCTGTGCAAGCCATTAATTATGGAGTTCCTAACAAGTTTGGGGCCTGCAAAGTAGATTTTATGCAGCATAACTTTGAATTTGAATTTTGTTCATCACAAAATGCCTTGTAATTCAAGTGATAAAACCCTAACTTCATCTTTTCGACTCTCCCTACTCAAGAATGATCTCAAGGAGTTCTTGGACATTTTGAAAAGCTTGCAATGTGATCTACAACCAATCTTTGAATTGCTTTTGAAAATTCCCATTGTAACTATATGAAAAAGTTCCATGAAGTTGGGTCAAATTCCTGACCAAATTAGGGCAAAATTTCACTAAGTGTTTTGTTTCATGACCACATGTTCTTAAAATTATAACTTGAGATCCAAGCACATTTGGAAGAAGTTGTGTGAAGAAAAGTTGTAGATTTCATGGATATATGCAACTTTCATGTTGGAAGTTCTTTTGAATCATCTTGCATCATGGTGAAAATTTTGCTCAAAGTTATGAAAAAATAAGAAATTTCCAACACTTAGAAAAATTTCTAAGTTTAGAAATTTTAACTTTTCAAAATGAAATCTTGAATTTTGGATTTCTTGATGAAATTTTTTCATATTTTGACATGATTTGATGAATTGTAATCTTTGGCATTTGATTTTGACCAAAAAGTCAAAGTTTGACTTTTCAGTATATAGTTGACTTTTGATCAGTTGACTGAAAATTCATTTGTCAATCCTTTGGACTTGAGCAATGTTTTGAGCCATGTCATTAGGTAAAAATGATGCAATTGGACTCTTTAGATCATGCCTTAACTAAATTGATCATTTTCTAGGTCAAAAATCAGAAATTTCCCTTTCCCAGTCAAAACCCTAATTTTGACCATTTTGCCTTTTTGAAGATTGGATCAAATTTCTTGAGGAATTGTGGTCCAAAATTGATCAAATGATACATATGAGTTTAAAATGTTTATGTGGATCAAAAATTATGAAGTTTGACTGTAAATTGTCTATAGTTGACTTTTCCCCCAATATAGCTGGTTTTTAGGTCAACTGCTCAATTGACTGGGCAAAAGTGTGATCCAAGGCTTGAAACATTACACGAGTAATCTTGGGGGTCCATAATGATCCATGAAAGTAATATGGGGCATTGGAAGTTCAAATATCCTTGTGCAATCTCAAACCCTAATTTTGGTCATCAGTGCTTAAGGAGGTGTCTTGAGCTGATCAACCATAGTGCAGTCTTGAGCCAAAGGAGATCTTGTGAGTAAATTCTTGATAAGTGAGTGGGAAAATTTTGGGGTACAAGAGACGCGATTGCAGATACTTAAATATAAAACAAGACCTATTTTTGGCCCAAATATGCAATGCTTATGATTATGAATACAAATGAACAAATCAAAAAGAAAGACACAAGACCCCACTGGGATGTAGAAAATGAAAACCAGAATCTAAAGAACAACCCGACCAGGAAAATAAATCACTGGTGAACAAGAGACCCGACTCTATTGGGGTAAAGCCTAAAAGAGGAAATAAGGCATCATCAACTCAAAGATTGAGGAGAGAAGGTTAAGGATAATAGTGATTGACAAATGACTTGTGAACTATCCACTCACTAAGGATATAGCAAAAAAAGTAACGTTGATCCACCATGGAAAGAAATAGTAAGATAATACCGCTAAATACCAATATTAGGGTAAGCTGCCAGTACTCATGACTGGAAACAAATGAACTTCTTCAGAGTAATAGAATCTCAACGACGAACTACCTTCCATAATGACAAGGCTACCATTCATCGGAAAAATATCTCAACAAGGAACTACTTTCCATAATGACAATGCTACCATTCATTGGAGTAACAAATCTCAACAACGAACTACCTTCCATAATGACAAGGCTACCATTCATTGGAGTAACAAATCTCAACAACAAACTACCTTCCATAATGACAAGGCTACCATTCATTGGAGTAACAAATCTCAACAATGAAATACCTTCCATAATGACAAGGCTACCATTCATTGGAAAAATATATCAACATCGAACTACCTTCCATAATGACAAGGCTACCATTCATTGGAGTAACAAATCTCAATAACAAACAACCTTCCATAATGACAAGGCTACCATTCATTGGAGTAGCAAATCTGAATCTTCTCTGGGAACTGTCAGACTTATTGGGGAAATACAAGTTGCTCAAATAAAGAGACCTGGCACTTGCTGTTATGAGAAGGAATTGCAATAATGACTTCCGGAGGAAAGAAATATGGCTCATTGGGGAAAGAAACATGGTTTCCTGGGGAAATGAGATATGGCTCCATGGGGAAAGTAATAGGATTTCCTGGGGAAATTTCAATACGTTCATGTTGAGGAGATACAATCTTCACGTGCAAAATAAATGCACATTCTCAAATTAGGGCTCAAAGCCCGTAGAAATCAAGATAATAATATTGCTGGGGATCATAGATTCAAACCAAAAATAAACTGAAATGAATCAGTCAACCAAAATAACACTTCATGAGAAATAAACTCAAGAGGGAAACATTTTCTATCCAGACAAAGAGCTGAAAGGAAAGTTAAAGCAAAATTCTTCCACCAGGGATAACTCAGTGGGGAAATTGAAAGGATATACACTTTCTGCTTAAGGTTGACACTCTATTAGAGAGAGGATAACACAAATCTGCAAAACATGATAGTATGTCAACCAAAATATGCAAATGAGCAATGATTTACTAAATCCAGCCAAAGCATGATATATGCATGGATGTATGAATGTTATCATGTATATGCTGACAAAACAGACATATAACACCGGGAATAACTAGATTAAACCAACTTAAGTACATTCAATATTCGACTAAATCACCTCCAAGATGAAAACTCACAAGAAAGTAAGCGCCAACTAATGAAGCAGATTCTTGTTTCGCGGCTTAACTTTATTGGGAAGGAACATAATCCGAAAATAATCACATCATAACAATAAATTAGTACAGATACATGGATATAACATCCTCTCCCCAGGCTCCACCAGGGAATATCACATAGACTTCAATGAAAAAAAACAAATGTTTCAAGGTATACGCTTATACTAGAGATTGTAATGCTGATTTCACTGGGGAGGGAAACACCACATCATCGAGAGGGACCCAAAATAAATCCTTCAATACTGAGAGTGAGGATTAAATCAACTTACCTGGGGAGAAATTATGAAACCTCAAGGGGATAACAAATTTCAGTGAGACACGTTATCTCAGCCTTACTTGGGGATTTAAGAAGTTAATCATTACAACAAGAAATCAAACTTATGGGGATTTTAAATCAAACCCAAAAAGTTGACAACTGTTTCAACACTTCTTAGAAAAGACATTGCCCTTGCCTGGTTGTCTGGGAAACAAACAACAACAACAATGCTAATACTACAAAGGATAATGTTTTGCGAATTATTTCATCTTAGCATACAAAGAGGGAAGAGGCTTTCGTCAGGTGAGCAAAAACCTTACTGGGGAATCTGGGATAGAGACCTTGGACAATGCCAACCCGAAATCAAAATGAACCAAGACTTGACTGGGGAAAATGGGCTCACAAACCAAACACCACACCATACATAAATTGGTATCATCTTGAACTACCTAAGAAGCACAAGAAAGTCATACTCATTTCATAAAGAGTGACCTGGGAGAGCCTTCCTAGGGGAACACACACTTCCAAATTTTTTGAGTTCGTCCATCCTTGGGGTCACTATTTTTGTTTTCCTTGAGTCGTAAAATCTAAATCAAGAAGTAATTTGTAAATTCTTTTCAAAAAACAATTTTGTTATTTAATATGTCTGCTTTGAAAATTACTATCAATAATAAATGAAGTCTTTGTAAGCTGAATAAAAAAAGAATCACAAAGAATTGGATAAAAGCTCAAACTTTATTAATAGGATGGTAGTCCATGAATGGCGAGACTCCATAGATAATTACAAAGTTTGAAAATGGTAATATATATTGGAAAAGATAAATTGAAATACAATGACCGCTATTCTCCCTAACAACTTTGAATTCATGCACAACGACTTCGTTTGAAGAGTGGTGAGGATCCAAGAAGATTGTTTCTTCAATGGTCAAGTCTTGTCTGACGCAGTTACTTGCCAAGAAATCCCTAACTTTTGCCTAGGTTTCCCTTGCAGGTTTTCATCCTAGCGGTAGAATTTATTTTGTTTATGTCTCTTACTTTTTCCTAGACCTCCTTTTCGGGTTTTCAGCATACCGAGACGCTCCTTTTTGCCTAAGCTGCCCTTTCGGGTTTTTGACTTAGCGAGCTATTCTTTTATCTATCTAGGCGAAGTATTTCTTAACTGCATCAGCATTCACGGGACGTGGGAACTCCTCGCCATCCATAGTTTCAAGAATCAATGCACCGCCAGAGAACGCTTTCTCGACAACATATGGGCCTTTAAAATTGGGAGTCCACTTGCCCCTAGAATCAGCATTAAAAGACATGATCTTTATGAGCACAAGGTCACCTTCTCTGAATTCACGAGGTTTGAACTTCTTATTAAAAGCTTTCTTCATTCTCTTCTGGTATAACTGACCATGACACAAGACCGTCATTCTCTTCTCTTTAATTAAATTCAACTGGTCAAACCTATTCTGGACCCAGTCAGCCTCTGGTAACTTGGTTTCCATTATCCGCGTAAAGAGGGAATCTCAAACTCAATGGGGAGTACTGCTTCCAAGCCATACACAAGAGAGAACGAGGTGGCCCCGGTTGAAGTGCAGAAAAATGTTCGATAACCATGAAAATCTAAAGGGAGCATATCATGCCAATCTTTGTAAGTAACAACCATTTTCTGGATGATCTTCTTGATGTTCTTAGTAGCAGCTTCAACAACCCCGTTCATCTTTGGCCTGTAAGGAGATGAATTATGGTGAACAATCTTGAATTCTTCACAAAGTTCTGTCATCATCTTGTTATTCAAATTTGAGCCATTGTCAGTGATAATCCTACTTGGCACACCATACCGACATATGAGATTATTCTTGATAAAGTGCACTATCACCTGCTTAGTGACATTAGCATATGAAGCTGCTTCCACCCATTTGGTGAAGTAGTTAATTGCCACTAAGATGAAACTATGTCCACTCAACGCCTCTGGTTCAATCATTCCAATCATGTCAATACCCCACATCGAGAAAGGCCACGGGGAATAAATAACATTGAGAAGTGTCGGAGGCACATGAATTTTGTCAGCATAAACTTGGCATTTATGGCACTTCTTTGCAAATTTGTAACAGTCAGATTCCATTGTCAACCAATAATAACCTGCCCTAAGCATCTTCTTCGCTATCGAATGTCCATTAGCATGAGTACCAAAGGGACCTTTATGGACCTCATGCATCAACATGTCTGCTTCGTGTCTATCCACGCATCTGAGCAAGACCATGTCATAATTTCTTTTGTATAACACATCTTCACTGAGGAAAAAGATGCCTGCCAACCTTCTCAATGTCTTTATATCTTTATTTGACACACCAGCCAGGTATTCCTGAGTCTGGAGAAAATGTTTGATATCATAATACCAAGGTTTTTCATCTGCTACTCCCTCTGCTGCAAACATATGAGCCGGTCTATCCAAATGTCGCACTGTGATACGGGGCATATCATTCCAAGTATTCACTTGATACATAGAAGCCAGAGTTTCCAAAGCATCCGCCATCTGATTTTCATCTCTAGGAATATGATGGAATTCAACTTTGTTAAAGAAGGGTAATAATCTTCTAGCATAGTCTTTGTAAGGGATCAAGCTAGGGTGACGAGTATCCCATTCTCCTTTAATTTGATTTACTACCAAAGCTGAATCACCATACACATCTAGAACTTTGATAATGAGATCAATGGACTCCTCGAGACCCATGATACAACCTCATACTCTGCCATATCATTAGTACAATCAAAGGTCAGCCTTGCAGTAAAAGGAATGTGTGATCCATGCAGAGTGATAATCAAAACATCAATTCCTTTCCCATAAGAATTCACGGCTCCATCAAATACCATACACCACCGGGATTCAGGATCAGGACCTTCCCCAGGCAAAGGTTCATCACAATCTTTTTCTTTAAGAAACATCACATCCTCATCAGGGAAATCATACGTGCAATTTGGTAATCATCTTCCGATTGGTGAGAAAGATAATCTGCCAACACACTGCTTTTTATATCCTTCTGAGTACGGTATTCAATATCATATTCAGACAACAACATCTACCAATGGGAAATTCTTCCAGCAAGAGCAGGCTTTTCAAATATATACTTAATTGAATCCATTTTAGAAATCAACTAAGTAGTATGATTTAACATATATTGCCGTAACCGCTTTGCTGCTCAGGCCAGAGCATAACATGTCTTTTCCAGCATAGAATACTGCAACTCACGGTTAGTAAACTTCTTGCTGAGATAATAAATGGAATATTCTTTCTTTCTTGTTTCATCTTGTTGTCCCAAAATACATCCCATAGAACTATCTAACACTGTCAAATACATGAACAACGGTCTTCCTTCAACAGGCAGGAGCAAGATAGGAGGTTCAAGCAGATACTCTTTAATACTTTTAAATGCCCCTTGGCAATCATCTGTCTATACACAACCTTGATCTTTCTTTAACAACTTAAAGATCGATTCACACATTACAGTCATATGGGAAATGAATATGGAAATGTAATTCAATCGCCCAAGGAAGCCTCTAACTTGCTTTTTAGTCCTTGGTACATGAATTTCTTGAATTAATTTTACTTTATCAGGGTCAACTTCAATTCCTTTTTGGCTGACAATGAAACCTACCAATTTTCATGATCGGACACCGAAGGTGCATTTATTTGGATTCAAGCGGAGATGATACTTCCTCAAACGCTGAAATAATTTTAACAAATCCTCTCCATGCCCTTCTTCAGTTTGTGATTTGGAAATCATATCATCAACATATACCTCAATTTCCTCGTGCATCAGATCAAGGAATAGGGTTGTCATAGCCCTCTGGTACGTTGCACCAGCGTTCTTCAACCTGAAGGGCATCACTCTGTAATAGAATGTTCCTCAGGGTGTAATAAACGTTGTTTTTTCCATGTCCTCAGGAGCCATTCTTATTTGATTATATCCGTAAAATCCGTCCATGAATGATAATACTTTGAATTTTGCTATACTATCAACAAACACATCAATACGCGGTAATGGAAAATCATCTTTTGGACTAGCTTTATTTAAATCTCTATAATCAACACACATGCAAACTTTTCTGTCTTTCTTTGGTACTGGGACAATATTGTCAATCCACTGAGGATACACTGATGTCACAAGAAAATCGGCATTTATCTGCTTTAAAACTTATTTAATCTTTACTTCCATATCAGTGTGAGTTCTTCATAATTTCTGCTTGACTGGTGGGCACTCTGGATTTAGCGGAAAATAATGTTTCATAATATCACTATCCAAACCAGGCATGTCTTGGTATGACCAAGAAAAGATGTCCACATACTCTTTCAATAGTTCAATTAACCTGCTCTTCACATCAGGATGCAACAATGCTCCAATCTCGACTTCTCTTGGATCTTCCTCTAAACCCAAATTGATTATCTCCAACGACTCTTTATACGACTGAGTGACACTTTCCTCGCACTCGAGCAACCGTGAAACCTCTTATGGAATCTCATCATATTCTTCTTCTTCTTCGGCCACATACACAGGATATTCAATGTTAGGAGAGGGTGCATGGTCATTGTATTCAATGGGTTTTTTAGTTAATCTGCACATATGATTTATGATTGCTTTTAGAAACCGGCACATATATCAAGTGATCATGCAAATTTATTTTTAGTTATTATTTATTCCAAAAGGGTTTTTTCTGATTACCATTTTCTAAGAAAAATCATAAAATAAAAACACAATTTGAGAATCAAAGAGAACTTTTATTTATGATTTTAATGAGCAAAGCAAACAGATAAGCCCGTACAATGTTAACTTTCACCTTGGGCAGAGTGAAAGCTTTTTGCAAAGATTAATAAAAAACAAATTACTTTGAGACATGGATGCAAGAAGGAACATCAATAGTGGCCTAGTTCTGGACTATGACTCCAGGCATCACATAATTCGACATCTCCTGCTCTTCTTCATCATCCACAATGGCATTGATCCCAGAAACAGTTGGATGAAGGTATCATCTGCTGTGGAAAATATCTTGATACTTGCCTAAAACAGTCTTCGGCTTCAAGTTCTCACCTTTACCATTCTTCGCTAAAAATCCCAAACCAACCATGTTGTTGTTCACTGGCGGGTCAACAATCTGCCTCCATACTTTACTAGGGCCATTACACACAACCTGCTGAGCATCTTTGAATGAAGCCATAGAATTCTCATTCTCTCTTACGTTATCAACAAACAAAGCTTGGAACTGAGTTCCAACAAAAGTTTTATCCGCTTCCACAACACTGAAAGAGGATAAATGAGATATTAACAATGCTTGCTCTCCATTTATGATAACCACCTTTCCTTTATGCACAAACTTAAGCTTTTGGTGTAGAGTTGAGGTGACATCCCCTGCCTCATGTATCCATGGCCGTCCCAGTAAGCAACTGTATGTAGGCACAATATCCATGACTTGGAAAGTAATATGGAACAAGTGTGGGCCTATGTGAATAGGCAGATCTACTTCCCCAATAACAGACTTCCTCGACCCATAAAAAGCCTTTACAATAATTCCACTTGGGCGCATGGAAGCTCCTTGATACTTCAGCTTCATCAGCGTGCTTCTTGGTATAACATTTAAGGCGAACCCATTATCAATCAACATATTTGACAATGAATCATTCTTACAGTTCATGGATATGTGGAGAGATAGATTGTGATTTCTTCCTTCGTCAGGAAATTCGTCATCACAGAAGCTTAGTGTTGTACCCCAAAATTTGCCCTCTCATTTTACCAAGATTTTCCCTTCACAAGACTCTTTGGACTCAAGACAGAATTAGGGTTTGCTCTGCTCAAGACATCTCTTGGCACTGTTGACCAGAAATTAGGGTTTGAGTTTGCACATGGATTTTTGGACTTCCAATTCCTAATGTGACTTTCATACTTCATGTTGGACTTATAAGATTTCTCATACCAAGTTTCAAGCTTTGAATCAAATTTTTGCCCAGTCAATTGGACAGTTGACCTAAAAATCAGCTGTATTGGGGAAAAAGTCAACCATGGCCAATTTACAGTCAAACCTCATAATTTTTGATCCACATCAACATTATAGACTCATATGAACCATTTGATCAAGTTTGGACCACAACTCCTCAAGAAATTTGATCAGATCATCAAAAGGGCAAAATGGTCATTTTTAGGGTTTTGACTACAGAAGGGCAATTTCTGATTTTTAACCTAGACAATGGCAAATTGAGTTCAAGCATGGTTTCAAGGACTCAATGGAATCATCTTGACCTAATCACAAGGTTCAAAAGATCTCAAATGCATTGGATTGATAGATGAATTTTCCAGTCAACTGATCAAAAATCAACTGTACACGAAAAGTCAAACTTTGACTTTTTGGTCAAAATCAAGTGCCAAGGGTCATTTTTCATCAAGATGTGTTAAAGCATGAAACTTGTTCACCAAGAAACCTAATTTTGAAAATTAGGGTTTAAAATGGAAAATTTTCATAACTTAGAAATTTTCTAAGTTATGAAAATTTCTTATTTTTTCCCAACTTTTCCAAAATTTTTCACCATGATGCATTTGGATTCAAAGAAAACTTCCAACATGAAAGTTGTATTACTCCACAAAATATAAAACTTTGATTCATAAAGTTTTCCCAAAAGATGGTTGGATCTAAAGTTATGATTTTGTGAATAGGGGTCCAAAAACTTTCTAACTTAGTGAAATTTTGCCCTAGTTTAGGCAGGATTTTGACCAATCTTCATGGCAATTTTTCACCTAGTTCCAATTGGAATCTCAAAATTCATTTCAAATATGGATTGTAGAGAATGTTACAAGATTTCCAAAATGTCCAAGAACTCTCCAAGATCATTTGTGGTTAGGGAGAATCGAAGGATTGAAAATGGGAAATCATCACTTTTGTCCAAGGCATTTTGCACCATGTTACAACTTGCATTTCTGTCCAAAGAATGCTTGTACTTGGTTTACAGGTTCTAATCTCTTCTACACTAATAAATTAAATGCAAACACATTGGATTAAGGCTTTGTTCTGATCTATGAAGCATTATACAAAGGTTTAATCCATTTTTGGCAAAAAGGCAACAATACCATTTCCATAAAGCACAACTTTTGCAATTTTGTTTGTCTTGAGCCATGGACCTGAGTTCTTTATGCAAGCAAAGTCCATGAATATCATACATTTGGTACCAACTATGTGCAGCTAGAATACAGGCCTGTACAAGCTTTGCCCATGTCACTTCCCATCTTTTCTTCAAAAACAAGAAAGCTTGCAAAAGTGAGAGATCTTTGGAATCTGATAAGAGCAAGTCTTTGTAACATTTCAAACAAGTTTTACACATTGCCTAAGGTCAGAAACACGAGATAGCAAGTTCTAAAACACCCAAATACACCAACACTTCATTTATTCCTAAAACAGGGCAAGTTCTGCAAATCACAAGTCAAAACCAAATCCACTCGTGCGTTTTGCTTGAAACCAATTCCAATACACTCCATACAACATACCTAAACTATCCCAACCATTATCAAGCCACTGTAACTCCATTTTCACACTTCACCATTTTTGCTTTGAAGCTTTGCAGGTTAAGTTCTACAAGCATATTCAGGCCATTCCAAAGCAAGCCAAGCATTGGGAAAGATTGAGTGAACCTCAGGCAAGCTAACACGACCTTCAGGCCTCATCAAAAAACCCTACATTGCCATACTCGAGCTTGAATGAAGCAGGTAAATTTCAAACTTCTATCTCCTTATTTAGGAATCATTAGGCTTAAGTTTGTGAAGCAAAAATGTAGTCCTCATTGTCCTTGAACTGTACATATGCATAGAATTCATTTATGTTAGCTGAGCTAGGAGAATTTGGATGTTGAAGTTACTGAATTTTTTAGGTCAAAAATTGGGGATGATAAAATTCTCCCTGGTTTCTTAGAGTTAGATCAAGTTTTTTATATGGTTAGAATCGTGGTTTAAAGCTCTATAATTGTCATGTTATGAGTTTTTGATTTCAAGCAAAGAATAGAGAGAACATGTTTGAAGTTGCAGCGCGCGCATTTTTGTTCTGGAGGACAGGGACAAAGTGGAAATGGGTTGGGCTTGGCTTGTTCCTACTTTTGGCACCCCCTAGCTTGCTTTTCACACCTCCTGGCACATTTCTCTTATTTTTTTAATATTTTATTCATTTATTTTACATTTTCTGACTTTTATTATTTTTTCTAAATATAAAAAATTACCAAAAACATTTTCTTAAATTTTCACATTTTATTTTATTATTTTTATTATTTTTGGCATAAGAATAGTTTATTAAATAATATATACTTTTATTTTCTTAAATAAATTTATAAATAATACAAAAATATCATATATTTTTATTTTTATTATTTATACACTTAAATAATATTTTGTCACACATTTTTATTTTTTAACACTTTTGTATATATTTTTATTTATTTTCTTGTACATAAATAAATAATATATATATATATATATATATATATATATATATATATATATATATATATATATATATATATATATATATATATATATATATATATATATATATATATATATATATATATATATATATATATATATATATATATATATATATATATATATATATATATATATATATATATATATATATATATATATATATATATATATATATATATATATATATATATATATATATATATATATATATATATATATATATATATATATATATATATATATATATATATATATATATATATATATATATATATATATATATATATATATATATATATATATATATATATATATATATATATATATATATATATATTTTTTACATACATAAAAATAATACAAGAATTTTTTTTGCATATTTACATTTATTTGCACATTTAAATATTTGTCAATTTATTATTTGTACAATGAATTCAATTTGGTTGTAATAGTTGAATTAGGGTTTTATTTTTGTGCAAATATCCCCCTATTCAAACTTGTATCCCCCTTCCCATATCAATGTTGTAATAGTTGTAGATTTACTTTTACGCATTTTATCTCTTTCAAATATGCATGATAGAAAGATTAGGGTTTGTTTGATAACCAAAATCAAAACAAATAGCATGACTAAATACAAGACAAAAAAGCATGAAAAATGACAACACAATGCACACAAGCACCCCTAGGGTTTCATCCACTTGTTGCCTTAAAAATGGCCATGGTATGCATGCTAGGTATCTTGGCAAAACAAAAAAACAAAATAAAAGATCATAGTCCCTCGATGACGCTATCTTGGTTGCCTATATAAAATGATCTAGTCCCTTAAAAACTTGCTAAGATACTTGGCACAATTGCTATCATGGTCATACGATGACCCACGCCCGTCCCGTTTAACATCCAAACACAAGGTTGTTTACCAAATACAATGGTAAAACAACAATGTCAAAGGGTTAAAAATGTGTAGGAAAGATCCTTGAGTAGGGTAGACAACTCCTAGTTACTTGATCAACTTGCAAACCATCCTTGCTATTTTCAAAAAACACACAACACAATTTCAAAACAATTTCCCAAAACAAACTTTCAAACATTGAAACATTTTTCAAAAGACAAACACCTTTGTATATATTCAAACAAGAATCATCACAAAGGTTGCCTAGACAAAGGCCTCTTTTCAAAATATTTTCAAAACCACACACAAAGCACCATTTCAAACAATTGAAAAGCAAAAGCAAGTGATCTAAACAAGTAACTAAGAGCCCATGGAAAACCATGGATAAAAAGGGTTCTAACACCTTTCCTTTTCATAATATACCCCCCGAACCCAAGAAAACATCTCAAAGGTCTTTCCTGTGCTTTTTGACCTTTCCTTTGGATAAAATAAAAAGTCGGTGGCGACTCTTGCTAAACCGAAACATTTGCGAACACAAACGCAAAACCTCAAGTCAGTTCTCCCACCATATCACACTTAGGTTATTATAAGATGTAATATTACCTACCATATTGGTGAATTGATCTAACGACATATCAATTTCCATGAAGGATTGATCCGACACTCTTATTAGAGATTCTCTATGAGCAGAAGAATTCATCAACAAGGCTATAATTGATATCTTTGAAGGAGTGTGCAATAATTGATCTACAATTCCGTAGTTGCTCATTTTGATAATATTTAATATATCGTCCACCTCCTTCTCCAGAGTAGCACCATTGGACTCCCCTACTGGTTTCCTAGTTTCAACACTTTTGATAACCTTCTTATCGGCACTGACATTTCCTCGAATAATAGGTGCTAACACACTACCACTGTAGGTCAGTCTAGTCGCCTCAATAATATTCTCGACATTAGACAAAGGTTAGATGGGAACTTCCACACCATCCTCTAAAATTGTAGCATTGTACTTGTACAGTACAACTTTGTCTGATTTGTAACAGGACCTGGAAAGCAAATCACTACTGGAGAAATAACTGGCTTGCTACAATATTCAATAATGACAGGGGCAGAATCATTGAAACAAGGCACAATTACGTTCACCCATTCTTCAGAATATTTGGTCATCCCAAAATCATTACTGGAGAATATATATTCGTCTTAGAGAAAGAATTCATCCGCAGAAGAATATTCATCATTCGACTCAATCTCAACCAAGCAATCTTCAATCACATTAACCTCATGGTAATCATATTTTTGGCCCAAAACCTTAATAGTACCATTATACAATAACAACTGCATACCTCTTTTCACAACCAAACAACCTCGAGAATCTTTGCAGCAACACTGTCAAGATCCATAATGGTGTTCTACCTGACCTTCCATGTGGCAGAAGGTATCGTGCAATTGCACCAAGTCATCATTCATATGGTTCACATAAAATATCATGAGCTCTCCAGGACACCCAAAGACCATGTTCACTTCTTCCTTGTATTTTGTCCTAGGCCTGATTATATGGATGAGGCCTTCATCCATCATTTCCTGCAAATAAATCTTTATCTTATCACACCCTTGTATATCGGTACTGTAGATACCACAACCAACATGGTCATGTGTATAGTAACTGAACTCACAGAGGTCAACGTGCATCTTTATCAAGTCTCCTCTGACCAAGTTGATATCATAAATCCAGAAGTCCCCTAGAAAACCATCAATCATGTTGACATCATTTTTTCCTCCATGCTTTGGCAAAGGATTATCTTTTACATTAGGACTGACATCCTTAAAGGATAAAAGGCCAGATCTTACCATTTTTTGTACCTCAGATTTCCGAGGATAACTGTTTTCCACATTGTGCCTTGGTGCTCCCTGATGAAAAACACACATCTGATATGCCTTATAATACCAAGACAAAGGTGATGGTATAGAGGGGGGTGGCCTGGTCTGGACCAACTTTTTCTGAATCAATGCTGGGAGTAATTCTGCATAACTCATGGGGATATAGTCAAGATCCTCTCTCCTCTGATTCTGCCCTTGATTTCCTTGAGGGGCTAGTCTTTGATAAGCGACAGTGGTTGGAGTTGTATTAACAGTTGGAGTTACCGAAGCAACCTGTTGATGGCGTTGATGATTTTTTCTAGGAGGATTAACCCTTCTCTCTTGAATAACAACATTTGTCTCTCCTTCTTTATTTTTAGCAAACCCGTATGATGGTTTCTTCACACTGCCGAAATTTTCATTTCTTGTCAAGCGACCTTCTCTTAGTGCTTCTTCCAAACGAACGCCCATTCCCACCATCTTGGTAAAATCACTTGGCGCACTCGCCACCATTCTTTCATAATAGAAAGCACCTAGAGTATTTAGAAAATTTTTCATCATCTCTTTTTCTTCCATTGGAGGAATCACCTGGACGACTGCTTCACGCCATCTCTGTGCATATTCCTTAAGTGACTCTTTGTCCTTCTGGACCATGGCCTTGAGTTGATCACAGTCAGGTGCCATGTCCACATTGTATTTCTACCGTCTAATAAATGCTTCACCCAAGTCGTTGAAATTATGAATGTAGGCATTATCCAGGCTCATGTACAACTTCAACGCTGCACCAGTCACACTGTCTTTAAAGAAGTGAATCAACAGGCGTTGATCATCGGTATAAGTAGACATTCTCCTCACATACATCACTAGGTGAGCACGAGGGCAAGTATTTCCCTTGTACTTCTCGAATTCTGGAACTTTGAATTTCACAGGTATTTTCACATTTGGAACTAAACACATATCACTCACATTCTTTCCAAACAGTTCTTTTCCTCTAAGGGCCTTCAACTCTTTCTGCATCTTATCAAACTGATCTTGAAAATCGTCTATTCGGTCATAGAAACCTAAGCTTTCACTTGGTGGGGGAATAAGGCAATAAACTTCATCATTATCAAACAATATAACATTCACCAAAGGAGGCGCAACATAGTGAATCTCATTTCTAGCAGCAAGGGTAACATGCACCACGGGAGGTGCGGAAACAATAGTAGCTTGAGAAAGTGGAGCAACTTGGGCAGCTTGATTATAACCTTCTGGCATAAATTTCTCCGGTATTCCCCATGAATAACCTGGAGGCATATAATTTTGAACAATAGTGACTGGAGTAGCAGAAGCAAGAACTGTCAGAGCTTCAGAAGTAACCGTTGTTTGTTGAGGCTGAGCAAGTGGTGACTGATTTTGAGCAGCCACCAACGATTCCATCACAACAGTGATATTGGCCATACCAGCCTTTAGAGTAGTAACTTCTTCGTGTAACTCGCAATTCTCTTGTTCTAGATTCTCCATCTTCCTTCTAAAATTGGCCCGAGTATTATACTGATGAGGCAACTTACTGAATGAAGTAAAGAAGCTCAGTAAGTCACCTGGATATGAACATGAATGCAATAAGTATGTACAATATGATGCATGATATGCAATGCACATGATTTATTTTATTATTAATATTTCAAGGAACTCAAAGATTTATAGAGAATTTGCAAATATTAAAGTACTAACACGTTTGAGATACTGAAAATCTCATTATAATAACTTCAAAACGGATTACAACTTTTTAGTAAAAGTTTCAATAATCCCAAGTACAAGATAAGAATCTAAGATCCTAAGAAAGAAAAGCTGATGAAGATCACTCCACACACTGACGCTTCCCTGTGAGTCTTACAATTTGAGCCTTCAGCCGCTTGTTCTCTTCGGTGTACCTATTGGAAACCTCTTTCTAATCACTGGAGCTGGGAAGTGAACAACTAGGTCCTGAATGATCCCTAGAGGAAAATAAATCCTCTTGCCTCTCTATCATCTCTACAACACGACTCTCGAGAATCTCAATCAGATCATCTTTCTCCTTCAAGTCTGCTCGATAGGACACTTCTAAAGTTTGACAGTTATTCTTCCAAGCCTCCTTTTCCTACTGCATCCTAACTAGGGCAAGATGAAGCTCTTCTACATCATCTAATAGGGGAGGATTGGTCTTCACAAACATATCGGGAATGGGTTCTTCACGGAAATACGACATCTTCAACTGGATGGCTCTTGCTTGTACCCACTGAAGATAAGGCTCCAAAGAAACAACCCCTCTAGGCCCCAAGTCCTTCCTACCTTTTCTGTGAATATGATGCCAAGCCTTTGCAATCTCCTCTTTAGATTACTTATGAACTTATCCCTCTTTAAGGAATAATCCACTCAGATGAATACTATTTGGCTTATCCCTCATCGGATATCCAAGCTGTCATCGTGCAAGAAAGGGGTTGTAGTTAATTACTCCCTTTGTACCAAGAAGAGGTACATTGGGGAAACTACCACAAATGTCGACAATCTCCACATCATGGTAAGACTGATGATACCAAAAAATATCTGAATGAGTGAGGGCCATAATATTCGGAGTCCAGTGAGGTTCCTTCTTGACATCCCAGAAAGCATCAGACCGAGGCAAGTGAGAAATAAACCACTCATACAACAAAGGCATGCAGCAAATGATCATCCCTCCATGGTAAGAATCTCGAAGATGGATAGAGTAATAGGCATCACCCAATAATGTAGGGACTGGGTTCCTGATCATAAATATCCTGATGGCATTGATATCCACAAACTTGTCGACATTGGGAAATAAGAACAACCCATAATCAAGTAGAGCAAAGATGGCCTCAAAAGCGACCATACTTTTCATCCTAGCAAAGTAGCGAGCTTTCTTCAACAAGAACTGAGCGGGTAATCCTCTAATCCCTCCTTTGGTAGTCATGTGGGTTTCAACCTCAGAATTCCCCAAATGTATCAAAGCAGCAATCTCATGAGATTTTGGCTCCCCCTCCAAACCAGTAAAAGGAACATGATCAGTGATAGGTAAATCCAATGGATAAGAATACTCTTCCAATGTAGGCATCAACTGATAATCAGGGAAAGTAAAGCATCAATACACGAGATCATAGAACTGGACCAAAGTCGAGAGAATACCCTCCTTCATCCTGAGCTTCATAAGAGAAATGGTAGACCCATAATTCCTCTAAAAATCTGTAGAACTCTCGATCTCGGGAATCAGACTCATCAACTCATATGTCTTGGGATTTTTGAAACTGTACTTCATGGTCTTTATTTTTCCAGAATCTATAGTCAAAAAGTACCCGAGATATTTACAAAGAGTCAACTTTTAAGTCCCTTGAAACAAAAGGTTTTTAGAATATGTTCATCAGTGCATGAATGCATGATACAATAATCACACACAAGATCAGGGTTGTAATAGTTGTAGATTTACTTTTACGCATTTTATCGCTTTCAAATATGCATGATAGAAAGATTAGGGTTTGTATGATAACCAAAATCAAAACAAATAGCATGACTAAATATAAGACAAAAAAGCATGAAAAATGACAACACAATGCACACAAGCACCCCTAGGGTTTCATCCACTTGTTGCCTTAAAAATAGCCATGGTATGCATGCTAGGTATCTTGGCAAAACAAAAAAACAAAACAAAAGATCATAGTCCCTCGATGACGCTATCTTGGTTGCATATACAAAATGATCTAGTCCCTTAAAAACTTGCTAAGATACTTGGCACAATTGCTATCATGGTCATACGATGACCCACGCCCGTCCCGTTTAACATCCAAACACAAGATTGTTTACCAAATACAATGGTAAAACAACAATGTCAAAGGGTTAAAAATGTGTAGGAAAGATCCTTGAGTAGGGTAGACAACTCCTAGTTACTTGATCAACTTTCAAACCATCCTTGCTATTTTCAAAAAACACACAACACAATTTCAAAACAATTTCCCAAAACAAACTTTCAAACGTTGAAACATTTTTCAAAAGACAAACACCTTTGTATATATTCAAACAAGAATCATCACAAAGGTTGCCTAGACAAAGGCCTCTTTTCAAAATATTTTCAAAACCACACACAAAGCACCATTTCAAACAATTGAAAAGCAAAAGCAAGTGATCTAAACAAGTAATTAAGAGCCCATGGAAAACCATGGATGAAAAGGCTGCTAGAACCTTTCCTTTTCATAATCTACCCCCGAACCCAAGAAAACATCTCAAAGGTCTTTCCTGTGCTTTTTGACCTTTCCTTTGGATAAAATAAAAAGTCGGTGGCGACTCTTGCTAAACTGAAACATTTGCGAACACAAACGCAAAACCTCAAGTCAGTTCTCCCACCGTATCACAGAACTGGAGACTCTGCTGGGGAAATTATAAAAGTGGGGTTACCTTAGGGTTCAGATCACCTTTACATGCTTATCTTGCTTGACTTGTATGCTTTACACTTTGGTTATATTTTTTGGGTTTGAATCCTCTACCCGGATTTGGGAAACATTCATAGGTAAATAGCAATACGTTGTGGAAACTGTGTAGGGTATACCGACATGGTCTAAGCAATAGCTATATTAGTGCGACATATTTGTGGGTACCGGTAGCCTTTGAGTCAATCAAAGAGAATACGGGGCCGCTGAGTGATGTCATGAAGCACTAATGGACTTTTAGAACCTTTACTTGACCAACTTGGCCTTTTTAGGGGTAGTGAGATGACCGGATTTGGTGCAATCCGAAGTTGGTAGATACTCAATACTACACTCATTGAGGGTTGTTTTCTTGGAATATTTCGGTCTCTAGTAAAGTGGCTAAACTGAAACAATGAACACAGAAAATAATCCAGTGATATTGAGCTCCTTAGAACCCGATTACTATTTATAGGACAGGTTGAGCCAACTAAACTTCAAGAGGGTACTTACCTATGAAACCCCATGGTAGCCTGAAACTAGGAACTTGTGTGACTTGTTTGTACATATATACTTGTGCATAACATCATGGACATCATGAAGCATCATATGCATCCACTAACCATTTCAAGGATTTTGGATTTTCATCTTTGTTCCTGTTTTGTAGGTAATGGATTCACCCCGCAGGAAAACTATTCAGGTCAACCTTGTGAGAAATCCTCCTCAACTCAAGGAGCTTGCTTCTAGGATTCCAGAGTATTCTCCATTCACCGAGAGGCATGGTCGTCTTCTCAACTTAGTCAACACCAACACTGAGGAAGACATGGTGAAAGTTATCTTCCAGTTCTTTGACCCCCTACACCACTGCTTCACATTTCCTGATTACCAGCTAGTGCCTACTTTGGAGGATTTTTCTAAACTCTTGAGTATTCCTATTCTCCATCAACTACCCTACAATGGTACGGAAAGAGATCCAAAGCCTGAAGATGTTGCTCAAGCCCTACACTTGCAACCATCTGATGTCAAAAGTCATTCGGAAACCAGAAGTGGTGTCAAGGGTTTCTTGTCAAAGTTCCTGTTTGAGAAAGCTCAAGAATGCTGGAATTCATTGGACCTATAAGCTTTTGAGGAGATTGTAGCTCTTCTCATCTATGGGCTGGTCTTGTTCCCAAACCCTGACCAGCTTATAGATGTCAATGCTGTCAAAATCTTCATGGCTCGCAATCTGGTGCCTACATTGCTTGGGGATATCCTCCACTCATTTCACACACAAACAACGAGGAAAAGAGGTGTTCTCATGTGTTGTACTCCTCTACTGGAAAGATGGTTTATTTCTCATCCTCCCCAATCAGTCTTGAAGAATGAGCAAGGCTTGAGGTGGTCACAACGATTGATGACTCTTACACATTCAGATGTTCATTGGTGTTCTCGATCCAGAGAAAATGTTATCATCATTGACCGTTATGGGGAATTACCTAATGTCCCTCTACTTGGCATTAGGGGATGCATTAACTACAACCCTTGCTTGGCTCTGAGACAATTTGGGTATGCCCTAAGGGATGGCCCTCATGACATGCTGATTCTAGACTTGGTTTTTGACTTCGACAACAACGATCAAGGACTTCAACAAAGGTTTATCCGAGCTTGGAGGATGCCCAACAAGGTGGACAGTAAGACCTTGGGACACAAGAATTCCACCCCCCGTGAGCCTTACCTCAAGTGGGTACGAACCCGCGCCCAAAGTCTTATGATGCCTTACCCCTACATGCTTCCTATGATCAAAGAGCTTGTTATGGAAGGAGAGGTTCCATACACCCTCCTACACCCTGACATGCCAACATCATTAGAATATTTACAAAGGAGTTGGATACAACTCAAGGGAGAACGCGATACTTTTGAAGCCCAATTCTACGCCAGTGAGAAGAAGGTTTTGGAACTTACTCGTCAACTTCACAAAGAGTAGACTCTCAACACCTACATTGCACCAAAAAGGATGCGCAACGTCTTTTTACATTAGAATTTTGTATTATTTTGCCCATGGGGCATTAATGTACTAACAAATTCTATCTTATTAATATGGCGTGTGTTCTTTTTTTGTTTACAACAAATTTGAATTTCTGAATCCTTGAATGCATTTCATGAATACATATCATTCATCATATGCATAAACAGGTCTTCACACCAGGTTTCCTTATCTCTTTGCTATTTATTTCAGCAAGATGGATATTGAGCAGACGCTTAAAGACTTACAAGCGCAGAATTCACAGTTCCAGCAGCTACTCATGACCCTGGCCAAGGGGCAGGAGGAGCTCAAAACCTTGCTGGAAAAGGAAAAAGAGAAAAAGAAAAAGAAAAGAGTTGGTATGGCTACTTTGGGTATAAGATTTGAAGGTCAAGCTAGAAGGGTCCTAGATTTCCCCTCAACATCTGATGAAGGGGTAGGAAAAGGAATGAGAGCTGCAGTACCATCTGAGTCTGAGGAAGAAGAAGAGGAGGAGGATGAAGACTATTCTGAACAACAGTACCCTTCTACAGATGACAAGTACAAGAATTTGGAAGAACGTCTGGTTGCCATGGAGTTACAAAGAGTGCCTAGGATGGATTTTGAGGAACTAGGGTTGGTTTCTGGAATTGTCATTCTCCCTAAGTTTAAGGTGCCTCTTTTTGCTAAATATGATGGGTTGTCTTGTCCCAAGATGCACCTACGGTCTTATGTTAGAAAAATTCAACCACATTCTTATGACAAAGACTTGTGGGTACACTTCTTCCCGGATAGTCTTTCGGGGACGTAGTTGGATTGGTTCTACCAGCTAGAGAGGTCTGATGTGCATAATTGGGAGGATTTGGCTGCCGCCTTCTACAGACAGTATAAATATAATGCAGACTTAGCACCAACCCATACTCAATTACATGGTATGGGCATGGTCTCAAATGAAGGCTTCAAAGAGTATGCTCAGAAATGGAGAGACTTGGAGGGAAGGGTGCAACCACCATTATATAAAAGAGAGCTTGTTGATATGTTCTTGGGGACTCTGTCAGGTCCCTTCTTTAATCACTTGATAGGAAGTTCATCTGCGGGGTTCACCGAGTTAATTCTGACTGGTGAAAGAGTTGAAGCCGGAATCAAGGGCGAGAAAATTCAAAAAGATGCATCTGCTTCCGCTGCCATCAAGAAGACTTTTCTAGCAAAGAAAGAAGTCTCAGCTGTCTACTCCCAAAGAGGTCAAGGAAGAGTTGAGCACCGGCCAGCGGTGGGGGCCATAATGATTCAGAAGTCTGCAGCTGATCAACCTCGAAACAATCAACCCAGAACTAACCAAGCAAGGATGGAAAGGCCTGCATGGCAATACGCCCGGATAAACATGACTCCCGCTCAGGTTTTACCCAATATCTTGAAGTTAAACCTTGCAAGTTTGAGGGAGGCCCCTAAAAACCCTAACACTTCGTCACCACACTACCATCCCAATGCCAAGTGTGCTTATCATTTGGACAACCTGGGGCACGACACCAACAATTGTTGGGCCCTCAGGAATAAGATTCAGGATTTAATAGATGCCAAAGAAGTTGAATTCGACGCCCCTGAAAAGCCAAATGTGATCTCTGCTCCAATGCCAAAACATGGTCACAATGCCCATGCTGTTGAAGAGGATCTTTTTGTTTCTACTGTTGATGATTTGATGACTCCGCTACCGATAATCAAGCTAAATTTGTTGAAGGCTGGGATTTTCCTAGGATGTGAAGAAGATTGCTACCTTTGTTCATCCTTACCAACCGACTGTCCGTTGTTGAAGTTAGGCATCTAGCGCCTAATGGATAATCAAGAAATCCTTTTTGAGAAGACTTCTGTTACACCGAATCCTGTCAATGATGTTTCGTTAATTACCATATCTGCCAATCTTTCCAAGGTCTCCAAAAGACCTGTTAAGATTACATACGATCCGAAGATTGCACCTCTGAAGATAACCATGCGGGGCCTATCCCGTACCAGTCCAACAAATCAATACCGTGGAACTATGGGGGAGAGATATTTTACCACAGTATTAAAAAAATTGAATCAACTGAAGAGAGTTATGATGAAGAGACTTCCAACATTGGAAACATTGTTGGAACGAGTAAAATCACCCGCAATGGAAGAATTTTCTCTCCGGAAATTGCGCCTCCAAAGGCAATCTTCGGACCCTCAGCCGCTCCTAAGGTTACCCCTGTGCCGATCAACATATTTGCGAGAACTCCAGTTATTGAAGAAGTTGTAACTCCTATGGTTGTCCCCTCTATTGTTGCTGATGATAGAGGGAACGGAATCCAAGAAGAGCCCGTCAGGACGAGGGCTCAGCCGTTGATCATCCCTGAAACCACTCAAAAAGAAATGGAAGAGATTTTGAAAATAATCAAGAAAAGCGATTATAATGTTGTGGAACAACTTGGGAAAACCCCCTCAAAGATCTCAATGTTGGCCTTGCTGCTTTGTTTAGAAGCTCATGCTAAAGCTTTGATCAGATTTTTAAAGACAGCCCACGTGCCACAGGAAACCTCCACGGATCAGTTCCAGGAATGTGTAGCTAGCCTAACAGCGGACAATGGTCTAGGATTATCCGATGCCGATTTAACATCAAAAGGGAGAAAACATAATGATGCTTTGCATGTCTCAGTGGGATGAAGAGGGACTACTCTAGCACACGTCCTGGTAGACACTGGTTCTTCGCTGAATGTCTTGCCGAAGAAAGCATTGGATAGGATAGATTGTGAAGGTTTAACTTTGAAGCCCAGCAACATCATTGTCAGAGCCTTTGATGGTTCTAAGAGGATGGTCCACGGAGAGGTGGACATCCCGATTAAAGTAGGAAATGAAAACTTCAACTCCACATTCTATGTCATGGACATCCGTCCCTCCTATTCTTACTTGTTGGGAAGACCATGGGTTCATCATGCTGGAGCCGTCACTTTAACTCTGCATCAAAAGCTCAAGTACCCTATCAAGGGGAAAATTGTAACTATCCACGGCGAAGAGGAATACATGATAAGCCATCTAAATTCTTTCCGCTATGTAGAATTGGATGGTGAATTCATCGAAACCCCCTTTAAGCATTTTGAGGAGGTAGCTCAGGAGATAGCAGCAACCAAGACAGTGCCTTCTGTACCCATGATTACTCGACCTCAGCCTCGAATGTCGTCGCTCAAAGATGCAAAGGCTGTGATTGAAGAAGGAGGAAGCACAATCCGGGGACAGCTTCCCGATTTTCCTTTCAAGTCTGATAAATTTGGCTTGGGTTTCATTGTTTCTAGTCAAAAAGCTGTGCGTCGCTCCCGGGATGGAGGGCCACCAGTGAAGATCACTCATCATGGTGTCAATGCTTTGGAGGATGGTGAAGAGGAGAGCAATCTGGAAGACTGGATTTCCCTACTGTTGAAGGAAGACTATGCAACTGGGAGGCAAAGGACTTTGTTCCCATTACTTTCATGAATCAGTAATTTATCTTTCAAACATTTTTGTTGTTTTGTAATAATTCTTGAATAATTCGTACACTTTTTACCTTGTGCCTTACCCGAGACATATAGGTCCATTTGTAAGGGTTTGATTTTTCATCTTCATATGCCATTTTAATGAATCATGGACGTTTTCACATATAAACCTTTGTGTTCATTTTCTTTCTTTTTACATTTTATTTGTTTGAAGGTGGCTATCCCTTACACACACCCACACTCGCAAATGCAGGTACCCTTCCATTCCGGATTCCATGGGTAAAAATTCTGCTATGACCTTCAGTGACTCTGAAGATCTGGTCTACCATGTCGAATACGAAGGTGATGAAGGCTGTGAAGTTCCTGGAGAATTGGCTAGACTGCTACAACAGGAAGAAAGGGATATTCTACCTCATGAGGAGTTGTTAGAGACAATCAACTTGGGAACTGAGGAAGACAGAAAAGATATTAGAGTGGGTGCCAACCTAGAACCAAGTGTCAAAGAGCGCTTAATTCAGCTGTTGAATGAATATGTTTAGATCTTCACCTGGTCCTATGAAGACATGTCGGGACTTGATACATATATTGTGGTTCACCGTCTCTCTACAAGAGAAGATTGTCCACCAATCAAATAGAAAGTATGCCGAATGAGGCCAGATATGTCTGAAAAGATCAAAGATGAAGTTATGAAGCAGTTCAATGCTGGATTTCTTGCTGTTACTTCCTATCCACAATGGGTTTCTAACATTGTGACCATGCCTAAGAAGGACGACAAAGTCAGAATGTGCATGGATTACAGAGACTTAAACAGGGCCAGCCCTAAAGACGACTTTCCATTACCGCACATTGACATCTTGGTTGACAATACAACTCAGCACAAGGTATTTTCTTTCATGGATGGATTTTCAGGGTACAACCAGATCAAAACGGCGCCTGAAGACATGGAGAAAACTACTTTTGTTACACAGTGGGGTACATTCTGCTATAAAGTGATGCCATTTGGACTGAAGAATGCCGAGGCAACCTATCAACGCGCCATGGTGGCTTTGTTTCATGATATGATACATCATGAGATAGAGGTTTACGTAGACGACATGATAGCCCGATCACAGACAGAAGAAGAACACCTCGACCATCTGCAAAAGTTGTTTGTCAGGTTGAAAGAGTACAAGCTCAGACTGAACCCTAACAAGTGCACTTTCGGAGTCAGGTCCGGTAAACTCTTGGGTTTCATAGTCAGCAACAAAGGCATCGAGGTTAATCCTGCCAAAGTCAAAGCTATATAAGAAATGTCTACCCCTTGCACTGAGTAGGAGGTCAGAGGTTTCTTGGGACGCATAACCTACATTGCAAGGTTCATTTCTCACCTAACATCTACCTGTGAGCCAATCTTCAAGCTGTTGAAGAAATATCAGGTGTTTAAATGGAATGATGACTGTCAAGTTGCTTTCGATAAAATCAAGGAGTATCTGCTAGAACCTCCTATCTTGATGCCACCCGTCGAAGGAAGACCGCTAATTATGTATCTGATTGTCCTAGAGAATTCAATGGGGTGCGTACTGGGCCAACATGGCGAGTCTAGCCGAAAAGAGCATGCCCTTTATTACCTTAGCAAAAAGTTTACCGACTGTGAGACTCGCTACTCGAGAAAACTTGCCGCGCTTTGGTATGGGCTGCTCGCCGGCTAAGGAAGTATATGTTGACTCATACCACTTTGCTGATCTCTAAGATGGATCCGATCAAGTACATCTTTGAGAAGCCTGCTTTATCTGGAAGAATATCAAGGTGGAAGATGATCCTCACCGAGTATGATATACAGTACACGACCCAAAAAGCTATCAAGGGGAGTGTACTAGCCGATCATCTGGCCCATCAAGCTGTCGAAGATTACCAATCCATGAGGTTCGACTTCCCCGACGAGGACATTATGACTTTGGATAACATTGAAGAGAACATACCGTAGGATAAACCTGAACAAGGATCCTGATGGACCCTGTAATTTGATGGTGCCTCCAACGCACTTGGAAACGGTATCGGTGCTGTACTTATCTCTCCGGAAGGTTGCCATACACCTTTCACTGCCAAACTCTGCTTCAGCTGCACCAACAACATGGCCGAGTATGGAACTTGTATCTTTGGTCTCAAGGCTGCAATAGACTTGGGAATCAAATCTTTGACTGTATTTGGGGACTCAGCTTTGGTTATCGGTAAAATCAAAGGAGAGTGGGATACTAAACATCCAAACCTCATCCCTTACAAAGAACATGTCCTTACATTGTTACCACATTTCGAGCAAATTACCTTCGACCACTTCCCGCGAGAAGAAAATCAGCTAGCAGATGCGCTAGCTACAATGTCATCCATGTTTAAACTTAACTGGGATAATGAGGCTCCCCAAATCACCGTTGAACGGATGGACGAACCTTCACATTGTAACAAGATTAATACCGAAGAAGTAGTGGACCGACCATGGTTTCATGACGTCAAAAGGTATCTCGAAGCACAAGAATATCCCGAAGGAGCTTCAGTCAACGACAAAAAGTTATTAAGGAGATTCTCAGCTAAGTTCTTCTTGAGCAATGGTATCCTATACAAGCGCAATCATGATTGCATTCTACTCCATTGTGTGGACAAGGTTGAGGATGAGCAGATCATGACTGAACTGCATAATGGTACCTTTGGCACTCACTCTAGTGGAGATACGATGGCTAAGAAGATTCTGTGGGCAGGCTATTACTGGTCTACCATGGAAGCTGACTGCCATCAACATTCGAGGACTTGGCACAAATGCCAAATCTATGCGGACAAGGTACACATACCTCCAGTTCCTCTCAATGTCTTAACATCTCCTTGGCTATTCGCTAAGTGGGGAATCTACATGATTGGAGAAATCAAGCCTACAACATCCAATGGACACCGTTTCATTCTGGTGGCCATTGATTACTTTACCAAGTGGGTCGAAGCAGCTTCCTTCACCTCTGTTACAAATAATGTGGTTTCCCGCTTCATCAAACAGAACCTTATTTGCCGGTACGGTATCCCCGAAAGGGTTATCACTGATAACGGTACAAACCTGAACAATACTATGATTACTGCCTTGTGCGAGCAGTTCCAGATTCAACATCACAATTCGTCTCCCTACCGGCCAAAGATGAACGGTGCTGTCGAAGCTGCGAACAAAAATATCAAGAAGATCATACAAAAGATGACAGTCACCTACAAGGACTGGCATGAGATGTTACCGTTTGCTCTGCACGGGTACCGTACAATGGCACGCACTTCAACTATGGCAACACCTTTCTTTGGTATACGGCATGGAAGCTATTTTACCTATCGATGTTCAGATTCCCTCCTTGAGAATAATGAAGGATGTTGGTTTGAGTGAAGACGATTGGATTCAGACTCGACTTGATCAACTTAACTTGATTGACGAAAAGCGACTTACTGTTGTTTGCCACGGTCAGACGTATCAAAAACAGATGATCAAAGCTTTCAACAAGAAAGTCAAGCGCCAAACATATCAAGTCAGGGATCTTGTAATCAAGCGGATTATCTTGCCGCAAAGTGATCCCAGGGGCAAATGGACTCCAACCTACGAAGGACCATTTGTGATCAAGAATATCTTTTCTGGTGGGGCAATGATCTTAACCACCATGGACGGCGACGATCTGTCGCACCCTGCGAATGCAGACATAGTCAAAAGATACTACGCATAAATGACCCGGCAAGTTGAAAACCCGAAAGGGCGACTTGGGCAAAAAAGGGCATCCCGGTGAATCGAAAACCTGAAAGGGAGGGTCAGGCAAAAATTAGGGATAAATAAAAAAATCTATACACCCGGCAAGTTGAAAACCCGAAAGGGCGACTTGGGCAAAAAAGGGTTTCCCGGTGGACTGAAAACCCGAAAGGGAGGTCCAGGTAAAAGTTAGGGAATTAAAGTGTATGACTATGTCTCGTCGGATCACTTTAAGGATAATCTCTTCACCAGACAAACTCCGGGCTTCTGATCAACTCAATCATCTTTGGGTGAAGCAAAGAATGGACAAGATATTCAGAGTTACGAAGGCTATAGCAGAATAGGAACCCCATGGAATTTTTACACATAGCCATCTTTTCCTTGTATAAGTTTTTCTCATTTTTACGGCAACATTATCTTACTAGGATGTTTGTCTCCTTTGTACAAAATACTTACACAAAGTTAATACAAAGATACTTCAAAGTGAAGAAAACTATTTTCCTTTTCTTCTTTTTTACACTTGTGTTTTATTTGAAAACGTCCAATGATTTATTAAATGAGCATATGCATTTGAATATAATCATATGTTTACAAATGAACGAAATGAGAAAGAACGATTACTAACAGGTTGAAAGTATAGGAAAACATCTTTAGGCTATTCCAAGAGCAATCCCCTGCAGTACATCATCTAGATCCCCAGCGGAGCTAAAACCTTGAAATACATATCCCCAGCGGAATTAAATTTCAAAATCCCCCGCCAGAGTCAAAACTTCAAACTCCCAATCCCCGACGGAGTTATATTTTCAAACCTTTGATCCACCATCAAAGTTAATACTTCAAACTCCCAATCCACAACGGAGCAAAGACTTTGAACTATAGACCCTCGGCGGAGATGAAACTTTCTTCCCCAACGAAGTCAAATTTTCGAATAGCAATTTACAGCGGGAACCATTCAGTTTTCCCATATTCCCTAGCAAGTTATCTTAAAGTCTGAAGATCAACCAGATAACAGTTAACTTTTGCCATTATCCCCAAACTAGGATAACTCCCCAGTAGAATGGCATACAAACCAAACTCCTGAACTTCTTCCAAACAGGAATAAGCCCCTCCCCCAGAGTTTCTCACTTCCCCCCTAGCAATATAGATATTCCCCACAGAGTTTTTCGCTCCCCAACAGATTGAAGATTCTCATCCCTGATTCCCCGTTGAAGTTGCCAAAGGCTTCATTACTCCCCAATATGAATTTGTCAGAATTTTTAATCCCCTGCAGATCGAAGATTCTCATTCTTGACTCCTCAGCATGAAGTCCCCAAGGATTCAGTTTCCCCTAGCAGATTGAAGATTCTCATTCTTAATTCCCGGCAGAAGCCATCAGAGTATTCTTTATTCTCCAACAGATCAAGGTTTTCCTTTGTTTGATCCCCGATAGAGATTGCCAGAGTTTTCCCTATTCCCCAGCCGAGTAAAGATTCCTAATTGTGTAATCCCCAGCCATGGTCTTCAGAGTTCTTTGGATTCTCCAAAGCAGATTTCTCAGGAAGTACATGGCATTATTTCCCCAAGCAGATTTTTTATCAATACTCCAACTCCAAAGACCTGAAGGATCTCTATATCCCCAGGAAAGTCATGAAGGATTCTCACATCCCTACAGAAGTTGTCGGAGTTTTTGATAATCCTCGCGAGTTGCCAAGGATTTTCTATCCCCAACAGTGGTCCAAGGATTTATCATCCTCAATAATCAAAGGTTTTGAATCTCCAACAGCGGCCAAGGATTTATTTTCCCCGACAGCAGTCAAGGATTTTATTATCTCCAGCCATCAAGGATTTATTTTCCTCAGCAAGACGGCTAATCAACTTACATGCGCATACATTACATTCATATATCATAAATATTGATAAAACACATTTTATTGCATCATATATTTCATGCAACATAACTTTGTGTTTCAACTAACATTTTGCCCTTTTCAGGATAAGATTAAAAGCTATCTATTCAAATTCAAAATTTAGAAAACAGCTTAGAGATGCTCCAGACACGGATGCTATTCTATTGCTTATTCAGATTCAAAGCTCAGAAAACAGCTTAGATATGCTCCAGACACGAATGCTATTATATTTCTTATTCAGATTCAAAACTCAGAAAACAGCTTAAAGATGCTCCAGACACGGATGCTATTCTATTGCTTATTCAGATTCAAAACTCAGAAAACAGCTTAGAGATGCTCCAGACAAGGATGCTATTCTATTGCTTATTCAGATTCAAAACTCAGAAAACAGCTTAGAGATGCTCCAGACGCGAATGCTATTCTATTGCTTATTCAGATTCAAAGCTCAGAAAACAGCTTAGAGATGCTCCAGACACGGATGCTATTCTATTGCTTATTCAGATTCAAGATTCAAATTCGGTCCAGATACGCTCCAGACAGGGTAGCCATGCTATCACTTACTCTTACTTTTTCCCCATCCCAGAGATGCTCCAGACACGGATGCTATTTTGTCGCTTATTCAGACTCAGATACATTCCGGATACAGATACCATTCTGATGTTCATTCTCCTGATTTTCAACAAACATTCTTGGATGGAATCTTTAAGCCCATCTCCGAAAGATTCGGTCACATCAACAAATGGAATCTTTAAGCCCATTCCCTCAACTACATCTTGACGAGTGCAAATTTACGGGCACTCTAGTGTCCAATCATCTTTTACCTTCGAGCCACGAACGAAAAACTCGCCAATCTAACTCTTCAGGTTCAAGAAGATTGAACAGGGGAAGCTGTTGTACCCCAACATTTTCCCTCTCATTTGACAAAGATTTTCCCTTCACAAGACTCTTTGGACTCAAGACAGAATTAGGGTTTGCTCTGCTCAAGACATTTCTTGGCACTGTTGACCTGAAATAAGGGATTGGGTTTGCACAGGGATTTTTGGACTTCCAATTCCTAATGTGACTTTCATACTTCATGTTGGACTTATAAGATTGCTCATACCAAGTTTCAAGCTTTGAATCAAATTTTTGCCCAGTCAATTGGATAATTGACCTAAAAATCAGCTGTATTGGGGAAAAAGTCAATCATGGCCAATTTACAGTTAAACCTCATAATTTTTGATCCAAATCAACATTATAGACTCATATGAACCATTTGATTAAGTTTGGACCACAACTCCTCAAGAAATTTGATCAGATCATCAAAAGGGCAAAATGGTCATTTTTAGGGTTTTGACTGCAGGAGGGGAATTTCTGATTTTTAACCTAGCCAATGGAAAATTGGGTTCAAGCATGGTTTTAAGGACTCAATGGAATCATCTTGACATAATCACAAGGTTCAAAAGATCTCAAATTCATTAGATTGACAAATGAATTTTCCAGTCAACAGATCAAAAATCAACTGTACACTGAAAAGTCAAACTTTGACTTTTTGGTCAAAATCAAGTGCCAAGGGTCATTTTTCATCAAGATGTGTCAAATCATGAAACTTGTTCACCAAGAAACCTAATTTTGAAAATTAGGGTTTAAAATGGAAAATTTTCATAACTTGGAAATTTTCTAAGTTATGAAAATTTCTTATTTTTCCCCAACTTTTCCCAACTTTTTCACCATGATGCATTTGGATTCAAAGAAAACTTCCAACATGAACGTTGTATTCCTCCACAAAATATACAACTTTGATTCACAAAGTTTTCCCTAAAGATGCTTGGATCTCAAGTTATGATTTTGTGAATAGGGGTCCAAAAACTTTCTAACTTAGTGAAATTTTGCCCTAGTTTAGGCAGGATTTTGACCTATCTTCATGGAAATTTTTCACCTAGTTCCAATTGGAATATCAAAATGCATTTCAAAGATGGATTGTATAGCATGTTACAAGATTTCCAAAATGTCCAAAAAATCTCCAAGATCATTTGTGGTTAGGGAGAATCGAAGGATTAAAAATGGGAAATCATCACTTTTGTCCAAGGCATTTTGCACCATGTTACAACTTGCATTTTTGTCCAAAGCATGTTTGTACTTGGTTTACAGGTTCTAATATCTTATACACTCATAAATTAAATGCAAACACATTGGATTAAGGCTTTGTTCTAATCTATGAAGCATTATACAAAGGTTTAATCCATTTTGGCAAAAAGGCAACAATACCATTTCCATAAAGCACAACTTTTGCAATTTTGTTTGTCTTGAGCCATGGACCTGATTTCTTTATGCAAACAAATTCTATGAATATCAGGCATTTGGTACCAACTATGTGCAGCTAGAATACAAGCTTGTACAAGCTTTGCCCTTGTCACTTTCCATCTTTTCTTCAAAAACAAGAAAGCTTGCAAAAGTGAGAGATCTTTGGAATCTGATAAGAGCAAGTCTTTGTAACATTTCAAACACGTTTTACACATTGCCTAAGGTTAGAAACACGAGCTAGCAAGTTCTAAAACACCCAAATACACCAACACTTCATTTCTTCCCAAAACGGGGCAAGTTCTGCAAATCATAAGTCAAAACCAAATCCACTCGTGCGTTTTTCTTGAAACCAGTTCCAATACACTCCATACAACATACCTAAACTATCCTAACCATTCTCAAGCCACTGTAACTCCATTTTCACACTTCACCATTTTTGCTTTGAAGCTTTGCAGGTTGAGTTCTACAAGCATATTCAGGCAATTTTAAAGCAAGTCAAGCATTGGGAAAGATTGAGTGAACCTCAGGCAAGCTAACACGACCTTCAGGCCTCATCAAAAACCCCTACATTGCCATACTCGAGCTTGACTGAAACAGGTAAATTTCAAACTTCTATCTCCTTATTTAGGAATCATTAGGCTTAGGTTTGTGAAGCAAAAATGTAGTCCTCATTGTCCTTGAACTGTACATATGCATAGAATTCATTTATGTTAGCTGAGCTAGGAGAATTTGGATGTTGAAGTTACTGAATTTTTTAGGTCAGAAATTGGGGATGATAAAATTCTCCCTGGTTTCTTAGAGTTAGATCAAGTTTTTTATATGGTTAGAATCGTGGTTTAAAGCTCTATAATTTTCATGTTATGAGTTTTTGATTTCAAGCAAAGAATAGAGAGAACAAGTTTGAAGTTGCAGCGCGCACATTTTTGTTCTAGAGGACAGGGACGAAGTAGAAATGGGCTGGGCTTGGCTTGTTCCTACTATTGGCACCCCTAGCTTGCTTTTCACACCCACTGGCCCATTTCTCTTATTTTTTATATTTTTCTCATTTATTTTACATTTTCTGACTTTTATTATTTTTTCTAAATATAAAAAATCACCAAAAACATTTTCTTAAATTTTCACATTTTATTTTATTATTTTTATTATTTTTTGGCATAAGAATAGTTTATTAAATAATATATACTTTTATTTTCTTAAATAAATTTATAAATAATACAAAAATATCATATATTTTTATTTTTATTATTTATACACTTAAACAATATTTTCTCACACATTTTTATTTTTTAACACTTTTGTATATATTTTTATTTATTTTCTTGTACATAAATAAATAATATAATATATATATTTTCTTAAAACAAAATTAGGGTTTCGTCACCCTTCCTAAAAATAATCATATTATTTTCCTTTTTTAGGACATAAATAAACTTATTTTTACATACATAAAAATAATACAAGAACATTTTTTTGCATATTTACATTTATTTGCACATTTAAATATTTGTCAATTTATTATTTGTATAATGAATTCAATTTGGTTGTAATAGTTGAATTAGGGTTTTATTTTTGTCCAAATATCCCCCTATTCAAACTTGTATCCCCCTACCCATATCAATGTTGTAATAGTTGTAGATTTACTTTTACGCATTTTATCGCTTTCAAATATGCATGATAGAAATATTAGGGTTTGTATGATAACCAAAATCAAAACAAATAGCATGACTAAATACAAGACAAAAAAGCATGAAAAATGACAACACAATACACAAAAGCACCCCTAGGGTTTCATCCACTTGTTGGCTTAAAAATGGCCATGGTATGCATGCTAGGTATCTTGACAAAACAAAAAAACAAAACAAAAGATCATAGTCCCTCGATGACGCTATCTTGGTTGCCTATACAAAATGATCTAGTCCCTTAAAAACTTGCAAAGATACTTGGCATAATTGCTATCATGGTCATACGATGACCCACGCCCGTCCCGTTTAACATCCAAACACAAGGTTGTTTACCAAATACAATGGTAAAACAATAATTTCAAAGGGTTAAAAATGTGTAGGAAAGATCTTTTAGTAGGGTAGAAAACTCCTAGTTACTTGATCAACTTGCAAACCATCCTTGCTATTTTCAAAAAACACACAACACAATTTCAAAACAATTTCCCAAAACAAACTTTCAAACATTGAAACATTTTTCAAAATACAAACACCTTTGTATTATTCAAACAAGAATCATTATAAAGGTTGCCTAGACAAAGGCCTCTTTTCAAAATATTTTCAAAACCACACACAAAGCACCATTTCAAACAATTGAAAAGAAAAAACAAGTGATCTAAACAAGTAACTAAGAGCCCATGGAAAACCATGGATGAAAAGGGTGCTAGCACCTTCCCTTTTCATAATCTACCCCCCGAACCCAAGAAAACATCTCAAAGGTCTTTCCTGTGCTTTTTGACCACAACCAACATGGCCATGCATATAGTAATTGAACTCACAGAGGTCAACGTGCATCTTTATCAAGTCTCCTCTGACCAAGTTGATATCATAAATCCGGAAGTCCCTTGGACAACCAGCAATCATGTTGACATCATTTGTTCCTCCATGCTTTGGCAAAGGATTATCTTTTACATTAGGACTGGCATCCTTAAAGGATAAAAGGACAGATCTTACCATTTTTTGTACCTCAAATTTATGAGGATAACTGTTTTCCACATTGTGCCCTGGTGCTCCCTGATGAAAAACACACATCTGATCTGCCTTATAATACCAAGGAAAAGGTGATGGTATAGCGGGGCGTGGCCTGGTCTGGACCAACTTTTTCTAAATCAATGATGGGAGTAATTCTGCATAACTCATGGGGATATAGTCAAGATCCTCTCTCCTTTGATTCTGCCCTTGATTTCCTTGAGGGGCTGGTCTTTGATAAGCGACAGTGGTTGGAGTTGTATTAACAATTGGAGTTACCGTAGCAACCTGTTGATGGCGTTGATGATTTCTTCTAGGAGGATTAACCCTTCTCTCTTGAATAACAACATTTGTCTCTCCTTCTTTCTTTTTAGCAAACCCGTATGATGGTTTCTTCACACTGCCAAAATTTTCATTTCTTGTCAAGCGACCTTCTCTTAGTGCTTCTTCCAAACAAACGCCCATTCCAACCATCTTGGTAAAATCACTTGGCGCACTCGCCACCATTCTTTCATAATAGAAAGCACCTAGAGTATTCAGAAAAAATTTCGTCATCTCTTTTTATTCCATTGGAGGAATCACCTGGACGACTGCTTCACGCCATCTCTATGCATATTCCTTAAGTGACTCTTTGTCCTTCTGGACCATGGCCTTGAGTTGATCACATTCAGGTGCCATGTCCATATTGTATTTGTACTGTCTAATAAATGCTTCACCCAAGTCGTTGAAATCATGAATGTAGGCATGATCCAGGCTCATGTACAACTTTAACGCTGTACCAGTCACACTGTCTTTAAATAAGTGAATCAACAGGCGTTGATCATCGGTATAAGTAGACATTATCCTCACATAAATCACTAGGTGAGCACGAGGGCAAGTATTTCCCTTGTACTTCTAGAATTATGGAACTTTGAATTTCGCAGGTATTTTCACATTTGGAACTAACACATATCACTCACATTCTTCCCAAACAGTTCTTTTCCTCTAAGGGCCTTCAACTCTTTCTGCATCTTATCAAACTGATCCTGAAAATCATCTATTCGGTCATAGAAACCTAAGCTTTCACTTGGTGGAGGAATAAGGCGATAAACTTCATCATTAGCAAACAGTATAACATTCACCAAAGGAGGCGCAACATAGTGAATCTCATTTCTAGCAGCAAGGGTAACATGCACCACAGGAGGTGCGGAAACAATAGCAACTTGAGAAAGTGGAGCAACTTGAGCAGCTTGATTATAACATTCTGGCATAAAGTTCTCCGGTATTCCCCACGAATAACCTAGAGGCATATAATTTTGAACAACAGTGACTGGAGTAGCAGAAGCAGGAACTGTCAGAGCTTCAGAAGTAACCGTTGTCTGTTGAGGCTGATCAAGTGGTAGCTGATTTTGAGCAGCCACCAACGATTCCATCAAAGCAGTGATATTGGCCATACCAGCCTTTAGAGTAGTAACTTCTTCGTGTAACTCGCGATTCTCTTGTTCTAGATTCTCCATCTTCCTTCTAAAATTGGCCCGAGTATTATACTGATGAGGCAACTTGCTAAATGAAGTAAAGAAGCTCAGTAAGACACCTGGATATGAACATGAATGCAATAAGTATGTACAATATGATGCATGATATACAATGCACATGATTTATTTTATTATTAATATTTCAAGGAACTCTTAGATTTATAGAGAATTTGCAAATATTAAAGTACTAACACATTTGAGATACTGAAAATCTCATTATAATAACTTCAAAACGGATTACAACTTTTTAGTAAAAGTTTCAATAATCCCAAGTACAAGATAAGAATCTAAGATCCTAAGAAATAAAAGCTGATGAAGAACACTCCACACACTGACGCTTCCCTGTGAGTCTTGCAATCTAAGCCTTCAGCCGCTTGTTCTCTTCGGTGTACCTATTGGAAACCTCTTTCTAATCACCGGAGTTGGGAAGTGAAAAACTAGGTCCTGAATGAGTCCTAGAGGAAAATAAATCCTCTTGCCTCCCTATCATCTCTACAACACGACTCTCAAGAATCTCAATCAGATCATCTTTCTCCTTCAAGTCTGCTCGATAGGACACTTCTAAAGTTTGACACTTATTCTTCCAAGCCTCCTTTTCCTGCTGCATCCTGACTAGGGCAAGCTGAAGCTCTTCCACATCATCTAATAGGGGAGGAGTGGTCTTCACAAACATATCGGGCATGGATGCTTCACAGAAATACGACATCTTCAACTGGATGGCTCTTGCTTGTACCTACTGAAGATAAGGCTCCAAAGAAACAGCCCCTCTAGGCCCCAAGTCCTTCCTACGTTTTCTGTGAATATAATGCCAAGACTTTGCAATCTTCTCTTTAGCTTACTTATGAACTTATCTCTCTTTAAGGAATAATCCACTCAGATGAATACTATTTGGCTTATCCCTCATCGGATATCCAAGCTGTCGTCGTGCAAGAAAGGGGTTGTAGTTAATTCCTCCCTTTGTACCAAGAAGAGGTACATTGGGGAAACTACCACAAATGTCGACAATCTCCACATCATGCTAAGACTGATGATACCAAAAAATATCTGAATGAGTGAGGGCCATAATATTCGGAGTCTAGTGAGGTTCCTTCTTGACATCCCAGAAAGCATCAGACCGAGGCAAGTGAGAAATAAACCACTCATACAACAAAGGCGTGTAACAAATGATCATCCCTCCTTGGTAAGAATCTCGAAGATGAATAGAGTAATAGGCATCACCCAATAATGTAGGGACTGGGTTCCCGGTCATAAATATCCTGATGGCATTGATATCCACAAACTTGTCGACATTGGGAAATAAGAACAACCCATAATCAAGTAGAGCAAAGATGGCCTCAAAAGCAACCATACTTTTCATCCTAGCAAAGTAGCGAGCTTTCTTCAACAAGAACTGAGCGGGTAATCCTCTAATCCCTCCTTTGGTAGTCACGTGGGTTTCAACCTCAGAATTCCCCAAATGGATCAAAGCAACAATCTCATGAGATTTTGGCTCCCCCTCCAAACCAGTAAAAGGAACATGATCGGTGATAGGTAAATCCAATAGATAAGAATACTCTTCCAATGTAGGAATCAACTGATAATCAGGGAAAGTAAAGCATCGATACATGAGATCATAGAACTGGACCAAAGTCGAGAGAATACCCTCCTTCATCATGAGCTTCATAAGAGAAATGGTAGACCCATACTTCCTCTAAAAATATGTAGAACTCTCGATCTCGAGAATCAGACTCATCAACTCATATGTCTTGGGATTTTTGAAACTGTACTTCATGGTCTTTCTTTTTCCAGAATCTATAGTAAAAAAGTACCGAGATATTTACAAAGAGTCAACATTTAAGTCCCTTGAAACAAAAGGTTTTTAGAAGATGTTCATCGGTGCATGAATGCATGATACAATAATCACACACAAGATCACAAACATAGGGTTCATAGGTTCAACGTCACGAGCATGCGGTCGAAGGTACTACCCATAAGGTATGATCTAAAAGTTTATCACATTCCGAACAAGGTTCTAAGAGGTTCCCAGAGTCTACACCCTTCCTTCGGATATTACCAACGTCCCAATTGACTCAGTAATTAGTAATATTCTCAGGAAAAACTCGTCCGAGCATAGTATCGTGTGACAACCACTTTCGAATTACTCCATCATAGGTTCTGCAATACACATAAAAGGCCAAGATGGGTTAAAGGTTCTACGGTCCTCAGTTTCAACAGGCTCCCAAGTCAAAAGCAGTACGTCTTCCCGATTACTCGGTAAACGAAACTATAGTCAAAGGGGCCTCCACTAAGTGAGGGATCTCAAGTCTCCTTTTTTGGGATTACAACCTCAAAGTTAACATGACTATACCGCCTGTCCTATCTTAAGTTTGCCCAAGTTTGGGTATAAGACTTATGAGAAATCACCAAGCACCCTGAAAACCAGGAAAATCCAGACAAACATATATACAACATATAACATACAAACAAATAATAGCACATACACAAATAAAAAATGATAGACTCAACCCACTTAGGGATGGACCAGCATTTGGTCAATCTTTCCCTAGCAGAGTCGCCATTTTTTTTGTAGCAGTAGAAATGTTGAGACTAAGCCATTGGATTGACTTGACTCGTAAAGATCAAAATAAAAATCGCCACCGTGCTTTATTGTTTCCAAAGGAATGGGAAAATAGAGAATAACCCAAAATAGGGGGAGAGAATCTAAGTTTGGGGGTTAGTTATGCAAAGGGAAGGTATTATCACCCTAAACATCTACTGTACTCCGCAAGAACCTCTTTGAAAATTTGTGTATTTTGGCTATAAAATGTTGTATACAAAAATAGATTGTGGAGATCAGAACAAAAGTATATTTTTTACAATTTTTGCACCCACTGCGGTTGCGAACCTTTAGTGCCTACGGACCACCTTTCGTGCAATAGGGGATCACGGTACTCGTAGTTCACCTTTTAAATTTTTTTAAAACACAATTATGTTGGTTAATTTTAAGAGATGAGACATCATCCTCATCTCCGAGTGGAAGAACATACTTATTACCCAAGATTATAAGAAAGAAGAATTTGCGTAATCTCAAAGTGGAGGATATGACTTGGATTTTAAAATCAACAAAGCCTCGGTCAACACCCAAGTGGAAAATATCGCACTTTACTACATATCATAGAAGTATAGTAGTTCACAACACTACAAGGATTGACAAGAGTATAATATTTTGAGAAAATTTTAAAATAAAGAGCCAAAGTGGCAAAATGGTTTGAATGAGATTAATTGACTTTTAGTCTTCTCACAAAAATGTCAAAGTATTATTAAGTTGATTAAGGTTTGATTAAGAAAAATGTTTTGAAAATGCATGGACCTAAGTCCAAGTTTATTATGAAAGTGATTCAAGTTTAAAAAACAAGAAGAGTTTTCAAAAGAAGGGAGAAGATTTTTGAAATTAAAGAAGATGGAAGGAGAAGAAAGGACTATCCTAAATCATAAGATAAAATCTAGGGAAAGAACCGTCTAACCAACAAGAAGCCAACACTTGACACAATGAGTCAATGTAGAATTCCAATCCTTTGGATTTGAAACCAAACAAGCAAAGGTAATAGACCTCTTAAGAAAACCAAGCTTCAAATACATTAAGTCTTCACAAAAATTGGGCATAATGACGGCTGTATACAGATGAATTCCATATCATAGACAAAACATGTAATCACAATAACCTGCACACAAAGTAAACAAATAACCTAATGTCTTGGGTTAAACCCCAAGAGCTCCATATAAAATAGCAATTGAGGTCACAAGGTCTCAAGGTAGGCCAAGGTCTCTAATCCTAAGTCCAAGAAGTCCATCACTCCATAATGTCAAGGATAGTAACCAAGTAGTCCAAGTAACATTAAATCCTTTTATTGTTCAAGTTGGTTATTAAGTGTCTTCAAAAAGAAAATGAAAAGCTCAAGGGAGCAAAATAAAAATGACATAAAAGTAAATGCTCAAACAAGCAAAGATGAAAATAACATGAAATGTAAATACCAAAATAAATGTGTTTAAAGTAAAAACATAAAGTAAAAGCACAAAATAAATCCAATTGTTAGAAATTAGAGGTTAGTTGAATGACCATCTTGAAACTTGCATTTGAAACTCATTAGAGTATTGATAAAATCAAATCCTTTCAACAACAAGCTCATTTGCTTTTTGATCAACGATGTTTAAGTGATTCACTTTAACCAAAGCTTATGAAGATTCATTAGAGGATTGATAAGACCAAAGCCTCCTGTTGTACCCCAAAATTTTCCCTCTCATTTTACTCAACACATGCCCAATGAGGTCCTCAATTGCTCAAGGATGACTAAGGATTGACTAGACAAATCCTCCTCCTAAGGCAACAAGCTTCAAACTAGGGTTTCACTCCTCATCAAGATGGTTGAAGTCCAAGGGTCCCAAATTCTTTCCATGGTCTCAATATGTTCTCAAGATCATCCATGTCAAGTTTCATGCCTTGCACAAGAAGTTTGCTCAGTCAATTGCCCAGATGCCTGAAAATCAACTGTACTAGGTCAAAAGTCAATTGTGGCCCACATACAGTCAAACTTTAAGATATTTGGTCAACATCAACATTTTGAAGAGATATCCATAATTTGATCAAGGGTTGATCATGATTCTTCAAGGAATGCCCCCAAATTCATCAAAACCCAAAAGTTGCTAAATTAGGGTTTCTTAGGAAAAATCAACCAAACTTTGACCAGGCATAACTTCTTCATACTTTATCAAAAATTTTCTATCCTAGGCTCATTTGAAGACGACGCAATTACCTACAATTCATATTCATCCCTCAAGTTCAAAATATGCACTCATCAAAAGATATGAATTTCTACATTGTAGGTCCTTTTGAAAAGTCAACAAAAACACCTTTTGGGTCAAAGCTTCTTACATGAACATGGAAGACCCAATTGAGATGAAACCAAAAAGGTTGTTTTGGGGACATCCTAAAATTTCTAAAAAGTCAAAGAACACCTCTCTAGGGTTAAAATTGGAGTAGATATGCCTTGTCAAAGTTGATCATTTTTGCAAAGTTGTCAAAAGTCAAATGTGCTCAAAAATACTTTTTTTTGTCAAATGGGCCTAGCCTTTCATGATTGAATCTTGTTGGAAACATGGTCCACGACCCAAATCAGCATCCACACATTATTTGCTTCATTATTTATTTTATTTTCATTTTTTATTATTTAAAGTTCAAATTAAATCAAATAAATGGCAAAAATACAACAGATTGTGTTTGATTTGTTTTTTTTGTAGGAATCAAATCTATTCAAGTTGGATTAATCAGACAAAATCAAATTAAGGCAAATTGAATCAAAATTGGCATGATTAGGCTATTTTGGAAAGATATCATACAAGGAGCAAAATCAAATCAAATCTCCTTGATTTTCAAAGATACATATTGTTTTTGTTGACCTAATATGCACTAGTACTTATACAGAACACAACCAATGCAAAAAAACAAGGGTTGAGGTCGTGCAAGGCATCAAACAAAACTTAAATTTTTGAAGAAAAAGTGTGGATCGGTTTCCAGCTTAGAGGATGATTCAAAGCAAGTCGAAGCCACCAATCCATTCCTGGATATGTCCTGAAGCTAACATCACCATTTGCACGCCTCAAAGCTCCAGGAATCATCACATAATACTCTCACAATTTGTCATTTTTTCCAAATTCGTATCTCTTCATTCTTGCATTGTTAATATGTTTTGATTGCATATTTGTGTTCATATGGATGCCTGGAAACTTTCTGTATACTTAATTCCTAGCTTTGATGCATAAAAGATGAGTTGCCATTATTAGGGTTTTACCCTCCATTTTAGGGTTTCTCTATACAGGTACAATTGGGCCAAAAGAGGAGTACCATCACACTCGTGAGATCAAAACGAGTTGATCCGTGGCTTTAAATTTTATTTACATTGCTTGATATGAAAATTGGAGTTTGCAGGTCTTGTAGCTACAGACACAAGCCGTAGGTATAAGTCCATACCTAAAACGACAGTTCTGCAAGGAAGACGATGGCGTGTCCAAGCCTGATTGGGCAATTCAAATCTTGCGCACTTTCTTTATCACACTGACTCATATTTTATTATATTATTTGTTATTCGTTCTTATTAATAATAAAAGATGTAGCCCAGTGGTGAAGCGCGCGTTGGAAAGTGGAGAGGACATGGGTTCGATCCCAGGTCCCAACGTTTTGTTATTTTCCTAACATTTAATTGCATATTTTGTGCACAACCCCTTTCAGGCGCCCACTATACATCCAGATCTCAACCATTGGATTCATTATTAATCCAGATCCAACGCCTAACGCTCAAGTCATACCATGGACCATTAGAAAGAGTATCACACTGGATCTAGCGCGTTGACTGGGCCGAGCAAGGAATGGCCTTAACAAATTCAGTACTACACCCCCTGAATTGCTCAACAATACATGCCCAATTTCTTTTTCTTTTTTATTTTATTTCCTTTATTTTAATTATTTGATTAATTATTTTCTTTTTACAAATAACACAAAAAAAATCAGTTTTTTTATTAAATCAAAAATCACAAAAACATCAAAAATTATTTTTTCATAAAATATTTTATTTCTTTAATTAATTAGTTTAATTAAAATTAGGGCAATTTAATCCTTTTTATAATTAACAATAATTAGGATTAGGGTTTAATTTTGTACATAACCTAATTAATTTTTTCTCAAAAATAACCTAAATATTTTTCAATTAGATTTTTAGGATTCTTAATTCATTCTCGCATTTAATTCGTCGCGCGCATTTTTTAGTTCTTTTTATTATTATTGTAACTGCTCCGAGTTTGTAATAATAATTAGGGTTTAAATTCCGCATTTTTATTTTCAGTCCAAAATAATTATGTATCTACAAAAGCCCTGTAATAGCTAGGACTTTTAACTTTCCCGCATTTTATTTCCGCAAATTATAAACTGCTTAGATGTTAATAAGATTGTATGGAAAGACAAACTGAAAATTAATACAGTAGAAAACCCTAAACATGCCAAGAAAAATTAACTGAAAAATACACTCGCACATGCTCACTCCTAGGCTTTACTCCACTCCGGTTGCCTTTGGTAAACGGTCATGAAGTATAGGGTTTATTAGCGGCCATCCTCTAGCCCCGAAAGATCTAAAAATGACCCATTCAGATGTTGCCTCGGAAAAAGATCTTTAAGGCTTTAGGATGATTACTAGCATTTCCTAACATTGCTTTTGTGATCGTATTTGTCCCTTTGAATGTCCCTAAAAAACTCCAACGAAGGTGCTACCTATTCCTTAATAATGGGATATCATTGTCTAAAGGAAAACAAACATAATTTTTTCGAGTAGGTAGATTAGTTCATAGGTACTTGCTCAAACAAACAAACTTTTTCACACCGAACACTTTTTCAAACAAAGTTTTCAAAAACAACTTCGTAACACTCTTGAGGATAGAAGCAAAGGGTTAAAATGAAGTAAAACAAAACTTTTCAAAACAAGCACACACACAAGCAATTTTAAAATGAGCAAGTACCTAAGAGCCCATGGAAAACCATGGATGGAAAGGGTGATAACACCTTCCCTTTCTATAATCTACCCCCTGTACTCAGAAACATCTCGAAAAAGGTTTTTTCTGTTCTTTTTCCTTTTCCTGATTGGATAAAATAAAAGTCGATGGCGACTCTTGATTACCGCGAAATTTGCGAACAAAAAATGCAAAACCAGTATAACAGTCGGTTCGGCCACCGTATCACACCTCCTAACAATGAATCTCAAGGTTATTGGATCAAAGGATTCAAATTAACATAATTGGGCTTACAAACTTGGGTTTGGGCCACTAATGATCATTTCTTGAATTGAGACAAAATTTAACGCTATGTTAAACAATCGTAAAAGTGCTTATATAGAATTCACACCTATTATGAGGCCGGTCAAATATCAATCTATGTACTATTTGTTTTGAGAAATGATATGTAAATTATTTTCCAATAACATTTAGTACAATAAGAAGGGGATAAGATGAAGATGGATGAAGTAAGAATTAAACCACATTTGTACCAAAAATTTAATCAAACTATTATTAAAATCATTCATCCATTTTTTTTCTGGAGTTAAACTCAACACCATGGATCCAATGATGTTAATAAAGCTTATGATCAAAATCTCATAGTCCAAGGTCATCCAAAATATATACAAGATAAAATATATTTAAAAAAAATAAAGAAAAATATTTTTAAAAATGGTTTAAAAATGGAAATAAAAGTAGAAAATAGCAATTATGTTTAAAACATCCAAGAAAAACCAAATAAGACCATAGAAGAATCAGAAATGAGCTCAAACATTTATATAAAATTTTTGGTAATTTTTTAAAGTCATAAACTATTTTTAAAATTAAAAGAAATAGGCAAAATAAACCAAAAATTATGAAAAATAGTAAAGTCGGAAATAAAAATAAAATGAGGTCACCAATATTTGTCAAGAGGTCATTGGATCCTTCCATATTTTTTTCAGAATTTAAAAATTAAGAAAAGTATTTTTAAACATTTAAAACAATTCAAATAAAGTTAAAAATTATTAAAAATATCAAAACATAAAATAAAATTTTTAAAAATTAATAATCAGAAAGAGAAAAATCAAAAGTATTTTTCATAGTTTTTTCAAATTTTTTGAAGTTAAAATGGATTTTTTTAATGAATTTTTGAAGTTTAAAACTAATAAAATATAAAAATAAGAAAATAAAATAAAGTTAAAAAATGTGGACCAATGGATGAGAGTCAAAATGCGTTAGTAAGCTAATACAATGGATCAGACACGCTGTGCATATCTTGGTCTTTAGTGAATAAAACACATAATCATTAATTAAATCAGATTTGAAAAAAAAGGCGTGGCACACTATCATTGGTTTAGGGATGACACGCTGGTCATCTTCAACCTCCATCCACGAGATTCGCAGGTCCCTGAAATGGTGAAATTAGAGCTCGAGACCAGTGCCATTCGCTTCGTGTTTTCAAGACGATTCCAACGGTACCCTCGTGAAAAATTTATATAAGGTGTAGCTCAGTCATTTTGGAAGGGAAGATTTGAAAAGGGATTTGAAATTTCATGGTCAAAATACACTTCCAGTTGAAAATAAATGTTGCAACTAGAATCAGAATGATGAGAGCTTCATAACAATATTAAAGTTTGATAGAATTGGTGAAGGAATCTACCTATTGAAGTTTAAATGCAGAGCTCTGAAAATTAGCTTGGCTAGCATGATTTAGGAAGTCTTAGAGCTTGGTTATTCTTCTTTTAGCTTCAGTGAGGTTCAAGGATGGTGAATTGACAAAGAAAATGTATTGAGGAAAGCTGTAAAAGCAAATTCGAAGTTGCAGAAAATTGGGTTCAAGAAGAAGTTTGGCAGGGTGATTATGGCTCTCTAAGCTTGATAAAATGAGTGAGGTATGATTCTCTATTTATAGAGAAGCTGATTGAATTCTCAAGCGTGTGAAATGATGAGATTTGGAGGGAATTCATGTGAACCTGATACACGAGTAAGGTGTGACTTGCTTAGCATCAAAACTCATCCAATCATTGCGTTTCAAGGTTCTAATCCACTTTGGAAAGTTGGTTGAACATGTTTAGATCAAAAACGCGTGCTAACTTGATGTTTAGAAGCCACACCATGAATTTCAAATTCTGACTTGAAGTGAAACTTCAGTTTCAAGGTACCATTTTTGAATTAATCGAATTCTCAGCTAAAGGTGTCTTAGGACATGATTCTTGAAGCCTTAGAAATATGAGATCACAAGTTTTATAATGTGCAAAGAATGGAATCAAATGGATGCTTGAGCTGAAAATTGTGATTAGTCAAAGTTGAGAAAAAGAGGTTGACTTTTGTACTTAGAAAAATTCTAAGTTTTTCTTCAAAAAATGACTTATAATGTCTTGCATCCAAACATGGCCTTCCATTTGAAATTTGCTCTTGACCAAAAAAGATGGCATGAAGTAGATCACTTGAATGACATTTTGAGACTTGAACCTTTTAAAATCTCTAAAAAAGGAGAAAGTTATGGCTTGTTGAAGTTGAAAAAATTTCATAAAATGACCTATAATCTTTTGCATCCTTAGGGCATCTTCCATCCATTTTCAAACTTTGCACATAAAAGAAGAGTTAAAGTTCAAATCTTTAAGATTATTAAGGAAAAATAATGGGCTCAAGGAGATAAAAATTACCAAGTTATGATCTTTTGAAGTCACCTAAGAGAATTTGATGGCTTATCTAAAGGACTTGTAATCTTTCTTCATCATTAGGTATCTTCCACACAAAATTTTCTTGAAACTTTTGAAGTGATTTGTTGATAACCCTTTAAAGAGAAGCATGTTTTTTGAATCACTCAAAATACCAAAAGATGAGCAAGATATAGCCCTTAGAAGTTCAAAACCCTAGCTCCTAGAGCACCATAATGCCTTATGTGATACGGTGGGAGAACTGACTTTTTATTTTGCGTTTGATCGCAATGTTGAGGATATCAAGAGTCGCCACCGACTTTTCTTTTATCCAATAAGGAAGGGTAAAAAAGCACAGGAAAGACCTTTAGAGATGTTTTCTTGAGTTCGGGGGGTAGATTATGAAAAGGGAAGGTATTAGCACCCTTTTCATCGATGGTTTTCATGGGCTCTTAGCTACTTGCTAGATCACTTGCTTTTGTTTTGAAATGTGCTTTGTGATTTGGGTTTTGAAAGTATTTTGAAAATGTGACTTTGTAATGATTCTCGTCTCTATAAGAATACGTACAAAATTTTGGTTTTGAAAATAGTTCAAAGAGATGTGCTGGTGTATAAAATGTTTTTGTTGTGAGCAAGCTAGTAACTAGGAGAAAATTTACCTACTCAAAAGGTCTTAGATGTTATTTTCCTCTTCCTTTAGATGTTGTTATCTTACCATTGGTTTGGTAAGAAGCCCCATCATCAGATGTGAAGGGACGAGTGTGGGACATTTTTGTATAGTCATAGAAGGCAACCCAGGGAACATTTTAGCAATGTCGTGTTAGGGACTAGATCGTTTATCGAAGGCAACATCAAGGGTCATCGAGGGACTACGATCTTTTATTGAGGGTCTTTTGCTAAAACGCCCATGTTCGAGGGACATGACTATTTTTCCGATAGGCAACAAGGTGGGATTACCCTAAGGGTGCTAGTGTGCAAGTGTGTTTGATTGCATGCATTTTAGTCTTGATTAGGGTGATCTATTCGTTGATTTAATATCTTGCCATAAACATCCTAATTACTAGCATTTTATATTTGGAAAAGTATTAAATTACGGAAATATAAAAGTCCTACGCTGTTACAATATTTTAGGGATGAGGGGTACATATTTACAAATGAGGGGTTGCAAGAATTTAAATCCTATTTAACTATTACAACCATATTGAAATGTACAATGCAAAAGAGAGAAAGGACTTGTTTAGAAAATGGTTTTTTGTCTTAATGAATTAAGAAAAAGAAATAAATTAATTAATAAAAGAAAATATTTTTATGTCTTTTTTATATTGACAAAAAAAAGGGATTAATATTGAAAATGATAAAAAGGAAAATAAATGAAAGATAGAAACAGCGTGCTGCTGCAAGTAAAACAACAAGGATCATAATTTCTAAAGCCAGGCGCGTGGTGACTTAAAGGAACGTTAGTAGAATAAGAAGTTCTGGATTGATACACTCTAAGGACCTGCAAGAAACGTCAGAGGGAAAGGAAACATAGGTTCTGGGTGGTATTCAGACAGTGAACCAAAAGTCAGAAGTTCTGTGTTGTGCTAAAAAAGTGAGTGAACATCAGAAATTCAGTGTGTTGTCAGCGTGTGAAAAATCAGAAATTCTGAGTGTTAAAACAGCGAGTGGAAGCATCAGAAGTTCAGTGTGCTTAACAGTAAGAAAGCCTAGAAGTTCTGTGTGTTTAACGTATAAGGAGAACTCAGAAGTTCTGTGCTGTGCTAGAACAGTGAGTGAGCATCAGAAGTTCAGTGTGCTAAAATAGTAAGAAAGCCTAGAAGTTCTGTGTGTTAAACAGTAAAGACAACTCAGAAGATATACGTGCTTAAACAGTGAGAAAATCCTAGAATTCTGTGTGTTAAAATGGTGAATGAAAAACAGAAGTTTTGTGTTACATTTCAACTCTTTCCTCATATTAATCAGCACATCAACAATTTATTTAGTCCTTAATAGCAAATCAAGAGGATAAAGCACAACAGTTTATAGAAGTTCTAATCCTAGTTCTGAGCCTAGCCTTAATCAAGAAGTTATGATCCACAGTTTTCTTCTTATGCAATGATATGGACAATCTCAACACTATGATATTTACATATTTAATGATGTTTTGAATGAGAAGATGCAAAGTCAAAAAGACTTACCTTGAATCTGGAGCGCGTGCTTGGAACTTGAACTGCTGCCTTCAAATGTTCTGGAGTCAGCAAGAACAACGGAAGAGAAAATGCCAAGTTCTTTGATTCAAAGGGAAGAACAAAGGTTTGGTTTTCTGTTTGGAAATTCTGGATTTTTACGAAGGTTTCACAGTTTTCTTTTCTCTCTTTTGGCAATTTTCTCTCTCAAAAGACCAGCCCCTTGAACGTGTGATGGAGCAAACTATTTATAGATGGGGTTGTTGTGGTTTTTTTTTGGGGGGGGGGGACAAATGGAATTCAAACCTTTTTGGTATACTGTTTCATTGCTTTTTAATCACAGTTTTCGTATGCTAATTTGATGCAAATATAGGGTTTGAGAAAGTGCAGGCGTGGACTGGATCAACAGCTGATTACAGGACTGTGATATAGCAGGGAAACCGGTTGCTTAAACGAGGTTTTGGGATTTGGTGATGTTCTGATTGCAGAAGATCAGAAACATAACCTCCATATGCTGAAGAGTCATGTTCTGATTGAAGAACTATGTTCTGAACCATGTTTGCAACTTTTGACTGCACTTGCGTGGAGGCTGGCTCAGAAGTTCTGAAGCATCATATTCTCTTAACACTTAGAAAATTTTCTAAATGTTTAGAAATTTGATTTTTTCAAATTAATTTCTGACTTCTGATATTTTGATGAACCAATTTCATGTCTTGATGAAATATAATTGTTGAAACTTGATTTGATCTAAAAGTTAAAGTTTTACTTTTCAGTGTGCTTTTGACCATTTGGCCCTTGTGGATGATTTTCTTGAAAATTTGTAATTCTAGACTTGGAACTTGATAGAAGAAAACCTGAGAGTCCAGGATGATCCTTTGAGAAATGAGAGGGAAAATTTTAGGGTACAACAGTTGCCCCTGTTCGATCTTCTTAAGCCTAAAGATGTAGATTGGCTGGTCTGCCTTTCGTGATCTGAAGGTGAAGATGATTGAACACTAGAGTGCCCAGGAATTTGCACTCGCATGAAGTAATGCTGATTGGTGATATCGGGAATGGGCTTAAAGATGCCATTTGGAAGAAGACGGAGAATCGTCGGAGATGGGCTTAAAGATGCCATCCCGAAAATATCGGTTGCATAAGAGATTCCTTGGCGATAATTCCTATACCTGTTGTTGAGGAGGACTTTACCGAGGAATGCTGATTTATGCCTTGGGAAGTAAAATCTAGGAGCTTCGGTTGTCCATTACTCTACTGGAGAATTAACTCTTGATTGAGGGAGTGAAAGTAGAATGTATATCTGGTCAGGGTCTAGGCTGTACAGCGAATTACTGGGAAATGTGAAACCGACTGTATCTGGTCGGATCTGGGCCTTACAGTGTTGTAAACTGTTGTCTGGAGATAAGGGAGAAGGAACCTGGATATTAGGGTTACTTCGAGATGAAAGCCTGGATAGTAGGGCTTATGGGAAGGAACCTGGATAGTAGGGTTACATCGAAATGAAAGCTTGGATAGTAGGGCTTATGGGAAGGAAATGGGTAGTAGGGTTACTTTGAAATGAAAGCCTGGATAGTAGGGCCATGAGAAGGAACCTGGGTAGTAGGGTAACTTCGAAATGAAAGCCTGGATAGTAGGGCTATGAGAAGGAACCTGGGTAGTAGGGTTACTTCGAGATGAAAGCCTGGATAGTAGGGCTATGAGAAGGAACCTGGGTAGTAGGGTTACTTCAAAATGAAAGCCTGGATAGTAGGGCTATAGGAAGGAACCTAGATAGTAGGGTTACTTCGAGATGAAAGCCTGGATAGTAGGGCTTATGGGAAGGAACCTAGATAGTAGGGTTACTTCGAAATGAAAGCCTGGATAGTAGGGCTATTTGAAGGAACCTGGATAGTAGAGTTACTTCGAAATAAAAGCCTGGATAGTAGGGCTATGGGAAGGAACCTGGATAGTAGGGTAACTTCGAGATGAAGGCCTGGATAATAGGGCTTATGGGAAGGAACCTGGATAGTAGGGTTACTTCGAAATGAAAGCCTGGATAGTAGGGCTATGTGAAGGAACCTGGATAGTAGGGTTACTTCGAAATGAAAGCCTGGATAGTAGGGCTATGGGAAAGAACCTGGATAGTAGGGTTACTTTATGATGAAAGCCTAGATAGTAGGGCTATAGGAAGGAACCTGGAGAGTAGGGTTACTTCGAGATGAAAGCATGGATAGTAGGGCTTATGGGAAGGAACCTGGGTAGTAGGGTTACTTCGAAATGAAAGCCTGGATAGTAGGGCCATGAGAAGGAACCTGGGTAGTAGGGTTACTTCGAAATGAAAACCTGGATAGTAGGGCTATGAGAAGGAACCTGGGTAGTAGGTTACTTCGAGATGAAAGCCTGGATAGTAGGGCTATGAGAAGGAACCTGGGTAGTAGGGTTACTTCGACATGAAAGCCTGGATAGTAGGGCTATGGGAAGGAACCTGGATAGTAGGGTTACTTCAAGATGAAAGCGTGGATAGTAGGGCTATGAGAAGGAACCTGGGTAGTAGGGTTACTTCGAGATGAAAGCCTGGATAGTAGGGCTATGAGAAGGAATATGGGTAGTAGGTGTGATACGGTGGGAGAACTGACTTGAGGTTTTGCGTTTGTGTTCGCAAATGTTTCGGTTTAGCAAGAGTCGCCATTGACTTTTTATTTTATCCAAAGGAAAGGTCAAAAAGCACAGGAAAGACCTTTGAGATGTTTTCTTGGGTTCGGGGGGTAGATTATGACAAGGGAAGGTGCTAGCACCCTTTTCATCCATGGTTATCCATGGACTCTTAGTTACTTGTTTAGATAACTTGCTTTTGCTTTTCAATTGTTTGAAATGGTGCTTTGTGTGTGGTTTTTGAAAATGCTTTGAAAAAGAGGCCATCGTTGTGGCAACCTTTGTAATGATTCTTGTTTGAATATATACAAAGGTGTTTGTCTTTTGAAAAGATATTTCAATGTTTGAAAGTTTTTTTTGGGAAATAGTTTTGAAATTGTGTTGTGAGGTATGTTTGAAAATAGCAAGGATGTTTTGCAAGTTTTGATCAAGTAACTAAGAGTTGTCTACCCTATTATACTCAAAGATCTTTCCTACACATTTTTAACCCTTTTGACAGTGTTGTTTTACCATTTCATTTGGTAAACAACCTTGTATTAGGATGTTAAACGGGACATGCGCGGGTCATCGTATTGACCATGATAGCAATATTGCCAAGTATCTTTAGCAATTTTCCGAGGGACTAGATCATTTTGTATAGGCAACCAATATAACGTCATCGAGGGACTATGATCTTTTGTTTTGTTTTTGTTTTGCCAAAGATACTCAACATGCTTAACATGGCCAATTTTAAAGGCAACAAGTGGATGAAACCCAAGGGGTGCATGTGTGCATTGTGTTGTCAATTTTCATGCTTTTTGTCTTTGTATTAGTCAAGCTATTTGTTTTGATTTTGGATGTTGGCATACAAACCCTAATCTCTAATCATGGCATAATTGAAAGCATAAAGTGTGAGAATTAAAATTCTAAGTTATTACAAAAATATCCGGGAATGGGGGTACAATCATTACAAATGGGGATGAATCTCATAAGAGTAGTAATGTCCAAATATTAAGTTTTACAACCAAATCGAGTTGTCGCAATTCAATACAAAGTTATAACAAATGAAGAATCAATAATGTTCAAAATGCATGTATTTACTTGAAAATAAATAAATAAAATCTATTCTAAAAAAGAAAGATTAAATATTTCATTATTATTATTCTTTTTGTATTTTATTAATCATGTAAATAAAAAGTTTAAAAGACGAAAATTTAATTAAACAAAATTTCAATTATTTTTGGTGTTTTCATTAAATGTATGAAAAGAAAAAAATGATTAGAACCAATTAAGAAAAATCAAATTTTTAAATATTATTAGTGTTATTATTAACTAAGAGAAAAGAAAACAAATTGAAAAAAATAAGTTAATTAAAAACATTAGTATAAACAAAAGAAAAGAAAAAGAAAATAAATTGAGTTAAGATGGGCTTTAGGGTTTGTATGTGTTTAAGGCCCAATTGAGATGGAAGAAAACTAAAAAAGGCCAGAAAGGAGGGGGTGTGAGCCAGCATTTCGTATGGGGTTTAGTTATTTGGGGGGGGGGGGGGGGGGGGCAGAATTGGCCCAGTTCACAAGTTGTAACATTTTTGTTAGGGTTCAGAACAATTAGGGTTTGTGTGATTTTCACAGCGGCGCCGCTTGCTTCGTTCTTCCTCTTCTTCATCTTTCTCAGTCAAACGCCCTGATTCTCCTTCCTCTCAAGCCGCCGGAGCACCGTCCTTCACTCTCTCACCTTCTCCTAACGATCCAAGGCTTTGGTTGCAAAATGGTATGGTTCGTTCTATTTTGATTTTAACAGCTTTTTCAGTTTGTTGTTTGATTCGCATGATTGTTCAGTTTCGTTTTGCTTAGTTGTTTAACCTATGGTTTTATATGCCTGAAACAAAAGTAAAGGTTTTTGAGAAGCATACCTTGGGACTTTATCTATGAAGAGGAGAGGAAAGGTGAGACGGGGAGATGAAGGTGCTTCCTTGGTGGCTTAGAGGCGGAGGGGAGATGATGACGGTTGCGCGCTTTTTGGAAACCCTTTTTGTTGATGATGATTATTCTGAAACTTTTGGTTGTTTCTTGATTTTGTTGATGATGACTATTCTGAAACTTTACTTCTTTTCCTCTATCTTGAATATTGAATGTTGATGATGATTAACTATTCTGAAACCTTGTTCTTTGTTCTTGATTGTTGAATGTTGATGATGATAACTGTTCTGAAACTTGTTGCCTCTTTCCTCTCTCTTTGAATCTGAATGTTGATGATGATAATTGTTCTGAAACCTTTTTGGTTGGTTTATGATTGTTTATGAGATGTATGCTTTTAAGCTCTTTTCCTCTCTCTTTGAGTTTGATGATGACAATAGTTCTGAAACTCTGTTTTTGTTTGTTGATTTTGTTGAAACTTGTTGTTGATTATTGGTATGCGAGCTTTGGTTTCACAATTGAGGTTTTTTTTTATTGTTGCAATTTGGAATGTTGGGAAGGTTTGAAATTGATAATAGGTTTGGACTGTGTTATGTAGTTTGTGATTCACATGGTTTTTGTGATTGTAGTTTCAGGCTTGGTATTTGTGGTTTCTTTGCAGTTTCAGGCTGTTGGATGGTAGTTACAGTTCGGTTGTAACTGTTGGGCGTACAATTTGGCAAGCTTGTGCAGTTTTTTTGGTGATTTGCTGTAGTTTTAGACTGTGCAGTTTGGCTATGCAGGTTTATGTGGTTTAGGAATTGCAGATTCACAAGCTTTTTGCTCACAGTTTGGCAAGTTTTTGCAGGTTGTGTGATTTGGTTACACAAGGTTTTTGATGTTATGCAGGTTTGGGGTATTGTGGTGGAACTGTTACATGTTTTTTTGATTGGGCAGTTTTAGGCTTTTTTCTGTTTTGACAAGCTTGGAGATTTTGTGAGTTTTAAGGCTTTTCTGTTTTTGCAAGCTTGCTTCTGTTTTGAAACTTTGTTAGCAGGTTTGGAGATTTATGTGTTTTTCAGGCTTGGCTTGTTACAGGTTCAGCTTGTTATGGTTTTTTGGGAGAGTTTTTTGATAGTAGGTTGGAGAGTCTGGTCCTTTGCTTGGCTCTTGGCTTGGTTCTGTTATATTGTTACAGTTTTGCAAGCTTCTGACCAAAGTGTTCTCTCCTCTTTTCTTTGTGCTATTTTTATGGCCTTATATCTTTTTGCTTGTTTGTTTTGTAATCTTGTGACAACCTTTTGCCAAACTGTACATTCCAAAAAGGGGATATCCTTCTCTCTTTCTCTCTCTATGACAAAGCATTTTTTCTTTTTCTTATTATTTTCTGAAAAGTTTGCCTATGTCTTGGGAAATGATGAAAAGCTATGACAAGCTTTTTGGCTTGTGATTTGGTTTACCTCCTGCATTTCCTGCTTCATGATTTGCCATGTACTTTCTGCATTGTTCAGTTTGCATACTTTTTGCATCCAGTTTGCTTACTTGACAGTTTTGCATTCAGTTTGGTTACTTGACAGTTTTTGCATTCAGTTTGGTTACTGCAGTTCAGTACAGTTTGCTGCAATGTTTGCCTTTGTTTGCTGCCATGTTTGCATTCAGTTTTGGCGCCTTGCTATGTTTTTGAATAATTTGCTTTTGCATTCTTCAATTTTCACTTTTGTTTTTCTCTTTGAGAACCAAGAAGAGCAATCTTCTTGTGATTTGCGAAGAGAAAAATAAAACGTGATGAAAAATAGTACTCTGATTCCGGACGGCAAACTTTAATGATGAATATTTTCCTTTCTTTTTTTGTTCAAAAATTCTTTTCATATTCAACTGATTGTACTAATCCCTTTTCCTTTGTGTCTTTTTCATGTGAGCACAATTGGGTGATGACAAAACAAAGGAAGAAGAAGACTTTGAGCATGGGAGCAATGGCTTAGACTTAGATTTTAACTTAGATAGATTTTCCATTTATTGTAATAATTTATTTTTCCAAGTACTATAAGCTGTAAAACTTAAATCACATGAAATAATAAATTATTTTTTGTAACAACATTTGAAATGAATGAAAAAGTCTTTATCCAATAAAACTCTTCTACTGTCAAATATCTTGCAATTCTTCCTTCAAGTCTTCATTTATTATTTAAGATTCCTGATTTAAAATAATTGAAACTGCATTCCAATAATTTCAATACAAATAACTTAAACTTTAAGTAATCCAATAACTCTGCAATCTCGTAACCTTGCAACAACATTCCAATCAAAATACGCATTGTGTATTCCAACAAACAATCAAGCATTTCATTCCATTAACAAGCAAATGTCTTAACAGACGCACATTGTCTGGTTAACCTGGATCATACAAAACCTGAATATTCCAAATGACAGTCTCAGTTCCCATTTCTTGTCCCAGATGAACAGACCTTGAGAACAACCAGTAAACTTGAAAAGGTGTGAAAACATGTGACAATTAATTGAATTTCTGAGAATTCAGTTTCTTCTGAGAAATGCGAGAGAAAACCCTAATTCTTGATTTACTGCCAAAGAAAAGTCTGTTTGATCGATTCTCGAGCCAATCTTGAAAATCTGAGAAAACCATAGGGTTGTGATTTCTTGTGAAAAAGGGAGGGCAAATTTTGGGGTACAACAGCTGCCCCTGTTCAATCTTCTTGAACCTGAAGAGTTAGATCAGTGAGTTTGCCATTAGCGACTCGAAGGTAAAAGATGATTGGACACTAGAGTGCCCATAAATTTGCACTCGTCAAAGCAAAGTTGAGGGAATGGGCTTAAAGATTCCATCTGGAGATGTGACCGAATCTTGTCGGAGATGGGCTTAAAGATGCCATCCAAGAATGTTTGTTGAACTGTATGTTGTAGGTGAAAGAATAAGTATCAGAAAGGTATCCATGTCTGGAACGTATCTGAGCTGGGGGTCTGAATAAGCAATAGACTAGCATCCGTGTTTGGAGCATCCGTAAACTGTTTTCATGAGCTGAATCTGAACAAGCGATAGATTGACATCCATGTTTGGAAGCACCCATAACTGTTTTCATGATCCTGAAGTTTGAACAAGCAATAGATTAACATCCATGTTTGGAGCATCCAGAAACTGTTTTCAATAAGCTGAATCTGAACAAGCGATAGATTAACATCCATGTTTGGAAGCACCCGTAAACTGTTTTCATGATCCTTGGGTTGAACAAGCAATAGATTAACATCCATGTTTGGATCATCCGTAAACTGTTTTCAATAAGCTGAATCTGAACAAGCGATAGATTAACATCCATGTTTGGAAGCACCCATAAACTGTTTTCATGATCCTTGGGTTCAACAAGCAATAAATTAACATCAATGTTTGGAGCATCCGTAAACTATTTTCAATAAGCTGAATCTGAACAAGCGATAAATTAATATTCATGTTTGGAAGCACCCGTAAACTGTTTTCATGATCCTTGGGTTGAACAAGTAATAGATTAACATCCATGTTTGGAGCATCCGTAAACTGTTTTCAATGAGCTCAATCTGAACAAGCGATAGATGGACATCCATGTTTGGAAGCACCCGTAAACTGTTTTCATGATCCTTGAATTCGAAGCTTGCTAATCTTATCCTGAAAAGGGTAAAATATTAGCTGAAACACAAAGTTATGTTGCATGAAATGTATGATGTAATATATGTGTTTTATCAATGTTTATGATATATGAATGCAATGTATGCGCGTGTAAGCTGATGAGCTATCTTGCTGAGGAAGATAAATCATGGATAGATGGAGATAATAAAATCTTTGACCGCTGTCGGGGAAAATAAATCCTGGACCACTGTTGAAGAGTATGTGTATCTTCAATCTTTGCTTAGAATACTTCTACCGGGGATTCCTGTTTTGAGGAGAACTCCGTTGGGGAATATTTGAAAACTCGGTGGGGAGTTGAGAATGAGAATCTTCATTCTTCTAGGGGAATTTGTGCTGAGGAGTCAAGAACGAGAATCTTCGATCTGCAGGGGATTAAAAACTTTGACAAATTTATGCTGAGAGTAAAGAAGGCTCTGAAAACTTCATTGGAGAATCAAGGATCAGAATCTCCATTCTGTGGGGGAGTAAAAACTCTGTGGGGAATAGCTATACTGCTGGGGAGTAGCTATCCTATTGGAGAGTAAGCTCAGGACTCTGGGAAAAGCTTATTCCTGTTTGGAAGAAGTTCATGAGTTTAAGTTGTATGCCACTTTGAGAATGAGAATCTTCATTCTGTCGGGAATATCAGGAATTCAGGTTGTATGCCACTTTGAGAATGAGAATCTTCATTCTGTCGGGAATATCAGGAATTCAGGTTGTATGCCACTTTGAGAATGAGAATCTTCATTCTTTCGGGAGTATCAGGAATTCAGGTTGTATGCCACGTTGAGAATGAGAATCTTCATTCTGTCGGGAATATCATGAGCTCGGGTTGTATGCCAATCTACTGGGGTAGCAAGAATGAGAATATTCAATCAGGTGTTTGGGTCAGGAGGTTGGGAGTATGCCAATGTACTGGGGTTTAAAGATTGAGAATCTTCATTCTGTTAACGGTTAACTGTTGTCTGGTCAACGTCCAGATTTCACAGTGTTGTATTGCTATCTGGTCAACATCCAGGTTTCATATTGTCCCTTACCGCTATCTGGTCATAATCCAGGCTTCACGGTGTATCATACCACTATCTGGTCGAAATCCAGGCTTCATGGTCTTGTATTGCTATCCTGTCGTAATCCGGGCTTCACAATAACTTGCTGAGCTGTTATCCGGTCGAATCCGGGCTTCACGACTTGTGTTAAAGATATACCACTATCTGGTCGACTCCAGGCTTCGTAGTATTCTTGGCTACTATCTGGTCGTAATCCAGGCTTCGTAGAAACTTGAATTTCTATCTGGTTGTAATCCAGGCTTCATAATAACTTGCATTGCTATCTGGTCGTAATCCAGGCTTCACAATAGCTTGCATGAGCTATTATTTGGTCGAATCCAGGCTTCACAATAACTTGCATTGCTATCTGGTCGTTCTCCAGGCTTCACAATATGATGGAGTAATTAAGATACTATCTGGTCGTATCCGGGCTTCATAGCTTGAACTTTGTGAGAATTTGATTGCATCTTTCCTGAAAGGTAAAGGTTAGTGGCATGACATATATCAAACAATGACGTTCTCAAAAAAAATGAGATTGCGTTGTATGATGTCCTGATGCACGGATGTGTAATGTTTTCAAGACAAACTTTCGCTGGGGAAAATAAATCCCAAACTGGTGATGGAGAAAAGAGTTGGATTCTTCGGCTCTGTTAGTGAAAAATCTGGAAGTGAATCAGAATAAATCATTGAGAGATTTATCTGAAGCAGCAAAACCCGGAATATCTTCTACTGGAATAAGAATCAGGGAGATCTTAGTGTCGATCTGACTGAACCAGAGAAGGTCTTGAATTAACTTTAACTGGATAAGAATCAGAAAAATATTAGAATCGATTAAACGGAGCCAAACAAAAGTCTTGGAATATCTTCAACTAGAATAAGAACCAGGGAGATCTTAGTGTCGATCCGACTGAGCCAGAGAAGGTCTTGAATTAACTTTGACTGGATAAGAATCAGAAAAATCTTAGAATCGATTTAACTGAGCCAGACGAAAGTCTTGGAATATCTTCAACTAGAATAAGAATCAGGGAGATCTTAGTGTCGATCTGACTGAGCCAGAGAAGGTCTTGGATTAACTTTGACTCAACCGAATGATGAAGGAATCTTTGACGACTGATACTCCAAAAGGTAATGAAGGAATCTTGGACGATTACTACCCCAAAAGGTAATGATAACCTTTACCTGCCGATCAATCTGCATATGTTATGAATGTTGTTGAAATGTAATTTTGTTTTGGAGAATAAATCCTTGACAAATGTTGGGGAAATAAACCCATGACCGCTGGTCTGCTAGAGAGGTGATGAACTTCTCGAGGATTCTTGAATTTCTTTTCAGAAGGATTTTGGAGAGATTCGTCATTGCCCCTAGTATCAAATGTTTGTGGCACAACCATGAAATTTGGACTGTACGTAACCCTTTAATGAGATTGACGTTTAATGCCCCAAGTGATGGAGATGGAGACTTTCCCCAGGTTACTCTGCAATTGAGAGATTTCTTGAAATCTTGACTGGACTGCCCCAGGTTAACTGGACTTTGAGATATTTCTTGAAATCTTGACTGGACTGCCCCAGACTTAATGGACAATGCCATACCAAGTCCCCTTTGTTGTTAGGAGATTTTTGCAATGGAAGTGTCATTCCACTTGAAGTGATTTTGTTCACTGAGAGAGCTTTCGTTCATCGAAACATTCACTGTGTGAATTTCTTCGCTGTCAAACAAGAAGCCATATGCAAACGATGATATTCAAATAATGCAAAGTTTATGCTTGTCTTAAAATTTTGAAAAATGTGTTTTTTAGTAGAAAACTTTTTATAAGAAAAATTCAACTCAAGATTTAGAGCAAAGCCTTACAGGAGTCAGGATACCTTTTATAACAGTATGCTTTCGAACTAACCCATGCTTCAATTAGGACTTTTGAAGGGTTGTAACGTGGCTTGGTTCACGGTTTAAGAAACAAAGGATAAAGGCTCAAAGTATATTTGTACCCACCCGCTCTTCGTGATGAACTTCAATCCTAAACTCAGTTAATTGTGCATTTGTACTCCAAATGAGTCTGGAACGACGTTTTTGGTGATGGTTCACACAAGTTGAATTTGTTGGAAGGCAATCATTTTTTGCAACATTTTTCATGTTGTTGAGGATTTGTAGTGACCTCTTTCTTTTGATTTGTTATCCCTAATTTTTGCCTGACTGTTCCTATTTTTGAGATTTACAGTCAACGGGGTTCCCCAGCTTTCTTAAGCCTCCTTTGTAGGTTTTGACTCAGTGGGCTTTTCTTTTTTGATATATAATGACTGCCTAGGTAATGGGGAACCATCACCGTCTTTTGATTCCAATGGAAATTTTTGATGTCATTCGTTGTATTACGAAATGTCAGTTTGCGGTTAAACGCACATTTGAATCAACTGAGAGACTACCCTGCCCCAGGTTTGATTAAAGGTTTCAATTTGTGTTAAAACCGAAAACTTCTACTTCTTTGGCTCGAAGGGGTCGACTAGGGATTATCTTCCTTATAACTCCAGTGTTTAGGATTTGAAAGAACGCCTCTACATCGTCAGGAAGGTCTGTCCAAAAGCATATTGTATGAGATTATGGCATTGTTTTCGTCATCCTCCCTCTAAAGGCTCGTAACTTTTAGCAAGAGTTAAATGTCATAAAGAAAGTAGAAAGCATAGTTCAAGAATAGTGAAAACGAATGGATGAATTCAAGACAAACATATGCAATGCATTAATGAAACAGAGTTTGACATCAACAGATAATTGTTTGAATAACAAAATAAATTACAACTTGATAATTCAAATGAAACCAAAGCCTCTTAGTCTGAACTTGTCACTTTAGGTGGAGAACCCTCAGTGGAAGATTTTCATCTGGCCATCTTGTGTGAATTCCAGCGTTGTCTCTTTAACCAGATCTTGAATTTTGTTTCTGAATGTCCAACAACCATCAGTGTCATGTCCAGGACTGTTGGAATGATACACACATCTCGCATTTGGATTGTACCCTGGAGCGGCTGTGTTGAGATGCCGAGGGGGGTCCCTTAGTACAATCAGCTGGACTTCCAACAAGCGTTGCAGCACTTGAGATAATGGCATGTTAATCTCAGTGAAGTGATTTTCAGATGTATTTCGCTGACGCTGATTACCTTGTTGATGTTGGTGAGGTGATTGTTGGGCTTGTGACCCTGAAACAAATTGGGGAGACTTTCCCTTGGCTTCTTGTCTCAAGGGAGGCTGAATGATGACTTGATCCTCAACCCTAGTTGTTTGCCCCATTGGGTTACATCCATCCTGATGCATTTTGTTGATGAGGACCTTTAACTCCTCTTGTCCTTGAGCCAAGTTTTGGATGAGAGCCATCTGGCCCACCAATTGTCCCATCATTTGGATTTTCATTGTTGCCAACTCAATTTGTAGCCCTTCCAACTGATCACTCCTGATGCCCCCTGGATTCCCTAGGACCATGCCCCTTGTGAGGAGAGCTTTCACTTCTTCTTGCCCCTTGGACAGGTTCAAGAACATTTCTTGAAGTTGAGCATTTTGAGCCTGGATATCTTTGACAGTCCTCTCTAAATCCATCTCTACTGAAATAAACAGTAGGAGAATAAGGAGACCTGAAAAGGGAAAACCTGTCATGATACGATGCATGATATGTGGATGCATGTTTTCAAGGATCTCGCGGGGTAAACACAAGAAAATGTTAGAGGTTGAACTTCGATCAACATCTTTGATTGGAGAACTTTGTATTGGTGGATGTCTTTCCACGAGAATCAAGCTCACCATGTCAAGTGGGTCATAGCCCTCAATTCAAGTTGTTGTACTTGATCTTTAACGGCGTTTTTTTAGAGGAAAATGAATCCTCTTTCCCCTTGGTAGACGTCTAGTTCAACGTGACCCTGCATCAAAGACCCTTGAGATCCTTGAAATGGTTATTGAAAATGCTATGGTATGATGTTATGATGTTATGTACAAGTATGCAAAAGTAAGCAAGTGTATATACAAATAATCACATTCACACAAAGCAGACAAGTCCTTAGGTTTAGGCTTGCATGGAGCTTGTAGGTAAGTACCCTCTTGAAGTTAGTTGGCTCAATCTGTCCTAGAAATAGTAACCGGGTTCTAAGGAGCTCAATATCACCAGATTATTTTCTGTGTTCATTGTCTCAGTTTAGCCACTTTACTGGCGACCGAAATATTCCAAGAGAACAACCCTCAATGAGTGTAGTATTGAGTATCTACCAACTTCGGACTACACCAAAGTCGGTCATCTCACTACCCCTAAAAAGGCCAAGATGGTCAAGTAAGGTTCTAAAGAGTTCATTAGTGCTTCATGACATCACTCAGCGGCCCCGTATTCTCTTTGATTGACTCAAAGGCTACCGGTACCCACAAATATGTCGCACTAACGTAGCCACTGCTTCAACCATGTCGGTATACCCCGCACAGTTCCCTTGCAGTTTATTGATACTTACTTAAAAGGTGCCCCCAAATCCGGGTGTAGGATTTAAAACAAACCCCAACAAGGAACCCAAAAGTAAAGCAAACAAGTCAAATAAGATAAGCATGTAAAGGTGATCTAAAACCCTAAGGTAACCCCACTTTTAATTATTTCCCTAGCAGAGTCGCCAGTTCTGTGATACGGTGGGAGAACTGAGTTGAGGTTTTGCATTTGTGTTCGCAAATGTTTCGGTTTAGCAAGAGTCGCCAGCTACTTTTTATTTTATCCAAAGGAAAGGTCAAAAAGCACAGGAAAGACCTTTGAGATGTTTTCTTGGGTTCGGGGGGTAGATTATGAAAAGGGAAGGTGCTAGCACCCTTTTCATCCATGGTTATCAATGGACTCTTAGTTACTTGTTTAGATCACTTGCTTTTGCTTTTCAATTGTTTGAAATGGTGCTTTGTGTGTGGTTTTTGAAATTGCTTTGAAAAAGAGGCCATCGTTGTGGAAACCTTTGTAATGATTCTTGTTTGAATATATACAAAGGTGTTTGTCTTTTGAAAAGATATTTCAATGTTTGAAAGTTTGTTTTTGGGAAATGGTTTTGAAATTGTGTTGTGAGGTGTGTTTTAAAATAGCAAGGATGTTTTGCAAGTTTTGATCAAGTAACTAAGAGTTGTCTATCCTATTTTACTCAAAGATCTTTCCTACACATTTTTAACCCTTTTGACAGTGTTGTTTTACCATTGCATTTGGTAAACAACCTCGTATTAGGATGTTAAACGGGACAGGCGCGGGTCATCGTATTGACCATGATAACAATATTGCCAAGTATCTTTAGCAATTTTCAGAGGGACTAGATCATTTTGTATAGGCAACCAAGATAGCGTTATCGAGGGACTATGATCTTTTGTTTTGTTTTTGTTTTGCCAAAGATACTCAACATGCTTACCATGGCCAATTTTAAAGGCAACAAGTGGATGAAACCCTAGGGGGTGAAAGTGTGCATTGTGTTGTCAATTTTCATGCTTTTTGTCTTTGTATTAGTCAAGCTATTTGTTTTGATTTTGGATGTTGGCATACAAACCCTAATCTCTAATCATGGCATAATTGAAAGCATAAAGTGCGAGAATTAAAATTCTAAGTTATTACAAAAATATCCGGGAATGGGGGTACAATCATTACAAATGGGGATGAATCTCATAAGAGTAGTAATGTCCAAATATTAAGTATTACAACCAAATCGAATTGTCGCAATTCAATACAAAGTTATAACAAATGAAGAAATCAATAATGTTCAAAATGCATGTATTTACTTGAAAATAAATAAATAAAATCTATTCTAAAAAAGAAAGATTAAATATTTCATTATTATTATTCTTTTTGTATTTTATTAATCATGTAAATAAAAAGTTTAAAAGAAGAAAATTTAATTAAACAAAATTTATATTATTTTTGGTGTTTTCATTAAATGTATGAAAAGAAAAAAATGATTAGAACCAATTAAGAAAAATCAAAATTTTAAATATTATTAGTGTTATTATTAACTAAGAGAAAAGAAAACAAATTGAAAAAAATGAGTTAATTAAAAACATTAGTATTTAAACAAAAGAAAAGAAAAAGAAAATAAATTGAGTTAAGATGGGCTTTAGGGTTTGTATGTGTTTGAGGCCTAATTGAGATGGAAGAAAACTAAAAAAGGCCAGAAAGGAGGGGGTGTGAGCCAGCATTTCGTATGGGCTTTAGTTATTTGGGGGGGGGGGGGGGGGGGCAGAATTGGCCCAGTTCACAAGTTTTAACATTTTTGTTAGGGTTCAGAATGATTAGGGTTTGTGTGATTTTCACAGCGGCGCCGCTTGCTTCGTTCTTCCTCTTCTTCATCTTTCTCAGTCAAATGCCCTGATTCTCCTTCCTCTCAAGTTGCCGGAGCATCGTCCTTCACTCTCTCACCTTCTCCTAACGATCCAAGGCTTTGGTTGCAAAATGGTATGGTTCGTTCTATTTTGATTTTAACAGCTTTTTCAATTTGTTGTTTGATTCGCATGCTTGTTCAGTTTCGTTTTACTTAGTTGTTTAACCTATGGTTTTTATATGCCTGAAACAACAGTAAAGGGGTTTGAGAAGCATACCTTGGGAATTTATCTATGAAGAGGAGAGGAAAGGTGAGACGGGGAGATGGAGGTGCTTCCTTGGTGGCTTAGAGGCAGAAGTGAGATGATGACAGTGGCGTGCTTTTTGGTAACCCTTTTTGTTGATGGTGATTATTCTGAAACTTTTGGTTGTTTCTTGATTTTGTTGATGATGACTATTCTGAAACTTTATTTCTTTTCCTCTATCTTGAATATTGAATGTTAATGATGATTAACTATTCTGAAACCTTGTTCTTTGTTCTTGATGGTTGAATGTTGATGATGATAACTGTTCTGAAACTTGTTGCCTCTTTCCTCTCTCTTTGAATCTGAATGTTGATGATGATAACTGTTCTGAAACCTTTTTGGTTGGTTGATGATTGTTTATGAGATGTATGCTTTGAAGCTCTTTTCCTCTCTCTTTGAGTTTGATGATGACAATAGTTCTGAAACTCTGTTTTGGTTTGTTGATTTTGTTGAAACTTGTTGTTGATTATTGGTATGCTAGCTTTGGTTTCACAATTGAGGTTTTTTTTTATTGTTGCAATTTGGAATGTTGGGAAGGTTTGAAATTGATAATAGGTTTGGACTGTGTTCTGCAGTTTGTGATTCATAGGGTTTTTGTGATTGTAGTTTCAGGCTTGGTATTTGTGGTTTCTTTGCAGTTTCAGGCTGTTGGATGGTAGTTACAGTTCGGTTGTAACTGTTGGGCTTACAGTTTGGCAAGCTTGTGCAGTTTTTTGGTGATTTGCTGCAGTTTTAGACTGTGCAGTTTGGCTATGCAGGTTTATGTGGTTTAGGAATTGCAGATTCACAAGCTTTTTGTTCACAGTTTGGCAAGTTTTTGCAGGTTGTGTGATTTGTTTACACAAGGTTTTTGATGTTATGCAGGTTTGGGGTATTGTGGTGGAACTGTTACATGTTTTTGTGATTGGGCAGTTTTAGGCTTTTTTCTGTTTTGACAAGCTTGGAGATTTTGTGAGTTTTGAGGCTTTTCTGTTTTGGCAAGCTTGCTTCTGTTTTGAAACTTTGTTAGCAGGTTTGGAGATTTATGTGTTTTTCAGGCTTGGCTTGTTACATTTGCAGCTTGTTATGGTTTTTTGGGAGAGTTGTTTGATAGCAGGTTGGAGAGTCTGGTCCTTTGCTTGGCTCTTGGCTTGGTTCTGTTATATTGTTACAGTTTTGCAAGCTTCTGACCAAAGTGTTCTCTCCTCTTTTCTTTGTGATATTTTTATGGCCTTATATCTTTTTGCTTGTTTGTTTTGTAATCTTGTGACAACCTTTTGCCAAACTGTACATTCCAAAAAGGTGATATCCTTCTCTCTTTCTCTCTCTATGACAAAGCATTTTTTCTTTTTCTTATTATTTTCTGAAAAGTTTGCCTATGTCTTGGGAAATGATGAAAAGCTATGACAAGCTTTTTGGCTTGTGATTTGGTTTACCTCCTGCATTGCCTGCTTCATGATTTTCCATGTACTTTCTGCATTGTTCAGTTTGCATACTTTTTGCATCCAGTTTGCTTACTTGACAGTTTTGCATTCAGTTTGGTTACTTGACAGTTTTTGCATTCAGTTTGGTTACTGCAGTTCAGTACAGTTTGCTGCAATGTTTGCCTTTGTTTGCTGCCATGTTTGCATTCAGTTTTGGCGCCTTGCTATGTTTTTGAATAATTTGCTTTTGCATTCTTCAATTTTCACTTTTGTTTTTCTCTTTGAGAACCAAGAAGAGCAATCTTCTTGTGATTTGCGAAGAGAAAAATAAAACGTGATGAAAAATAGTACTCTGATTCCGGACGGCAAACTTTAATGATGAATATTTTCCTTTCTTTTTTTGTTCAAAAATTCTTTTCATATTCAACTGATTGTACTAATCCATTTTCCTTTGTGTCTTTTTCATGTGAGCACAATTGGGTGATGACAAAACAAAGGAAGCAGAAGACTTTGAGCATGGGAGCAATGGCTTAGACTTAGATTTTAACTTAGATAGATTTTCCATTTATTGTAATAATTTATTTTTCCAAGTACTATAAGTTGTAAAACTTAAAGCACATGAAATAATAAATTATTTTTTGTAACAACATTTGAAATGAATGAAAAAGCCTTTATCTAATAAAACTCTTCTACTGTCAAATATCTTGCAATTCTTCCTTCAAGTCTTCATTTATTATTTAAGATTCCTGATTTAAAATAATTGAAACTGCATTCCAATAATTTCAATACAGATAACTTAAACTTTAAGTAATCCAATAACTCTGCAATCTCGTAACCTTGCAACAGAATTCCAATCAAAATACACATTGTGTATTCCAATAAACAATCAAGCATTTCATCCCATTAACAAGCAAATGTCTTAACAGGCGCACATTGTCTGGTTAACCTGGATCAGACAAAACCTGAATATTCCAAATGACAGTCTCAGTTCCCATTTCTTGTCCCAGATGAACAGACCTTGAGAACAACCAGTAAACTTGAAAAAGTGTGAAAACATGTGACAGTTAATTGAATTTCTGAGAATTCAGTTTCTCTGAGAAATGCGAGAGAAAACCCTAATTCTTGATTTACTGCCAAAGAAAAGTCTGTTTGATGGATTCTCGAGCCAATCTTGAAAATCTAAGAAAACCCTAGGGTTGTGATTTCTTGTGAAAAAGGGAGGGCAAATTTTGGGGTACAACAGTAGGGTTACTTTGAGATGAAAGCCTGAATAGTAGGGCTTATGAGAAGGAACCTGGATCATAGGGTTACCTCGATTGATCATGTAGATTAGTTGACCCGTTTAGTTTCGGGAACTGATTTTTTCTTAGTTGTCTGCAGATATGACATGTCTAACTGCTGGAATTGTTGGTGATAACTGTCTTTCCTAAAAAGATAATATGGTTAATTATATGCGATGCATGAAATGCATTATGATATGATGTTCTCAAAATAAATGAGATTATGTTGTATGTGATATGTATGTGCATGTCATGATGTATGAGCATGAGATGTTAGTTGTGACATATCCGAGTCTGGGAAAATAAATCCCTGACTGCTGCTGGAGAATATAGCATTTCTGACTGTTGTAGAGAACTGTGGTTCTTCTTCTTCTGTTTGAGATGGTGAACAAAAATGATTGTGCCGAAGATTGGTTCTTGTTGTTTGTGAATATTCTGCCAAGGAGAGACTTTGTTCAAGAATAGATCTGCAGGGGAATGACTCTGTTAAGCTCTGTTGGGGATTGAGCTAGAGAAACAAACTCTGCTTGGGGAGATAATAATTTATGATGATCCGCTCGCGATCATGCAATTCGGCCGGGGGATATAGATGTCAGGTTTCTGGACGACCCTGGCTAGGGAGATTACTTCCCATTTTGAGAGAACTGACATCAATGCTTTGATTACCTTTACTTTATGGGGAATACAAATATTACAAGGTCGCATGTATTGATGACTGTGCTCCAAAGCTGTCTCTTCCCTGGTACCTGCTGGATAGAGTAACTGTCGGGTTTAACATTTCTTATTTTTGCCCTGTTTTTGGAATTAAGAGTAATTGTCTTTTGTTTCTTTATGTAAATATTTATGAACAACGATCATATTTAAATGCATATGTCAAAAATAAATCATTGGACGTTCTTGCAAAACAAAACAGAAAAAGAAAAACTCAAAGTTTCTTATGAAAATGATTTTGTATTGATTTTTTGAAGTTGGCCTGTAATAGGCATTTTCGTACAAGGAGGATGACGTTCTAGTAAGAGAACGCCGCCGTAAAAATAGAAGTTATACATTATTGTGTAAAAATAAAATATCTATGTACAACAATCCCATTGGGTTCCAATCCTACTATCGCCTCTATGTCTTCGAGCGTCTCATCACTTTGCTGCTTGTCCGAAGCTGATTAGGTTGATCGATGCTGTTTGAGCTTGACAATTGATACTGAGGTCAGATTGCAGGGTGATCCAATGGGACATAGTGATACACTTTTCATCCCTAACTTTTTCCTGGATCGCCCTTTCAGGTTTTCAGTCCACCGGGATACCCTTTTTTACCCAAGTCGCCTTTTCAGGTTTTCGACTTGCCGGATGTACAGATTTTTCATTTTCATCCCTTATTTTTGCCCGAACCCTTTTGGCTCGTCGGGAAGCCCTTATTTCTGTCTAGGCCAGTCGACCTAGCGGGTCTTTTATCATGCGTAGTATCTTTTCACTATGTCCGCATTGACAGGGTGAGGAAGGTCGTCACCATCCATGGTGGTCAGAATTATGGCTCCACCCGAGAAAATGTTTTTAACCACAAATGGACCTTCATGTGTGGGAGTCCATTTTCCCTTGGGGTCACCTTGCGGCAGTATGATGCGTTTGATCACTAGATCCCCGACTTGATACTCTTGGTGTCTGACCTTCTTGTTGAAAGCCTTGATCATTCGTTTTTGATACGTTTGACCATGACAGACAGCAGTAAGTCTCTTCTCATCAATCAAATTCAGTTGATCAAGTCGAGTCTGGATCCAATCATCTTCATTCAGACCTGCATCCTTCATGATTCTCAGAGAATGGATCTGGACTTCAATGGGTAGGAATGCCTCCATGCCTTATACCAGAGAGTAGGGTGTTGCCCCTGTCGACGTCCGTGCTGAGGTACGATATACATGAAGAGCAAACGGTAACATCTCATGCCAGTCTTTGTATGTCACTGTCATCTTCTGTACAATCTTCTTGATATTCTTGTTAGCCACTTTAACATCGCCATTCATCTTCAGTCGGTAGGGAGAAGAGTTATGATGTTGTATCTTGAAATGCTTACAGAGTTTGGTGATCATCGTGTTATTGAGATTCGTACCATTATCGGTGATAATTCTCTCTGGCACACCATACCGACAGATCAGGTTATGCTTGATAAACCGTGCCACAACATTCTTGGTAACAGTAGCAAAAGAGGCTTCCTCAACCCATTTCAAGAAGTAATCGATGGCCACTGGGATGAAGCGATGCCCATTGGAGGCGGTGGGCCTGATTTCTCCGATCATGTTAATGCCCCACATTGCAAAGGGCCACAGAGATGTCAAGACATTCAAAGGAAACAAAGGCACATGAACTTTATCAGCATAAATTTGGCATTTATGATAAGTTCGAGAGTGCTGATAACAATCTGCTTCCATAGTGGACCAATAGTATCCTGCCCGTAGGATCTTCTTAGCCATGGTATGTCCACTGGAATGGGTTCTGAAGGTACCTTCCTGTAGATCTGTCATAATCCTCTCTGCTTCGCTCTTGTCTACACACCGCAGTAAGGTAGAGTCATGATTGCGCTTCACAACGAACCTTCTCAGAAACTTCTTATCATTAAAAGATGCCCCTTCAGGATACTCTTGAGCCTCGAGATACTTCTTTACTTCATGAAACCAGGGTTTTTTTATCACCTCCTCAGTATCAATCTCACATTAGTGTGCTGGTTCATCCAACTTTTTAATGGTGATTCGGGGAGCTTCATTGTCCCACCTAACTTTGAACATAGAAGACATTGTATCTAGCGCGTCTGCTAACTGATTCTCCTCTCGTGGGAAATGTTCAAAAGTTACCTCCTCAAAGTGTGGGATCAATGTCAGTATATGCTCTTTGTATGGGATGAGATTCAGATGCTTCGTATCCCAATTGCCTTTGATCTGACTTATCACCAAGGCTGAATCCCCGAACACTTTTAGGAACTTGATCCTGAGGTCAATAGCGGCTTTGAGACTCATGATGCAGACTTCATACTCCGCCATGTTGTTAGTGCAGTTAAAACATAGTCGGGCAGTGAAAGGAGTGTGACAGCCCTCAGGGGATATGATTACAGCGCCAATGCCATTACCGAGTGCGTTTGAAGCTCCATCAAAAACCATAGTCCATCGGGATCCTTTCTCAGGTCCTTCATCCGGTCCATGTCCTTCGTAGTCAGTCACCAGCATAATGTTCTCATCCGGGAACTTAAAATTCATGGACTGGTAGTCATCCACGGCCCGATGAGCCAAATGATCATCCAATACACTCCCCTTGATTGCTTTCTGGGTTGTATATTGTATATCGTATTCAGTTAAGATCATCTGCCATCTCGCTATTCTTCTGGAGAGTACGGGATTCTCGAAGATGTATTTGATTGGATCCATCTTAGATATCAACAGAGTAGTGTGGGTCAACATATACTGTCTCAGCCGGCGAGCAGTCCATGCCAAAGTGCAGAAAGTTTTCTCGAGCAATGAGTATCTTGTCTCACAGTCGGTAAATTTTTTGCTAAGGTAGTATATTGTGTGCTCTTTTTGACCAGACTCGTCATGCTGCCCCAACACACACCCCATTGAATTGTCTAGCACTGTTAAGTATAATATCAAAGGTCTTCCTTCAACCGGAGGCATCAGAATTGGTGGTTCTTGAAGATATTCTTTGATCCTTTTGAAAGTAGTCTGGCATTCGTCATTCCACTTTACCACTTGATCTTTCTTCAGAAGCTTGAAGATGGGCTCACAAGTAGCAGTCAGATGTGAAATGAACCTGGAGATATAATTCAAGCGTCGCAAGAAACCTCTAACTTCCTTTTCGGTACGGGGAGTTGGCATCTCTTGTATGACCTTTACCTTTGCGGGGTCGACCTGAATACCTTTGTCACTGACGATGAAACCCAGAAGCTTACCAGACCTTACCCTGAAGGTGCACTAGTTCGTATTCAACCTCATCTTGTATGTCTTCAACTTGTCGAACAACTTTTGTAGATGATCGAGATGTTTCTCTTTGGTTTGAGACCTGGCTATCATGTCATCAACATAAACTTCGATCTCATGGTGAATCATATCATGGAACAAAGCGACCATGGCTCGCTGATAGGTTGCCCCAGCATTCTTCAACCCAAAAGGCATCACCTTGTACCAGAAGGTTCCCCACTGTGTGACGAAGGTCGTCTTCTCCATGTCTTCAGGAGCCATCTTGATCTGGTTGTAGCCAGAGAAACCATCCATAAAGCAGAATATTTTGTGTTGCGCGGTGTTGTCAACCAGAACATCAATGTGGGGAAGCGGGAAGTCATCCTTGGGGTTTGCCTTATTCATATCTCTGTAATCCACACATATCTGTACCTTGCCGTCCTTCTTAGGTACCAGAACGATGTTAGCAACCCCCTGCGGATAAGAGGTGACAACTAAGAAACATGCGTCGAACTGCTTCATGACCTCTGCCTTGATCTTCTCTGACATTTCAGGATGCATATGGCGGACCTTCTGTTTAACCAGAGGACAATCCTCTTTAGTTGGGAGACGGTGTACCATGATGTCAGTGTCTAAACCAGGCATTTATTCATATGATCAGGAAAAAATCTCAACGTAGTCGCGCAACATCTGTATCAACCGCTGTTTGATCTTAACTTCCAGATTTGTGCCGGTCTTGACTTCTTTTCTGTCCGTCTCTGTGCCCAAGTTTATTGTATCAACTGGATCTTCATGAGGCTGTATAGCCCTCTCTTCCCATTGTAATAGTCTAGCCAGTTCTCCAGGCACCTCACAATCATTCTCACCTTCGTCCTCGGCTCGGCTGATTGGATTTTCAAAGTCATAGCTGGTAATAACATGATTGTTATCAATGGGATCCAGAGTGGATATGGATCTGCAGTTTGATATGTGTGTGTGTGTAAGAGCATACCTAAATTGATAAAGTAAAAACAGAAAATAAAAAATAGAGAGCGCAAAATTTGTATGCAAAGTACGTCCAATGCTTCATTGATGATATATGAAATGACATATAATAACCCTCACAGATAGAAACATTGTGCCTCGGGTAAGACACAAGGCCAAAAGGTTTTAAAAATTGTTCATTACAAATTCAGAACATAAGTAAGACAATTACTGCAGAATAAAAGAAACTGGAATAAAATCTCTAGCTGTCCAATTATTCGGTCCACCGTTAGTAGTCGGGTAGATCCATCTGTCAATGTCAGGGTCTTCCTCACTGCCTTCAATAACATTGACCCCACAATTGCTGATATGTAGGGGAGGTCCTCCATTCCGAGCGCGTCGAACATCCCTTTGATCCCCTGAAGTAAAGCCCAAACCAAATTTGTCAGTTTTGTGAGTAAAATCAGGGAGCAGTCCCCAATTGGTACACCCACCTTCTTCAACCAATGTTCTGGCATCCTTGAGAGAAGCCATCTTCAAAGGAAGTTTGGAACTGGTAGTGGTCTCGGTCGACACTAAAATCTGGGGAACCTCTTCAAAGTTTTGACAAGGGGTCTTTATGAATTCCCCATCCATCTCCACATACCTGAATGAGTTCAGGTGGCTCACCATATACTCCTCTTCGCCATGCACAGTGACTATCTTCCCCTTCACCGGATACTTCAACATTTGGTGTAGTGTAGAAGTAACAGCCACAAATTCATGGATCCAAGGACGACCCAACAAACAAGAGTATGATGGCCTGATGTCCATCATGTAGAAGGTGGACTTAAAAGTTTGAGAGCCTATCTTGACAGGGATGTCTACCTCCCCATGCACCATTCTCTTCGACCCATTAAAAGCCCTTACCACAATGTTACTGGGCTTTAGGGTCAAGCCTTCACAATCCAATCAATCAAGAGCCTTCTTAGGCAGCACATTCAGGGAAGACCCAGTATCCACCAGAACATGAGCCATAGTGGTTCCCCTGCATTCGATCGATACATGCAAAGCATCGTTGTGTTTTCTCCCTTTCAGAGTTAAGTCAACATCTGAAAAACCCAGCCCATTATCGGCAGTCAGGTTGGCCATACAGTCTTTGAATTGATCGTCTGAGGTTTCTTGCGGCACATGCACGGTCTTGAGGAATGCAATCAAAGCCTTTGCATGGGCCTCGGAACATAACAGCAAAGACAACATCGATATCTTCGAAGGGGTCTGCCCCAACTGCTCGACCATATTGTAGTCGCTCTTTTTGATTATTTTTAAGATTTCCTCTATCTCTTGCTTAGAGGTTTATATGATAATCTTTATAGGTGCCTCTGCCCGGGAAGGCTCAGCTATAGCTTCTTTTTCTCGAGTCCCAGATGACTCTACGGCAGGAGTAACAATTGGAGTAAGAACAAGAGTAGCGACGGAAGTACCGGTAGGAACATCAGATGAAATAACAACAGGCTTAGTGACAGTCTTTGGGGAGATCTCAAGAGAGAAAACCATTCCACTTCTAGTAATCCTACTGGTCCCGACAATGTTACTGACATCGAGATCAACCTCTTAATTCTTTAGGTCTTGTTTAACGCCATGATAGTAGATATGGGCGCCATAATGCCAAGAGACAGCTTTGTCTGAGGTGTACGGGACAAGACCAGGACAGGTGATTATTAATGGAGAAACTCTTGGAGTGGGTGTAATCCTAACAGGTCTTCTCTAGGAGGCCTTGGAAGGATTGGCGGAAATGGTTATAATAGCAACATCTTCGAACAGAACAGCAGGAGTCAATGTTTTCTCGAACAAAAGTTCTATGCTATCCATCAGGCACTGGACACCTGTCTTTAGCAGATAGAAACCAGAAGAAGAGATGAACACTTGTGGAAACCTTCACCATAACCCCAAAAATAAATCAACCAGCAAAACATTCTTCTTAACAGTCATAAGGGGAGTAGAAACTTCATCAACTGAGGTCACAAATAGATCGGTATCAACGGCGTTAACTCCACGGTTGTGCCTAGGCATGGGAGAAGTTATGACATTGGGCTTCTCCGAAGCGTCGAACTTAATCTCCTTGTCTTCAATCAGATCTTGAACTTTATTTCTTAGAGCCCATCAGTCATTTGTATCGTGACTAGGACTCTCAGAATGGTAGGCATGCCGAGCGTTTGGATTGTACCGAGGAGACATGGTATTAGGATTCTTGGGAGCCTCCTTCAAGGTTTCCAAATTGGATATCAGCAGATGGGGTAGAACCTCTTTCAATGTCATGTTAATTCGGTTGAACTGCCTTTGTGGTCTTTCCACCCTTTGCTGATTGTTGTGCTGTGGAGCAGCCGCAGGCCTATGTATCATTACAGCACTTACCGTTGGACGGTATTCCGTTTTGCTCTGACCTCTCGGACTATAAATGACACTGGCCTCCTTCTTACCGGTGAAGGGCCTATTTAATGAACTCGAAGAGGTGTCTTTCTTTATTTTACCACTCTGGATCCCAGCTTTTACCCTTTCTCCAGTTAATATCAGCTCGATAAAACCAACCGATGAGCTGCCGATCAAATGGTTGAAGAATGGACCAGACAACGTCCCAAGAAACATGTCAACCAACTCCATGTCAGATAAAGGGGGTTGAACTCTTCCAGCCAAGTCTCTCCATTTCTGTTCATAGTCCTTAAAGCCTTCACCTGCACCCATGGACATACTTTGGAGTTGAGTACGAGTAGGGGCCAGGTCGATATTATATTGATACTGCTTGTAAAAAGCAGCAACCAAATCCTCCCAGTTTCGGACATTGGTTCCCTCCAATTGGCAGAACCATTTGAGCTAAGTCCCTGACAGGCTGTCTTGAAAGAAGTGAACTCACAAGTTTCTATCAGCAGTGTGAGGCTGGATCTTCCTTACATAGGAACGGAGATTAAGCTTTGAGCAAGATCAGTGGGCATATCTGGATGGAGAACCGTGTAGGGAATATCCCCTTCAGTAATGGGCTCCACAATCACTAGTAAGACGGCTATGTAGGGCATCATAAGTTTCTGAGCGCGAGCTCGTACCCATTGGAGATAAGGTTCCATAGGAATGGAATTCTTCGGCCCCAAAGTCTTGGCGTCAGATCTGTTTATCATGCCCCAAGCTCGTATGAACCTATGGCGATACCCTTGAATATCCCCCTCATAGTTAAATATAACACCCCAGATAAGTAACTCATGAGGACCATCCTTTCGAGCATAACCAAATTGTAACAGAGCCAAACAAGGATTGTAAGTTATGCCTCCCCTAACGCCAAGTAGTGGGACATTAGGGAACTACCCGCAACGGTCAATAATGGAAACATCTCCCATAAATCGGGAATACCAGAGAATATCCGCGTGAGAAAGTGACATTATCCTTTGAGACCAACCCAAACCTTCTTCATTCTTCAGCACTGACTTAGGGAGGTGAAAAATAAACCACCTTGACAGTAATGGCATGCAGCACATAAGGACCCCTCTTATATTCACGGTACGAATATGGAGAGCATGCAAGACATCTCCGAGAAAGGTAGGCATAAGATTGCGAGAGAGGAAAATATTGATAGCATTCGCATCTATGAGTGAGTCTGGATTAGGGAATAGTACTAACCCATAGATTAGAAGTGCCAAGACCTCCTCAAAAGCCTGAAAGTCCAAATCTTCCCAAAATAGTTGGGCCCTATCTATTAGGAACCTAGCTAGAAAACCATTGACTCTGCTTCTTGTTTCCCAATTGGATATCACGTCGACCCGTTTCAGATGCAAGGTTAAGGCAATGACTTCTGGCTTTAGAACCTCTTCTAAACATGTGAAAGGCACCTGGTCAAGAATGGGTATACTCAATAACTGAGAGAACTCTTCCATGGTAGGCACCAACTGATAGTCTGGAAAGGTGAAGCAGTGGTGCTCGGGATCAAAGAACTGAAAGAGTACATCCATCATCTTTTCATCAAAGCTTGAAGTAACTAGGTTAAGAAGTCGACCATGTCTCTTGGTGAATGCAGAAGTTTCAGGAACCCTCAATACTAGTCCTTTGAGTTGGGGAGGTGTTCTCACAAAGCTGATTCAGATAGTGTTTCTACGAGCGGAAGCCATGACCTACAAAATAGAACAAATATAAAATCCCTCGGTCCTTGAAATGGTTAGTGTAATAAGAATGGATGTGATGTTATGATGCATGATGTTATGTTCAAACAGAGTAAATCACACATAAGCCAAGCACACAATAGACCATAGGTTCAACGACTTGCATGAGGTTAAAGGTAAGTACCCTCTTGAAGTTTAGTTGGTCTCAAACCTGTCTTAGAAAGGTAACCGGGTTCTAAGGATTCTCGATATCACTAATCATCCTCTACCGGGCATTGTTTCAGCTCAGGAAATCTTTTCTTGTGGCTGTAATATCCAGAAAGTCTGATCACAATGAGTGTAGTATCAAGTATCAACCAATCCTCAGCTTTATACTGAGGCCAACTACCTCACTACTTTCTAATGGCTAAGTTTGTTTAACTAAGGTTCTAAGGTCCGTTAGTGCTTCACGACACCATGCAATGGCCTCATATTCTCTTTGTTTCCACATGAAGGATATCGGTACCAACCAAAATGTCACACCAACACAGCCATCACTTAAACCATATCGGTCTATGCCATACATTATCCACGATCTTTTACTGTTTACCTATTAAGTGCCCCCAAATCCGGGTGTAGGATCTTTAACAATACCCAAGCAGAAAACCCTTAAATGTAAAGCAAAAAAGTCAAACAAAGAAAAGCAAGTAAAGGTGATATAACCCTAAGGTAACCCCACTTCTAGTATTCCCCAGCAGAGTCGCCAGTTCTGTAATACGGTAGGAGAACTGACTTTTTGTTTTGCGTTTGATTGCAATGTTGCGGATAGCAAGAGTCGCCACCGACCTTTCTTTTATCCAATAAGGAAAGGTGAAAAAGCACAGGAAAGACCTTTAGAGATGTTTTATTGAGTTCGGGGGGTAGATTATGAAAAGGGAAGGTATTAGCACCCTATTCATCCATGGTTTTCCATGGGCTCTTAGTTACTTGCTAGATCACTTGTTTTTGTTTTGAAATGTGCTTTGTGATATGGGTTTTGAAAGTATTTTAAAAATGTGACTTTGTAATGATTCTCGTCTCTATGAGAATTCGTACAAAGTGTTGGTTTTAAAAATAGTTCAAAGAGATGTGTTGGTGTATAAAATGTTTTTGTTGTGAGCAAGCAAGTAACTAGGAGCGAATTTACCTACTCAAAAGGTCTTAGATGTTCTTTTCCTCTTCCTTTAGATGTTGCTATCTTACCATTGATTTGGTAAGAAGCCCCATCGTCGGATGTGAAGGGACGAGTGTGGGACGTTTTTGTATAGTCATAGAAGGCAACCCATGGAACGTTTTAGCAATATCGTGTTAGGGACTAGATTTTTTATCGAAGGCAACATCGAGGGTCATCAAGGGACTACGATCTTTTATCGAGGGTGTGATCGGTGGGAATAGAACTGACTGTTTTGGAATGCTGGTTTGTGTTTGCATTTGTTTTTGCAAAATGTCGCGGTAAGCAAGAGTCGCCACCGTCTTTTATTTGATCCAACAAGGAAAGGACAAAAGCACAAAAAAATTCCTTTTTGAGATATTTCTCGGGTTCGGGAGGTAGATTATAGAAAGGAAAGGTGTTAGCACCCTTTCTATCTGTGGTTATCCACGGGCTGTTAGGTACTTGCTCATTGTGTTTTCAAAAGTTTGCTTTTCTTTGTGTTTGTGGGTTTGAAAAGAGTTTTTTGTTTGAAAGGGGTGTAAGTGCGAAAAGTTTTGTTTTGTTTTAAAAGGAGCAAGTACTTAAGAACCATCTACCTACTCGAAAAAGGAATTAATCTGTACAAATGTCCTTTAGACAATGCTATCCCACTATTGAGGAGTAGGTAGCACCGTCGTTGGAGTTTTCGGGTCAATTCGATTAAGGGACGTGTGGTCACTAAAGCAACATTAGGACGCCTTAGCGGTAACCCTAATGTCTTAGATCATTTTATCCGAGGCAACCGTTTCGAGGCAACTTATGATCTTTGGACAAGAGGGCGACCTCTAAAACTTCCTATACTCAATGACCACGTTCGAGGCAACCAAGTGAGGTGTACCCTAAGAGTGCGCATGTGCGAGTGTGTTATTTTTTCAGTTATATTATCTTTGTACATGTTAATGGTGAGCTACTGTTGATTTTAGGTTAAGGATTTGATCTTGTCATGCATTGCATATTATCAAACATCTAACAGTTAATATTGTGCGGAAATTAAATTGCAGGAAATTAAATCGAAGCTATTACAAGGCGTCGGGTATTTACATCGCCAAAGACAAACCCTTTTAAAATTAAATTGCGAAAAGTAAATAAAAGCGATAAATAAATAAATAAAGTCCTAAGTTAAACTATTACATTCCCGAAGCAGTTACAAAATATAGATCAAAGATAACTCACGCGCGAGAAAATTAAATAGGAGAGTTTTAGGGTTTTGACCCTTTTATTGAATAAAGCATATTTTTTGTTATTTTTTGAATTAAAAATTAGTCTAAATTATCAATTGAATTAATTAATTAAATGAAAATGTTTTTGGTTTTTTATTTTAATTAAGGAAATAAAATAAGAATGATTAAAAGATATTAAAAAACCCTAATTCTATATTAATTTTAATTTAGTGCAAAATATGTTATTGTTAAACCTATTTAAACTAAATAAATAAATTAATTGTTTATTTACAAAAATAAATAATAAAATTAATGGAATTAATAAAAATATTATTTTTGTTGTTTCTGATTTTTTATGAAAAAGGTTAATTGGTTAATAATTAATAATAATAATAATAATAAAATAAATAAATAAGGAAAAAGAAATAAAATGTAAAGAAATACTCAGGGGGGTGTGGGCCTGATCTGGGAGCATGATTAGAAATTTTTAAGGCCCAGTTACGCCAGCCTGTTTGACCCTTGTGATTCCCTGCGTGCTTGTTGACCAGGGAGTATGGTGGATACTCAATTCTGGCTTTTGGATTTTGGTCTGAAGCCACTTGGCATTTGATGGGATGAAGAACATGATGGTCCACCTTTTGAGCCTTGCATAGGAATATCTGAAATAAAATTATAACAAAGTTTTTGGGGACCTGGGATTCGAACCCAGGTCCCAAGGGGTTTTGCCACGCTTCTCTCACCAACCCAACTATGCTGCATTATTGTTAATGGAATAAGAAATAAATATAATATATGAAACAACGCACTAAGCCTAAAATAATAAAAAAGAGCGCCACTGATTTGAATGGACCAATAGCACAGGGACACGCTATCATATTCTTCAAATAACCCTGGTTATTTACCTGTGGATTTTTATACGTAGGAAGTTTCGTAGGGTATCTCAAAAATCTTCTCCAGGCCATGTAAATGAAACCTAAGAGTACCAATGCATTCGTCTCTTCCTCCTGGTTATCCCTATACCCACCATTAGCATTGATTTTGCTTGTATCAAAAAGGCCTAAAAAACAAGAACAAGAACCCTAGGATCGGGTATCATGATACAGGTTCTAAAAATAAAATTGAATAATGCCAAAACGTTCTAAATCAAACAACAAACACAAATATGCCAAGATTTTAAAGAAAAGATGCAAGAATTGGAGATTCGGATTCCATGTTCACAGCTTGGTTTGTGGACACTTACAACGAGTTTTAGGAAATGAGAAGGCTTGCTTTTGATTGGTATCACTTCAGGGGATTGCCAACAAGGGATTAGTGTCAAGCTTTTTGTTTGAATCGAGCTCTAATGTTGTTTTTGATCTCACACTTTTCACACTTTTTCCAAACATGGTATGGCCGTTTCAGCAGTGTTTTATGCGTGTCCTTGCTTTGTGTGGCTTGTGTGAGTGTTATAGAATGAATTAGGTTTGATCTTTTGGTGTGAAATCAAGTGCATTGAAGATTCATGATTTGATTTTGATCACCATTATCAAACTTCCAAAAATAGGCCAAATCTGATTTTTTATGCTTGAATGAGCCTTGATACGAATTGATTTGATGAATCATGCAATTGAAAGTTGTACCAATCACAAAGATATGATTTCATCAATTTTTAGATTTTATTTGATTTAATATTGATTAAAAATGAATTAAATCAATAAAAATTAAATAAAATAGAAAAATAAATGAATGGCCATGAAATCAAATATGGGACACGTATGTGGCATGACAAGATCATATCAAGTGGAAAAAAGTGGGCCCTTTTGTCAAAAATTAGAGCTTTGAGGATAGTTGACTTTTGGCAAATTTGGAAAAATGCCCAACTTCAACAATGCATAACTTGCTCAATTTTGAACTTTTTGAGGTGTTCTTGGACGTTTTAGAAACCTTGAGATGTCCTCTAATCAACCCTTTTGGTCTCATCTCATTTTTATCTTCCATTCTTAAGTTATAAGCTTTGGCAAAAAAGGTGTTTTTGTTGACTTTCAAAAATGACCTATAATGTCCAAATTTGTAACTTTTTGTGAGTGAATTTCTTGATCTTGGGGTGTGAATATGGATTGTAGGAACTTGGAGATTTTGGGGTACAACAGTTGCCCCTGTTCAATTTTCTTAAACCTGAGGATATAGATTGGCTTTCGAGCCTTTCATGATCCGAAGGTGGAAGATAATTGAACACTAGAGTGCCCAGAAATTTGCACTCGCGTGGTGTAGTATCAGCATTGTGATGTCGGGAATGGGCTTAAAGATGCCATTTGGAGATTGTTGATAGGAGGGTGGGCTTACATATGCCATCTACAGGAGTGTCAATCGCATAAGAGATTCCTTAGCGAGAATTTGCACACTTGTTGTTTGTAGAAGATTCCGCTGGGGAAGTCTAACTTTTGTTGATATTTAGGAACTTTCCTGTACTTCAACTGAGGAAATGCCTCGGCTGAGTCTTAAGAACCTGTCCATAATTCAACTAGGGGGAACATCTTCATCAAGATCTAGGAACTGTCTAGTCTTCAACGTAGTATACCATTGAGATTAGAGAACTGTTTACCTTGGGTTTTGGTAAACAACCGCTGATCCTCCAAATGGTTGCTTATTTGGTTACTCGCAGGATCGATCAGATTGATCCTAGGACATAGGTTGATTTTGAAGTTTTGATTAAGTTGGATAAGGCTTTAAATAAAGAGGCTTTAAATGACATAAAGAGGTTTCAAGTAAATTGCATGAAGAAAGGACTTGGTAAAATAAACGAGGCTTAAAGTAAAAGGCTTCGACAGGAATGTAAAGAGGAAAGCAAGTAAATTTCTGGAAAAAGTAAATGACTTTGATTAATAAAATTGGTGTTTCACACATACATTTCTCAACAATTCTTTCTCACACGCTGGGTACTCGAATCTATATGAGTGACTTTGTATAGAATTGTGAACACACGCGAGAACTTACATGACTACTACTATTTATACTAAAACATCCCAAGTAACCGTCGGGCAGTTACACTGCTTCGAGATGATTCCACTTGGCACGTTCTCAACGTTCGACGCTCCAGATCTTTGCACGCTACACGTGGTAACTGCTGGAAACCGTTTTCCCTCCAAAAGCTTGAATTTCAAACTGCTCCACTCTGAACCATCGAACACTTTCGTCGAGAGACATCTTCGACGAGAAACTCCTTCGATGTCGAAGGCAACCAACTTCTCCCTTGGAAGAAATCTTCTAAGTACTTTGCCATCTTTCGACGGGCATTTCGACAGACTTAGCCAGTCGAAAACATCCTTCAGCTTTAATGGCTGACATTAACAAAACAAAGGTGTCGAATTTAGGAGCCAACAAATTTCCCCCCAAGAATGCCTTATTTCGACTCTGAAAGAAAAAGGCATTCTTTGAAACACCATTCGACACCTGTCTTTTCACGCTTAGTCACAAATTAACTTGTGCACTTTTTGTTGTTTTCTACCAACTATTGGCAATCCCAAGAAAACCATCATTTATCCGTACCTAGGACGTCACTTTCAGTACAGCGTGCAGTACCAAACGTCATTTCAGAATTTGTCATTATGACAATTCCCAAAAACGAGGACGCACGCTGCGTCCCTCTATTTCTGCAGAACGGCTAAAACAATAGGGGGTTTCCACGCGTCCCACTAACTCCTGCAATAATTAAATGGCATTTAATGTCCTCGGTTTTGGGGATTTTCCCCCACTACTATAAATAGCAGTAAGTACCCCATTGTGGGACTTTTTACGCCATCTAGCTTTCAAACTTCTCTGTTTTCATACAACTTGTCATCTTTGCAAAAACATTTCCTCCTTCACTTCGTCTTCAACCTCAACTCTAACAATGGCATCTGCTTCCAATGCTCCTGGCGCTACTGTACCATCTGAAAACGCTAAACCTAAGGTTTTCGTCACTGCTCCAGTAGTAACTTCTACAGGCAAACGAAGGGTTCCTGAACCCTTGGACATCGCCGTTCGCGATGCCTACTCACGCCATCTTATGATCCCGGTTGGATACTCCAACCAGATCTTTGCTATGTCTGGCCCCATGTATCCAAGTATCTCTGAGGCTATGAAGATCAAGAGCTATTTCCCGGTAGTTGAGAAACTCAAACCGGTTGCATGCGCCAAGAAAGACGCAGAAGACAATGAAGACCCTGCACATGAAAAAATCGACCTCCGCTTCTTCAACAGAGGTGTTAGGGCCTTCAGGTCCTGCCCTAGCCTTACCCCTGATTACGTTGCTTGGCTAGCAAAGATGGAGAAGCACCAAACCTCGATCTGGAAGGATATGGGGATTTTCGACCTGGTGATGCTGTCGAAGACAGGTTTGAACTATTCTCCGGAGATGCTGATAGCTTCTCTGCTGTTCTGGGACTACTCCCACTTTACTTTCCATCTTCCCTGTGGGATGCTAACCCCCACACTCTTCGATGTGGCCGATATTACTGGCCTTCGACCCACTGGGGATTACTTCGATCCGGAGGAGATGTCGGAAGATCAAATTGGCTTCTCTGACACCAAACCAACATACACCACTTTCATCAACCATTATCACGACAGGTCGACAGATGCTGTGTCGGATGTCGAACACATAGCGTTTCTAGCCCTATGGCTGACTCGCTTTGTATTTTGCTCGAAGTCTTTACAGGTGACCAAAAAGATGGTCACTCTCGCTACTCAACTGCATCATCGCCAAAACATCTGTTTGGCAGAACTGATTCTGGCTATCCTCTATGATTCGATCAGCAATGGGGCAACTCTTCTAAAAATTATCGAGAACAGGGCCAGCTTGCTACTTGCTGGGCCTTTTTGGCTGCTCCAACTGTGGCTCAATGCCACTTTCGAATCTTTCTTGCCTAAGAAGGTTCAGATAAATGAGCAGGCTCCAGAGATAGCGAACAGACGCGTCGAAGGATCCAGGCTGGCTCTGTTGACACCTATGGAAGATGGACTGGAGTTTCAGCAAACCTTCACCAACTTCGTCCTGATGTTTGCTCGAAGGAAAGAGTTTGTTTCCACTATGGCTCCATTTGCTCGACGGCAGGTAGGCCCAACATGGTTCACAAGGCCACATCCAAGGACGTCGAGTGGTCCTAATGTTGACGAACATACAATATTGTGGGAGGCGTTCCTCACACCAAGGATCATGCCTCTTCGATTCAGGAGCTCTAAGACTCACTTGAGTCTGATTGCATACCAACCAAACCTGGTATCTCGCCAGTTTGGTATTATCCAAACCCTACCTTCTCCGATTTTTCCACGAGAAAAGTCAATGTTGTACTTCTGCAATGATTACACCGAAGAAGCTGCCATCAAGCATATCGGAAGATATGCTGGTCGAACAGTTCTCTCGTTGTTTGACTACCAGCTCAATTTTCTTTGCTCACCATCCTTCGAGGAGTGGTGGAAAAGCTATTATGCTGAGGAGTTCTTCGACGAGAAGGACTTCATGGATGAGCTTCAGAAATCTTTTGTCCTTGTGTTGGACAAAATAAAGAAATGTAAGTTCATCCTTTTACATTACTTTGTTTTTTTTTTGACTGCTAGCCTGTTAACTTTTATTTGCTTTCAGTTGTTCGAAAGCCTGTAGCCAAGAAGGCTACAGAAGGCCAACAGGGAGGAGGCCCTTCAACAAAACCTCCACCGCCGGTGAAAACTACAGCGCCGGCGAAGACCACAAGCAACCAACAGGGGGAAGGCTCTTCGAAGAAGCCTTCTATATCGGTAACCAGACTTTTCATTATTTCCTCCTGGCTTTCGATTTTTGACTTTCGATGTAATTATTAAATCGAATTCCCATTGGTTTTCTAGGCACCTTCGCCCAAGAAACGGCCAGCACTGGTGGTCGAATCTGGGAGCGATGAAGAAAGTGATTCTCCTCCTGCCCCTCTAAAGAGGCGAAAGTTGACGAAGGATGCTTCTGTTCCTGCTCCTGCTCCTGAAGGTCGAACCATCAGAATAAAGGTTGCTGGGAGAAAGCCTAGGCCACCTCCAGTGATCATTGAGGAGCCAACGGAGGAGGAACTAAACGTTATTCTTAACAAGCCTGTCGAAAGCGACAATTCCAGCCCTGGGGCTGAAGCTAATTTACAGGTAATCTCTTAGTTCCCTTTATAACTTAGGTATAGATACCCATATTCGATTGTGTCTCTTTCGATCTCTGAAGATTTGTCTTCTTTCCTTTTTCAGGACACCACTGAAAGTTCTCCGCCAAGGACCTCTGAAACGCTGGAGTCTGCTGAACTCAGCAGGCCACAAGAAAAAGGCTTGGGAAATGACGAAGCCCATACTGAAAATGAGGCCAATGCTGAAACGGTAGAAAAACCAGCGGAGGAATCTCAGACGGAGGAACAACAGCCAGAAGCGGTTCAGGTGGTGAATCTGTCAGAAGAGAATCATGAAGAAAGGGACCAAGGCAATGCTGGCGAAGAAAATCAAGGTGCTGCTGGCGAAGAGAACCAAGGTGACGCTAGCGAAGAGCACCAAGGTGACGCTAGCGAAGAGAACGCTAACGAAGAGCACCAAGGTGACGCTGGTACTGTCCCAGTCCGAGTCGAAGAGCAACAAGTCGAGGCACCTAACACTCAACAGCCTCAAACCCAAGACAATGCTGTTGCAAGGGTTACCTCAACGAAGCACAGGTCAAAAGAGGACTTAGAACTCTTGAAACAAACTGACCCTGTTAGCTATCTCAACGCAATCATCGAGAGCAAGAGTTCGTCTGATGCTAGTCAGGAGATTCCTACCCTGTCGGGGAAGTCTACTGAAACCTCTCCTCTCGATGATGCTTTGGCGAAGGTTAAGGCCCAGTTCTTCAAGAAGGACTTGATGAAGGCTTTAGAGGGGGACCCCACTGCTCCATCATACTTGAAGGATGTCTTGAATGCTGTCGACTTGTTAGCTGTAGCCCCAGAAGTCTCAGGCTTGATCATGGAGTTACACTCTATGATTGATCAAGTCTCAGCAGATTACAGGCGCCAAAGGGGGTTTAACAGTCAGCTTGAGGTGTTGTATGGCAAAAGCTCCTCTGCGTGGACTGCTGTCTCGGATACGACTTCTCGAATTGCGGAGTTGTCGAAACAAAAAGCATCTACGCAGGAAGAAGTCGATGCCATTGATCGAGAGAATGCTTCCTTCCGGGCACAAATCGCAGAGATAGAAGCGAAGATAAATGCCAACACTATACGCAAGGAGGAACTTCTTTCGACCATCTCAGACACCGAGAGCCAAACTGAAATCAAACAAGGCCTGGAATTCGCTGAGAGGGCCCAAGGCTTCGACGCGCAGATTGCCAAACTAGTGCAGGAGAACGCCTGGTGCAAGAAAAGGTTGGAGCTGCAGCAAGCCAAGTACCTTCGACTCAAGGACTCTATTCCCTTTTGATTGATTCTCTTTTGTAACCATATTTTGTAATCTATATTCGACAACATTGCCATCTTGGCTGAGATTTATAAAATTTCCATTTTGGCATTTTTATGGTTAATTTAGTCTTGTTCTTTTATTATTTTATTTTTATCTCTTGAAGTGTAGGTTTGTATTTTTTCAAATATTTACCATTTACTCAAGAGCCTTTTATCTCCACCTAACTCTTCGACTTCATAGGCTCCACCAGAAAAAGTTTGGATAACTCTGAAAGGTCCTTCCCATTTGGGTGACCATTTCCCCATGCTTCGATCCCTTCGATCCATGGGAAGAATTACCTTCCAAACTAGTTCTTCAGGCAAAAATACCTTAGGTTTTACCTTTTTATTATAAGAGTCTTCTACTCTTTTCTTCTGAAGCCTGAGTAGGTCGAGAGCGCGTAATCTCTCTTCGTCTAAATCCACCAGTTCGTCTAACATCATGTTCCAATAGACTTCAGAAGGAATATCATAATGCCTCTGAACCCTTGCAGATTGAAGACAAATTTCTGCTGGCAACACTGCATCATGGCCAAAAGTTAGCCTATACGGTGTTGTACCAGTGGCTTCTTTTGGGGACGTTCGACAAGCCCACAGAATCTGGTCTAACGTCTTATGCCAATTCTTTGGTTTCTTCCCCACATGTTTCTTTATCAAGCCAATCACCACTTTGTTGGCTGCTTCGACTTGACCATTCGCCTGTGCATAATAAGGCGTGGATGTTAGGAGTTTGAAACCTGTTTCCTGAGCAAATTCTTGCATCTTTCGACCAGTAAAAACTGATTCTTGATCAGTTGTTATTGTCTCAGGAATTCCATATCTAAAGATAATGTTCTTTTGAATAAATTCAATGACATTTTCCTGGTCTACATTGACTAAAGGGATAGCTTCGATCCATTTAGTAAAGTAATCAATGCCTACCAGTATGTATTTCTGACTCTTTGATGATGCTGGTCGAATCTCTCCAATGAGGTCCAACGCCCATCCTCTAAAAGGCCAAGGCTTCACTATCGAGTGAAGTTCGCTTGCTGGTACATGTTGGATGCCTGTATGGACTTGACACTCTTGACAACCCTTGGCGAACTCAACACAATCTTTCAGCATAGTGGGCCAATATAGTCCTTGTCGAAACAACAACCATTTCATCTTATGGCCTGCTTGGTGAGCCCCACATGCCCCAGCATGCGTAGTCGAAAGGGCTACGTATGCCTCAGTTTCACTTAAGCATTTTAGCAATACCCCTTCAGGCGTTTTCTTGAATAACTCATTACCCATGAGTACATAACTCAACGCCCTATACTTTGTTTTTCGTTCTGTCGAAGCTCCTGGATTTTGAAGATAGTCCACAATGGGTTTCCTCCAATCTTGCTCTGACAAATTATCAATGAACGAAATCTCGAAGTTACTGTGATCAGCATATCCTAGTCTCGTCGATTCCAAGTCTGATGGTGATAGACAAGTTGCTTTTACCTTTTCTCGAACTTCGATTGCTCTTTGTAATCTCGTTTTTGAAATCTTATACCCAGATGCAATTTGTGCCAAGTCATTGGCTATTTGATTTTCGACTCTGGGTATGTGTCGAATATTGATCGTTTCAAATTTTTTCAATAAACGATTTGCTATCACAAAGTACATAATGAGATTCTCTCTTATGCATTTATATTCTTTTGTGACTTGCTTAATGACTAACTCTGAGTCTCCCATGATTTCGACTCGAGTTGCCCCCAATTCCAACAATATCTCAAGGTCAGTAATTAGAGCTTCATACTCAGCCTCATTGTTCGAACAAGAACCTGATATTTTGTACTTGAATGTTGTTGGAATTTTATCTGGAGAAATAATCAAGACTCCTACCCCTGTTCCATCTTTATGGCTGGAACCATCGAAGTAGAATTTCCAAGGCTCTATCTCCACATAATTAATATCCTCGACTTGAATTGAGTGGTCGACTATGAAGTCTGCAACCACTTGTCCTTTTACTGCCTTAAGAGGCATAAAGGTCAAGGAGTATTCAGTTAATGCTAATGCCCACTTGCCAATTCGACTGTGCAAGATAGGTTTCGACAACATATACTTGAAAACATCAAAATGAGACGAAACATACACATCAACTGGTTTTATATACTGCTTGAGTTTTGTACAAGAGAAATACAGACATAGACACAATTTTTCAACTTCACTATATCTAGTTTCTGCATCATTCAAAACTCTACTGAGATAATAAATGGGTCTTTCGACTCCATTCTCATCCTCTTGGGCTAACATGCTTCCCAGAGTTTTGTCGGATGCAGCTATGTACAATCTCATACTCCTATTGCTACAAGGAGGCACCAAAATAGGTGGCTTAGTGAGGTACCCTTTGATTTTGTCGAAGGCTTCTTGTTGCTCTTGCCCCCATTCGAACCCCTCTTTATTCAGTCGAAGTAAGGGTGAAAAGGCCTGAGCTTTCCCACTTAGATTAGATATAAACCTCCTTAAGAAATTTATCTTGCCTAAGAGAGATTGCAATTCCTTCTTATTCGATGGCGCTTTCGCTTCCAGAATTGCCTTCGTCTTGTTCTAGTTGATTTCGATTCCTTTCTTGTGGACAACGAAGCCCAAGAAATCTCCAGCTTTCACGCAGAACGCACACTTCAAAGGGTTCATCTTCAGACCATGTTCTCTCATTCTTTCGAATGATTGTCGAAGGTGGTCAATATGATTCTTCCTGGAAACAGATTTTATAACAATATCATCAATATATACTTGCATAAAAGTGTTAATAAAATCATGGAAGATAGCATTCATTGCTCGCTGGTACGTTGCCCCAGCGTTTTTTAGGCCGAAAGGCATCACTACCCATTCGTAAGTGCCTAAGGCCCCAGGGCATCGAAAAGCTGTTTTCGACACATCCTCTTCAGCAATGAATATTTGATTATATCCTGAATAGCCATCGAGCATACTCAGGTATTCATAGCCAGCGGCAGAATCGACTAGCATTTCCGCCACAGGCATAGGATATTCATCTTTGGGTGTAGCAGCATTCAAATCTCTGAAATCTATGCATACCCTTAACGTACCATTTTTCTTAATTACTGGCACAATGTTTGCAATCCATTCGACATACCTTGTAACACGGATGAATTTGCATTTCAGAAGTCTTTCGACCTCCATTTTGATCTTCGACAATATTTCTGGAGCGAAGCGCCTTGGATTTTGCTTGATTGGCTTCTTCCCAGGTTTGATTGGCAACTGAAGTTCTACCAATCCTCTGTCGAGACCAGGCATTTCGTCATAATCCCATGCAAAACAGTCTTTAAACTCTTTCAGCAATTGGATTACTTCCAACCTAAGTTCTGGATCGATTTTGGCGCTGATGTAAGTTGGCCTTTTCTCTGATCCTTCGCCTAAGTTGATTTCTTCTAAAGGGTCTTGCGCTAACATTTTAATGTTGTTCGCCAAGGGGTCCTTTTCGAAGCCCAAAGGCTCATCGTCATAGATGGCGTCGAGCCTCTGTTCCTGCATTTCTTCTGGCATGATATCAGGAGGTTTTGGATCGAAATCCTTTCCTGGACCTACAGCAGATAACTGTTGATCATTGGCCTGTGTGGCCATGTACTTTACTTCGGCTTTGAGAGCCGTTATCATCTTGGTTTCGGCTACATAAGCCGAAATTCGCTTCAAAGATTGCGACTCAGTCATTATCACTGAATTCGCTTCCCCAACCAGTTGGTTGGATATCAGTTAACCCACTGAAGTCTATGTGGGACAAGTCTTCTCTGTCCCATTGGAAACCATGCTCAGGATGCAGGTATAGGGAACAAAAAGTGTTTGGCGCTGGCGCCATGTCGAAGTCAGGTGTTGGACATGGCCCTATGTGAGCCAAGTTTTTGTCGAAATCTGCCAAACCCAGGTGATTCACTTCGCCAAGGTAATAGCTTTGATCTGCCTCTATGTTTTCGACCATCCCATCTGGACGCCATAGCAGCAGCCTTTGGTGCATTGATGAAGGCACAGCGCCAACACCATGAATCCATTCACGGCCCAACAAAAGATTGTAGTTAGGTTTGGCCGATATGACCATAAACATCGTTGGTCGAAGGATCGACCCTACTTTGATATCTAGCTGGATCACTCCCATAGTGGTCCCTATGCCGCCCTCATAGTTCGACAGGACCATGTTGTGAGGCTTAATGTCCTCATCCCTTTTGCCAATTTTCCTTAGCATAAAGTGAGGAATAATGTTAATGGTTGCCCCACAATCCACCAATATTTTATTCACAGTAGTTTCTTCGAGTTTAGCCCTTATGAATAAAGGCTTGAGGTGATTTTTCATCGCCTCTGTAGGTGGCTCGAAGAAGCCATTTTGTTCCTCAGTAGTGCCATTGTCCATGACAAAATAGCACACTGGCCTATGTTTGGCCATTTCTTGCTCCACTTCCCAGTCACTTGCTTCGACTTCTACCTGTCGATTGAATTCTCTGGGCAGCACTGAAACTATATTCACCATTATGTCCAAAGTATCATCAGACTCAGCATCGTCTTCGTCTTCGACTTCACTTTGGTTAGGCCAAACTAGCCTGTTGGTCACTGGCTCTCTTTCTAAAGGTTTCCTTTGCTTCCTTTGAGGAACATTCGAACTGGTTTCTGCCTTTGGTTCATTGGCAGCCTCCCTTTCAGCTTTTCGTCTCCTTTGATATCTCCTCCATTGAGATCGAGACATGGGATTTTTACCCTTGTAGTTGCTGGAAACTTGTGCAACCTTAGGTGCAGCAACTTGAGGCTCTTTCTTTTGAGTCAAAGAGGAACCTCTTGGCACTTCGAAAGAATGCCATTTCTCCTCACTTGGCCTTTTCCGACCAGAGGTTTTGTACCAAGTATCTACTGGCACATTTGTCGGAGGCCTAAAAGTCAATGGCCTCTTGTCTTGGTTAGAACCTCTTCTGGGATCATGTCGAAGGTCAACATTCTCCCTTCTCTTATTCGCTGCTCTTACGCCTTGAATGTGCTCAGCAGATTTTTTATCAAAGATCGAACTGCATCTTGGACACAGCATCACCTCTGATTTCTTTTTCTGGCATCTTTGTAGAGAATCTGCCAAGTTTTCATTTTCCCGAGGGAAAGCAGTCTTATTAGCTTGTTCTTGCCTCATGGCCTCTTCTGATGCTTTTGGGTCAGAAAGTTCGACCATGTTGATATTCATTGTATCTTTGTTAGCAAGAGTTAACTGCTTCATTTGTATCTCCAGATTCTCCGTCTGGCCTTGAACGGTGGCCAAGTGGGAATTGGGTTTTGATCCAGTTTTTTGTGCTTCAGCGGTCTCCGACTTCGGGTTTTCGACCGCTTTCTGGACAGCTTCAATTGTCTTCCTGGATAAATTTCCAGAAAAACTGCCAAAGATTGGCATGTTGATGTGGTCCTTTGAGACTTCGACCATGGTAATTCCTGGCTTCTTCGACTGGATCCTGGTTGCCTCTATCACGTTCACCTCAGAGGGTTCAGCATAGTGGGCTTCAGCCTGCAATGGATTGGAGTCGACAGCCATGGGGGATTTGTCAGCAAACTTCAATCTCCCTTCTTCGATAGCGTCTTGCACAAGATTCCTGAAAAGAAAACATTGAGAAGTTTTATGGCCCAAAAAATTATGATATTTGCAAAAACCTCTCTTCTTTCTTTGATCAAGAGGAGGCACTTTTACCCCTGGGGGTACTATCATTTGGCCATATTTAACTAGCAAGTCAAATATTTCATCACATTTTGTGATGTCAAAACTATAAGTCTTTTTTGGGAACCTATCGTTGGTCCTTTCTGGACCAATGGGATTTTTCCCATTTGAGGGGACTAACAGTTTACAAGAGTATGGTGGCCCTTGTTTCAGTTCTGCTAAGTCGACTTCTCCTTCTTCGACAGTTAAAGTATCGTCGAAGGATTCTAGATCTTCGTCATCCATCTCAACGTACGCTATCCTCTCTCTCTCTTGTGAGTTTTCGTTGCCTTAGCTTTTTCAGCTTTGAGGCGTTCTACCTGTCGAACTCTATCGGCCAGTTGGGCCATGTCTCTTAGGTACTGGGTGTCTAGCTTCTTCCTAATGGAATAATCTAAACCGCCTGCGGCTATTTCGACCAACTCATGTTCTGGCACTTGTGTAAAACATCTCGCCTTGAGCAACCTAAACCTATTTAGATATTCGTCTATAGGTTCAGTGAAGCGTCTCTTCACACTGGCCAGTTCTTTCAGGCTTATCTTGGTTTGCCCCATGTAGAATTGTTCATGGAACAATCTTTCCAACTGGGTCCAATGATGGATCGAATTGGGGGGGAGAGTTGTAAACCAAGTAAAAGCGTTCTTTGTTAAAGAACTTGGGAAGTACTTGATCCTTAGGTTTTCGTTATTCGAAATGTCACCCGCTTCGATCAAATATCTCGCCACATGCTCGACAGTAGATTCTGTCGTGTCCCCAGAGAACTTAGTAAATTTGGGGACCTTGCATCTAGGAGGTAAGTCCGTTTGTAACACGTATTCTGACAATGGAGATGTAAAGTTGGGCCTTCGAAAGCCCATGTTCATCCCATTCTGAGTCATGATCCTTTCAATCATGGTTGCCAGATTGTTTTCCAAACCCATGTTTTGGTATTGGATATGCTGAACCACTTCGTCAGCATTTTGGTTTCTGTTAACTAACCTTACCTCTGGGGTTATTACCCTAGGTTCCTCGACAGGTTGTTCCAATCGTGCCCTAAGGTTTTCTTCGACAGGCTGTTGAGCCTGGTTAATGGTGGTTTCTTCCTCTAAAAATATCCCCTGGTTTCCCCTTATTTGCGCCCTTTGGGGCTGTCGAATCGGTTGGGGTACTCCAAAGAAGTCAGCCAAGCGCGCCATTTGCGCTGTCACTTGCTGATTCGATTGAGTAGTGTTTTGTATTAGAGGGTTTAGCACTGTACTCAAAGTTTATGCCAACATTTGCACCATATCATGGTTGCTTTCGTCCATTTGTTGCCTCAAGACTGCTGTCGAGGCATTTGTAAGGCCATGGGCTACTTGGGACGTTCCTCCTAAGAGTTGGGTCCTATTTCTATTCGCCATGCCTACTCCAGAGCCTTGGAGTGGCGAAGAGGCACTCACTAAAGGGTCTGAAAAAGTGGACGCAGCATTCGTCAGGCTTGCCACTTCAGAAGTTGGCATACCATAGAATGGAATAAATCCTGGGGGAACCAAAGGCCTTGTGCCTAAATTTCCCCTTGGTGGGGGAGTTCCCAAAGGCATCCTGGGGCCTGTTAACGAAGGTATTAGCCCCGTGGTTGTGACCGATACTGCTGGTGTCGAACCAACATTTGTCGCTTCACTTACGGTCGTACTAACCGTTGCTCCCACATTCGTTTGTGGGATTTCGTTATTGTTTGGCGGATTCGCCATCTCTTCCCTTCTTCTGGCAGTATTGTTATCGTTAGTGTATATTCTACCACTTCTCAATAACATACAACTCGAAAAGATGAGATTATTTTCAACAATCAACACACAGTCCCACCGGGTGTGCCAATTTGTTTACCTTGGGTTTTGGTAAACAACCGCTGATCCTCCAAATGGTTGCTTATTTGGTTACTCGCAGGATCGATCAGATTGATCCTAGGACATAGGTTGATTTTGAAGTTTTGATTAAGTTGGATAAGGCTTTAAATAAAGAGGCTTTAAATGACATAAAGAGGTTTCAAGTAAATTGCATGAAGAAAGGACTTGGTAAAATAAACGAGGCTTAAAGTAAAAGGCTTCGACAGGAATGTAAAGAGGAAAGCAAGTAAATTTCTGGAAAAAGTAAATGACTTTGATTAATAAAATTGGTGTTTCACACATACATTTCTCAACAATTCTTTCTCACACGCTGGGTACTCGAATCTATATGAGTGACTTTGTATAGAATTGTGAACACACGCGAGAACTTACATGACTACTACTATTTATACTAAAACATCCCAAGTAACCGTCGGGCAGTTACACTGCTTCGAGATGATTCCACTTGGCACGTTCTCAACGTTCGACGCTTCAGATCTTTGCACGCTACACGTGGTAACTGCTGGAAACCGTTTTCCCTCCAAAAGCTTGAATTTCAAACTGCTCCACTCTGAACCATCGAACACTTTCGTCGAGAGACATCTTCGACGAGAAACTCCTTCGATGTCGAAGGCAACCAACTTCTCCCTTGGAAGAAATCTTCTAAGTACTTTGCCATCTTTCGACGTGCATTTCGACAGACTTAGCCAGTCGAAAACATCCTTCAGCTTTAATGGCTGACATTAACAAAACAAAGGTGTCGAATTTAGGAGCCAACAAGAACTCATCCACACTATGATGGAGGAAAACATCAAGATCTGGGAACTTACTAGTGTTCAACGTAGTATACCATTGTGGTTATAGCACTTGTCCACGCTTTGACGTAGGGAAACATCTTTATCAAGATCTAGGAACTGTCTAGTCTTCAACGGAGTATACCGTTGAAATTAGAGAACTTGTCCACACTATGACGAAGGAAAACATCAAGATCTAGGAACTGACTCGTGCTCAATGGAGTATATCGTTGAGGTTATAGTACTCGTCCACACTATGACGTAGGGAAACATCTTCATCAAGATCTAGGACCTGTCTCGTGCTCAACGTAGTATACCGCTGAGGTTATAGAACTTGTCCACACTATGACGGAGGAAAACATCAAGATCTAGGAACTGACTCGTGCTCAATAGAGTATACCGTTGAGGTTATAGTTCTTGTCCATACTATGACGTAGGGAAACATCAAGATCTGGGAACTGACTTGTGCTCAATGGAGTATACCGTTGAGGTTATAGTACTCGTCCACACTATGACATAGGGAAACATCTTCATCAAGATCTAGGAAATGTCTCGTGCTCAACGTAGTATACCGCTGAGGTTATAGAACTTATCCATACTATGACGGAGGAAAACATCAAGATCTAGGAACTGACTCGTGCTCAATGGAGTATACCATTGAGGTTATAGTACTCGTCCACACTATGACGTAGGGAAACATCTTCATCAAGATCTAGGAACTATCTCGTGCTCAATGTAGTATACCGCTGAGGTTATAGAGCTTGTCCACACTATGACGGAGGAAACTGTCGAGATTGAGGACCTTATCTGAAATTCAACCGAGGATAATTCAATTGAGATTTAAGAACTGGTCAGGTCTTCGACTAAGCTGAGAACTTTAACTGTATCATTCCTGAAAGGTAAAGGTCAGTCATATGCAATGCATGATATGGATCAGGCAATGATGTTCTCAAAATAAATGAGATTGTATTCATATGATGCATATATGCATGTATCATGATGTATGGGAATATGATGCTTTAGCTGGGGAAAATAAATCCCGGAGTTGCTGGAGAATAGAGTTGAGTTCTTCGTTTCCGCTGGGGATGATGAACGAGGATGGTAAATCTGTAGGAGAAAAGAACTCCGTTGGGGAATAAACTGATGAAGGGATTACTTCGAGGGGGATTACTCTGTGGGAGAGAGATGCTCTGCTGAAGATTTTAACGATAAACTCCCATTGGGGATTCTGTTGATAAGCTCTGTTGGGGATTTCAATGATAAACTCCGCTGGGTATGGATTACTGTTGCTGGTGGTATTGAATCCTTCGAGGATAGAAGTCCTGCTGGGGGGAAAGAAAGAAATTTTCTGGGGATGATCTTTCAGTTGCAACTTGCTGAGGATAACCCAGTTAGACTCTTGTGAGGATAACCTTCTGAATTTGGCTGGGGAGATTTACTTGTGCTCTTCAGGGGATAAGCTTCCAGAATCTACTGGGTAAGATGATTCAACTCTGGCAGGGAAGCCTTTTTAAAACTGCGTTGGGGAAATGGCTCCACTATGGATATCTTATATTCTTCCGGGAAACATTCTTATATTTCGTTGGGGAATATTAAGACTGTCGGGGATGCTCTTATACTTGCTGGGGAATATCTTTATACTCCGCTGGGGAAGATTAAGATCTTCTGGGGATACCAAGCCTTTTTAGGACTGATGGTAGATTAACTCTGCTTGGGGAGAGCATTGCTGATTCGTTCATAGTTGCAAGTCTCAGTGGGGAGAGTTACCATTACTGTTTTACTCCGTGGGGAGTGACGGTATCTTGGTCATATTCTTCAGCTGAACCTTGGTGGACTGAGCAACTAGACAGCTCGGACAATTCTTATTGCCCCTGTTTCTGATATTACCAGTAATTTGCCTTCTGTTTCGCATGTAAATATTTGTGAGCAACAATTAATGTCAAATGCATATATCAAAAATGAACATTGGACGTTCTTTGTAAAACAAAACAGATAAAGGAAAAACAATTTGAAATTTGTCTGAAAATGAATTTGTATTGATTTTAAAGTTTGGCCTGTAAATAGGCATTTTTGTACAAGAGGCTAACGCCCTAGTAAGAGGACGCCGCTGAACAAATAGAATTTATACAATTTGTGAAAAGAAAACAAAACAACTATGTGAATAGTCCCACTGGGTTCCAACTCTGCTATTGCCTTTATATCTTCAAGCATCTCATCACTTTGCTGCTTAGTTGAAGATGAATTTGATTGATTGGTGCCGTCTGAGCCTGATAGTTGATACTGAAGTCCGGATGCAAGGTTATCCAATGAGACATAGTGTTACGCTTTAATCCCAAACTTTTGCCTGGACCTCCCTTTCGGGTTTTCAGTCCACCGGGATACCCATTTTTTCCCAAGCCGACTTTTCAGGTTTTCGACTTGCCGGGTGTACAAATTTTTTATTTTCATCCCTTATTTTTGCCCGAACCCTTTTGGTTCGCTGGGAAGCCCTTATTTTTGCCTAGGCTAGTCAACCTAGCGGGTCTTTGATTATGCGTAGTATCTTTTTACTATGTCTGCATTGACGGGGTGAGGAAGGTCGTCACTATCCATGGTGGTTAGAATCATCGCTCCTCCTGAGAAAATGTTCTTAACCACAAATGGCCCTTCGTAAGTAGGGGTCCATTTGCCCCTGGGATCACCTTGAGGTAGAATAATGCGCTTGATTACCATGTCCCCAACTTGATACTCTTGTCGTCTGACTTTCTTGTTAAATGCCTTAATCATCCATTTTTGGTACGTCTGACCATGACAAACAACAGTAAGTCTTTTTTCGTCGATTAGATTCAGTTGATCAAGTCGGGTCTGAATCCAGTCATCTTCGCTCAAACCTGCATCCTTCATGATCCAGAGAGAGGGTATCTGAACTTCGATGGGCAAGACTGCCTCCATGCCATAAACCAAGGAATAGGGTGTTGCCCCTGTTGACGTCCGTGCTGAGGTACGGTACCCGTGAAGAGAAAATGGTAACATTTCATGCCAGTCTTTGTACATCACTGTCATCTTCTGCACAATCTTCTTAATGTTCTTATTAGCTGCTTCGACAACCCCATTCATCTTCGGCCGGTAGGGAGAAGAGTTATGATGCTGTATCTTGAATTGCTCGCAGAGCTCAGTGATCATCTTGTTGTTGAGATTGGTATCGTTGTCCGTAATGATCCTCTCTGGTACACCGTATCGGCATATCAGATTATGCAGAATGAATCGTGCCACGACGTTATTGGTTACGGTAGCAAAGGAAGCTGCTTCAACCCATTTCGTAAAGTAATCTATTGCTACCAGGATGAAACGATGCCCGTTAGATGCCGTAGGTCTGATCTCGCCAATCATATCAATGCCCCACATTGCAAAAGGCCAAGGTGTTGTTAAGACATTCAGAGGGACCGGAGGTACGTGTACTTTATCAGCATAGACCTGGCACTTGTGACATGTCCGAGAATGCTGATAACAGTCGGCTTCCATTGTGGACCAATAATATCCTGCCCGAAGGATTTTCTTTGCCATGGTATATCCACTGGAATGAGTCCCGAAAGTACCTTTATGAAGCTCTTCCATGATTCTTTCTGCTTCAATCTTGTCCACACATCACAGTAAAGTTGAATCATAGTTACGCTTGTAGATAATACCATTGTTGATGAATAAATTTGCTGTGAACCTTCTCAGAAACTTCTTGTCATTAACAGATGCACCCTCGGGGTACTCCTGAGCTTCAAGGTACCTCTTCACCTCATGATACCAAGGCTTTTCTATTACCTCTTCAGTCTCAATGTCACAGCAATGTGCAGGTTCATCCAATCTTTCAATAATGATCCGGGGAGCTTCATTGTCCCAATTGACCTTGAACATAGAAGACATCGTAGCTAACGCGTCCGCTAATTGATTCTCCTCTCTAGGGAAGTGTTCAAAGGTTATCTCCTCGAAATGGGGAAGCAATGTCAACACATACTCCTTGTAAGGAATAAGATTTGGGTGTTTCGTATCCCACTCGCCTTTGATCTGACTAATCACGAGAGCGGAATATCTGAAGACACTTAGAAACTTAATCCTCGGGTCAATTTCAGCTCGAAGACCCATGATGCATGCTTCATACTCCGCCATGTTGTTGGTGCAGTTGAAACATAGTCGGGCGGTAAATGGAGTATGAGAGCCTTTAGGAGATATGATTACAGCGCCAATGCCATTACCCAAAGAGTTCGAAGCTCCATCAAAGTACATAGACCATCGGGATCCCTCCTCAGGTCTTTCATCCGGTCTAGGTGTCTCACAGTCAGTTATCAACATGATATTCTCGTTCGGGAATTCAAAGTTCATAGACTGATAATCATCCACTGCCTGATGTGCCAAATGGTCTGCCAATACACTTCCCTTGATTGCTTTCTGGGTCATGTACTGGATGTCATACTCAGTCAGGATCATCTGCCATCTTGCTATTCTTCCGGACAAGGCAGGCTTTTCGAAGATATACTTGATTGGATCCATCTTTGAAATCAACAGAGTAGTGTGAGTCAACATATACTTTCTCATCCGGCGAGCAGCCCATGCCAAAGCGTAGCAAGTTTTCTCAAGCAGTGAGTATCGGGTCTCGCAGTCGGTAAAATTTTTGCTAAGGTAATAAATAGCATGCTCTTTTCGGCCAGACTCGTCATGCTGCCCCAGCACACACCCCATTGAGTTGTCAAGTACTGTCAAGTATAAGATCAGAGGTCTCCCTTCAACTGGTGGCATTAGAATAGGTGGCTCCTGGAGATACTCTTTGATTCTTTCGAAAGCGGCCTGACATTCATCATTCCAACGTACCACTTGATCTTTCTTCAGTAGCTTGAAGATTGGTTCACAAGTAGAAGTTAGGTGTGAGATGAATCGGGAAATGTAGTTCAGTAGTCCCAGAAAGCCTCTGACTTCTTTCTCTGTCTTGGGAGCTGGCATCTCTTGTATGGCTTTCACCTTGGCAGGGTCCACTTGAATACCTTTGTCGCTTACAACAAAACCCAACAGCTTACCAGACCTTACCCCGAAGGTGCACTTGTTCGGGTTCAATCTCAACTTATGCAACTTCAATCTGTCAAACAGCTTCTGCAGATGGTCAAGATGTTCTTCCTCAGTTTGGGACCTTGCAATCATATCGTCGACGTATACTTCAATCTCATGATGGATCATGTCATGAAACAAAGCAACCATGGCACGCTGATATGTTGCCCCAGCATTTTTCAATCCAAAAGGCATGAACTTGTAACAAAAGGTGCCCCACTGAGTAACAAAGGTGGTCTTCTTCATATCCTCGGGAGCCATCTTGATTTAATTATATCCGGAGAAACCATCCATAAAGGAGAATACCTTGTGCTGAGCAGTATTGTCAACCAGAACGTCGATGTGAGGTAGAGGGAAGTCATCCTTGGGGCTTGCCCTGTTCAAATCCCTGTAGTCAACACACATTCGAACCTTCCCATCCTTCTTCGGCACAGGAACCACATTGGCGCCCCACTGAGGGTAAGAAGTAACTGCTAGAAAGTCGGCGTCAAACTGTTTCATAACTTCGGCCTTGATTTTCTTAGATATCTCTGGGCGCATACGGCGAACCTTCTATTTTACCGGAGGACAGTCTTCCTTGGTAGGCAGGCGATGAACCACAATGTCAGTATCCAACCCAGGCATATCTTTGTAAGACCAGGAAAAAATCTCAACATAGTCATGCAGCATCTGAATCAACCGCTGCTTCACACTAAGCTCCAGATTTGCACCAATCTTGACTTCCTTCTTGTCTGTCTCAGTACCCAGATTCACTGTTTCCACTGGCTCTTCATGTGGCTGAATGGCCCTCTCTTCCTGGTGTAGCAACCTTGCAAGTTCAACAGGCACTTCGCAATCATCTTCACCTTCGTCTTCGGCTAAGTTGATCGGATTTTCGAAGTCATAACAAGCAGTAGCAGAGTCGTTACCAGTGAGATCCAGGGTGGATATAGAACTGTATATGTGAGTGTGTGTAAAATAACTGTTTTACAACATATAATAAAGAAAGACAAGGAGCGCAAAATTTGAAATGCAAAAGACGTCCAATGCTTTTATTAATGATATTTGAAAATGGCACACAAAAGCCCTCACAAATGAAGCCACAGTGCCCCGGGTAAGACACCGGGCCATAAAGTTTCACAACATTGTCTGTTACAGATTCAAAACAAAGAGTTCATTACTGTTTAACAAAAGTAATAGGGATGAAGTCCTTCGCTGTCCATTTGCTTGGTCCACCGTTGGTCGTAGGATAGATCCAGCTGTCGAATTCAGACTCCTCCACATCATCTTCAATGGCATTTACTCCCGAGTTGCTGATGAACACGGGAGGTCTTCCAATCCTTATATTACGAACAACCCTTTGAGCTTCTGCAGTGAAACCCAAACCAAACTTGTTAGTCTTCTGAGTGAAATCAGGAAGTCGGCCCCAATTTGCATACTCACCCTTCTCAATAACAGCCCGGGCATCCTTTAAGGAAGCCATCTTCATAGGAGAATCTTCAACCACAGTCTCAGCTGATGCCAGTGTTTGAGGAACCTCTTCAAAGTGCTGAAATGGGGTCTCAATGAACTCCCCATCCATCTCTACGTATCTGAATGAGTTGAGGTGGCTGACCATGTAATCCTCCTCCCCTTGAACTTTCACAATCTTCCCTCTGACAGGGTACTTTAGCTTCTGGTGAAGCGTTGAGGTTACGGCCCCGACTTTGTGGATCCATGGACGACCCAGCAAACAAGAATAGGATGGCCGAATGTCCATTACGTAGAATGTAGAATTGAAGACCTGGGAACCAACTTTAATTGGAATATCAACCTCACCATGCACCATCCTTTTAGACCCGTCAAAGGCCCTGACAATGATGTTACTTGGCTTTAACTGCAACCCTTTGCAATCCAACCGGTCTAGAGCTTTCTTGGACAAGACGTTCAATGAGGAACTAGTGTCAACCAATACATGTGCAAGAGTAGTGCCCCTGCATTCAATGGAGACATGCAGGGCGTCGTTGTGGTTCTTCCCTTTAACAGTCTAATCGGCGTCGGAGAAACCCAAACCATTATCAGTAGTTAAATTGGCCACACAATCGATAAACTGATCAGCTGATGTCTCCTGTGGCACGTGGGCAGTCTTCAGGAAGGTAATCAGAGCCTTGGCATGGGCCTCTGAACACAACAACAGTGACAACATAGAAATCTTGTATGGGGTTTGCCCCAACTGCTCAACTACGTTATAATCACTCTTCTTAATAATCTTCAGAATCTCTTCCATCTCCTGTTTGGAAGCTTCAACAGTAATAGTCTTCGGTGCCTCCGTCTGAGCAGGCATATCAGTGGTGATCCCTTTGCCCCGAGCGTTAGATGACTCGACGATAGGGGTAAGGATGGGAACTTGATCAGGAATCGTGATAGGTACACTTGTAGGAGTAGTGACAACAGGTCTTCCGACAGTTGGTGGAGCAATATCAGGTGAGAAAAGTCTACCGCTGCGGGTGACTTTAGCAGGTCCAGTAATGTTGCTGACGCCGGTATCAGCATCCAACTCTTTCTTAACTCCAAGAACATAAACATCAGCCCCATAGTGCCAGGGGACAGATTTGTCAGAGGTGTAGGGGATGGGCCCCGAAACAGTGATAATTACAGGTGCGATCTTCGGAGTAGATGTAATTCTAACAGGCTTCCTTGAGGGAGCCTTGGAAGAATTGTTGAAAATGGTAATGATGGAAACTTCTTCAGTAGGAATGGAAGGAACAACAATCTTCTCAAACAGGATCTCCTTATTATCCATCAGGTTTTGGATACCTGACTTCAGAAATGGGCAACCAGTAGGTAAAACAGAACACATATGGCAACCTTCGCCACAGCCCAAAAATAAACCGGCTAGCAACAGGTTCTTCTTGACAGTCATCAGAGGGGTAACAATATCATCCACGGAAACTACAAACAAGTCTTCCTCTACAACATTTACTCGATGTTTGGGCATGGGAGCATTTACAACATTAGGCCTCTCGGGCGCCTCAAACTCAATCTCCTTCGCATTAATTAGATCTTGCACCTTGTTCCTCAAAACCCAACAATCATCTGTATTATGCCCCGGGCTATCAGAGTGAAAAACGCAGCGAGCATTAGGGTTGTACTTTGGTGATGTGGTACTTGGATTCTTCGGAGCTTCTTTTAGAATTACCAGATTGATCTTCAGCAACTGTGGCAGAATCTGAGACAAAGTCATGCTGAGACGAGTGAATTGCCTTCGAGGTCTCTCGTCCTTTTGTTGATTGTGATGCTGAGGAGCACCAGCAGGTTTTGAAATAACAACCGTATTGACAGCTTGGCGGTGTTCAGGTCTATCTTGTCTTCTCGAACTGTAGACAACACTAGACTCTTTCTTAAACTGTTTCTTCTCGGTACTCGATGAGGCACCCTTCTGTATCTTCCCAGCCTTAATACCAGCTTCAATCCTCTCACCAGTCAAAATAAGATCTGTAAACCCAGCTGAAGAGATTCTAATTAGATGATTAAAGAATGGACCAGACAGGGTCCTCAGAAATATGTCCACAAGCTCACGATCAGCCAAAGGTGGTTGCACCCTTCCGGCAAGGTCTCTCCATTTTTGAGCATACTCTTTAAATCCTTCACCCGTTCCTATTGACATACCCTGGAGTTGGGTACACGTAGGAGCGAGGTCGGAGTTGTACTGATACTGCCTGTAAAATCCAGTAGCCAAATCCTCCCAGCTGCGGATATTGGCTCCGTCCAACTGATAGAACCACTCAAGCTGAGTCCATGAGAGACTGTCTTGAAATAAATGGATCCACAAGTTCTTATCAGCAGTGTAAGGCTGGATCTTCCTCACATATGACTGGAGGTGCATCTTCGGACAGGAAACTCCATCGTACTTGGCAAAGGCAGGTGCCTTGAATTTATGGGGAATCACCACCCCAGAGGATAGACCTAGATCTCCGATGTTCATACCGGGCACCTTCTGTATTTCCATAGCGCTCAAACGGTCTTCCAACTGTTTGTACTTATCCTCAGCAGGAGGATACTGTTCTTCATCATAGTCCGTCTCGTTGTCGAAGACCATAGGGCTAGGAGCCCTCCTTTATTGTGGACTATCTTTCCCTCCAGATGAGGTGGTCAGATCAACTTCATTCTGTAGCCCGTTTCCAAACACGCGTCCTGTGTTAAACATGATGGTCCTCTTCTTCTTCTTCTTCTTCCTCTCTTTCAGAATTAGGGTCTTCAAGTCCTGCTGACCCTTAGCTAGGCTCTGACCAGCTCTTGAAATTGGGCATTCTGGGCATGGAGGGCCTTGATAGCTTGCTCAGTGGAAGGTTCAGCAGACATGATGATTGAGCGCTGAAATAAACAATGAAGAAGATAAGAGACCTGTAATGGGTACTTCTTTATGGAGTGCATGGGATAAAATGCATATGATTATGATTTCAAAGACAATCGAGATTCAAATTTGTAAACAAGAAAGGAAGCACACTTTATTAGATTTAAACTTCAAAATTTAAATTGTTCAACGAACTGCCCTTAGGCGTTACAAGAATGGAAATACTAAGAAGTAAATAAAAACTGTAAAAGAAATCATCAAAGGTCCATCAATGCTCCCATGGTCTCTTCTTCTCAGTGCGGACATAATCATTCAGGATCTGCTCGTTCTCCAGTTTCCTAGTTAGCTTCTGGATCTTCTGCTCTTGTTCATTGAACTTCTCTCGGTAGGAATCCCATTCATCCCTCAATTGCATCCAAGACCTCTTCAGTGTCCCAATATCAGTGGGCATATAAGGGTGGAGAATAGTTGGAAGAACCCCCTCCTCATTAGCAACTTCAAGAGTGACAAGCCGAATAGATTCATATGGCATACCTAACTTCTGGGCACGAATGCCGACCCATCTGAGATATGGCTCCATTGGCAGAGAAGTCTTTGGACCCAATTCATGTGGATCAGATTGGTGAACTTTGTCCCAAGCCCTTATGAATCTACGACGTAGCTCGTCTCTATCTCCCTGAAAATCAAAGATGATATGAGGCATCAACATTTCATGTGGTCCTTCTCTTATGGCTCTTCTAAACTGGCGGAGAGCTAAACATGGGTTGTAAGAGATTCTTCCATGGGTTCCTAGCAGGGGAACATTGGGATACTCTCCACAGCGATCAATGATAGTCACCTCATCCATACCTTTGAGAGTCCAGATAATGTCATTATTTGAAAGAGACATCACCCTATAAGCCCAGCCCATTCCTTCTTTGTTCTTCAATACTGACTTAGGGAGGTACGAAATAAACCACCTTGACAATAAAGGAGCACAGCACATCAAAGTTCCCCGCTTTCGGGCAGTACGAGCATAAAGATGATGAAGGATGTCACCCAAGAGAGTGGGCACATGGTTCTGAGAAATGAAGATCTTTATGGCATTAATATCAACAAAAGTGTCAGGATTCAGAAACAATACTAAACCATAAATCAAGAGAGCCAGAATATCCTCGAACACCTTGAAGTCTAAGCTGTCCCAGAAGTAATTAGGCTTGCCAACCAAGAACTTAGTCAGAAAACCCTTAGCTCCACTTCTAGTTTCCCAATTAGTCATTACCTCTTCTTTGGTCAAGTGAAGGGCTGCAACAATTTCTTCGGGCTTAAGAGTCTTCTCCCATCCAGTAAATGGGGTATGCTCCAAAACAGAGATACCGAGCAGCTCAGAGAACTCTTCTAGGGTAGGAACCAGCTGGAAGTCCTGGAAAGTAAAACAATGGTACAGCGGATCATAGAATTGGACCAGGACACTCATCATTTGTTCGTCCAATTTTGAGGTGACCAAGCTGAGAAGAGAACCATGCCTCCTGATGAAGGAAGTAGTGTATGGAATCCTGACAACCAACTCTTTAAGCAAGGTAGGTACTTGAACAAAGTTGATCCGGATGGTATTCTTACGCATGGGCATCATGATGACCTACAAAACAGAGAAAAGATGAAACCCTCTTGTCTTTGAAATAGGTTAGTTATTATTCAAGATGTATGCAATGTTTATGATGTTATGATGTCATGGTAAAGGCACGCCACAAGTATCCACAAAAAGCAAACATGGTAAAGGCACACAAGTCACACAAAAGAGCCCTTAGATTTCAGGCCGGCATGAAGCTTAGGTACTACCCTCTTTCAGTTCAGTTGGTTAAGACCTGTCCTAAAAAATAGTAACCGGGTTCTAGAGGATCTCAATATCACTGACTACCCTCAATCGGTCATAATTCCAGTTTAGCAACCTTTTCTTGCAGCTGAAATCATCGCGAGAGTTTAGTCTCAATGAGTGTAGCATACTGCTACTATTCTATGGCCAAGTCGGTCAATTTAAGGTTCTAAGGTCAGTTGGTGCTTAATGACTCCTTAGAAGACCCATATTCTCCTCGTTCCAACACAAGGGATATCGGTACAGACTAAGGTGCCACACCAACGTAGCTACTGCTTCTTCTGTGTCGGTCTATGCCGGACAGATCCCTCACAGTTTATTGCTACTTACCTAAAGGGTATCCCCAGATCCGAGTTAGGATCTATAGAACTCCGATACAAGCCCACAAATGTAAATGATACAACGCATACAATTGAAAACATAGTGATCTAATCCTAAGGTACACCTCACTTATAAGTGTCCCCAGCAGAGTCTCCAGTTCTGTGATCGGTGGGAATAGAACTGACTGTTTTGGAATGCTGGTTCGCGTTTGCGTTTGTTTTTGCAAAATGTCGCGGTAAGCAAGAGTCGCCACCGTCTTTTATTTGATCTAACAAGGAAAGGACAAAAGCACAGAAAAATTCCTTTTTGAGATATTTCTCGGGTTCGGGAGGTAGATTATAGAAAGGGAAGGTGTTAGCACCCTTTCTATTCGTGGTTACCCACGGGCTCTTAGGTACTTGCTCATTGTGTTTTCAAAAGTTTGCTTTTCTTTGTGTTTGTGGGTTTGAAAAGAGTTTTTTGTTTGAAAGGGGTGTAAGTGCGAAAAGTTTTGTTTTGTTTTAAAAGGAGCAAGTACTTAAGAACCATCTACCTACTCGAAAAAGGAATTAATCTATACAAATGTTCTTTAGACAATGCTATCCCACTATTGAGGAGTAGGTAGCACCGTCGTTGGAGTTTTCGGGTCAATTCGATTAAGGGACGTGTGGTCACTAAAGCAACATTAAGACGCCTTAGCGGTAACCCTAATGTCTTAGATCATTTTATCCGAGGCAATCGTTTCGAAGTAACTTATGATCTTTGGACAAGAGGGCGACCTCTAAAACTTCCTATACTCAATGACCACGTTCGAGGCAACCAAGTGAGGTGTACCCTAAGAGTGCGCATGTGCGAGTGTGTTATTTTTTCAGTTATATTATCTTTGTACATGTTAATGGTGAGTGTGATACGGTGGGAGAACTGACTTGAGGTTTTGCGTTTGTGTTCGCAAATGTTCGGTTTAGCAAGAGTCGCCACCGACTTTTTATTTTATCCTAAGGAAAGGTCAAAAAGCACAGGAAAGACCTTTGAGATGTTTTCGTGGGTTCGGGGGGTAGATTATGAAAAGGGAAGGTGCTAGCACCCTTTTCATCCATGGTTATCCATGGGCTCTTAGTTACTTATTTTAGATCACTTGCCTTTGCTTTTCAATGTTTGAAATGGTGCTTTGTGTGTGTGGTTTTGAAAATGTTTTGAAACAGATGCCTTGTCTAGGCAACCTTTGTAATGACTCTTGTTTGAGTATATACAAAGGTGTTTGTCTTTTTGAAAAGATAATTCAATGTTTTGAAAGTTGTTTGGAAATTGTTTCTGAAGTTGTGTTGTGATGTGTGTTTGAAAAATGGCAAGGATGTTTTGCAAGTTTTTTGATCTAGTAACCAAGAGCTATCTACCCTAATTTACTCAAAGATTTTTCCTATGTTTTAACCCTTTTAACAGTGTTGTTTCACCATTGTATTTGGTGAACAACCTTGCGTTAGGATGTAAACGGGACGGGTGCGGGTCATCGTATAGACCATGAAAGCAATAGTGTCAAGTATCTTTGGCAATTTTCCTTAAGGGACTTGATCATTTTTGTTTAGGCAACTTGATAGCGTCGTCGAGGGACTATGATCATTTTGATTTGTTTTTGTTTTGCCAAATACACTTAACATGCAACCATGGCCCATTTTTGAAGGCAACAAGTGGTGCAACCCTAGGGGTGCAAGTGTGAATTGTGTATTGATTTTCATGCATTTGTCTTGTATTAGGTTATCTAGCGGTTGATTTTGAATCTTCACATACAAACCCTAATTACTATACAGTATATAGAAAGCGATAAATTGCGGGAATTTAAAGTCTAAGCTATTACAAATAAGTATCCGAGGATGGGGGTACAAATGTTTACAAATGGGGATGAGTCTCATCAGAATAGTGGTGTCCAAATATTATTTACAACCAAATCGAATCGTCGCATTCTCAATGTAAAAATATAAGAATAAAAAGGAATCAAAAGCAATGTAAGATGCACATGATTATTTACAGGTGATATAAATTAAGTATTATTATTTATTTTTTTGTATTTTTGTTAATTACATATAAACAAAAGTTTTAAAGAAAAGAAAAGAAAAATGTTTAAGTTAAAGAAAACTATTTTTCATGTATTTTAGTTAATGTTTTTAGAAACTTGTATAGAAATAATTAAACAAAAGCTTTAGAATTATTTAACTTAATAGAAAACTAATGTTTACATATTTTAAGTATGATAAAAGGTATTTAAGAAAATTTTGTATAAAAGAAGTTAATGTATTATTTTTATTTAACAAAAATATTAGTTTAAGTTATATATAAAAAAGGAAAAAAAAAGTAAAGTGATAGAAAAAATAGTATTGATTTATAAACCTAAGGAAAATAAAAAAAGGAAACTAAATGGGCTTAGGCATTAGTATGAGGGGCAGGCCCAAATAAAAGAACAAATGCTGATTAAAACAAAGGGGGGTACGTGCCAGAATCAATTGGGCTTAAGGGTTTGTTCAAGGGGGCATGCCCAAACGGATGTTGACAAAGCTTTGTTAGGGTTCAATTTGGTTTTGTTCAGAATAGGGTTTTACAGTTTGACGAACAGCGCCGCTCTCCACCTTCTTCTTCGCCTCTTCATCCTTCTCGAACGTGAGCTTCTGATGCCTCTCTTCGCCTCAGGCCGCTAGGCGCCACCTCCACTCTCCTCTCTCCATGATTGTACCAGGCGGCGATAAAAAAGGTAACGATACCCTCAGCTTTTTCGTCTTCGTGTGTTTTAGGGCTTTTAGATTCATGCATGTTATTGATTTTTATATGTTCTGATCTTCTGTGTTGTTTATGTTTGTGTGAGGCGTAAAAAAGAAAAGGGAAGAGGAATTTATACCTTGGTTCTGCTTTTTTTGGAAAGGAGGAGGAGAGTTTGGACAGGAGGCGTCTTAGGCGGCCGAGCGAGGGAGCGAGACTCTGATGAAAGCTTTGTTCTGGTATTTGTATCTTTAGCCTTGTATGTTTTATGATGATGCTATGCTTCTGAAAACCCTAGGGAATCCGTTTATGAATCTCTTCTTTTCTTCTTCTGATTGCTTGATTTGTTTAGCTTATGATGAACATGTTCTGAGGTTGTTTATGATATGTGTTTGAATTTTGAAATGAAGGCAGGCCTATGTTTGAACAAAGGTTTGTTTGAGTTTGGTTTGGATTGAAGGCAGTTTTGAAGGCAGTTTTGAGGCTTGTTTGGGGTTTAGGTTTTGACAGGCTTGTTGGAGTTTGCTTTGAGTTTGGTTACTTGATCTTGAAGGCAGGTTGAATGTTTGTATGGTTTTTGACAGGCTTGAGGCAGGTTTGTATGGTACAGTTGGGTTTATTGAAGTTTATGCAGGTTATGTTTATGCAGGCTTCAGGGCTTGTGCTTTATGCAGGCTTGAGGCAGGTTTCGAAGTTTGCAATTTTATTGAGCTTGTTAGTTTGTTGTGTAGGCTTTCTTGTATGTAGGCGGGAGGTTTTATGAAGGAAGGCTTGAAGCAAGCTTGAGGCAGGCTGTTGTTTGCTTGCTTGAGGTAGTTTTGAGGCTTGTTTGAAGCAGGCTCGAGGGCTTGTGTTATGTGTTTACAACTTTGTGTTATATTTTTCTATGTGTTCTGCCCCTCTTGAACTGTTGGATATCTTGTTATATTTATCTATCTTCTAAGCCTGCAAACTGTAAGCCTCTACTTCTCTCTCTCTCTTTCTCTCTCCATAGAAAAAGCATATTTTATTGCTTTAACTGTACTTTTTCTGAAAAGGTTCTGGCTGGAAAATGATGAAGAGATTTTGACAATATTGCTTGCTTGCCACTTTAGCTTTCCTCTGCATCTTGTACTTATCTCCCAAATTTTCTGCATTGCTTTTGATATCTTCTTTGACAGCCTTTTGACAGTTTCTTTGGACAGTTTTGTTGACAGCTTGGTTTGCCTTAGTTTGCCCAGTTTTGAATTTGTAACTTAGCTTGGCATTTCAGTTTGGTTTGCCTTTTTGACAATTTGAATTTATGCAGCTTTGTGCATTTTGTTTAATATGCTGCCTTGTATTTAATTAATTCATATGCTTGCAAACAATTTTTCTTTCCTCTTTGTGAACCAAGAAGAGAGTCTTCTTGTGATTTGCAAAGAGGATGAGAAAAATATGATGAAAATCAAAACAATTTGATTCCGGCCAACAACCTTTAATGATGAATTTTAATTATCTGTCTGAGAATGCCTTTTTAATTTTAACTGTATTGATTTCTTTTTCTGTCTTTGCAGGTAAATACCAGTCGGGCAAAGGAAGCAGCGGTAGAAGATGAAGACTTCAAGAGACTTAGGATAGTTTTATTTTATTTCTAATCATTTGTAATAAACATTATTATAAATACTGTAAATAAATTTACTGTATTCAAATAACACTTGTACCAATAATTAAAAATAAATAAAAGTCCTTTTGTCAGATAATTCTTTATTTCACTGTCTGTTTAATTATTTAAGTTTCTTGAATTAAAATAAGTGGAAGTACATCCCAATTATTCTAATCTTAGATAAAATAAATAATTAATAAACGTTGTAGTCTCACAACCCCGCATTAACCAACAATACATCCGACATTCCAAATAACCAAAAGCATTGCACAATTAAACAAACAAACGTCCACACGCCTTTTACCTCACTGATCAAACTAAAGCTTCAACTTTCAATCAGAAGCCTCAGCTGCTACCCCATATGTCCAGGTTTGAGAAACAAACTGAAATCTTGAACAAGCATCAAAGCAGTGTGACAGTTAAATGAAATGTTGTGGATTCCAATTCTTCTGAGAATGCGCGTGCAAACCCTAATTCTGGATTTATTGTCAAAGAAGCGTCTGCTTGATCAAACCCTGAGCCAAACTCAACCAAACCCTAATAATCTGCTTGAACTGATTCAAAATCAATGGAAACCCTAATTTCGGGTAGACTGCTAAGAAAAGTCTGTTTGACCGATTCTTAAGCCAATTTGAAAAATCAGGGAAAACCCGAAGCTGTGATTTCTTGTGAAAAAGAGGCGGGAAAATTTTAGGGTACAACAGTTGCCCCTGTTCAATCTTCTTGAACCTGAAGAGTTAGATTGGCAAGCTTTCCGTTCGCGACTCGAAGGTAAAAGGAGATTGGACACTAGAGTGCCCAAAAAATTTGCACTCGTCAAAGCGTAGTTTTGAGGGAATGGGCTTAAAGATGCCATTTGGAGATGGGCTTAAAGATTCCATCTGGAGATGTGACAGAATCTTGACGGGGGATGGGCTTAGAGATGCCATTCGGAGGTGTGAAAGAAGTCTTACTGGAGATGGGCTTAAAGATGCCATCCAAGAATGTTGTAGGCGAGTGGACGAGTATCAGAAAGGTATCCATGTTTGGAATATCTCTGGACTAGGGGTCTGAATAAGCAATAGATTGACATCCATGTTTGGAGAATCCGTAAACTGTTTTCAGAGGTCTTGGATCTGAACAAGCGATAGGTTAACATCCGTATCTGGAGAACCCATAAACTGTTTTCAGATGTCTTGAATCATAACAAGCGATAGGTTAACATCCGTATCTGGAGAACCCGCGAACTGTTTTCAGAAGTCTTAAAATTGAATAAGCAATAGATCAACATCCATGTTGGGAAGCGTCCGTAAACTGTTTTCAAAAGTTGTTAATCTTATCCTGAAAAGGGTAAAATATTAGCTGAAACACAAAGTTATGTTTCATGAAACGTATGATGCAATATATATGTTATATCAATGTTTATGATATATGAATGTAGTGAATGTGCATGTAAGCTGATGAGCTGTCTTGCTGAGGATAGATGAATCTTGGATAGCCGGAGATAAAAGAATCTTGACTGCTGCCGGGGAAAGTGAATCTTTGACTGCTGCAGGGGATTGCAAAAATCTTTTGATTGCTGTAGGTATTGATCTGGAACTTGAAAAGGTTGGTCGGTGAGATAGTTGTCCTGGCTGGTTTCAGGTATTAATCTCTGACCTGAGAAAGAAAGATAGTTTTCCTGGCTTGTTACAGGTGTTAATCTTTAATCTCTTCACGTAGATAGTTTTCCTGGCTTGCTATAGGTATTATGATGTCGGGAATGGGCTTACAGATGCCATTCAGAGATATGATGGATAGTTGATGGAGATGGGCTTAAAGATGCCATCCAGAAATGATTGTTGAATTGTTTGAGCTGGTCAAGTAGATAGTTGTCCTGGATGGTTTCAGGTATTAATCTCTGACCTGAGAAAGAAAGATAGTTTTCCTGGTTTGTTTCAGGTGTTAATCTTCAATCTCTTTATGTAGATAAGTTCCTGGCTTGTTACAGGTATCAATCCACGATCAGTCGTCCACAAATATTTTCTTGGCTTGCTACAGGTATTAAACTGGAACTTGAAAAGGTTGGTCAAGGAGATATTGTCCTGGATGGTTTCAGGTATTGATCTCTGACCTGAGAAAGAAAGGCTTCCTGGCTTGTTTCAGGTATTACTCTTCAATCTCTTCATGTAGATAATTCCTTGGCTTGTTACAGGTATCAATCCAAAATCAGTCATCCACAGATATTTTCCTGGCTTGCTACAGGTATTAAACTGGAACTTGAAAAGGTTGGTCAATGAGATATTGTCCTGGCTGGTTTCATTTATTGATCTCTGACCTGAGAAAGAAAGGCTTCCTGGCTTGTTTCAGGTATTACTCTTCAATCTCTTCATGTAGATAATTTCCTGGCTTTTTACAGGTATCAATCCACAATCAGTGGTCCACAGATATTTTCCTGGCTTGCTACAGGTATTAAACTGGGACTTGAAAAGGTTGGTCAAGGAGATACTGTCCTGGCTGGTTTTAGGTATTGATCTCTGACCTGAGAAAAAAAGGCTTCCTGGCTTGTTTCAGGTATTACTCTTCAATCTCTTCATGTAGATAATTTCCTGGCTTGTTACAGGTATCAATCCATAATCAGTTGTCCACAGATATTTTCCTGGCTTGCTACAGGTATTAAACTGGGATCTGAAAAAGGTTGGTCAAGGAGATATTGTCCTGGCTGGTTTCAGGTATTGATCTCTGACCTTAGAAAGAAAGGTCTTCCTGGCTTGTTACAGGTATTAATCTTCAATCTCTTCATGTAGATACTTTTCCTGGCTTGTTTCAGGTATCAGTCTACAATCAGTCGCCCACAGATATTTTCCTGGCTTGCTACAGGTATTAAACTGGGATCTGAAAAGGTTTGTCAAGGAGATACTGTCCTGGCTGGTTTCAGGTATTGATCTCTGACCTGAGAAAGAAAGGTCTTCCTGGCTTGTTACAGGTATTAATCTTCAATCTCTTCATGTAGATACTTTTCCTGGCTTGTTTCAGGTATCAATCCACGATCAGTCGTCCACAAATATTTTCCTGGCTTGCTACAGGTATTAAACTGGGATCTGAAAAGGTTGGTCAAGGAGATTCTGTCCTGGCTGGTTTCAGGTATTGATCTCTGACCTGAGAAAGAAAGGCTTCCTGGCTTGTTTTAGGTATTACTCTTCAATATCTTCATGTAGATAATTTCTTGGCTTGTTACAGGTATCAATCCAAAATCAGTCATCCACAGATATTTTCCTGGCTTGCTACAGGTATTAAACTGGAACTTGAAAAGGTTGGTCAAGGAGATATTGTCCTGGCTGGTTTCATTTATTGATCTCTGACCTGAGAAAGAAAGGCTTCCTGGCTTGTTTCAGGTATTACTCTTCAATCTCTTCATGTAGATAATTTCCTGGCTTTTTACAGGTATCAATCCACAATCAGTGGTCCACAGATATTTTCCTGGCTTGCTACAGGTATTAAACTGGGACTTGAAAAGGTTGGTCAAGGAGATACTGTCCTGCCTGGTTTTAGGTATTGATCTCTGACCTGAGAAAAAAAGGCTTCCTGGCTTGTTTCAGGTATTACTCTTCAATCTCTTCATGTAGATAATTTCCTGGCTTGTTACAGGTATCAATCCATAATCAGTTGTCCACAGATATTTTCCTGGCTTGCTACAGGTATTAAACTGGGATCTGAAAAAGGTTGGTCAAGGAGATATTGTCCTGGCTGGTTTCAGGTATTGATCTCTGACCTTAGAAAGAAAGGTCTTCCTGGCTTGTTACAGGTATTAATCTTCAATCTCTTCATGTAGATACTTTTCCTGGCTTGTTTCAGGTATCAGTCTACAATCAGTCGCCCACAGATATTTTCCTGGCTTGCTACAGGTATTAAACTGGGATCTGAAAAGGTTTGTCAAGGAGATACTGTCCTGGCTGGTTTCAGGTATTGATCTCTGTCCTGAGAAAGAAAGGCTTCCTGGCTTGTTTTAGGTATTACTCTTCAATATCTTCATGTAGATAATTTCTTGGCTTGTTACAGGTATCAATCCAAAATCAGTCATCCACAGATATTTTCCTGGCTTGCTACAGGTATTAAACTGGAACTTGAAAAGGTTGGTCAAGGAGATATTGTCCTGGCTGGTTTCATTTATTGATCTCTGACCTGAGAAAGAAAGGCTTCCTGGCTTGTTTCAGGTATTACTCTTCAATCTCTTCATGTAGATAATTTCCTGGCTTTTTACAGGTATCAATCCACAATCAGTGGTCCACAGATATTTTCCTGGCTTGCTACAGGTATTAAACTGGGACTTGAAAAGGTTGGTCAAGGAGATACTGTCCTGGCTGGTTTTAGGTATTGATCTCTGACCTGAGAAAAAAAGGCTTCCTGGCTTGTTTCAGGTATTACTCTTCAATCTCTTCATGTAGATAATTTCCTGGCTTGTTACAGGTATCAATCCATAATCAGTTGTCCACAGATATTTTCCTGGCTTGCTACAGGTATTAAACTGGGATCTGAAAAAGGTTGGTCAAGGAGATATTGTCCTGGCTGGTTTCAGGTATTGATCTCTGACCTTAGAAAGAAAGGTCTTCCTGGCTTGTTACAGGTATTAATCTTCAATCTCTTCATGTAGATACTTTTCCTGGCTTGTTTCAGGTATCAGTCTACAATCAGTCGCCCACAGATATTTTCCTGGCTTGCTACAGGTATTAAACTGGGATCTGAAAAGGTTTGTCAAGGAGATTCTGTCCTGGCTGGTTTCAGGTATTGATCTCTGACCTGAGAAAGAAAGGTCTTCCTGGCTTGTTACAGGTATTAATCTTCAATCTCTTCATGTAGATACTTTCTTGGCTTTTTACAGGTATCAATCCAAAATCAGTCATCCACAGATATTTTCCTGGCTTGCTACAGGTATTAAACTGGAACTTGAAAAGGTTGGTCAAGGAGATATTGTCCTGGCTGGTTTCATTTATTGATCTCTGACCTGAGAAAGAAAGGCTTCCTGGCTTGTTTCAGGTATTACTCTTCAATCTCTTCATGTAGATAATTTCCTGGCTTTTTACAGGTATCAATCCACAATCAGTGGTCCACAGATATTTTCTGGCTTGCTACAGGTATTAAACTGGGACTTGAAAAGGTTGGTCAAGGAGATACTGTCCTGGCTGGTTTTAGGTATTGATCTCTGACCTGAGAAAAAAAGGCTTCCTGGCTTGTTTCAGGTATTACTCTTCAATCTCTTCATGTAGATAATTTCCTGGCTTGTTACAGGTATCAATCCATAATCAGTTGTCCACAGATATTTTCCTGGCTTGCTACAGGTATTAAACTGGGATCTGAAAAAGGTTGGTCAAGGAGATATTGTCCTGGCTGGTTTCAGGTATTGATCTCTGACCTTAGAAAGAAAGGTCTTCCTGGCTTGTTACAGGTATTAATCTTCAATCTCTTCATGTAGATACTTTTCCTGGCTTGTTTCAGGTATCAGTCTACAATCAGTCGCCCACAGATATTTTCCTGGCTTGCTACAGGTATTAAACTGGGATCTGAAAAGGTTTGTCAAGGAGATACTGTCCTGGCTGGTTTCAGGTATTGATCTCTGTCCTGAGAAAGAAAGGCTTCCTGGCTTGTTTTAGGTATTACTCTTCAATATCTTCATGTAGATAATTTCTTGGCTTGTTACAGGTATCAATCCAAAATCAGTCATCCACAGATATTTTCCTGGCTTGCTACAGGTATTAAACTGGAACTTGAAAAGGTTGGTCAAGGAGATATTGTCCTGGCTGGTTTCATTTATTGATCTCTGACCTGAGAAAGAAAGGCTTCCTGGCTTGTTTCAGGTATTACTCTTCAATCTCTTCATGTAGATAATTTCCTGGCTTTTTACAGGTATCAATCCACAATCAGTGGTCCACAGATATTTTCCTGGCTTGCTACAGGTATTAAACTGGGACTTGAAAAGGTTGGTCAAGGAGATACTGTCCTGGCTGGTTTTAGGTATTGATCTCTGACCTGAGAAAAAAAGGCTTCCTGGCTTGTTTCAGGTATTACTCTTCAATCTCTTCATGTAGATAATTTCCTGGCTTGTTACAGGTATCAATCCATAATCAGTTGTCCACAGATATTTTCCTGGCTTGCTACAGGTATTAAACTGGGATCTGAAAAAGGTTGGTCAAGGAGATATTGTCCTGGCTGGTTTCAGGTATTGATCTCTGACCTTAGAAAGAAAGGTCTTCCTGGCTTGTTACAGGTATTAATCTTCAATCTCTTCATGTAGATACTTTTCCTGGCTTGTTTCAGGTATCAGTCTACAATCAGTCGCCCACAGATATTTTCCTGGCTTGCTACAGGTATTAAACTGGGATCTGAAAAGGTTTGTCAAGGAGATTGTGTCCTGGCTGGTTTCAGGTATTGATCTCTGACCTGAGAAAGAAAGGTCTTCCTGGCTTGTTACAGGTATTAATCTTCAATCTCTTCATGTAGATACTTTCTTGGCTTTTTACAGGTATCAATCCAAAATCAGTCATCCACAGATATTTTCCTGGCTTGCTACAGGTATTAAACTGGAACTTGAAAAGGTTGGTCAAGGAGATATTGTCCTGGCTGGTTTCATTTATTGATCTCTGACCTGAGAAAGAAAGGCTTCCTGGCTTGTTTCAGGTATTACTCTTCAATCTCTTCATGTAGATAATTTCCTGGCTTTTTACAGGTATCAATCCACAATCAGTGGTCCACAGATATTTTCCTGGCTTGCTACAGGTATTAAACTGGGACTTGAAAAGGTTGGTCAAGGAGATACTGTCCTGGCTGGTTTTAGGTATTGATCTCTGACCTGAGAAAAAAAGGCTTCCTGGCTTGTTTCAGGTATTACTCTTCAATCTCTTCATGTAGATAATTTCCTGGCTTGTTACAGGTATCAATCCATAATCAGTTGTCCACAGATATTTTCCTGGCTTGCTACAGGTATTAAACTGGGATCTGAAAAAGGTTGGTCAAGGAGATATTGTCCTGGCTGGTTTCAGGTATTGATCTCTGACCTTAGAAAGAAAGGTCTTCCTGGCTTGTTACAGGTATTAATCTTCAATCTCTTCATGTAGATACTTTTCCTGGCTTGTTTCAGGTATCAGTCTACAATCAGTCGCCCACAGATATTTTCCTGGCTTGCTACAGGTATTAAACTGGGATCTGAAAAGGTTTGTCAAGGAGATACTGTCCTGGCTGGTTTCAGGTATTGATCTCTGACCTGAGAAAGAAAGGTCTTCCTGGCTTGTTACAGGTATTAATCTTCAATCTCTTCATGTAGATACTTTTCCTGGCTTGTTTCAGGTATCAATCCACGATCAGTCGTCCACAAATATTTTCCTGGCTTGCTACAGGTATTAAACTGGGATCTGAAAAGGTTGGTCAAGGAGATTCTGTCCTGGCTGGTTTCAGGTATTGATCTCTGACCTGAGAAAGAAAGGCTTCCTGGCTTGTTTTAGGTATTACTCTTCAATATCTTCATGTAGATAATTTCTTGGCTTGTTACAGGTATCAATCCAAAATCAGTCGTCCACAAATATTTTCTTGGCTTGCTACAGGTATTAAACTGGAACTTGAAAAGGTTGGTCAAGGAGATATTGTCCTGGCTGGTTTCAGGTATTTATCTCTGACTTGAGAAAGAAAGGCTTCCTGGCTTGTTTCAGGTATTACTCTTCAATCTCTTCATGTAGATAATTTCCTGGCTTGTTACAGGTATCAATCCACAATCAGTCGTCCACAGATATTTTCCTGGCTTGCTACAGGTATTAAACTGGGACTTGAAAAGGTTGGTCAAGGAGATACTGTCCTGGCTGGTTTCAGGTATTGATCTCTGACCTGAGAAAGAAAGGCTTCCTGGCTTGTTTCAGGTATTACTCTTCAATCTCTTCATGTAGATAATTTCCTGGCTTGTTACAGGTATCAATCCACAATCAGTCGTCCACAGATATTTTCCTGGCTTGCTACAGGTATTAAACTGGGATCTGAAAAAGGTTGGTCAAGGAGATACTGTCCTTGATGGTTTTACGTGTTGATCTCTGACCTGAGAAAGAAAGGCTTCCTGGCTTGTTTCAGGTATTACTCTTCAATCTCTTCATGTAGATAATTTCCTGGCTTGTTACAAGTATTAATCCATAATCAGTCGTTCACAGACATTTTCCTGGCTTGCTACAGGTATTAAACTGGAACTTGAAAAGGTTGGTCAAGGAGATACTGTCCTGGCTGGTTTCAGGTATTGATCTCTGACCTGAGAAAGAAAGGCTTCCTAGCTTGTTTCAGGTATTACTCTTCAATCTCTTCATGTAGATAATTTCCTGGCTTGTTACAGGTATCAATCCACAATCAGTCGTCCACAGATATTTTCCTGGCTTGCTACAGGTATTAAACTGGAACTTGAAAAGGTTACAGAATGGCAACCGTGTTTGGAGCATATCTGGACCGTATCTTCCAACAGGTGATGAAGGAATTTTTGATGATGACCGCAACTTCCAGCAGGTGATGAAGGAAAATTTTGAACGCTCTTGAATTCCAGCAGGTGATGAAGGAATTTTTGATGATGACGGCAACTTCCAGCAGGTGATGAAGGAAGTTTTTGAACGCTCTTGAATTCCAGCAGGTGATGAAGGAAGTTTTTGAACGCTCTTGAATTCCAGCAGGTGATGAAGGAATTTTTGATGTTGATCGTAACTTCCAGCAGGTGATGAAGGAATTTTTGATGTTGATCGTAACTTCCAGCAGGTGATGAAGGAAATTTTGAACGACCTTTCAACTTGAAATGTAATTTTGCTTTGGAGAATAAATCCTTGACAAATGTTGGGGAAATAAAACCCATGACCGTTGGTCTGCTAGAGAGGTGATGAACTTCTCGAGGACGCTTGAATTTCTTTTCAGAAAGATTTCAGAGAGGTTTCATCATTGCCCCTAGTATCATATGATTGTGATATTGCCAGGAAACTTAGACTGCACGTAACCCTTGAGATTGACATTCGAATGCCCCAAGTGATGGTGAGGGAGACTTGCCCCAGGTTCACTCTACAATTGAGAGATTTCTTGAAACCTTGACTGGAGTGCCCCAGGTTAACTGAACTTTGAAAGATTTGTTGAAATCTTGACTGGACTGCCCCAGGTTCACTGAACTTGGAAAGATTTGTTGAAATCTTGACTGGACTGCCCCAGGTTAATTGAACTTTGAAAGATTTGTTGAAATCTTGACTGGACTGCCCCAGGTTAACTGGATAGTGACATGTCATGCCCCCTTGTTGATAGGAGATTTGTCAATGGAAGTGTCATCCTTTTTGAAGTGATTTTGCTTACTGAGAGAGCTTTCGTTCATCGGATATTCATTGTGTGAATTTCTCCGCTCTCAAACAAATAGCCAAATTCAAACAGTGATACTCAAGTAATGCAAAGTTTATGTCTGTCTCGAAGTTTTGAAAAAATGCATTTTTAGCAAGTAAACTTTTTATAAGACAAATTCAACACAAGATTTAGGGCAAAGCCTTACAGGAGTCAGGATACCTTTTGTAACAGTATGCTTTCGAACTAACCCATGCTTCAATTAGGACTTTTGAAGGGTTGTAACGTGGCTTGGTTCACGGTTGAAGAAACAAAGGATAAAGGCTCAAAGCATATTTGTACCCACCCGCTCTTCGTAATGTCCTTCAGTCCTAAACTCAGTTAATTGTACGTCGAACTCTATTCGAGTTTGGAACGACTTTTTTGTGATGGTTCACACAAGTTGGATTTTGGAAGGCAGTCATTTTTTCCTTTTCTTTTGCAACATTTTTCATGTTGTTGAGGATTTGTACTGACCTCGTTCTTTTGATTTGTTATCCCTAACTTTTGCCTGACTGTTCCTGTTTTCGAGATTACAGTCAGCGGGATGCCCCAAATTTCTTAAGCCTCCTTCGTAGGTTTTGGCTCAGCGGGATTTTCTTTTTGAGATATGATGACTGCCTATGTGATAAAGAACCATCACTGTCTTTTGATTCCAGAGGAATGCTTTTCTTTTTTTGATGTCGTTCGTTGTATTATGAACTGAGAGTTTGCGACTTCGATGCGCATCTTTTTTTTTTGAATTAACTGAGAGACTACCCTGTCCCAGGTTTAAATCAAAGGTTTTAATTTGTTTAGAACAGAAAACTCCTACTTCTTTGGCTCGAAGGAGTTGACTAGGGATTATCTTCCTTATAACTCCAGTGTTTGGGATTTGAAAGAAATGCATGTACATCATCAGCAAGGTCTGTTCAAAAGCATACTATATGAGATTATGGTATTGTTTCGTCATCCTCCCTCTAAAGGCTTGTAGCTTTTGCAAGAGTTAAATGTCATAAAGAAAGTAGAAAGCATAGTTCAAGAATAGTGAAAACGAATGGATGAATTCAAGACAAACATATGCAATGCATTAATGAAACAGAGTTTGACATCAACAGATAATTGTTTAAATAACAAAGAGATTACAACTTGAAAATTCAAAATGAACAGAAGCCTCTTTGTCTGAACTTGTCACTTTAGGTGGTGAACCTTTGGCAGAAGAATTCAGTCTGGCCATCTTGTGTGAACTCCAGCATTCCTTCGTCGATCAGGTTTTGAATTTTGTACTTCAACGCCCAACAATCATTTGTATCATGTCCAGGACTATCAGAATGATAGGCACACCTGGCATCTGGATTGTAGCTGGGAGAAAAAGTTTTTGGATTTGGATGAGGTCTTATTGGTGTAATCAGATTCATCCTCAGCATGTGTTGCAAAGCTTGGGACAGTGGTATGTTAATGTTGGTAAACTGTCTTTTGGGCTTGCTTTGCCTTTGCTGATTTTCTGTTTGATGTTGACGAAGCCGTTGTTGGGCTCGTGATGTGGAAGCAAAGTGAGAAGGTCTTCTCTCCTTTAAACCAGTTTCTTGTCTCATGGGAAGCTGAGCAAGGCCTTGATTTCCGATCCTGATTGTTTGCTTTATACGGTTGCAACCGTCTTGACGAAATTGATTGACAATGGTTCCCAGCTCTTCTTGTCTTCGGGCTAGGCCTTGGATAAGAGCCATCTGCCCTAGCGTCTGGATTCTCATTGCTTCAACCTCAGTTTGCAGTTGTTCCAACTGTTGGTCCTTATTGTCTTCCGAATTTTTCTCGGCCAGGTTCCTAACGAGGAGTACTTTCAACTCTTCCTGCCCCTTGGATAGGTTCAAGAACATCTCTTGAAGTTGAGCGTTTTGAGCCTGGATGCCCTTGATAGTCTGCTCCAGAGCCATCTCTACTGAAATAAACAGTAGGAGAATAAGGAAACCTGAAAAGGAAAACCTGTTATGATGCAATGCATGATATGTGGATGCATGTTTTCAAGGATCTCTCGGGGTAAACACAAGAAAATGTTAGAGGTCGAACTTTGGTCAACATCTTTGATTGGAGAACTTCGTATCGGTGGATGTCTTTCCACGAGAATCAAGCTCACCATGTCGAGTGGGTCATAGCCCCTGATTCAAGTTGCTGCACTTGATCTTTGACGGCGTTTGTTTAGAGGAAAACCCTCTTGCCCTTTGGTAGACGTCTGGTTCAACGTGACCCTGCATCAAAAGACCCTCGAGATCCTTGAAATGGTTATTGTAAATGCTATGGTATGATGTTATGATGTTATGTACATGTATGCAAAAGCAAATAAGTGTATATACAGGTAATCATATTCACACAAAGCAAACAAGTCCTTAGGTTTAGGCTTGCATGGGGTTCTTAGGTAAGTACCCTCTTGAAGTTAGTTGGCTCATCCTGTCCTAAAATAGAAACCAGGTTCTAAGGAGCTCAATATCACTGGATTATTTTCTGTGTTCATTGTTTTGGTTTAGCCACTTAACTGGCGACCAAAATATTCCAAGAAAACAATCCTCAATGAGTGTTGTATCGAGTATCTACCAACTTCGGACTGCACCAAAGTCGATCATCTCACTACCACTAAAAAGGCTAAGATGGTCAAGTATGGTTCTAGAGTTCGTTAGTGCTTCATGACATCGCTCAGCCGCGCCATATTCTCCTTGACTACTCAAGGGCTACCGGTACCCACAAATATGTCACACTAACATAGCTACTGCTTCAACCATGTCGGTATACCCCGCACAGTTCCCTCACAATTTATTGCTATTTACCTAAAAAGGTGCCCCCAAATCCGGGTGTAGGATTTACAACAAACCCAAACAAGGAACCCAAAAAGTAAAGCAATCAAAGAAATCAAAGCAAGTATGTATAGGTGATCTAAAACCCTAAGGTAACTCCACTTTTAAGTTACTCCCCAGCAGAGTCTCCAGTTCTGTGATACGGTGGGAGAACTGACTTGAGGTTTTGCGTTTGTGTTCGCAAATGTTCGGTTTAGCAAGAGTCGCCACCGACTTTTTATTTTATCCCAAGGAAAGGTCAAAAAGCACAGGAAAGACCTTTGAGATGTTTTCGTGGGTTCGAGGGGTAGATTATGAAAAGGGAAGGTGCTAGCACCCTTTTCATCCATTGTTATCCATGGGCTCTTAGTTACTTATTTTAGATCACTTGCCTTTGCTTTTCAATGTTTGAAATGGTGCTTTGTGTGTGTGGTTTTAAAAATGTTTTGAAAAAGATGCCTTGTCTAGGCAACCTTTGTAATGACTCTTGTTTGAGTATATACAAAGGTGTTTGTCTTTTTGAAAAGATAATTCAATGTTTTGAAAGTTGTTTGGAAATTTTTTTTGAAGTTGTGTTGTGATGTGTGTTTGAAAAATGGCAAGGATGTTTTGCAAGTTTTTTGATCTAGTAACCAAGAGCTATCTACCCTAATTTACTCAAAGATTTTTCCTATGTTTTAACCCTTTTAACAGTGTTGTTTCACCATTGTATTTGGTGAACAACCTTGCGTTAGGATGTAAACGGGACGGGCGCGGGTCATCGTATAGACCATGAAAGCAATAGTGCAAGTATCTTTGGCAATTTTCCTTAAGGGAATTGATCATTTTTGTTTAGGCAACTTGATAGCGTCATCGAGGGACTATGATCATTTTGATTTGTTTTTGTTTTGCCAAAGACACTTAACATGCAACCATGTCCCATTTTTGAAGGCAACAAGTGGTGTAACCCTATGGGTGCAAGTGTGAATTGTGTATTGATTTTCATGCATTTGTCTTGTATTAGGTTATCTAGCGGTTGATTTTGAATCTTCACATACAAACCCTAATTACTATACAGTATATAGAAAGCGATAAATTGCGGGAATTTAAAGTCTAAGCTATTACAAATAAGTATCCGGGGATGGGGGTACAAATGTTTACAAATGGGGATGAGTCTCATCAGAATAGTGGTGTCCAAATATTATTTACAACCAAATCAAATCGTCGCATTCTCAATGTAAAAATATAAGAATAAAAAGGAATCAAAAGCAATGTAAGATGCACATGATTATTTACAGGTGATATAAATTAAGTATTATTATTTATTTTTTTGTATTTTTGTTAATTACATATAAACAAAAGTTTTAAAGAAAAGAAAAGAAAAATGTTTAAGTTAAAGAAAACTATTTTTCATGTATTTTAGTTAATGTTTTTAGAAACTTGTATAGAAATAATTAAACAAAAGCTTTAGAATTATTTAACTTAATAGAAAACTAATGTTTACATATTTTAAGTATGATAAAAGGTATTTAAGAAAATTTTGTATAAAAGAAGTTAATGTATTATTTTTATTTAACAAAAATATTAGTTTAAGTTATATATAAAAAAGGAAAAAAAAGTAAAGTGATAGAAAAAATAGTATTGATTTATAAACCTAAGGAAAATAAAAAAAGGAAACTAAATGGGCTTAGGCATTAGTATGAGGGGCAGGCCCAAATAAAAGAACAAATGCTGATTAAAACAAAGGGGGGTACGTGCCAGAATCAATTGGGCTTAAGGGTTTGTTCAAGGGGGCAGGCCCAAACGGATGTTGACAAAGCTTTGTTAGGGTTCAATTTGGTTTTGTTCAGAATAGGGTTTTACAGTTTGACGAACGGCACCGCTCTCCACCTTCTTCTTCGCCTCTTCATCCTTCTCGAACGTGAGCTTCTGATGCCTCTCTTCGCCTCAGGCCGCTAGGTGCCACCTCCACTCTCCTCTCTCCATGATTGTACCAGGCGGCGATAAAAAAGGTAATGATACCCTCAGCTTTTTCGTCTTCGTGTGTTTTAGGGCTTTTAGATTCATGCATGTTATTGATTTTTATATGTTCTGATCTTCTGTGTTGTTTATGTTTGTGTGAGGTGTAAAAAAGAAAAGGGAAGAGGAATTTATACCTTGGTTCTGCTTTTTTTGGAAAGGAGGAGGAGAGTTTGGACAGGAGGCGTCTTAGGCGGCCGAGCGAGGGAGCGAGACTCTGATGAAAGCTTTGTTCTGGTATTTGTATCTTTAGCCTTGTATGTTTTATGATGATGCTATGCTTCTGAAAACCCTAGGGAATCCGTTTATGAATCTCTTCTTTTCTTCTTCTGATTGCTTGATTTGTTTAGCCTATAATGAACATGTTTTGAGGTTGTTTATGATATGTGTTTGAATTTTGAAATGAAGGCAGGCCTATGTTTGAACAAAGGTTTGTTTGAGTTTGGTTTGGATTGAAGGTAGTTTTGAGGCTTGTTTGGGGTTTAGGTTTTGACAGGCTTGTTGGAGTTTGCTTTGAGTTTGGTTACTTGATCTTGAAGGCAGGTTGAATGTTTGTATGGTTTTTGACAGGCTTGAGGCAGGTTTGTATGGTACAGTTGGGTTTATTGAAGTTTATGCAGGTTATGTTTATGCAGGCTTCAGGGCTTGTGCTTTATGCAGGCTTGAGGTAGGTTTCAGAGTTTGCAATTTTACTGAGCTTGTTAGTTTGTTGTGTAGGCTTTCTTGTATGTAGGCGGGAGGTTTTATGAAGGAAGGCTTGAAGCAAGCTTGAGGCAGGCTGTTGTTTGCTTGCTTGAGGTAGTTTTGAGGCTTGTTTGAAGCAGGCTCGAGGGCTTGTGTTATGTGTTTACAACTTTGTGTTATATTTTTCTATGTGTTCTGCCCCTCTTGAACTGTTGGATATCTTGTTATATTTATCTATCTTCCAAGCCTGCAAACTGTAAGCCTCTACTTCTCTCTCTCTTTCTCTCTCCACAGAAAAAGCATATTTTATTGCTTTAACTGTACTTTTTCTGAAAAGGTTCTGGCTGGAAAATGATGAAGAGATTTTGACAATATTGCTTGCTTGCCACTTTAGCTTTCCTCTGCATCTTGTACTTATCTCCCAGATTTTCTGCATTGCTTTTGATATCTTCTTTGACAGCCTTTTGACAGTTTCTTTGGGCAGTTTTGTTGACAGCTTGGTTTGCCTTAGTTTGCCCAGTTTTGAATTTGTAACTTAGCTTGGCATTTCAGTTTGGTTTGCCTTTTTGACAATTTGAATTTATGCAGCTTTGTGCATTTTGTTTAATATGCTGCCTTGTATTTAATTAATTCATATGCTTGCAAACAATTTTTCTTTCCTCTTTGTGAACCAAGAAGAGAGTCTTCTTGTGATTTGCAAAGAGGATGAGAAAAATATGATGAAAATCAAAACAATCTGATTCCGGCCAACAACCTTTAATGATGAACTTTTAATTATCTGTATGAGAATGCCTTTTTAATTTTAACTGTATTGATTTCTTTTTCTGTCTTTGCAGGTAAATACCAGTCGGGCAAAGGAAGCAGCGGTAGAAGATGAAGACTTCAAGAGACTTAGGATAGTTTTATTTTATTTCTAATCATTTGTAATAAACATTTTTATAAATACTGTAAATAAATTTATTGTATTCAAATAACACTTGTACCAATAATTAAAAATAAATAAAAGTCCTTTTGTCAGATAATTCTTTATTTCACTGTCTGTTTAATTATTTGAGTTTCTTGAATTAAAATAACTGGAAGTACATCCCAATTATTCTAATCTTAGATAAAATAAATAATTAATAAACATTGTAGTCTCACAACCCCGCATTAACCAACAATACATCCGGCATTCCAAATAACCAAAAGCATTGCACAATTAAACAAACAAACGTCCACACGCCTTTTACCTCACTGATCAAACTAAAGCTTCAACTTTCAATCAGAAGCCTCAGCTGCTACCCCATATGTTCAGGTTTGAGAAACAAACTGAAATCTTGAACAAGCATCAAAGCAGTGTGACAGTCAAATGAAATGCTGTGGATTCCAATTCTTCTGAGAATGCGCGTGCAAACCCTAATTCTGGATTTATTGTCAAAGAAACGTCTGCTTGATCAAACCCTGAGCCAAACTCAACCAAACCCTAATAATCTGCTTGAACTGATTCAAAATCAATGGAAACCCTAATTTCGGGTAGACTGCTAAGAAAAGTCTGTTTGACCGATTCTTAAGCCAATTTGAAAAATCAGGGAAAACCCAGAGCTGTGATTTCTTGTGAAAAAGAGGAGGGCAAATTTTGGGGCACAACAGTGAGCTACTGTTGATTTTAGGTTAAGGATTTGATCTTGTCATGTATTGCCTATTATCAAACATCTAACAGTTAATATCGTGCGGAAATTAAATTGCGGGAAATTAAATCTAAGCTATTACAAGGCGTCGGGTATTTACATCGCCAAAGACAAACCCTTTTAAAATTAAATTGCGAAAAGTAAATAAAAGCGATAAATAAATAAATAAAGTCCTAAGTTAAACTATTACATTCCCGAAGCAGTTACAAAATATAGATTAAAGATAATTCGCGCGCGAGAAAATTAAATCAGAGTGTTTTAGGGTTTTGACCCTTTTATTGAATAAAGCATATTTTTTGTTATTTTTTGAATTAAAAATTAGTCTAAATTATCAATTGAATTAATTAATTAAATGAAAATGTTTTTGGGTTTTTGTTTTAATTAAGGAAATAAAATAAGAATGATTAAAAGATATTAAAAAACCCTAATTCTATATTAATTTTAATTTAGTGCAAAATATGTTATTGTTAAACCTATTTAAACTAAATAAAAAAATTAATTGTTTATTTACAAAAATAAATAATAAAATTAATGGAATTAATAAAAATATTATTTTTGTTGTTTCTGATTTTTTATGAAAAAGGTTAATTGGTTAATAATTAATAATAATAATAATAATAAAATAAATAAATAAGGAAAAAGAAATAAAATGTAAAGAAATACTCAGGGGGGTGTGGGCCTGATCTGGGAGCATGATTAGCAATTTTTAAGGCCCAGTTACGCCAGCCTGTTTGACCCTTGTGATTCCCTGCGTGCTTGTTGACCAGGGAGTATGGTGGATACTCAATTCTGGCTTTTGGATCTTGGTCTGAAGCCACTTGGCATTTGATGGGATGAAGAACATGATGGTCCACCTTTTGAGCCTTGCATAGGAATATCTGAAATAAAATTATAACAAAGTTTTGGGGGACTTGGGATTCGAACCCAGGTCCCAAGGGGTTTTGCCACGCTTCTCTCACCAACCCAACTATGCTGCATTATTGTTAATGGAATAAGAAATAAATATAATATATGAAACAACACATTAAGCCTGAAATAATAAAAAAGAGCGCCACTGATTTGAATGGACCAATAACACAGGGACACGCTATCATCTTCTTCAAATAACCCTGGTTATTTACCTGCGGATTTTTATCCATAGGAAGTTTCATAGGGTATCTCAAAAATCTTCTCCAGGCCATGTAAACGAAACCTAAGAGTACCAATGCGTTCGTCTCTTCCTCTTGGTTATCCCTATACCCACCATTAGCATTGATTTTTCCTGTATCAAAAAGGCCTAAAAAACAAGAACAAGAACCCTAGGATCGGGCATCATGATACAGGTTCTAAAAATAAAATTGAATAATGCCAAAACGTTCTAAATCAAACAACAAACACAAATATGCCAAGATTTTAAAGAAAAGATGCAAGAATTGGAGATTCGGATTCCATGTTTAGAGCTTGGTTTGTGGACACTTACAGCGAGTTTTAGGCAATGAGAAGGCTTGATTTTGATTGGTATCGCTTCAGGGGATTTCCAGCAAGGGATTAGTGTCAAGTTTTTTGTTTGAATCGAGCTCTAATGTTGTTTTTGATCTCACACTTTTTCACACTTTTTCCAAACTTGGTATGGCCGTTTCAACAGTGGTTTGTGCGTGTCCTTGCTTTGTGTGGCTTGTGTGAGTGTTATAGAATGAATTAGGTTTGATCTTTTGGTCTGAAATCAAGTGCATTGAAGATTCATGATTTGATTTTGATCACCATTATCAAACTTCCAAAAATAGGTCAAATCTGATTTTTTATGCTTGAATGAGCCTTGATACGAATTGATTTGATGAATAATGCCAATTGAAAGTTGTACCAATCACAAAGATAAGATTTCATCAATTTTTAGATTTTATTTGATTTAATATTGATTAAAAATGAATTAAATCAATAAAAATAAAATAAAATAGAAAAATAAATGAATGGCCATGAAATCAAATATGGGACACGTATGTGGCATGACAAGACCATATCAAGTGGAAAAAAGTGGGCCCTTTTGTCAAAAATTGGAGTTTTGAGGATAGTTGATGTTGTACCCCAAAATTTGCCCTCCCATATTCTTCAAGAATTGCTAAGAGCATGCTTCAAAATCTTTCAAAGGTTGCACAATCCAATGGCCTCCTAACAGTCAAAAATTAGGGTTTTGGTTCTGGCAAAGAAGTTGAAGTTTCTAAGTGTCCAAACAAGTCCCACATGCCTATAAACATGGTCAAGCATCCATATGCTAAGTTTCAAGACTTACAGCACAAAATTGCACAGTCAAAAACCCTAATTGCTCAACAGTCAACTACAGGGGCAAAATGGTCATTTGACAGTCAAAAGTCCAAATTTTTAGTCAACATCTTATTTTGAAGCCACAAACATCATTTTATCAATTCTTGATCATGATTCTCAAAGCATGGCTCAAAAAGTCTCAAGATGCAAAAGTTTCCATTTTTGGACAGTTGGAAAAGTCAACTGCAAATTGACCAAGGCCTAACTTCCACATGGATCATCAGAAAAATTACATCCAAAGCTCATGTTGAAGAGAATGACATTTCCTACAACTCCTCTTCACATTCCAAGTCCAAGAAATGCTCTCACAAAAAGTTATCAATTTCAACATTATAGGTCATTTTCAAAAGTCAACAAAAAGACACTTTAAGTCAAAGACCATAACATGAGATTGGTAAATCAAAATGACATGGGACCAAAGGCATTGGTTAGAGGACTTCAAGATCTTGCCAAAATGTCCAAGAACATGATCAAAGCTTAAAAATTGAGCAAGATATGCCTTGTGGAAGTTGGGAAATTTTTGGGAATTTTGAAAAGTCAACCTTGCTTCAAATGCCTCAAAATTGCTAATGGGCCTCAATTTCTTCCAAGAATCATCACCCAAAAGCTATGCACGACCCATTGACCCAAAGGGGAGTTATTTTCTTATTTTTTATTAATTATTTGAATTTTTAATGTTATTAATTCACTTAATTAAAATTAAATAAGAAAAAAAATACTAAAGCATGTATTTTAAATCTTTTTATGCAGCTAATAGGTCCATCATAAGCTCAAGATTTCGTGCACACTTAAAAAGGCAAGATTTCTCATGATTGGCAATGGTTTTATAACAAAAGATTGAAATTGATCTCATTGAAAATCAAGGATCCAAATCATCAATGCAAAGGTTTTTTGGCTTGGATTTCTAACCTAATTCATTCCACATATAAGCCAGAACCTAAACCTAATCACAAGAAGAAGCAAGCTGCGGTGAGACAAGAGAACAACATTGCAATTTTTGACCAAAAATTTGGAAACTGAAAACTGTATTGCAGGGTGTTTCAAGGCCTAAGAAGCATTCCAATAGCTTGCTTACACATCCAGGAATCTTTCCCAATCAAAATCAAGTCTCCATACATCCAGAAACGGTAGAACGCCATAGCCCTGTTCATGGAAATTTCCATAATCGCATTTTGATTTATACGCATGTTTCATGTCTTTTAATTGTCGTTTTACACTAACATGAACTCACTGAAACTAATGGTGCCATTGAATTGAATTAATCTTGCCTGTATAGAAAGTTGCCATTGACGTTTTCTAGGTTTTCATAAGCTTGAAATTGGGGACTTCTTCATGAGGAAAAACTGGCCGTCCTAACCAATACCATTGAACTCAGAAATTCCAGACGAATCTAACCATACCATCACGCCCTTTTTCTTTTTCGTTATAACCTAATCGCTATTTTTGTATGTTAGGGTTAGTGGGGGTTTAAAACCCCCGTTATCCATTGTTTATTTTCAGGCAAAACGAAAGACCTAGGAAAGAGACGCTGAGGTGTAAGCACAAGACTGGGCCATTCAAACCTTTCGCGCGTGTTTTCTTTTTCCACCACTAACTCTTATTTCTCTTTCATAATAATTGCATTCCATTAAATATCAGATGAACGTGTTTGGCTTGGTGGTTGGTGTGCTGTCATGCAGGCGTTGGGACCTGGGTTCGATTCCCAGGTCCCCCATATTCTCCATATTTTTTCTTATAATGTATTCAGGTACATTTTCCTTCTGAACGTCTACCATGCATCCAATGCCTTGGCCTGCCAAATGTCCCAGGAGATGAATCCAAAGGCCATGATGAGAGTTCCAGGGTACACGCCAGTCAACTGCTCCATACACAATCACTGAAAAGTCAAAAAGGCCTCATTCAAATGGGCCTAATTGCTGCAATATACCTCCAAATGGGTCAGAAAACCCCCATGTTTGCCTTTTTTTTCTCTATTTTTCTTCTTTTCTTTTATTTATTTTAATTATATTATTTGTTTCATTTAATTCCACAAAATTAGTTTTATAATATAAAAATACAAAAAATCAGAAAGTCAAAAAATAAAATATGTTTATTATTTAATTCACTAATATTTATTTTGTAAATAATTTAATAATCAATTTAGTTTTAATTTTAGGTTTTTAACTTTAATGCTTTTTCTTAAATAAATTAAAAATATAAAAATAGGTTTTTAGTACATTTTGATTCTTTTTTTTTAATAAATATTCTTTTCTTATTATAATTATTATTAACCATTAATTATTTTTGTAAATACTTGTAATTAATCAATTAAGTTAAATTAGGTTAAACTTAAACATTTTTCTTTAATAAATTAAAAACAATTTAGAACTAGGGTTTTATTTAACTTTTAATTCCAATTAATTCTCTTTAATTTCATAAATCCAAAAACATAAAAAATAAATTCCTTTCTCATTTAATAATTAAATCAATTTTCAATTCCAATTTAATTTCTTTAAAGGGTCCAACGCCCTCGCACTCGATTCGTAATGCTTTTCGCGCATTTATTTTTTATTTATTTTATGAATGTAATGTATTTGCCCCAAAGCCTTGTAATAGATAATTAGGATATTTACTTTCCGTACTTTTTATTCAAAATCGGGTCTTGGTTTAATTTGGCGATGTAGACCCGCGCCTTGTAATAGCGTAGGACTTTTATCTTTCTGCTCTTTAAATTTCCGCACCCTTAACTGCTAATAATAACATGAAAGAATGTATGCCCAAATAAAAACAATGCGTAGAACACTCAATGCGTGATCAAGATAAAAATAACTGAAAATGACACACAATTCACACACCATTCCTAGGGTACGCCTCACTGTTGCCTTGCCCCTCGAAAAGTGGTCGTCGAGTATAGGACGTTTTAGTAAGTCCTCATGTCCATGAACATGGCATGGGGGTAGCTTCTAAGGTTTCCTACTATTGCTCTAGTGGCCACACTGTTGCCTTGCCCCTCAAAACGTGGTCGTCGACTATAGGACGTCTTAGTGAGTCCTTATGTTCCATTGATCTAGTTGCCTCGAAACGGTTGCCTCGGAACAAGTTGCCTCGGAATAGTTGCCTCGGAATAAAAAGATCAATGGCATAAGGGTAGCTCCTAAGGTATCTTATCGTTGCTCGGTGACCACACTGTCCCTACAAACTCGAATTGACCCGAACACCTCCAACGGTGGTGCTACCTATCTCTCAATGGTGGGATGGCACTACCTTAAGGACATTTACACAACATAATTCCTTAGGGTAGGTAGATGACTCGTAGATACTTGCTCTAATTCAAAACAAACCAAAAACTTCTTTTCACACCGACACTTTGCAAAAAGCTTTCAAAAACAACTTTTCAAACACTCTTGAGGACTGATACAAGAGTCGAACTGAAATTTTAAACGAAACTTTTTCAAACCCACTCACAATTGAAAAGCAAACACTTTTGAAAACACAATGAGCAAGTATCTAAGAGCCCATGGATAACCATGGATAGAAAGGGTGCTAACACCTTCCCTTTCTATAAATCTACCTCCCGAACCGAGAACTAATCCCAATAAGGAATTTTTCTGTGCTTTTGTCCTTTCCATTTGGAGAAAATAAAAGACGGTGGCGACTCTTGCTTACCGCGACATTTCGCGAACCAGCGTTAAACAGTCAGTTCTAGATCCACCGATCACAGAACTGGCGACTCTGCTGGGGAATATTTATAAAGTGAGGTGTACCTTAGGATAGTTCATAACTGTGTTTTCAATTGCTTTGACTTGTTTGCTTTAAAATTTGTGGGACTGTCTTGGGAGTTCTATAGATCCTAACCCGGATCTGGGGATACCTTCTTAGAAAGTAGCAACAAGGCTGTGAGGGAACTGTGCGGGGTATACCAACATGGTTGAAACAGTCTGCTACGTTGATGTTGCACTTTGGTGTGTATCGGTAACCCTTGAGTTCAGTCAAGGAGAGTACGGGGCCTCCGCATGGTGTCGGGAAGCATCAACTGACCTTAGGAACCTTAATTGAACAATCTTGGCCTCTTTAGGGTAGTGAGATAACTAACTTTGGTGCAGTCCGAGGTTGGTTGATACTCGATACTACACTCAATTGAGGGTTGCTTTCCTGGAATATTTCGGTCGCCAGTTCAGTGGCTAAATCGAAACGATGAACAATGAAAGCAATCCAGTGATATTGGGACCCTTAACCCGGTTACTTCTAATAGGACAGGTTGAGCCCACCAACTTCAAGATGGTAATACCCAGACCCCATGCAGGCCTAAACTCTAAGGGCTTGTCTTGCGTGACTTGTGTGCCTTATCATGTTTGCCTTTGTAAATATTTGTGGTGTGTTTAATCATAGCATCATGACATCATACAGCATCATATGCATTGGCTAACCATTTCAGGGGTTCGAATCTTCATCTTTGTTCTTGTTTTGTAGGACATGGAAACTGTTCGCAGAAAGACAATTCAGATCAGCCTTGTAAGGATCCCTCCTCAGCTTAAGGAGCTTATATCCAGGATTCCCGAGAGCTCTTCATTCAGTGAGAGACATGGAAGACTCATCAGCTTGGTCAACACCAACATTGAGGAAGACATGATAAAGGTCCTGTTCCAGTTCTTTGACCCTCTGCATCACTGTTTCACTTTCCTGGATTATCAACTGGTGCCTACATTTGAAGAGTTCTCCCGGCTTCTGAAGATCCCTATCCTTGATCAACTACCCTACAATGGTACGGAAAAGGAACCCAAGCTTGAAGAGATTGCTAAAGCCTTACACCTACAGTCATCTGACCTCAAGGGACATTGGGAAGTTAGAAGTGGTACCAAAGGGTTCCTAGCCAGGTTTCTGTTTGAGAAGGCCCAAGAATGTTGGAACTCCCTTGACCTACAAGCTTTTGAAGAAGTTGTAGCCCTCCTTGTCTATGGTTTGGTGTTGTTCCCTAATCCAGATCAGCTTATAGATATCAGTGCTGTCCAGATCTTCATGTCCAGGAACCCTATACCTACTTTACTCGGGGACATCCTTCACTCATGTTACACTCGAACCATGAGAAAAAGGGGTGTTCTTATGTGTTGTACTCCTCTCCTGGGAAGGTGGTTTATTTCGCACCTTCCACAATCAGTCTTGAAGAATGAGCGGTGTTTGAGATGGTCACAACGATTGATGACTCTTACACATGCAAATATACATTGGTGCTCTTGGTCCAGAGAGGATGTCACTATCATTGATCGTTGCGGGGAGTACCCTAATGTTCCTTTACTTGGAATCAGGGGAGGTATTACTTACAACCCATGCTTGGCTTGGAGACAGTTTGGTTATGCTTGGAGGGATGGCCCTCATAACATGTTGATTCCTGACATAGTTTTTGACTTCGACAACGATGCACAAGGACTTTGCCAGAGATTTATCAGAGCTTGGAGGATGCCCAGTAAGATAGACAGCAAGACACTGGGGCAAGGAATTCCATCCCATTGGAACCTTATCTCAAGTGGGTACGAGCCCGCTCCCAGAAGTTAGTGATGCCATATCCTCATGTTCTCCCTGTGATCAAGGATCTAGTTTTGGAAGGTGAAGTGTCCTATACCATTCAACATCCTGACATGCCCACGTCCTGGGAAGAGATACAGAAGAGCTGGATCCAGCTTGAGGAAGAACGGAATTCTCTTGAGACTAGTCTACATGCTAGTGAAAAGAAGGTCTTGGAGCTCACCCGCCTGCTGCACGAGGAGAGGAATCTCAACACTTACATAGCTCCAAAGAGGATGCGTAGTGTCTTTTGGAATTGATTTGTTTTGTAATGTTTTCCCATGAGGCTTTGATGTATCAAACAATTATTTCCTTAATGATAACGTGTGTTCCCTTTTGTCTACAACAAATTTGAACTTTCGAACCCTTGAATGCATTGCATAAACACATATCATTCATCATGTGCATAGCAGATACTCTTCTTTTCAGGTTGCTTACTGTTCTTCGCTGTTTATTTCAGCATCATGAACCCTGAATCGTCAACCGAGATGTCTATCAAGGCCCTTCAGGCGCAGAACGCATAATTTCAAGAGCTGATCATGGGTCTGGCCCAAGGTCAAGAAGAGCTGAAGGCTTTGCTCCTGAAGAAGGAGAAGAAGAAGAGAACTGTTCTTTTCAACTCGGGCCGGAGGTTTGGTAACACTCTACAGAATGAGGCAGCTGGTTCTTCTGTAGGCAAAGACAGTCCCCAGGGGGGAAAGGCTCCAAGTCCAGTAGTCTCTGACAACGAGACTGACTTTAATGAGGAACAGTATCCTCCAGCTGAAGACCGGTACAAGCAGTTGGAAGATCGTCTGAACGCCATGGAGATCCAACAAGTACCTGGTTTGGATTTCGGAGACTTGGGCTTATCTACTGGTGTGATCATCCCTCACAAGTTTAAAGCACCATCTTTCACCAAGTATGACGGGGCGTCTTGCCCTAAATTACACCTCAGATCTTATGTGCGGAAGATTCAACCGTACACAGTGGACAAGAACTTGTGGATCCACTTCTTCCAGGAGAGTCTTTCAGGGACTCATCTCGAATGGTTCTATCAGCTGGATGGGACCAAAGTTCGTAACTGGGAGGAGTTGGCTACTGTTTTTTACAAGCAGTATCAATATAATGCCGACCTTGCTCCTACATGTACCCAACTCCAGGGTATGTCGCTAGGATCAAGCGAAGGTTTTAAAGAGTATGCACAGAAGTGGAGGGATCTGGATGGCAGGGTGCAGCCTCCGTTAACTGACCGTGAGCTGGTAGATATGTTCTTGTGGACCCTCTCCGGGCCATTCTTCAATCATCTTATCGGTAATTCGTCTGCAGGGTTCACTGACCTCATTCTGACTGGGGAGAGGATAGAGGCTGGGATGAAGTCCGGAAAGATTCAGAAGGGTGTATCTTCAAGTTCTGAGAAGAAACCTTTTAAGAAGGAGGCCAGTGCTGTGTATGGGCCTAAAAGGCAAGATAAACCAGAGCGCCGCCAATCTGTCAACACGGTGATGATTGCTAAACCTGTTGCCGCTCCTCGGCAAACTAATCAACAAAGGGCTGAAAGACCCAGAAGAGAGTTTACCCGGCTGAGTATGACCTTGTCACAAATCTTGCCGCAGCTGCTATCCACCAACTTGGTGACTGTCAGGGAGGCCCCGAAGGTTGTGAATACTGCCTCCCCCAAATACAATCCAAATGCCCGCTGTGCTTATCACTCCGATAGCCCGGGGCATTCTACTGATGACTGCTGGGCCCTAAGGAATAAGGTGCAGGACCTTATTGATGCGAAAGAGATACAATTTGAGGCGCCTGAGAGGCTAAATATGGTGACTGCTCCTATGCCCCAGCATGGAGTAAATGCTGTTGATGAAGATGTGTACGCCGTTTCTATGAATGATGTAGCTACTCCTCTGATGACTGTTAAGAGGAACCTACTGCTAGCCGGTTTATTTCGGGTTGTAGTGAGGGTTGCCTTTTGTGTGATGTTTCCCTTACTGGTTGTCCTTTGCTGAAGTTAGGCATCCAAAGCCTGATGGACAGCAAAGAGATTATGTTCAAGAAGACCGCTGTTCCGTTTGTTCCTGTGGAAGAAGTATCTGTTGTTACAATTTTCAATAATCCGATCAAGGCTCCCCCGAGGAAGCCAGTTAAAATCATGACTATCGCACCCATTGTTATTACTGTTCCGGGGCCCCTCCCCTATGAATCTGATAAGGCTGTCCCATGGCACTATGGGGCAGATGTATATGTACATGGTATAAAGCAAGAGTTCAACACTGGCACCAGTATCAGCAACATCACTGGTCCAACCAAAGTTACCCGCAGTGGCAGGCTCTTCTCGCCTGACATTGCGCCACCAACTATTCCAAGACCTCTCATTATAACACCTACAAGTGCACCTGTTTCCACTTCTGATCAAGTTGTTTCCCCTGCTGCCGAGTCATCTAATGCTCGGGGCAAAGGGATTGAAGATGAGCCTGCCCGGATGGAGGCACCAAAATCTGTGAATGTTGAAGCCTCCCAACAAGAGATGGAGGAAATTCTGAAGATAATCAAGAAGAGTGACTTTAATGTTGTTGAACAGCTGGGGCATACACCCTCCAAGATCTCTATGCTCTCCTTGCTGCTGTGCTCAGAGGCCCATGCTAAGGCCTTGATTTCATTTCTAAAGACGGCCCATGTGCCACAGGAGACATCTGCAGACCAGTTTACTGATTGCGTAGCCAATTTGACAGCCGATAATGGTTTGGGTTTCTCGGATGCTGACCTTACTGCTAAGGGAAAGAACCACAATGATGCCCTGCATGTCTCTATAGAATGCATGGACACTACTCTTGTGCACGTGTTGGTGGACACCGGTTCTTCCCTGAATGTGCTACCCAAAAAGGCCTTAGACCGGTTGGATTGTGAGGGCCTGGAGCTGAAACCTAGAAATATCATTGTCAGAGCCTTTGACGGTTCTAAGAGGATGGTTCATGGAGAGGTAGACATTCCTATTCGCGTGGGTTCTCAAGTATTCGACTCAACTTTCTATGTGATGGATATTCGTCCATCTTATTCCTATTTACTGGGTCGACCTTGGATTCACAAAGCTGGGGCAGTGACTTCTACCCTACACCAGAAGCTCAAGTACCCCGTCAGAGGGAAGATTGTCATTGTGCAGGGAGAGGAGGAGTATATGGTTAGTCACTTGAATTCCTTCCGGTATATCGAGATGGACGGGGAGTTTATTGAAACCCCCTTTCAGCATTTTGAAGAGGTACCCCCAACATTGGCAGCAGCAGAAACAGTGGTTGGAGAGGACTTTCCTTTAAAGATGGCTTCCCTGAAGGATGCCCGGGCTGTAATCAAGAAAGGTGAATGTACTAACTGGGGCAGGCTCCCTGATTTTACACCAAAAACTGACAAGTTTGGACTGGGTTTTACTGCAGAGGCTCAGAGGGCTGTGCGCAAGGCAAGAACCAGAAGACCTCCTGTGCTCATCACCAATCCAGGAGTGAATGCTATTGGGGATGAAGCTGAAGTGGAAGAGTCAGAGTTTGATAGTTGGATCTACCCGACGACTGACGGTGGATTGACCAATTGGACTGCTAAAGATCATACACCTGTTACTTTTGTTACGCAATAATGAATTCCTTTGTTTTTGTTATTTGTAATAAACAATGAGTTAGAACTTTATGGCCCGGTGTCTTACCCGGGGCACCGTGGCTTCATTTGTGAGGGCATATTAATTGTCATTTCATATATCATGAATAAAGACCTTGGACATTTTCTCGCACCTCAAATCTTATGCTCCTTTTCTTTCTTTCCTTTCTTTATATATTGCAAAATAGCTGTATTTACACACACTCACTCATACAGGTTTCAATCCACTCTGGATCTCACTGGTAACGACTCTGCTACTGCCAGTTATGACTTCGAAAATCCGATCAACTTAGCCGAAGACGAAGGTGAAGATGATTGCGAAGTGCCTGGCGAGCTTGCAAGACTGTTACTCCAGGAAGAGAGGGAAATTCAACCACATGAAGAGCCAGTGGAAACAATAAATTTGGGTACTGAGACGGACATAAAGGAGGTCAAGATTGGTGCCAACCTAGAGCTCAGCGTGAAGCAACGGTTGACTCAGATGTTACATGATTATGTGGAGATCTTTGCCTGGTCCTACGAAGACATGCCTGGTTTGGATACCGACATTGTGGTCCATCATTTGCCTACCAAGGAAGACTGCCCTCCAGTTAAGCAAAAGGTCCGCCGTATGCGTCCAGAGATGTCTGAGAAGATCAAAGCTGAGGTTATGAAGCAATTCGATGCCGGGTTTCTTGCAGTGACTTCTTACCCTCAGTGGGTTGCTAATGTGGTGCCGGTACCAAATAAAGATGGTAAGGTCAGAATGTGTGTCGATTACAGGGATCTGAACAGGGCCAGCCCCAAGGATGACTTCCCCTACCTCACATTGACGTTCTGGTTGATAATACTGCTCAGCATAAGGTGTTCTCTTTCATGGATGGTTTCTCAGGGTATAATCAGATCAAGATGGCTCCTGAAGACATGGAAAAGACTACCTTTATTACTCAGTGGGGCACCTTCTGCTACAAGGTCATGCCTTTTGGGTTGAAAAATGCTGGGGCAACCTACCAACGTGCCATGGTTGCTCTATTTCATAACATAATCCATCATGAGATTAAAGTGTATGTTGACGACATGATTGCAAGGTCCCAAACTGAGGAGGAACACCTTGATCATCTGCAGAAATTGTTTGACCGTCTGAAGTTGTACAAGCTGAGGTTGAACCCGAACAAGTGCACCTTCAGGATAAGATTTGGAAAGTTGCTAGGCTTCGTTGTAAGTGATAAGGGTATTCAAGTGGACCCTGCCAAAGTTAAAGCCATTCAAGAGATGCCAGTTCCTAAGACAGAGAAAGAGGTCAGAAGCTTTCTAGGACGTCTGAATTACATTGCTCAATTCATCTCACACCTAACCGCTACTTGTGAACCAATCTTCAAACTGCTGAAGAAAGATCAGGTAGTACGTTGGAACAATGAATGTCAGGCCGCTTTTGACAGAATTAAAGAGTATCTCCAAGAGCCACCCATTCTTATGCCACCGGTTGAAGGGAGACCCCTGATACTATACCTAACAGTACTTAACAGCTCAGTGGGGTGTGTGCTGGGGCAGCATGACGAGTCTGGCCGAAAAGAGCATGCCATTTATTACCTTAGCAAAAAGTTTACCGACTGTGAGACCCGATACTCACTGCTCGAGAAAACTTGCTGCGCTTTGGTATGGGCTGCTCGCCGGCTGAGACAGTATATGCTGACTCACACTACCTTGTTGATTTCAAAGATGGATCCAATAAAGTACATATTTGAAAAGCCTGCTCTGTCTGGGAGAATATCAAGATGGCAAATGATCTTGACGGAATACGACATCCAGTACACGACTCAGAAAGCCATCAAGGGAAGTGTATTGGCAGACCACCTGGCACATCAGGCAGTGGACGACTATCAGTCAATGAACTTTGAGTTTCCTGACGAGAGTATCATGATTATGACTGATTGTGAGGTACCTGGACCGGATGAAGGACCTGAGGAAGGATCCCGATGGTCTATGCACTTTGAAGAAGCCTCCAACGCTTTGGGTAACGGCATCGGAGCTGTGATCATATCTCCTCAAGACACTCATACTCCACTTACTGCCCGACTATGTTTCAACTGCACCAACAACATGGCGGAGTATGAGGCATGCATCATGGGTCTTCAAGCTGCGATCGACTTAAGGATCAAGTTTCTAAGTGTCTTCGGAGATTCCGCTCTCGTGATCAATCAGATCAAAGGGGAGTGGGATACGAAACATCCGAATCTTATTCCTTACAGAGAATGTGTGTTGACAATGATCCCCCATTTCACCGAGATAACTTTTAAACATTTCCCGAGAGAGGAGAATCAGTTGGCGGACGCGTTAGCTACGATGTCTTCCATGTTCAAAGTCAAATGGGACAATGAGGCTCCCCGGATCATCATCTGGAAACTGGACGAACCGGCATACTGTTGTGATCTTGAGACTGAATTGGTGACTGAGAAGCCTTGGTACCATGAGGTAAAGAGGTATTTGGAAGCTCAAGAGTATCCTGAAGGTGCATCTGTCAACGATAAGAAGTTTCTGAGAAGGTTCGCAGCAAAGTTCTTCCTTAGCAACGGCATCCTGTACAAGAGAAACCATGATTCGACCTTACTGCGTTGTGTGGATAAAACTGAAGCAAAAAGGATCATGGCGGAGCTACATGAAGGTACCTTCGGAAAACATTCCAGTGGACACACTATGGCAAAGAAAATCCTTCGGGCAGGGTATTTCTGGTCCACCATGGAAGCCGACTGTTACCAACATTCTCGGACATGTCATAAATGCCAGATCTATGCAGATAAGGTGCATGTTCCTCCAGTCCCTCTGAATGTTCTGACTGCACCTTGGCCTTTTGCAATGTGGGGCATAGATATGATCGGCGAGATTAAACCTACGGCATCCAACGGGCATCGCTTCATCCTTGTAGCAATTGATTACTTTACGAAGTGGGTTGAAGCAGCTTCGTACGCCACAATAACCAAGAATGTTGTGGCACGGTTCATTCGGCACAATCTGATCTGTCGGTACGGCGTCCCCGAAAGGATCATTACAAACAACGGTACCAATCTTAACAACAAGATGATCACTGAGCTCTGCGAGTAATTTAAGATACAGCACCACAACTCTTCTCCTTACCGGCCGAAGATGAATGGAGCTGTAGAGGCAGCGAATAAAAATATCAAGAAAATTGTGCAGAAGATGACAGTGACCTATAAAGACTGGCACAAGATGTTACCGTTCGCTCTACATGGGTACCGTACCTCAGCAAGGACGTCAACCGGAGCAACTCCTTTCTCCTTAGTCTACGGTATGGAGGCAGTCTTACCGATCGAAGTCCAGATACCCTCTCTCTGGATAATGAAGGATGCAGATCTAAGCGAAGATGATTGGATCCAGACACGACTTGATCAGTTAAATCTAATCGATGAAAAGAGACTTGCTACTATTTGTCATGGTCAGACGTATCAAAAACGGATGATCAGGGCATTTAACAAGAAGGTCAGACCACAAGAATATCAAGTTGGGGATCTAGTAATCAAGCGTATCATCCTTCCTCAGAGTGATCCCAGGGGCAAATGGACTCCTACATACGAAGGGCCATTTGTGGTTAAACATGTGTTCTCAGGAGGAGCCATGATTATAACTACCATGGACGGTGACGACCTTCCTCACCCCGCCAATGCAGACATAGTAAAAAGATACTACGCATGAAAAAAGACCCGTTAGGTTGACATACCTAGGAAAAAATTAGGGCTTCTCGGCGAACCAAAAGGGTTCGGGCAAAATGAAGGGATGAAATGAAAAAATCTGTACACCCGGCAAGTCGAAAACCTGAAAAGGCGGCTTGGGCAAAAATGGGTATCCCGGTGGACTGAAAACCCGAAAGGGCGGTCCAGGAAAAAGTTAGGGATAAAGCGTAATACTATGTCTCATTGGATTACTTTGCATCCAGAACCCGGTATCTACATCAAGTTCAGACGACATCGATCAATCAGCTTCATCTTCAGCTAGGTCATCAAGTGATGAGACGCTCGAAGATATAAAGGCGATAGCAGAATTGGAACCCAGTGGGATTATTCTTTTCACACAGCTGTTTTGTTTTCCCTTTTGTACAAATTGTATAAACTCTTTGTTCGGCGGCGTTCTCCTACTAGGACGTCAACCTCTTGTACATAAACGCCTATTTACAGGCAATTCAAAAATCAATACAAAAATCACTTTTCAGTTAAAGTTGCCAATTGTTTTCTTTTTCTGTTTTGTTTTGCGAAGAACGTCCAAGGTTCAATTTGTGATATATGCATTTGACAATAACTACTAACTCATAAATATTTGCATACGAAACAAAGGATTAATTACAGGTAACATTAGAAACAGGGGCAATAATGAGTGGTCTAAGCGATCTAATTGTTCTGTCCACCAAGGTACCAAGGTAAGTTCAGCTGAAGAACATAACCAGTATATCTTAATTCCCCAGAGAGTGAGTCAGCAAGTCAACACACTCTCCCCAAGCAATGTTATACAATCAGCCTTAAGGAAGTTGGGTATCCCCCGCAGACCTCAACATTCCCCAGCATAATATACGAATATTCTTAACAAGCATCCCAGGTAATCTTGATCTAAGATTGTTCCCCGGTGGTATACCAGACATTCGGCGGAGTCACTTCCCCAATACATCTCAAATTTCCCCAGGAGAGTCCAATCAAGATTTCCCCAGGAAAGTTTGAACCCATCTCCCCAGCAGGAAGCTTATCCCCAGTAGATTCTGGAAGCTCCTCCCCCGCAAAGCACGAACGCGTCCCCCGACTTTATTCAAAGGTTATTTCCCTACCAGGATATAACTGGGTTATCATCATCCTAAAGCCACGGAAAGACCGTCCTCGGTATAGTCTTCTTATCCCCAGCGAAGTCTATTAATACTTCCAACATAACAATGGTATCCCCAGCGAAGTTACCATCAACATCCCAGCAAAGTACCTCTCTCCCCACAGAGTACTGTTCCCCAGCAAGGTAGCTAGAGTAGTTATTCCCCGCAGAGTAATCTCTTCATCAAGTTTATTCCCTGACGGAGTTATCTTCTCCTACCGGTATTCTTGCAGCTATCATCCCCAGCGGCAACAACAAAGCACTATTCTCCAACATCAGCCCAGGATGTGACTTCCCGGCACCCGTCAAGGATTTACTTTCCTAGACGAAAACATACATTCATAAACATCGCATTTCCATACATTATAGCATGCATATACGCATCATGAACATACAATCTCATTTATGTTGAGAACATCATTGCTTGATCCATATCATGCATTGCATATGACTGACCTTTACCTTTCAGGAAAAGATCCAGTCAAGTTCTCAGCTCTGTCCAAGACCTTCTCTGGTTCAGTCAGATCGACCCTAAGATCTCCCTGATTCTTATCCAGTTGAAGTTATTTCGAGACCTTGCCTGGTTCAGTTAAATCGCCTCCTAAAGATTTTTCTGATTCTTATCTAGTCAAAGGCCTTCTCTGGTTCAGTCAGATCGACCCTAAGATCTCCTTGATTCTTATCCAGCTGAAGATTCCAAGACCTTTCCTGGTTCAATTAAATCGACTCCTAAAGATTTTTCTGATTCTTATCCAGTCAAAGGCCTTCTCTGGTTCAGTCAGATCGACCTTAAGATCTCCCTGATTCTTATCCAGTTGAAGATTCCAAGACCTTGTCCGGTTCAGTTAAATCGACTCCTAAAGATTTTCCTGATTCTTATCCAGTCAAAGGCCTTCTCTGGTTCAGTCAGATCGACCCTAAGATCTCCCTGATTCTTATCCAGTTGAAGATTCCAAGACCTTGTCCGGTTCAGTTAAATCGACTCCTAAAGATTTTTCTGATTCTTATCCAGTCAAAGGCCTTCTCTGGTTCAGTCAGATCGACCCTAAGATCTCCCTGATTCTTATCCAGTTGAAGTTACTCCAAGACCTTGCCTGGTTCAGTCAAATCGACTCCTAAAGATTTTTCTGATTCTTATCCAGTCAAAGGCCTTCTCTGGTTCAGTCAGATCGACCCTAAGATCTCCCTGATTCTTATCCAGTTGAAGTTATTCCAAGACCTTGCCTGGTTCAGTTAAATCGACTCCTAAAGATTTTTCTGATTCTTATCTAGTCAAAGGCCTTCTCTTGTTCAGTCAGATCGACCCTAAGATCTCCCTGATTCTTATCCAGTTGAAGATTCCAAGACCTTGCCTGGTTCGGTTAAATCGACTCCTAAAGATTTTTCTGATTCTTATCCAGTCAAAGGCCTTCTCTAGTCCAGTTAAATCGACTCCTAAAGATTTTTCTAATGAAGACTCAGTAGAAGATATCCAAGATTCTCTCATCGTTACTGTTGAGGTAGTAATCGCCCCAGGTTCTCTCACCGTCCCGTCGAGGGCACGTCTGAAGAGTTTTAAAATTTAATTCCTGTAACCAGTCAGGGCACACCTACACAAAGAGTTTGAAGACCAGCTCCTGTAACAGGCCAGGTAATCATTTTCTTTTTCAGGTACGCAAGTTCTCGCTAAGGAATCTCTTACGCGATCGACACAGATGGCATCTGTAAGCCCATCTTCCTATCCATCAATCTCCAAATGGCATCTATAAGCCCATTCCCACCATCACACTGCGACTATGTGAGCGCAAATTTCTGGGCACTCTAGTGTTCAATCATCTTCCACCTTCGGATTACGAAAGGCACGTCAGCCAATCTACATCCTTAGGTCTAAGAAGATTGAACAGGAGCAACTGTTGTACCCCAAAATTTGCCCTCCCATATTCTTCAAGAATTGCTAAGAGCATGCTTCAAAATCTTTCAAAGGTTGCACAGTCCAATGGCCTCCTAACAGTCAAAAATTAGGGTTTTGGTTCTGGCAAAGAAGTTGAAGTTTCTAAGGGTCCAAACAAGTCCCACATGCCTATAAACATGGTCAAGCATCCATATGCTAAGTTTCAAGACTTACAACACAAAATTGCACAGTCAAAAACCCTAATTGCTCAACAGTCAACTGCAGGGGCAAAATGGTCATTTGACAGTCAAAAGTCCAAATTTTTGGTCAAACATCATTTGATCAATTCTTGATCATGATTCTCAAAGCATGGCTCAAAAAGTCTCAAGATGCAAAAGTTTCCATTTTTGGACAGTTGGAAAAGTCAACTGGAAATTGACCAAGGCATAACTTCCACATGGTTCATCATAAAAATTCCATCCAAAGCTCATGTTGAAGAGAATGACATTTCCTACAACTCCTCTTCACATTCCAAGTCCAAGAAATGCTCTCACAAAAAGTTATCAATTTCAACATTATAGGTCATTTTCAAAAGTCAACAAAAAGGCACTTTAAGTCATAGACCATAACTTGAGATTGGTAAATCAAAATGACATGGGACCAAAGGCATTGGTTAGAGGACTTCAAGAACTTACCAAAATGTCCAAGAACATGATCAAAGCTTAAAAATTGAGCAAGATATGCCTTGTGGAAGTTGGGAAATTTTTGGGAATTTTGAAAAGTCAACCTTGCTTCAAATGCCTCAAAATTACTAATGGGCCTCAATTTCTTCCAAGAATCATCACCCAAAAGCTATGCACGACCCATTGACCCAAAGAGGAGTTATTTTCTTATTTTTTATTAATTATTTGAATTTTTAATGTTATTAATTCACTTAATTAAAATTAAATATGAAAAAATACTAAAGCATGTATTTTAAATCTTTTTATGCAGCTAATAGGTCCATCATAAGCTCAAGATTTCGTGCACACTTAAAAAGGCAAGATTTCTCATGATTGGCAATGGTTTTATAACAAAAGATTGAAATTGATCTCATTGAAAATCAAGGATCCAAATCATCAATGCAAAGGTTTTTTGGCTTGGATTTCTAACCTAATTCATTCCACATATAAGCCAGAACCTAAACCTAATCACAAGAAGAAGCAAGCTGCGCTGAGACAAGAGAACAACATTGCAATTTTTGACCAAAAATTTGGAAACTGAAAACTATATTGCAGGGTGTTTCAAGGCCTAAGAAGCATTCCAATAGCTTGCTTACACATCCAGGAATCTTTCCCAATCAAAATCAAGTCTCCATACATCCAGAAACGGTAGAACGCCATAGCCCTGTTCATGGAAATTTCCATAATCGCATTTTGATTTATACGCATGTTTCATGTCTTTTAATTGTCGTTTTACACTAACATGAACTCACTGAAACTAATGGTGCCATTGAATTGAATTAATCTTGCCTGTATAGAAAGTTGCCATTGACGTTTTCTAGGTTTTCATAAGCTTGAAATTGGGGACTTCTTCATGAGGAAAAATTGGCAGTCCTAACCAATACCATTGAACTCAGAAATTCCAGACGAATCTAACCATACCATCGCGCCCTTTGTCTTTTTCGTTATAACCTAATCGCTATTTTTGTATGTTAGGGTTAGTGGGGGTTTAAAACCCCCGTTATCCATTGTTTATTTTCAGGCAAAACGAAAGACCTAGGAAAGAGACGCTGAGGTGTAAGCACAAGACTGGGCCATTCAAACCTTTCGCGCGTGTTTTCTTTTTCCACCACTAACTCTTATTTCTCTTTCATAATAATTCCATTCCATTAAATATCAGATGAACGCGTTTGGCTTGGTGGTTGGTGTGCTGTCATGTAGGCGTTGGGACCTGGGTTCGATTCCCAGGTCCCCCATATTCTCCATATTTTTTCTTATAATGTATTCAGGTACATTTGCCTTCTGAACGTCTACCATGCATCCAATGCCTTGGCCTGCCAAATGTCCCAGGAGATGAATCCAAAGGCCATGATGAGAGTTCCAGGGTACACGCCAGTCAACTGCTCCATACACAATCACTGAAAAGTCAAAAAGGCCTCATTCAAATGGGCCTAATTGCTGCAATATACCTCCAAATGGGTCAGAAAACCCCCATGTTTGCCTTTTTTTTCTCTATTTTTCTTCTTTTCTTTTATTTATTTTAATTATATTATTTATTTCATTTAATTCCACAAAATTAGTTTTATAATATAAAAATACAAAAAATCAGAAAGTCAAAAAATAAAATATGTTTATTATTTAATTCACTAATATTTATTTTGTAAATAATTTAATAATCAATTTAGTTTTAATTTTAGGTTTTTAACTTTAATGCTTTTTCTTAAATAAATTAAAAATATAAAAATAGGTTTTTAGTACATTTTGATTCTTTTTTTTTTAATAAATATTCTTTTCTTATTATAATTATTATTAACCATTAATTATTTTTGTAAATACTTGTAATTAATCAATTAAGTTAAATTAGGTTAAACTTAAACATTTTTCTTTAATAAATTAAAAACAATTTAGAACTAGGGTTTTATTTAACTTTTAATTCCAATTAATTCTCTTTAATTTCATAAATCCAAAAACATAAAAAATAAATTCCTTTCTCATTTAATAATTAAATCAATTTTCAATTCCAATTTAATTTCTTTAAAGGGTCCAACGCCCTCGCACTCGATTCGTAATGCTTTTCGCGCATTTATTTTTTATTTATTTTATGAATGTAATGTATTTGCCCCAAAGCCTTGTAATAGATAATTAGGATATTTACTTTCCGTACTTTTTATTCAAAATCGGGTCTTGGTTTAATTTGGCGATGTAGACCCGCGCCTTGTAATAGCGTAGGACTTTTATCTTTCCGCTCTTTAAATTCCCGCACCCTTAACTGCTAATAATAACATGAAAGAATGTATGCCCAAATAAAAACAATGCGTAGAACACTCAATGCATGATCAAGACAAAAATAACTGAAAATGACACACAATTCACACACCATTCCTAGGGTACGCCTCACTGTTCCCTTGCCCCTCGAAAAGTGGTCGTCGAGTATAGGACGTTTTAGTAAGTCCTCATGTCCATGAACATGGCATGGGGGTAGCTTCTAAGGTGTCCTACTACTGCTCTGGTGGCCACACTGTTGCCTTGCCCCTCGAAACGTGGTCGTCGACTATAGGACGTCTTAGTGAGTCCTTATGTTCCATTGATCTAGTTGCCTCGAAACGGTTGCCTCGGAACAAGTTGCCTCAGAATAGTTGCCTCAGAATAAAAACATCAATGGCATAAGGGTAGCTCCTAAGGTATCTTACCGTTGCTCGGTGACCACAATGTCCCTACAAACTCGAATTGACCCGAACACCTCCAACGGTGGTGCTACCTATCTCTCAATGGTGGGATGGCACTACCTTAAGGACATTTACACAACATAATTCCTTAGGGTAGGTAGATGACTCGTAGATACTTGCTCTAATTCAAAACAAACCAAAAACTTCTTTTCACACCGACACTTTGCAAAAAGCTTTCAAAAACAACTTTTCAAACACTCTTGAGGACTGATACAAGAGTCGAACTGAAATTTTAAACGATACTTTTTCAAACCCACTCACAATTGAAAAGCAAACACTTTTGAAAACACAATGAGCAAGTATCTAAGAGCCCATGGATAACCATGGATAGAAAGGGTGCTAACACCTTCCCTTTCTATAAATCTACCTCCCGAACCGAGAACTAATCCCAATAAGGAATTTTTCTGTGCTTTTGTCCTTTTCATTTGGAGAAAATAAAAGACGGTGGCGACTCTTGCTTACCGCGACATTTCGCGAACCAGCGTTAAACAGTCAGTTCCAGATCCACCGATCACAGTTGACTTTTGGCAAATTTGGAAAAATGCCCAACTTCAACAATGCATAACTTCCTCAATTTTGAACTTTTGGAGGTGTTCTTTGAATTTTTAGAAACCTTGAGATGTCCTATAATCAACCCTTTTGGTCTCATCTCATTTTTATCTTCCATGCTCAAGTTATAAGCTTTGGGAAAAAAAGGTGTTTTTGTTGACTTTCAAAAATGACCTATAATGTCCAAATTTGTAACTTTTTGTGAGTGCATTTCTTGATCTTGGGGTGTGAATATGGATTGTAGGAAATAGAATCCTCTTCAAAATTAGCTTTGGTTGGGTCATTTCTAATAAAGTATGAGAAAGTTCTGCTTGGTCAAAGTTGAGTTGACTTTTCCTGCAAAACCCTAATTTAGCAACTTTTGAATCTTGATGAATTTTGAGCAATCTTTGATGAATCATGATCAACCCTTGATAAAATGATGAATTATCCTTCAAACTGAGAATGTTGACAAAAAATATTGAGGTTTGATTGTCTGTAGGTCACAGTTGACTTTTGCCCTAGCAAAGTCAATTTTTGGACCTCTTGAGCAATTGACTGACCAAACTTCCTCTGCAAGGCTTGAAATTTGACATGGATGAACTTGAGAACATATTAGGACATTGGGGAGAACTTGAGGTCATTTGGATGCAAGGACCTTGATGCAACACAAAACCCTAATTTTGAGGTTGACTGCCTTAGGAGGTGATTTGACTGTCCAACCCTTGAGCCAATCTTGAGCAACTTAGAGATTATTATTGACATGTCTTAAGAAATATGGGAGGGAAAATTTTGGGGTACAACAGAGGGTCTTTTGCTAAAACTCCCATGTTCGAGGGACATGACTATTTTTCCGATAGGCAACAAGGTGGGATTACCCTAAGGGTGCTAGTGTGCAAGTGCGTTTGATTACATGTATTTTAGTCTTGATTAGGGTGATCTATTCGTTGATTTCATATATTTCCATACACATCCTAATTAATAGCATTTTATATTTGGAAAAGCGTTAAATTACAGAAATATAAAAGTCTTACACTATTACAATATTTTAGGGATGGGGGGTACATATTTACAAATGGGGGGTTGCAAGAATTTAAATCTTATTTAACTATTACAACCATATTGAAATGTACAATGCAAAAGAGAAAAAGGACTTTCTTAGAAAATGGTTCTTTGTCTTAATGAATTAAGAAAAAGAAATAAATTAATTAATAAAAGAAAATATTTTTATGTCTTTTTTATATTAATAAAAAAAGGATTAATATTGAAAATGATAAAAAGGAAAATAAATGAAAGATACAAACAGCGTGCTACTGCAAGCAAAACAACAAGGATCATAATTTCTGAAGCCAGGCGCGTGGTGACTCTGAAAGGAACGCCAGTGGAATCAGAAGTTCTGGATTGATACACTTTAAGGCCCTGCAAGAAACGTAAGAGGGAAAGGAAATAGAGGTTCTAGGTGGTATTCGGACAGTGAACCAAAAGTCAGAAGTTCTGTGTTGTGCTAAAAAAGTGAGTGAACATTAGAAATTCAGTGTGTTGTCATTGTGTGAAAAATCAGAAATTCTGAGTGTTAAAACAGCGAGTGGAAGCATCAGAAGTTCAGTGTGCTTAACAGTAAGAAAGCCTAGAAGTTCTGTGTGTTTAACGTATATGGAGAACATAGAAGTTCTGTGCTGTGCTAAAATAGTGAGTGAGCCTCAGAAGTTGAGTGTGCTAAAATAGTAAGAAAGCCTAGAAGTTATGTGTGTTAAAACAATAAAGAGAACTCAGAAGTTCTACGTGCTTAAACAGTGAGAAAATCCTAGACATTCTGTGTGTTAAAATGGTGAATGAAAAACAGAAGTTTTGTGTTACATTTCAACTCTTTCCTCGTATTAATCAGCACATCAGCAATTTATTCAGTCCTTAACAGCAAATCAGGAGGATAAAAGCACAACAGTTTATAGAAGTTTGAATCCTAGTTTTGAGCCTAGCCTTAATCAAGAAGTTCTGATCCACATTTTTTTCTTATGCAATGATATGGACAATATCAACACTATGATATTTACATATTTAATGATGTTCTGAATGAGAAGATGCAAAGTCAGAAAGACTTACCTTGAATTTGGAGCGCGTGCTTGGAACTTGAACTGCTGCCTTCAAATGTTCTGGAGTCAGCAAGAGCAACGGAAGAGAAAATGCCAAGTTCTTTGATTCAAAGGGAAGAACAAAGGTTTTGTTTTCTATTTGGAAATTCTGGATTTTTACGAAGGTTCACAGTTTTCTTTTCTCTCTTTTGACAATTTTCTCTCTCAAAAGACCAGCCCCTTGAACGTGTGATGGAGCAAATTATTTATAGATGGGTTTGCTGTGGTTTTGGGGGGAAAACAAATGGGATTCAAACATTTTTGGTATACTGTTTCATTTCTTTTTAATCGTAGTTTTTGTATGCTAATTTGATGCAAATATGGGGTTTGAGAAAGTGCAGGCATGGACTGGATCAACAGCTGATTGCAGGACTGTGATATAGCAGGGAAGCAGGTTTCTTAAACAAAGTTTTGGGATTTGGTGATGTTCTAATCGCAGAAGATCAGAAACATAACCTCCATATGCTGAAGAGTCATGTTCTGATTGAAGAACTATGTTCTGAACCATGTTTGCAACTTTTGACTACACTTGCGTGGAGGTTGACTCAGAAGTTCTGAAGCATCATATTCTCTTAACACTTAGAAAATTTTCTAAACGTTTAGAAATTTGATTTTTTTCAAAGTAATTTCTGACTTCTGATTTTTTGATGAACCAATTTCATGTCTTGATGAAATATAATTTCTGAAACTTGATTTGATCTAAAAGTCAAAGTTTGACTTTTCAGTGTGCTTTTGACCATTTTGCCCTTGTGGATGATTTTCTTAAAAAGTTGTAATTCAAGACTTGGAACTTGATAGAAGCAAACCTGAGAGTCCAGGATGATCCTTTGAGAAATGAGAGGGAAAATTTTGGGGTACAACACCTTAGAAACCCTTTTCAATTTTGATAAGCTTCCTTGCATAAATACTTTTGTAACGTAAATAGAAGTTGTTAAGTATGATAATAAGGAACCATAGCAAACATAACCACTTCCAAATATTGAGAATTGAGGGAAATATGCACGAGAAACCAAAAACTTGTCCAATTAGGTCAAACTTCTTCAATCAACTCTTGTATCTTTGAGCTATATTTGACAACTTGAGGCATGATGATTAATAATAGACTTTGTCATGATACTACCTCAAAGCATCTTCAATGATGAAGCTTGAATCTCAATGAAGCTTTGTTGAATAAGGCATGGCAATAGACTCGTGAACCTGTAGATCAAATTGATGGAATGCATTGTGCTTTCCCCTATGACATCATCAATTAGGGAAAACATTTATTATATTTATTAGTTAAAATAATCAATACAAAACATAGATGATCACAAAAGTACAAGTCAAGTTGCTTAGGGATTCCCCATGAGCAAAGCTAAAGATAAGGAGAAGAGCCAAACCCTAGTGTGTGATCTTGTTGTATTGTGATGGTATGAGATGATAGAGGAATCTTAGGGAAAAAAATTGGGGTACAACAATCGGCACCTTGACTGGTCCATTCTTTAACTTGCTGATTTGGAGTTCTTCGTCAAGGTTTACTGAGCTGATTTGACTGGCGAACAAGTTGAAAGTGGAATCAAAAGTGGGAAGATCCCAATGGCCTCAACCTCTACTGCTGTAAAGAAACCATTTGTTGGTAAGAAGGAAACTAATATTGTTTATGGACAAAGGAGCCGTATCAAGAAGAATTGTCATCATTTAGTAAGTGTAATATTAATTTCTAACCCAACCCCAGTTCAACGACCACAATGACAAAATAATTAACAAAGGCCAGATCCCCCGAGAAGGCAATTCACTAGAATCAATATGCCATTAGCTCAAGCATTATAACCTCTATTGAAAGCACAATTGATAACACTGCAGGATCCTCCTCAAAATCCCAACACATCATCTCCAAAGTATAATCCAAATGCAAGGTGTGCATACCATTCCAACAGTCCCAGGCACGACACCAATGATTGTTGGGACCTAAAAAGAAAAATCTAAGATTTGATTGACAACAAAGTGATTGAGTTTGACCCTCCAGAAACCCCTAATGTGATTACCGTACCCATGCCCAATCATGGTAAAGGTGTTAGTGTTGTTGACAATGTTTCCGATGTCTCCTCCATTAGTGATTTGACTACTCCCTTGATGACCGTTAAGAATAATCTATTAAGAGCCGGTTTATTTCCGGCCTGCCTTGAGAATTGTTACCATTGTGATTCCAAAACTAATGGTTGTATGTGGCTAAAGAAAGGTATCCAACGCCTGATTGATAGCCATGAAATTTTATTCGAGAAAACTCCATCCGTGAAGAGTTTTCCTGAAAGTATAACTCAAGAGCTGAGACTTGAAGATGTTTCCATAATCACTATTTCACACACTCCTATTAGGATCACCTCTAAAGGCCATATAAGGATTCCTGCTGAGCCAAGAGTGGCTCCCATGATTATCACTACACCGGGGCCAGTCCCCTATTCCTCTAACAAAGTTATGCCCTAGAACTATGGGACTGAAGTTTATTATCATGGTGTCAAGCAAGAGCCATGGATTACTGAAAATGAAGAGCCTGGAATTACAAATATTTACGGAACTAGTAAGGTCACTAGGTCAGGAAGGATCTTCTCTATGGAGACCTCTCCTCCAACAACCACTACAACACCTATTTGTATTCCTGTTGCTGGGCCAACTGCTGACGCCCGAGGTAAAGAGAAAGTATTTGAGCCTGCTCGGATGGAGGCGCCATCCAAAGATTTTACAATTGAAGACCCATCTAGATAAGAGATGTAAGAAAGCTCGAGGATCATTTGTAAAAGCGGCTACAAAATAGTTGAGTAATTGGGGCAAACACCCTCCAAGATATCCATGTTTTCTTTGTTATTATGCTCCGAAGCACATGCCTAAGCTTTGTTGAAGTTTCTAAATGCCCACGTACCACAAGAGACCACTACTGATCAATTTGAGAACTGTGTTGCAAGCCTAACTGCTGATAATGGCTTAGGATTTTCTGATGCATATTTAACTCCGGCAGGGAAGAATCATAACAAGGCTCTACACATATCTATTGAATGCAAAGGCACCACTCTGGCGCATGTGTTAGTAGATATTGGGTCCTCCCTAAATGTTTTACCCAAAGGTGCTTTGGATAGACGTGATTGTGAAGGGCTGGTGCTGAAACCCAACGATATTGTGGTAAGGGCCTTCGATGGTTCAAAAAGGATAATTTAAGGAGAGGTTGATCTCCCGACCAAGGTGGGATCTCAAGTCTTCAACTGTACATTTTATGTAATGGATATTAGCCCAATCTATTCTTGTTTTGTCGGATTCCCATGGATCCATGGGGCAGGTGCGGTTACCTCTACACTACATCAAAAGCTGAAGTACCCAGTAAAAGTGAAGATTGTCACAGTCTGTGGAGAGGAAGAATATATGGTCAATCATTTGAATTCTTTCAAATACATTGAAATGGATGGAGAATTCATTGAAACCCCCTGCCAAGCATTTGAAATAATCCTTCCAACAATTGTTGTTGCTAAAGCTATGCCTGCTAGTCCGAATATTGCTAAGGACACACCAAGAATGGCCTCTCTGAAGGATGCTTGGGCTGTTGTAGAAGATGAAGGTTGCACTATCTGGGGACAACTTCCTGATATCCCCTACAAATCTGACAAATTTGGGTTGGGTTTTACTTCAAAGGCTCAGAAAGTGGTTTGACGTGCTCGTGCTAGGGGACCACCTCTTCGTATTAGCAACAATGAAGTTAATGCTCTGGAAGACATTGATAGTGATGGTGACTTGGACGACTGGATATTCCCAACTGCGGATGGTGGAATCAACAACTGGAAGGCCAAAGACTTCATCTCAATCTCTTTCAGTCAGGAGTAATTTCTATTTCCTATTTTTATTTGCTTTAAGAAGTTTGTCTGTAATTTATTTTAAAAAAATGAATTTAAACCATGTGCCTTTCCCAGGGAACAATGGCCCATTAGTTAAGGGTTGTCATTTCATATATCATATGCTCATTTAATGAAAACATTAGACGATTTTGCATTCATATTTTGTGCTCCTTGTCTTTCTTTTACTTTACTGCATTTTCAAAATAGCCATGTGACCTTACATGCACACACACACACATTTGCAGATCCACATCCACTCCGGATCTCATTGACAACAATTATGCTATTTCCGTTTATGACTTCGAAAATCCAATCTATCAAGCCGAAGACGAAGGTGAAGAAGATTGTGAGATACCTGGAGAACTCGCCAGACTCCTGATACAAGAGGAAAAGGCTATCCAACCACATGAAGAACCGGTCGAAGTGGTAAACTTGGGTACTGAGGCAAATATGAAAGAAGTTAAGATTGGCGCCAACCTGGAAGACAGTGTCAAGAGAAGATTGGTTCAGATGCTGCATGACTATGTTGAGGTATTCACTTGGTCATATGAAGACATGCCAGGGCTCGATATTGATATCGTAGTTCATCGTCTGCCGTGAAAGAAGGTTGTTCTTCGATAAAACAAAAGGTTTGTTGCATGCGCCCTGATATGTCAAAAAACATCAAGGCTGAGGTAATGAAACAATTCAATGCAGGTTTCTTAGCAATAACTTCGTATCCCCAATGGGTTTCAAATGTTTTTCCAGTGCCAAAGAAAGACGATAAGGTCCGTATGTGTGTAGACTACGGGGATTTAAATAGGGCAAGCCCTAAAGACGACTTCCAAGTACCACATAATGATGTCTTGGTTGACAACACTGCTCAACATAAGGTATTTTCTTTCATGGATGGTTTCTCTGGGTCCAACCAAATCAAAATGGCGCCTGAAGACAAGGAGAAAACTACCTTTGTCACACAGAGGGGCACCTTCTGTTATAAGGTCATGCCTTTTAGGCTGAAGAACACGGGCGCAAGTTATCAATGGGCTATGGTGGCTTTATTTCATGACATGATTCATCATGAGATAGAAGTTTATGTTGATGACATGATAACGAGATCACAAACTCAGGAAGAGCACCTTGTTCATTTGCAGAAACTGTTTGACAGGATGAAGAAATACAAGACGAGGCTGAATCCAAGCAAATGCATCTTCAGGGTAAGATCTGGAAAGCTATTAGGCTCCTTCGTCAGTGGAAAAGGTATTGAGGTCGATCCTGCCAAAGTCAAATCTATCCAAGAAATTCCAGCTCCTCGTACTGAGAAGGAGGTCAGAGGTTTCTTAGGATGACTAAACTATATTTCCCGATTCATTTCTCACCTGACTGCTACTTGTGAGCCAATCTTCAAGCTGCCAAAGAAAGATCAAGTGGTAAGATGGAATGACGACTGTCAAATGGATTTTGATAAGATCAAAGAGTACTTGCAAGAACCTCCAATTTTGATGCCACCAGTTGAAGGAAGACCTCTGATCATGTACTTAATCGTGTTGGATAATTCAATGGGGTGTGTGCTGGGGAAACATGACGAGTCTGATCGAAAAGAGCATGCAATATACTACCTTAGAAAAAATTTTACCGACTATGAAGTAATATATTCACTGCTCGAGAAAACTTGCTACATTTTGGCATGGGCTGCTCACCGACTAAGACAATATATGTTGACTTATACCATTATATTGATCTCTAAGATGGATCCCATCAAGTAAGTCTTCGAGAAGCCAACTCTCTCCGGAAGAATAGCCCGATGGAAAATGATCTTAACTAAATACGACATCCAGGACACTACTCAAAAAGAAATCAAAGGAAGTGTGTTAGAAGATCATTTTGCGCATCAAGATGTGGATGACTATAAATCTATAAACTTTGAATTCCCAGATGAGAATATCATGCTAATAACAGATGGTGAAAAACCTGGACCATATGAAGGACCTGAATAAGGATCCTGATGGACTATGGTTTTTGATGGAGCTTCTAACGCAATGGGTAACGGAATTTGCGATGTGATCATTTCCCTTGAAGGTTGCCATACACCTTTCACTGCCACACTTTACTTTGACTGTACCAATAACATGGCTGAGTACGAAGCATGCATCTTGGGTCTTAAAGCTGCTATTGACCTAAGAATCATATTCTTAAGTGTATATAGAGACTCAACTTTGGTAATTAGTTAAGTTAAAGGAGAGTGGAATATAAAACATCCAAATCTTATCCCTTACAAAGAACTTGTGCTAACCTTGATCCCGTACTTTGAAGAGATCACCTTTGAACACATTCCGAGGGAAGAAAATTAGTTGGTGGATGCCTTAGCTACCATGTCATCTATGTTCAAGGTCAAATAGGACAACAAATCTCCCAGAATTACCGTCGAAATATTTGATGAACCCGCGTACTACTATGAGATTCACACTGATGGAGTAGAGGAGAAGCCTTGGTTTCATGAGGTGAAAAGATATCTCGAAGCTCAAGAATATCCTGAAGGGGTGTCAGTCAACGACAAGAAATTCTTGCGGAGGTTCTCAGCTAAGTTATTCCTGAGCAATTGGATTTTATACAAATGCAACCATGATTCAACCCTACTTTGTTGTGTGGACAAGAAGGAAGCAGAGAAAGTTATGGAGGATATGCATGAAGGCATCTTTGGTACTCACTCCAGTGGGCATACTATGGCCAAGAAGATTCTAAGAGCTGATTACTATTGGTCGACCATGGAAACCGACTGTCATCACTGTGATACGGTGGGAAGAACTGACTGTTTTTTGGAGTGCTAGTTTGCGTTTTGCGTTTTTTTTTTGCAAAATGTCGCGGTAAGAAAGAGTCGCCACCGACTTTTATTTTATCCAACAAGGAAAGGAAAAAAGCACAGAAAAATTCCTTTTTCGAGATATTTTTGAGTACGGGGGGTAGATTATAGAAATGGAAGGTATTAGAACCCTTTCTATCCGTAGTTATTTACGGGTTCTTAGGTACTTGCTCATCATTTTCAAAATGTTTTCTTTGTGCTTGTGGGTTTGGAAAGTTTTTTTTAACTTCTATTTAACTCTTGCTTCTGTCCTCAAGAGTGTAATGAAGTGTTTTTCAAAACTTTGTTTGAAAAAGAGTGTAAGTGTGAGAAAAGTTTTGTTTCGGATGAGCAAGTATCTAAGAACTAATCTACCTACCCGAAAAAGGAATCGTTCTATGCTAATTTCCTTTAGACAATGATATCCCACTATTAATGAGTAGGTAGCACTGTCGTTGGAGTTTGAGGGTCAATTCGAATGAGGGACATACGGTCACTAAAGCAATGTTATGACGCCTTAGTGGTAACCCTAATGTCTTAGATCATTTGTTTGAGGCAACAATATCCGCGACAATTGTTTCGAGGCAACTATGATCTTTTAGACAAGAGGATGACCTCTAAAATGACCTATACTCAATGACCGTGTACGAAGGCAACCAAGTGGGGTATACCCTAAGAATGCGCATGTGCGAGTGTGTTGATTTCAGTTATTTTCATCTTTTTACATGTTAAGGGTGATCTAATTTGATTTTAGATTAATCATTCATTCTGTCATGCAAACCCTATTATCAAACATCTAACAATTGTATAATTTGCAGAAATTAAAGGGGCGGAAATTAAATTACAAGGCGTCGAGTATTTACATCGCCAAAAGCAACCCTTTGAAAATAAAATAAAGCGGTAAAATAGATAAATGTCCTAATTAATTATTACATACTGGAAGCAGATACATTAATTGGGTAAAGAAAAATAAAGCGCGACGCGAAATTAAATCGAATGCAAATTAGGGTTTTGATCCTTTTAAAAGAAAATGCTTTTTTTTTGTTTTTTATTTTAAGAAAAAAAATTAAATCCTAAATTAAATACTAAATTAATTATAAAATAAATTAAATGAAAAAAATAATAAATGACATATTTTTGGAGTTTTGATTATTTTAAGAAAGAAAATAAAAATAATTAAACTAAAGTTAAAACCTAATTAATTCTAATTGATTTTAAATATTTACAAAATAAATTAAAGTAGTTCTAGAATTAAACCTAATTAATTAGTTAGTAATTATTAATAAAAAATAAAATTCTGAATTTTAATTGGATAAAAAAGTATTTTTGTGATTTTTTGATAAAAAAGAAAATTTGTTTATTGGTTAATGATTAAAATAAATAAAATAAATAAATAAAATAAATAAATAAATGAAATAAAAAAAATAATAGAAAAGTAAGAAAATGGGCCTGATTTTGGGTGTGTAGAAAGCAAATTCGCTGGCCCATTTGAAGCTGATCCAATTGACTTTTTCTGATCATGTTTACATGCGTTGACTAGCCTTTTGGTGCGCCTTCCAAGCTTGACCACCAGATCTGGCCATTTGGCCATCTGACGCTTTGATGGTGAATGTCCATGGTGAACCTCCAACTTGAATATACACATGATTTACTGAAAACAATTATGAAAATGCAAATTGCTGGAGGCAGGGATCAAACCCCCGACTCCAACCTTTGGGTCCTTATGCGCTGAGGTGTCCACCACTGGGCTGCGTTGTTGCTTTTGTTATTATAATACAAATGAAATATAATATATAAAAACAAAGTCAATTGCCAGAAAAATAAAAAAAAACGCGCGATTATTTGAACGGACGAGTGAGGGAGTGCCAACGCATCGTCCCTGTCCTCTAAGATCTACAACTTTTACCTGCGGATTTTTATCCGCAGCTAAAATCATGGCTTCATCCTAAAATCTTCCCCAGGCCATATAAATGAGTTCTAGGACCATGGTTGGATTCGTCTCAACCCACTGATCACAACCATGTCCATCATGAAGACCAATTGTACCTGAAACGAAAAACCCCAAAAAACTCCAAGAAACCCTAACTATGGTGGATCTTGTTACAGGTCAGATAAATGAAATCAAATAATACCAAAAGATTGCAAATGGCATGGTGATCACAAATGTGCAATTATTTCATGTTAACAATGCCTAATTTCTGAAATACGAAATCAAGAACAAGGCTGCTTCGTGAGCGACTTACAGTGCTCTGGGAAGCTTGAAAACAGGTGGTTTAGCTTGGTTTCGCTTGTGGAGATGGCCTGGAAGAGATTGAGACACTTGCCAAGCCCTGAAAATGCCTCTATGATTGATTTTGATCTCAAGCTTTTTCTTGTTTTTTTCCAATTTCGTTCTGCCTCTAGAACTGATCTCCAAACCCTAAAATTGTCTGCCTCGCCTCCTTATGTATTGTACAATACATTAGGGTTGTTTTTACTGTCCAAATCTTCCTCTATCAATGCTTGAATATTTAATTTGATCTTCTTTTACAACCTTCCAATTTTGGCTTGATTTGAATCTTTTTGTACTCTAATGCCTTGATACGAGTTTCGTATGGTGCAAGCTATCCATTGAAACCTATAATCATCAAAAGATCTTTGGTTATCAATATTTTTGATTTTATGTGATTTTATTTGATTTAAAATGAATTAATTAAAATAAAAATCAAATTAAATAATAAAAATATAATATGAACACATGGCCAATGCTAGAGCACGTGGGAAATAATTCAAACTCAAAACAAGTGAAAAAGAATGGGCCCATTTGGCAAAATTTGAAGTTTTGGGGATAGTTGACTTTTGGCATTTTTGCAAAAAAGTCCAACTTCAACAATGCACAACTTCTTTAATTTTGACTCTTTGGAGGTGTTCTTGGAATTTTTATAAAGCTTGAGATGTCCTATAACTAACCCTTTTGGTATCATCTCATTTTGATATACCATGCTCAAGTTAGAAGCTTTGACAAAAAAGGTGTTTTTGTTGACTTTCAAAAATGATCTATAATGTCAAAATTCATAACTTCTTGTGAGTGCATATTTTGATCTTGGGGTATGAATATGAATTGTAGGTAATTGCATCCTCTTAAAAATGAGATTTAGATGGGTCATTTCTCATAAAGTATGAGAAAGTTATGCTTGGTGAAATTTGAGTTGACTTTTCCTACAAAACCCTAATTTAGCAACTTTTGAATCTTGATGAATTTTGAGCAATCCTTGATGAATCATGATCAAACCTTGATAAAATGATTAAATATCCTTCAAAATTAGAATGTTGACAAAAAATATTGAAGTTTGACTGTATTTGGGTCCCAATTGACTTTTGCCCTAACACAATCGATTTTTGGACCTTTTGAGCAATTGAATGAGCAAAATTCCTCTGCAAGACTTGAAACTTAACATGGATGATCTTGAGAATATATTAGGACATTAGTGAGAACTTGGGGTCACTTGGACTCAAGGATATTGATGCAACACAAAACCCTAATTTGAGTAGACTGCCTTAGGAGAGAGCTTGTCTGACCAACTCTTGGACTACTTTGAGCAACTTGGAGATTTTTCTTGCAATGTTTTGAGAAATATGGAAGGGAAAATTTTGGGGTACAACAGATGCCCCTGTTCAATCTTCTTAAACCTGAGGATGTAGATTGGCTTTCATGCCTTTCGTGATCTGAAGGTGGAAGATGATTGAACACTAGAGTGCCCAGAAATTTGCACTCGCATGAAGTGGTATCTGCCTTGTGATGTCGGGAATGGGATTACAGATGCCATTTGGAGATTGCTGACGAGGGGATGGGATTAAAGATGCCATCTAAAGGAGTGTCGATCGCATAAGAGATTCCTTAGCGAGAGCTTGTATACCTGTTGTTTGAGGAAGATTCCGCGGGGGAAGTCTGATCTTTGTTGAGATTTAGGAACTTGCCCGTAATTCAATTGAGGTGTCGAGATTTAGGAACTTGCCCGTAATTCAACTGATGTGTCGAGATTTAGGAACTTGCCCATAATTCAACTGAGGTGTCGAGATTTAGGAACTTGCCCGTAATTCAACTGAGGGGAAACATCTTCGTCAAGATTTAAGAACTTACATGTAATTCAACTGAGAAAATTCTCTGCTGAGATTTAAGAACTCGTCTGTAATTCAACGGAGGTACACTTTTGTCGAGATTTAGGACCTTGTATGTAATTCAACTGAGAAAAACATCTCTGCTGAGATTTAAGAACTTGTCAGTAATTCGACTTGGGGAAACATCTTCGTCGAGATTTAAGAACTCGCCCGTAATTCAACTGAGAAAACTTCTCTGCTGAGATTTAGGAACTCGTCTGTAATTCAATGGAGGAACTTTGTCAAGATTTAGGACCTTGTCAGCAATTCAACTGAGAAAAATATCTCTGCTGAGATTTAAGAACCTGTCAGTAATTCGACTTGGGGAAACATCTTCGTCGAGATTTAAGAACTCGCCTGTAATTCAACTGAGAAAACTTCTCTGCTGAGATTTAGGAACCCGCCTGTAATTCAACGGACAAACTTTGTCAAGATTTAGGACCTTATCTGTAATTCAACTGAGAAAAACATCTCTGCTGAGATTTAAGAACTTGTCAGTAATTCGACTTGGGGAAACATCTTCGTCGAGATTTAAGAACTCGCCCGTAATTCAACTGAGAAAACTTCTCTGCTGAGATTTAGGAACCCGTCTGTAATTCAACGGAGGAACTTTATCGAGAGTTAGGACCTTGTCTGTAATTCAACTGAGAAAAACATTTATGTTGAGATTTAAGAACTTGTCAGTAATTCGACTTGGGGAAACATCTTCGTCGAGATTTAAGAACTCGCCCATAATTCAATTGAGAAAACTTCTCTGCTGAGATTTAGGAACCCGTCTGTAATTCAACGGAGGAAAAAGCTTCATAGTTTTGAATTTTGTGAGAATTTAACCGTATCTTTCCTAAAAGGTAAAGGTTAGTTGTATGTAATGCATGATATGTATAAAACAATGATGTTCTCAAAATAAATGAGATTGTGTTGCATGATGCGTATATGCATGTGTCATGATGTATGGAAATGTGATGTTTTTAGCTGGGGGAAAATAAATCCCGGATTGTTACTGGAGAAAAGAGTTGAGTTCTTCGCTTCCGCTGGGGATGGCGAACAAAGATGACAGTGAGAATAAACCTGCAGGAGGGGATAACTCCGTTGGGGAATAAACTGATGACGAGACTACTATGTGGGGAAGAGATGCTCCGTGGGGGATTCCGCTGATAAACTCAGCTGGGGATGCATTACCGTTGTTGGTGATACTGAATCCTGTTGGGGATTGAATTTCTGTTTGTGAAAGGAATGAACTCCGCTGGGGATGATCTTTCAGTTGCGACTTCACGGGGAATAACCTTTTAGACTCTACTGGGGACAATCTTCCAGAGTGTACTGAGGATGACTTTTTTAAACTCCACTGGGGAAGATTTTTCAGACTGCGCTGGGGAAAAGTTCAAACTCCACTGGGGATATTTTATATACTCCGCCGGGGATGATAAGACTTTTCAGTGTTGATGGCAGATACACTCTTCTTGGGGAGAATATTACTGATTCATTCACAGTTGCGAGTCTTAGCCGGGGAGAGTTAACATTACTGTCATTTCTTACTCTTCGGCGAGTGAAAGTACCTCAGTCATATTCTTCAGCTGAATCTACCTTTGTACCTGGTGGATAGAGCAACTGTAAAGCTTGGACAAATCTTATTTGCCCCTGTTTATGATATTACAAGTAATCGTCTTTTGTTTCGTATGTAAATATTCATGAGCAGCGATTAATGTCAAATGCATATATAAAAAATGAACATTGGACGTTCTTTGCAAAACAAAACAGAAAAGGGAAAAACAGTTTGAAATTTCTCTGAAAATGAATTGTATTGATTTTGAAGTTTGGCCTGTAAATAGGCGTTTTTGTACAAGAGGCTGACGTCCTAGTAAGAGAACGCCACCGAACAATAGAGTTTATACAATTTGTGAAAAACAAAGAAAAACAACTATGTGAATAATCCCACTGGGTTCCAACTCTGCTATTGCCCCTATGTCTTTGAGCATCTCATCACTTTGCTACATGGTTGAAGGTAGATCAGATTGATTAGTGTCGTCCGAGCTTGATAGTCGATACCGAAGTCTGGTTGTAAGGTGATCCAATGAGACATAGTGTTACGCTTTGATCCCTAATTTTTTCCAGGACCGCCCTTTCGGGTTTTTAGTCCACCGGGATACCCTTTTTTTCCCAAGCCACCCTTTCAGGTTTTCGACTTGCCGGGTGTACAAATTATTTTTCTCATTTTCATCCCTTATTTTTGCCCGAACCCTTTTGGTTCGCCGAGAAGCCCTTATTTTTGCCTAGGACAGTCAACCTAGCGGGTCTTTGATCATGCGTAGTATCTTTTCACTATGTCTGCATTGACGGGGTGAGGAAGGTCGTCACCATCCATGGTGGTTAGAATCATAGCTCCTCCTGAGAAAATGTTCTTAACCACAAATGGCCCTTCATAAGTAGGGTTTCATTTGCCCCTGGGATCACCTTGTGGCAGTATGATGCGCTTGATAACCAGGTCCCCAACTTGATACTCTTGTCGTCTAACTTTCTTGTTAAATGCCTTGATCATCCGCTTTTGATACGTTTGACCATGACAAATAGCAGTAAGTCTTTTTTTATCGATTAAATTCAACTGATCAAGTCGGGTCTGAATCCAGTCATCTTTGCTCAAACCTGCATCCTTCATAATCCGAAGAGAGGGTATCTGAACTTCAATGGGCAAGACGGTCTCCATGCCATAAACCAAGGAATAGGATGTTGCCCATGTTGACGTCCGTGCCGAGGTACAGTATCCATGGAGAGAAAATGGTAACATCTTGTGCCAATCTTTGTATGTCACCGTCATTTTCTTCACAATCTTCTTAATGTTCTTATTAGCCGCTTCAACAACCCCATTCATTTTCGGCCGGTAAGGAGAAGAGTTGTGATGCTGTATCTTGAACTGCTTGCAGAGTTCGGTGATCATCTTGTTATTGAGATTTGTACCATTGTCCGTAATGATCCTCTCTGGTACACCATATCGACAAATCAGATTGTGCCGAATGAACCGTGCCACGACGTTCTTGGTTACAGTAGCAAAGGAAGCTGCTTCAACCCATTTCGTAAAGTAATCAATTTCTACCAGGATGAAATGATGTCCGTTGGATGCCGTAGGTCTAATATCGCCGATCATATCAATGCCCCACATTGCAAAAGGCCACGGAGCTATCACGACGTTTAGAGGTACTGGAGGTATGTGCACCTTATCATCATAAACTTGGCACTTGTGATAGGTCCGAGAATGTTGATAACAGTCGGCTTCCATTGTGGACCAATAATATCTTGCCCGTAGGATTTTCTTTGCCATGGTGTGTCCACTGGAATGAGTCCCGAAAGTACCTTCATGTAACTCTACCATAATCCTTTCCGCTTCGTTCTTATCCATACAACGCAATAAGGTTGAATCATGGTTGTGCTTATAAAGAATGCTATTGCTGATGAAGAACTTCGCCGCGAACCTCCTCAGAAACTTCTTATCATTAACAGATGCACCCTCGGGGTATTCCTGAGCTTCAAGATACCTCTTTACCTCGTGAAACCAGGGTTTATCTGTTACCTCTTCAGTCTCAATATCGCAGCAATGTGCGGGTTCGTCCAACCTCTCAATGGTAATCTGGGGAGCTTCATTGTCCCATCTGACCTTGAACAAAGAAGACATCGTAGCTAGCGCGTCCGCCAACTGATTCTCCTCTCTAGGTAAGTGCTCAAAGGTTATCTCCTCGAAGTGTTGAAGCAATGTCAACACATACTCATTGTAAGGAATAAGATTAGGGTGTTTCATATCTGACTCGCCTTTGATCTGACTGATCACGAGAGCGGAATCTCCGAAAACACTTAAAAACTTAATCCTTAGGTCAATAGCTGCTCGAAGACCCATAATGCATGCTTCATACTCCGCCATGTTATTGGTGCAGTTGAAACATAGTCAGGCGGTGAATGGAGTATGAGAGCCTTCAAGAGATATGATCACGGCGCCAATTCCATTATCCAAAGCGTTTGAAGATCCATCAAAGTACATAGACCATCAGGATCCTTCCTCAGGTCCTTCATCCGGTCCAAGTGTTTCACGGTCAGTCACCAACATGATATTCTCATCTGGGAATTCAAAGTTCATAGACTGGTAATCGTCCACTACCTGATGTGCCAAATGATCTGCCAACACACTTCCTTTGATTGCCTTTTGGGTCGTGTACTGGATGTCATACTCAGTCAAGATCATTTGCCATCTTGCTATTCTTCCGGACAAAGCAGGCTTCTCAAATATATACTTGATTGGATCCATCTTTGATATCAATAGAGTAGTGTGAGTCAGCATATACTATCTCAGCCGGTGAGCAGCCCATGCCAAAGCATAGCAAGTTTTCTCAAGCAACGAGTATCGGGTCTCGTAGTTGGTAAACTTTTTTCTAACGTAATAAATAGCATACTCTTTTCATCCAGACTCGTCATGCTTCCCCAGCACACACCCCATTAAATTATCTAATACTATCAAGTATAAGATCAAAGGTCTCCCTTCAATTGGAGGCATCAGAATGGGTGGCTCTTGGAGATATTCTTTGATCCTTTCGAAAGCGGCCTGACATTCATCGTTCCATCTTACCACTTGATCTTTCTTCAGTAGCTTGAAGATTGGCTCACAAGTAGCAGTCAGGTGTGAGATGACTCGGGAAATATAGTTCAGACGTCCCAGAAAGCCTCTGACTTCTTTTTCTGTTCGGGGAGCTGGCATTTCCTGTATAGCCTTCACCTTTGCAGGATCCACTTGAATACCTTTATCGCTTACGATGAAACCCAGCAGCTTACCAGATCTCACCCCGAAGGTGCACTTGTTCGGGTTTAACCTCAGTTTGTACAACTTCAACCTGTCAAATAGCTTCTGAAGGTGGTCAAGATGTTCTTCCTCAGTCTGGGATCTTGCAATCATATCGTCAACATATACCTCAATCTCATGATGGATCATGTCATGGAACAAGGTGACCATGGCTCGCTGATACGTTTCCCCAGCATTCTTCAATCCAAAAGGCATGACCTTGTAGAAGAAGGTACCCCATTGAGTAACAAAGGTTGTCTTCTCCATGTATTCGGGAGCCATCTTATTCTGATTATAACCGGAGAAACCATCCATGAAGGAGAAAACCTTATGCTGAGCGGTGTTGTCAACCAGAACATCGATATGAGGCAGAGGGAAATCATCCTTGGGGATCACCCTGTTCAGATCCCTATAGTCAACACACATTCGAACTTTACCATCCTTCTTCGGCACCGGAACCACATTGGCAACCCACTGTGGGTAAGAAGTAACTGCTAGAAAACCGGCGTCAAACTGTTTCATAACTTCGGCCTTGATTTTCTCAGATGTCTCTGGGCGCATTCGGCGGACTTTCTGTTTCACTGGAGGACAATCTTCCTTTGTAGGCAATCGGTGAACCACAATATCGGTATCCAACCCAGGCATATCTTCATAAGACCAGGCAAAGATCTCAACGTAGTATCGCAACATCTGAATCAACCATTGCTTAACACTAGCTTCTAGACTTGCACCGATCTTGACCTCTTTCCTGTCTACCTCTGCACCCAGATTTACTGTTTCCACTGGCTCTTCATGCGGCTGTATGGCCCTCTCTTCCTGAAGCAACAGTCTAGCAAGTTCACCAGGCACCTCACAATCATCTTCACCTTCGTCTTCGGCTAAGTTGATCGGACTTTCGAAGTCATAACTGGCAGTAGCAGAGTCGTTATCAATGGGATCCAAAGTGGATGTAGACCTTTATATGTGAGTGTGTGTGTAAAATAGCTGTTTTGCAAGATAAAAAGAAAAACAAGGGGCGCAAAATTTAAATTCCAAGAAACGTCCAATGCTTTTATTAATTATATATGGAGATGACAAATATCAAACCCTCACAAACAAAGCCACAGTGCATCGGGTAAGACACTGGGCCGTAAAGTTTAAATATTTTCTGTTACAAATTCAAAACAAAAGTTTCATTACTGGGTAATAAAATAAATTGGGACGAAGTACTTTTCCGTCCAGTTGCTTAATCCGCCGTCGGTATTTGGGTAGATCCAACCGTCGAACTCAGATTCTTCATCATCGTCTTCAATGGCATTCACTCCTGAATTGCTGATAAACAGGGGAGGTCCTATGATCCGTGCACACCGTACAACCCTTTGAGCTTCTGCAGTGAAACCCAAACCAAACTTGTTAGTCTTATGTGCAAAATCAGGGAGTTGGCCCCAATTTTCACACCCACCTTTCTCAACAGCAGCCCGAGCATCCTTGAGGGAGGCCATCTTCATTGGAGGATCTTCAGTAACAGTTTCAGTTGATGCCAGTGTCTGGGGCACTTCTTCAAAATGTTGAAACGGGGTCTCAATGAACTCCCCATCCATCTCTACATATCGGAAAGAGTTGAGGTGTCTCACCATGTACTCCTCTTCTCCTCGTACCGTAACAATTTTCCCTTTCACTGGATATTTCAGCATCTGGTGGAGCGTAGAAGTTACGTCCCCAACTTTGTGGATCCACGGGCGACCCAGCAAACAAGAATAAGATGGCTGAATGTCCATCACATAGATTGTAGACGCGAAAATATGAGAACCAACCTTCACTGGAATATCCATTCTCCATGTACCATTCTCTTGGACCCGTCAAAGGCCCTAACTACAATGTTACTTGGCTTTAGCTCCAACCCTTCACAGTTTAACCGGTCTAGTGCCTTCTTGGGTAAAGCATTCAGCGAGGATCCGGTATCCACCAACACATGAGCTAGAGTAGTGCCCCTGCATTTAATGGAGACATGCAACACGTTATTATAATTCTTCCCCTTGGCAGTCAAATCAGCGTCGGAGAAACCCAACCCGTTATCTGCTGTTAAACTTGTCACACAGTCTTTGAACTGATCAGCAGATGTCTCCTACGGCACATGCGCAGTCTTCAGGAAAGAAATCAGAGCCTTAGCATGGGCCTCTGAACACAATAATAAGGACAACATATAGATCTTAGACAGGGTTTGCCCCAGCTGTTTGACTACATTGTAGTCGCTTTTCTTGATGATCTTTAAAATCTCCTCTATCTCTTGTCTATAGGCTTCAATAATAATCTTCTTCGGTGCCTCCGTCCGGGCAGGCTCACCGGTGGTCCCTTTGCCCCGAGTGTCAGCTGACTCGGCAACAGGGGTAAGAATTGGAACATGAACAGGAACAGTAGCAGATGTACTGGTAGGTGTAATAACAACAGGCTTCCGAACAGTTGGTGGAGAGATCTCAGGGTAGAAAAGCCTTCCACTACGAATGACTTTACTAGATCCAACAATATTACTGACATCAGTATCAGCCTCTTCATCCTTCAAATTTTGTTTAACCCCGTGATAATACACGTCAGCCCCATAGTGCCACGGGACAACCTTATCTGACGTATAGAGGATAGGTCCAGGAACAGTAATGATCAAGGGATCGATTCTCGGAACAAATGTAATTCTAACAGGCTTTCTCGAGGAAGCCTTGTAAGAATTGTCGAAAATGGTGACTATAGCAACTTCTTCAACAGGAACCAAAGGAACAAAAGTCTTCTCAAACAAAATTTATTTATTATCCATCAGGCGTTGGACACCTGACTTCAAAAGATGGCAACCAGTAGGTAGGATGGAACACAGACGACAACCTTCGCCACAACACGGAAATAAACTGGCTAACAGAAGGTTCTTCTTCACAGTCATCAATGGAGTAGCAATGTCTTTTACGGAAGTCACAAATGAGTCTTCATCTACAACATTCACTCCATACTTGGGCATCGGAGCAGTCATAACATTAGGCTTTTCGGGCGCCTCAAACTCAATCTCCTTAGCATCAATCAGATCATGTACCTTATTCTTCAAGACCCAGCAGTCATTCGTATCATGCCCCAGGCTATCGGAGTGAAAAGCACAGCGGGCGTTCGGGTTGTATGGCGGTGATGTTGTATTGGGATTCTTCGGGGCTTCCTTCAGAATCACCAAGTTGGTCTTTAGAAACTGTGGCAGAATCTGAGACAGGGTCATGTGGAGCTGAGTGAATTGTCTTCGCGGCCTCTCGGCTCTTGGCTGATTGTTGCATTGTGAGGCAACATCAGGTCTTGATATAACCACCGCATTGACTGCTTGGCGTCACTCAGGTCTATTATGGCTCTTTGAACTATAAACAGTGCTTGATTGCTTCTTAAAAGGCTTCTTCTCGGTACCTGATGAAGCACCCTTCTGTATCTTGCCGCTCTTAATACCGACTTTAACTCTTTCCCCGATCATAATCAACTCAATAAACCCGGACGATGAACTTCCAATCAGATGATTAAAATACGAACCAGACAAGGTCCCCAGACAAGGTCCCTCCATTTCTGAGCGTAGTCTTTGAAACCTTCGCTCGCACCCATAGACATACCCTGAAGTTGGGTACGCGTGGGAGCGAGGTCGACATTGTATTGGTACTTCTTGTAAAAAGCAGCAACAAGGTCTTCCCTAAGAATACTAGCTCCTCCCAGCTGGTAAAACCATTCAAGTTGAGTCCCTGAAAGACTATCTTGAAAGAAGTGGATCCAGAGGTTCCTGTCAGCGGTATATGGCTGAATCTTTCTAACATACGAACAGAGGTGCAATTTTTGGCAGGAGACCCCATCGTATTTAGCAAAGATTGGTGCTTTAAACTTGTGGGGAATCACCACCCCAGATGACAAACCCAAATCTACGAAGTCCAGACCAGGGACTTTCTGGACCTCCATTGCGCTCAACCGGTCTTCAATCTGTTTATACCTATCCTCAGCAGGAGGATACTGGTCTTCATCAAAGTCAGTCTCATTGTCAGAAACCACTGGGCTAAGAGCCCTCCTTTCTTCCTGATTCTCTCCCCCTCTAGATGAGTGAGTCAAATCAACCTCTTCTCACAAATTGTTTCTGAATCTGTGACCCATATTCAGTAGGACCATCTTCTTCTTCTTCTTCTTCTTCTTCTTATCCTTCAAGATAAGAGTCTTCAGATCTTGTTGACCCTTAGCCAAGTTCATGAACATTTCCTGGAACTGGACATTTTGAGCTTGCTGAGCCTTGATAGCTTGATCAATTGATGTTTCAGAAGACATGATATGCTGAAATAAACAACGAAGAAGATGAGAAACCTGTAAGGGCACCTGTGATGAGGTGCATGGAATGAAATGCGTATGATATGATTTCTAAGACGTTGAGAGATTCAAATTAGTAAACCAAAATGAAGCACACTTTTATTAGATAAACTTGAAACAATGTTTGATAAATGCCTTTAAGGCGTTACAAAAAGAAAAACTGAAATAGTAAATCAAAACTAGAAATAGCAAAAGACATCAGCTCTCCCATGGTCGTTTTCCTCCTGTGCTGACATAGTCGTTGAGGACCTTCTCATTCTCCAACTGTCTTGTAAGCTTTAGAATCTTCCGCTCCTGCTCGTGATACTTTTCTCTGTAAGTATCCCGTTCTTCTCTCAATTGCATCCAAGACCTCTTTAATTCCCCAATGTCAGTAGGCATGTGTGGGTGGAGGATGGTAGGTGAAACCCCTTCTTCATCAGCACTCTCAACAATTACCGGTAAGACAACTTCGTACAGAATTCCCAGCTTTTGGGCACGGATTCGAACCCATCGGAGATATGGTTCCATCGGAAGAGAGGTCTTCATCCCTAACTCATGCGGATCAGACTTGTGTACCCTGTTCCAAGCTCGTATGAACCTGCGGAGATGCTCCTTACTATCCCCTTGGAAGTCAAAGACAATACTCGGCATTAGCAACTCATGAGGTCCATCCCTCCTAGCTCGCCCAAACTGACGTAAGGCTAAACAAGGATTATAGGTAATCCCTCCTCGAATTCCAAGTAGTGGAACATTGGGGTATTCCCCACATCGATCAATAATAGCTACTTCTTCCATGTCTTTAGTGCTCCAGATAATGTCAGTGTGAGCGAGAGACATAATTCTGTAGGCCCAACCCATGCCTTCCTTGTTCTTTAAAACAAATTTGGGGAGGTAAGAAATAAACCACCTCGCCAGCAATGGTGCACAACACATAAGGGTTCCCCGTTTCCGAGCAGTAAGGGAATAAAGAAAGTGTAGAATGTCACCCAAGAGAGTGGGCACCGGATTATGGGACATGAAAATCTTCACCGCATTCACGTCGACGAAAGAATCGGAGTTAGGAAATAACACCAAACCATAAATGAGAAGAACCAGGATATCCTCGAATGCTTGAAAATCCAAACTGTCCCAAAACCGATTAGCCCGATCAACCAAGAACTTAGCCAAGAAGCCCTTTGTCCCACTTCGAGTTTCCCAGTTAGACATTACCTCAGCCTTTGTCATATGGAGAGCTGAAGCAATCTCTTCTGGCCTAAGGACTTTCTCCCAACCTGTAAATTACGTTTGCTCTAGAATAGAAATACCAAGTAAATCAGAGAACTCCTCCAGAGTAGGGACCAGCTGGTAGTCCGGGAAAGTGAAGCAGTGGTATAATGGATCAAAGAACTGGCACAAAACACTCATCATCTTCTCATCTAATCTGGAAGTGACCAAACCAAGGAGGTGCCCATATCTTCTGATAAAGGAGGAAGTATCTGGAACCTTTACAACCAAATCTCTAAGTTGAGTAGGAATCTGTAGAAAGATGATCCGAATAGTGTTTCTACGCATATAGGCCATGACCTACAAAACAGAACAAAGATGAATCCCCTCTGTCTTTGAAATGGGTTAGTCTGACGCAAGATGCATGCAATGTCATGATGCATGATGTCATGATAGAAACACACCACAAGTATTCACAAATAGCAAACATGGTAAGGGAACACAAGTCACATAGTAACCCTTAGATTTCAGGCTGGCATGGAGTTTAGGTATTACCCTCTTTCAGTTTAGTTGGTTCAAACCTGTCCTAGTAATAGTAACCGGGTTCTAGAGGATCTCAATATCACTGACCACCCTCAATCGGTCATAATTCCAGTTTGGCAACCTTTTCTTGCAGCCGGAATCATCGCGAGAGTTTGGTCTCAATGAGTGTAGCATACTGCTACTGTTCTATGGCCAAGTTGGTCAATTATAGGTTCTAAGGTAAGTTGGTGCTTAATGACCCCTTAGAAGACCCATATTCTCCTTGTTCCACCATAAGGGATATCGGTACAAACTAAAGTGCCACACCGATATAGCTACTGCTTCAACCGTATCGGTCTATGTCGTACAGTTCCCTCACAGTCTATTGCTACTTACCTAAAAGGTATCCCCAGATCCGGGTTAGGATCTATAGTAACTCCGATTCAAACCCACAAAGATAAAGCATACAAATTAAGAAATTTAAAAAATATGAACTAGTCCTAAGGTACACCCCACTTATAATATCCCCAACAGAGTCGCCAGTTCTGTGATACGGTGGGAAGAACTATCTATTTTTGGAATGCTGGTTTGTGTTTTGCGTTTGTTTTTGCAAAATGTCGCGGTAAGCAAGAGTCCACACCGACTTTTATTTTATCCAACAAGGAAAGGAAAAAAGCACAGAAAAATTCCTTTTTCGAGATATTTCTGAGTACGGGGGGTAGATTATAGAAAGGGAAGGTATTAGCACCCTTTCTATCCGTAGTTACCTACGGGCTCTTAGGTACTTGCTCATCATTTTCAGAATGTTTTCTTTGTGCTTGTGGGTTTGGAAAGTTTTTTTTAACTTCGATTTAACTCTTGCTTCTGTCCTCAAGAGTGTAATGAAGTGTTTTTGAAAACTTTGTTTGAAAAAGAGTGTAAGTGTGAGAAAAGTTTTATTTCGGATGAGCAAGTATCTAAGAACTAATCTACCTACTCGAAAAAGGAATCGTTCTATGCTAATTTCCTTTAGACAATGTTATCCCACTATTAATGAGTAGGTAGCACCGTCGTTGGAGTTTGATGGTCAATTCGAATGAGGGACATACGGTCACTAAAGCAATGTTAGGACGCCTTAGCGGTAACCCTAATGTCTTAGATCATTTGTTTGAGGCAACAATATCCGAGGCAACCGTTTCTAGGCAACTGTGATCTTTTAGACAAGAGGACGACCTCTAAAATGACCTATACTCAATGACCGTGTACGAAGGCAACCAAGTGGGGTATACCCTAAGAGTGCGCATGTGCGAGTGTGTTGATTTCAGTTATTTTCATCTTTGCACATGTTAAGGGTGATCTAATTTGATGTTAGATTAAGCATTCATTCTTGTCATGCAAACCCTATTATCAAACATCTAACAGTTGTATAATTTGCAGAAATTAAAGGTGCGTAAATTAAATTACAAGGCGTCGGGTAATTACATTGCCAAAAGCAACCCTTTGAAAATAAAATAAAGCGGTAAAATAGATAAATGTCCAAATTAATTATTACATACCGGAAGCAGACACATTAATTGGGTAAAGAAAAATAAATCGCGATGCAAAATTAAATCGAATGCGAATTAGGGTTTTGACCCTTCTAAAAGAAAATGCTTTTTTGTTGTTTTTTATTTTAAGAAAAAAAAATTAAATACTAAATTAATTATAAAATAAATTAAATGAAAAAAATAATAAATGACATATTTTTGGAGTTTTGATTATTTTAAGAAAGAAAATAAAAATAATTAAACTAAAGTTAAAACCTAATTAATTCTAATTGATTTTAAATATTTAAAAAATAAATTAAAGTTGTTCTAGAATTAAACCTAATTAATTAGTTAGTATTTATTAATAAAAAATAAAATTTTGAATTTTAATTGGATAAAAAAGTATTTTTATGATTTTTTGATAAAAAAGAAAATTTGTTTATTGGTTAATGATTAAAATAAAGAAATAAAATAAATAAATGAAATAAACAAAATAATAGAAAAGTAAGAAAATGGGCCTGATTTTGGGTGTGTAGAAAGCAAATTCGCGGGCCCATTTGAAGCTGATCCAATTGACTTTTTCTGATCCTGTGTACATGCGTTGACTAGCCTTTTGGTGTGCCTTCCAAGCTTGACCACCAGATCTGGCCTTTTGGCCATCTGACGCTTTGATGGTGAATGTCCATGGTGAACCTCCGGCTTGAATATACACATGATTTCCTGAAAACAATTATGAAAATGCAAATTGCTGGAGGCAGGGATCGAACCCCTGACCTCCAGCCTTTGGGTCCTTATGCGCTGAGGTGTCCACCACTGGGCTGCGTTGTTGCTTTTGTTATTATAATACAAATGAAATATAATATATAAAAACAAAGTCAATTGCCAGAAAAATAAAATAAAAAGCGCGCGATTATTTGAACGGACGAGTGAGGGAGTGCCAACGCATCGTCCCTGTCCTCTAAGATCTGCAACTTTTACCTGCGGATTTTTATCCGCAGCTAAAATCGTGGCTTCATCCTAAAATCTTCCCCAAGCCTTATAAATGAGTTCTAGGACCATAGTTGGATTCGTCTCAACCTACTGATCACAACCATGTCCATCATGAAGACCAATTGTACCTGAAACGAAAAACCCCAAAAAACTCCAAGAAACCCTAAGTATGGTGGATCTTATTATAGGTCAGATAAATGAAATCAAATAATACCAAAAGATTGCAAATGGCATGGTGATCACAAATATGAAATTAATTCATGTTAACAATGCCTAATTTCTGAAATACGAAATCAAGAACAGGGCTGCTTCGTGAGCGACTTACAGTGCTCTAGGAAGCTTGAAAATGCATGGTTTAGATTGGTTTCGCTTGTGGAGATGGCCAGGAAGAGATTGAGACACTTGCCAAGCCCTGAAAATGCCTCTATGATTGATTTCGATCTCAAGCATTTTCTTGTTTTTTTCAAATTTCGTTCTGCCTCTAGAACTGATCTCCAAACCCTAAAATTGTTTGCCTCGCCTCCTTATGTATTGTACAATACATTAGGGTTGTTTTTACTGTCCAAATCTTCCTCTATCAATGCTTGAATATTTGATTTGATCTTCTTTTACAACCTTCCAATTTTGGCTTGATTTGAATCTTTTTGTACTCTAATGCATTCATACGAGTTTGGTATGGTGCAAGCTGTCCATTGAAACCTATAATCATCAAAAGATCTTTGGTTATCAATATTTTTGATTTTATGTGATTTTATTTGATTTAAAATGAATTAATTCAAATAAAAATCAAATTAAATAATAAAAATATAATATGAACACATGGCCAAGGCTAGAGCACGTGGGAAATAATGCAAACTCAAAAAAGTGAAAAAGAATGGGCCCATTTGGCAAAATTTGAAGTTTTGGGGATAGTTGACTTTTGGCAATTTTGCAATAAAGTCCAACTTCAACAATGCATAACGTCTTCAATTTTGACTCTTTGGAGGTTTTATTTGACTTTTTAGAAAGCTTGAGATGTCCTATACTAACAATTTTGGTCTCATCGCATTTTGATATTCCATGCTCAAGTTAAAAGCTTTGACAAAAAAGGTGTTTTTGTTGACTTTCAAAAATGACCTATAATGTCAAAATTCATAACTTCTTGTGAGTTCATATTTTGATCTTGGGGTATGAAGATGGATTGTAGGGAATTTCATCCTCTTCAAAATTAGCTTTGGATGGGTCATTTATAATAAAGTATGTGAAAGTTATGCTTGGTCAAATTTGAGTTGACTTTTCCTACAAAACCCAAATTTAGCAACTTTTGAATCTTGATGAATTTTGAGCAATCCTTGATGAATCATGAT